>CM053793.1:755565088-756195088 GCA_028749045.1 Cupressus sempervirens | reverse complement strand
ATAACTTTGCAATGCAAGAGTAGAAACTGAATCAGATCTCTTAAAGTGGCTAATGATATGGTGGTTATAGAAGAAGTTGATATCAACACTAATGCCATCATTTACTTTCAATAAAGGGGAGCTATTGATGATGCAGCTAAAGACCCTCATGATCTACTTAGATGCATTCTTGAGCTTGTCTCTCCTATGGAGAATGCTGCCATGACCAAAAAGTTTGAAAGAGAGGAAGTCAAAAGCACTTGATCTTCCTTCCAAGGCTTCAAATATTGGAATACTTTAGAATACTTGATAGGGGGGTTGAATCAATTATCCAAGGTCCAAATGTACAAATAAAACTTTTCAATGATATCCTTATGCATGCATTGACCATTCAATATCTTAAACATATGCATAGTGTTGTCCTATGTCAAAATAACTTTGCAAAAATGTAAACATGCAAAACCAAAAAATTAATCACACATTTTAACACAAGGATTTTACATAGAAACCTAATTTGGGAAAAACTACAAGTAACATGATACCAATATTCACTCTTCTAAAGTGAGTTTTGTGAGGAGGCAACCCTATTAAAGGTTACATTTCACACTGTTAAATGTGACCTGGTTAAAGGATTTCAATCGTCCTATTATGAGAGAGCCTTTTTAGAGGACTTTAGAACATTCCATTAGAATGTCACCTTGTTAAAGGATTTACTAATAAGTTTTAGGTCAACATTAATCCAAAGGATTTATCTAGACTAATATAATTTTTAGAAAGTAACAGTAGGATTTCATTTGATAATGTTCAATAAAAACTCACTTGTAGATTATAGATCTCACATTTAGTCCTCCATTCTTCTTAGTACTCATCCTCTTCATATGTGACAGCTTGTTCACCCTTCAAGAATTCATCCTCTGACACCTTCTTTCTTTGTATGCTAATTGTAGACTCTTCTATTCGGCCACCAAATGAAGCAACACCCTATACTCCTTGTATTCCTTAGGTTCTCACATGTGACAACTGTTGCTTCTATCCTACTATCTTCTCATATAGAGAATTTAGGTCTTTTTTAGCTTAAACATAATCATCCATTCTAGGGTTAGGTAAGATTCAATGAATCTACCCACTTTTGAATTCACCTCAAAATGTTTTATCTTGAATTTTGTGCCACTAGCTCATCGTAGTAATCTGCAATACACTTCACACAATTCAAGAAATTGATTTCATTGGATCAAATTCATCAAATCTTTGATCTAACACAATTTATTGGCACTCTACAATAAAACTCTATTTTCTTGGCAAACACTATGTTCTGATGATCAACCAACATTGGGTTCCTCAAAATCCACTAGGTCTTTACTACTGCTCAGCACATACTAAGTTTCTTCACTCGATACTAGTTAAGTTTTTGTTATTTCACTCATACTAACTTTCTTCACTTAGCACATACTAAACTTACTACTTAGCTTCAACTATTTTTTGCTTTTCTTACACTAAATTTTCTCATCTTGCACTATTTACTCGATTAGGCTTGGCATACACATTTCTATACTTAGCCTCCTTCTAGTCTTTTCTCAAGTATCCTTTTTTTATAGCCTTAAGTAGATAAAAAATACACTATATAATCAATGTCTTGCTTAGTCTTATTACTCCTTTAATACACCAAATAACTCAACCTTTCTCTAGGCTCTCTTGTTATCCTTTCTTTTCAAATCATCTTCATCAATCAAAAAAATGATAGTATTCAAACCAAAGTAAGTAATTGTCTCACCAACAAGTACTAAGATTGACATCAATGAAAAAATAATGATTAATCCATGATAGGTTTTATCAATCTTTTTCACTTGAACAATCTCATTTCAAAAATCTACCTCTTTGGTCTTGTTGGTTCATATATTGCATAATCCTTTTGATTGCCATCAAATGATTCTCCTTAGGATTTTTAGAAAACCTTACAACAATCCCAACAAGTAATGTAATGTCAGGTCTTCTATGAACTACATATTACAATTTTCCAATAATAGACCTGTGCAATGTATGATTTACTTCAACAGGATTGTTAGTTTTGGATTATTTTTTCCCTGTCACCATAGGAGTACTAACATGTTTTGAATCCTCCATACAAAATGGTTTTAATATTTCCTTCACATACTTGGATTGAGTGATATAAATACCATATTTCATCTGATATACATGTAGTCCAATAAAGAACTTTATCTCTCCAAATATAGACATCTCAAACTCTTTCTTCATTTCATTTGCAAATACCTTACACAATGAATTTTTTCCTCCAAATATGATATCATCAACAAATATTTCATCTATTACTCCTTTTGTCTTCAAGTATCAATTTTTTTTCCATCAGTCTTCTCAAAACCAATCTTCACAAGATAGTTGTGAAGCCTTTCATACCATGCTTAGGGAGTTTTCTTCAAACTATATAAGGTGTAGTCTACACACCATGTTCTTGTTGTTTGGATCAAAAAATCCTATTAGTTTCTCTATGTAAACCTCCTCTCCTAGTATACCATTTAGAAATGTTGAGTTTACATCCATTTGATAAACTTTTAATCCTTTGTATGTAGAGTAAGCAAGAAGAGTTCTTACTCCCTCCAATCTTGCAACTAGGGAAAATGTCTCTCCATAGTTGACTCCCTCTTCCTGTGCATACCTATTGCAAACTAATCTTTTCTTATTCCTTGTGACTTCACCATTCACATCAAATTTTTTTTTGTATGCCCACTTCGTTCCACATTCTTTTTCTCTGGTCTGGGTACTAGAGTCCATATTTTGTTCATTTCAATCTGATCAATCCCTTCTTTCACGCCTTTAATTTTGTCTTCATTATCTAATGCATCCTTCACTAACTTAGGTTCATGCATGCTTAACAAACATGTGTCATTTCTCAACCTATTCCTTATCATTCATATTTCTTCTTTATCTTTATTAATTTTTACAGCAAGGTGATGTCTTTTGACATACATTGACAACCTTGGTTCTACTCTTCTTTCTACAATGGATCTATCAATTTCAGATTCACTATGCACTTCTCTATCAAGTAACTTAGCATTTCTTTCATGTAAACTTATCTTAGTATCAGAACCTACCTTGGCTTTTGATTGCAACTTAGCTCCTAAATGCAACTTGTCTCATCACTACAACTTGTCTTCCATTGTATGTGACTCAACAATTATTGATTCTTGTTGATTGGCAACTTTACATAATTATCAACATTAACAAACATGTCTTCATAGTAGTACATAAAGGTTTTGTAATTTTTAGGTTCCTTCTTTGGTTCATCTTCATGCACTTCTTTCTTCACTTGTACTCAATTCGAGGTATAGATATTTGTACTAATAGATTATCCATAGTATTTCAAAAAAGCATTATTCTCCACCATCAGTGTTCTAGCACAATCCATTACAGATCCATTCCTCCTTTCAACAATCACATTTTGTGGAGGGGTCCTAGGTAGAGAAGTTTGTCTCTTGATTTCTCTGTCATTACAAAAGTTTTCAAACTCATTTGATGTAAACTCTCCACATTTGTTAGATCTTAGATAGTTCAAGCTCTTGCCAGATTCCTTTTCAACTCTTTCGAAATACTAGTTAGACATTTAAAAAGCATCATATTTTTTATTTTTAAGAACATTACTATCATCATGCTTCAGGTAATCATCAGCAAATAGGATTATGTACTTGTCACCTTTGTAGCTTTGCATGTTAATTGGTCCACATAAATTAGTATGAACTAATTCAATAATTCCTTTTGAAGTATGAGTCTTACTTTTAAAACTAGACTTTTGTCATCTTTCCTAACTAATATTTTTTTCAACTCACATTATCAATTTTCTTTAGTTTTGGCAAATGTTTGACTCTTTTCATCTTACTGATACTAACCAAATTGTCAAAATTTAAATGACATAGCCTCTTTTGCCATAACCACACATCATCAAATTTTACAACAAGACAAGTAGCATCATTCATATCAAGATAAAATAGATTACCTCTAGTCTAATCTCCACTTCCCAATAGGTTTCCATCAGTGTCATAGATATTAGTCTTTTTGTTGTCAAATTCAACTTTACAACCTAAACTATTAAATTGTGACACACACAATAGATTATAGTTAAGTCCTTCCATATAGTAAGCATTATCACACATGATCTTATCTATCAATCTTATTGATCCTTTTCCTTTAACTAGATAGGGTGCATCATTACCAAATCTAACACTATTTCCATTGTAATAATCAAGGGTAATGAACTTAATTTTGTCTCTAGTCATGTGACATGAACATTCATTGTTAATGATCCATCTCTCATTTTTGTTCACATAAGATATCAATGAAGATCAATGCAATTTTCTCATCTTCATCAAAATCATCCTTCATAGCAACATAGACAACTTTAGGTTCATCATCAAATTCTTCTTTAGCAAAGTAACAAGTTATCTTTCCATTGTCCTTGTAGCCTTTGTTTTTTTTTTAAGAAAAACAAGTTTTATAGGGATCCTAAAGCCCGAGAGTTTTTACATAATATCTGAAATAATAATTTTAAGTAAAGTCCATACCCTATGCATCACCCTATAAAAAGCCATAACAAAAGATAGGCCCCCGGCTAGGAAACAAAAACCAGATAGTCTAAATTGAGAAAAGGACAAAGCAAAAAAATAAAACCTCTAGCTATTATTTCTCACTATCTAGATCCTACAAATTTTCTGCCTCCTTGTTGGTACTTTGGATCTCCATGCCCACACATTCCTGGTTCAGATCATTAGATCATTCCACCAAGCCCTTGGTCTCTTTCATTTCTCCCTCAATATATTTGAGGTTTGTGCTGGCCTTTTCTTCCTTTTCCTCACTAATTCTTGCATTTTTAGTGATTCACCCAGACTATTGATTTTCTCATTTAGAGTGTTCAGAGTGGCAATCACCTAATTAGCTAGATTTTGGTTTGATATCTCCATCCTTTGCACGCTTTTCTCAACCTTAGAGAGTCAATTCTCCTAGTCAGCAAGATAACCCTGGTCATTGCTCATCCTTTGGCCTTCCTCCTGGCTCCTTTTCTCCTTGAGCACTTCAATCTCATGGAACAACCACTTGATTGAACAAAAGTTATCTATCATGTTGTTTTTGGAATTATTAAGTAGATTGAGTCTTGTTTCTCTTGCATTATCTAAAATTGCTACCAAAGCTGGGTCTATGAGTTCATCAAAATGGGCTTTTCCTTCTTTGTCTTCCATGACCCCTAACAATCCCCATCTTTTCCCTTTTAGTGTTAAAATTTCTCCATGACCTCCTTCTACCTTTCATAATTATCTCACCATTGTCTTCCACCACAATATCCTTAATCTTCCCTTGTGATGGAGAGATAGAAGGGAAGGGGCCCGAAACCTCATGGGTCTAATCTTTTCTCTCTTCTGGTAGTAACTCCTACTCGGTCTTTCTCTTCTCGGGGTTCCCTAGCTGAATAGTAATTTTCTCCCCCTTCTTCTCACTATTCTCCCCCCTCTTCTCTTCCTCTTCTTCTTTGTTATACTCCTCCTCCTCATGTTCCACAAGTTTTTGGGTTAAGCCCCAAGGGCTCTTTCTGCTAGGAACAATGTTGGTTGAGGGAGAAATTTTCTCCCCTCCCTTAGGCTTCTTTCATTTTGAGGAGGTGTTATCCTCATCTTTCGAGCTTAGGCTTTGAACTTCATTAGAATTTGAATAGTTTGAGCTCCTGGTAGCCTTTGAAGAATCCCCACAGTGGCCTAAAGTTTTTCCCCTCATTTGAGTCTTGAGGTATTCATAGGCCAATAGGAGCAAACCCTCATGAAGGGTTGGGTTTGCACTGGGTTTCTTCTTAAAACCCTCAATACCCTTACTCATTGAAGTAAATAGATAAAAAGGAAAGGAAATTTTTATGCCATATCTAAAATGGTTTAATAGAAAAAAGTGATGTGTTCTAACCCTATCGAATCTAGTATCTAGAGATATAAATTCAATAACTACCCTTAAAACATACCTCCACAACTTTTTTATCAACTCCATTTTGTAGTATGTCTTAGCCTTCACTAACTGCTTCCTTTCTTCCTCATTCTTCACAAAATCTTTGACTACATTATCTAACATTTTCTTATCCCTGTAAAAATTTATCCCCTCCATAGGTATCTCTATGACCTAAGCTATCATTTTCACATTAACCTGGTGAGAGACCCCATCAATTTTTATGTGCCCATCCTTCCGAGTATTCACCATGAGCTTGGTGATCTCCTTATCAAAATGGTGAAGTTTTTCAATGTACCTCACTATTCCACCCTTCTCTAGCTTTTTCCAAATCTTTGTTCTTTTCCACCATTTTTTTGCCTCCCTAGTTAGCTCCTTCCTGCTTCTCTCCCCAACCATCTTGATCTCTTGTTTGAAAATCCTACACCAGTTCTCATAGACTTCAACTTCCTCAAATTTTCGTATCCCTAAATATTTTTTACCTCTGGCAATTTTAATGGGGATAGGCAAAGTGACCCATAAGATGTGCCACAAGTACATGAAATGATGGAGAGTTATTACCTTCCTAGGATTTGCATTAACATATTGTCTTACTTGCAAGCTTACATATCTTTTCATAATTAATATTAGATTGCCTTCGTACTTCCCTAGATATGTTCCAGCATTATGATATCTTTCACAACCACTAGAAAGATGTCACTATTGTGCCATGTCCTCGCCATGTTTTTGGCTACCACCTCATTCACAAACCATTCCACAACTGAGTTGGCCTCTCTACACACATGGCTGACATGGACCCTTTTGAATTTTCCCAAGTCAGATCGAATCTCTTCCACCACATTTGCGATGGTCTAGGAGGGCTTAGAGCAACCTTTTAAATGATTTATTATATTTGAAGAGTCTCCCTCCAACCAAAGGTTCTCAATTTTGGTAGCCAGAGCCAGTTTAACAATATGACAAGCTGCACTAGCCTCCGCAAAGTGATTCATTTGAGTCTCTAAGGGATAAGAAAAAGCTACAACTCCCATTCCATAACCTTTTCTAATAATTCCTCTAGAGTCAGCGGGGCCAGGATTCCCTTTGGCTACCCTATTGAAATTGGCTTTATGCCATTCTTTTGGGGGAAAAAGCCACTTAGTTTGCTATCTTTTCCTCTCCCTATCCTTTTTCTTTTCTATATTGTTTCCTCCTTCTTCAATGTCTCCCCCCTTTCTGATGACAAAGTTCTCCTTCATAGTGTTAACAATTTTATCTATAATAACAAAAGCAAGGGCTTCCCTATGTCTAAAAATATGTTATTTCTCTCTTTCCATATTCCCCAACAGAAATGTTGAAGAGACTAGGCACCTATTATCCTTGTAGCCTTTATTGCTATCATCTTTTCTACCTTTGAATTTTTCTTCATTCTTGCTATTTGACTTATCAGGACATCTTGTTGCAATATGACCAACCTCATGACAATTAAAGAATATGATGGGTAACTTACCTTTGAATTTTCCTTTGCCTATATGAAACTTCCTACCTAGAAATGCTTTAATCTCTTCTAGCTCTTCATCATGTGTATCACTATCACTAGCAGCAGGTTTGACCTTTTTCTTATTCTTATCATTAGACTTTTTAAGTATAAGCTTAGTTTTGAATGAAGATTCAACATTTTCAGATTTGAAATTATAAAAATTTGAAAGTTCAAAAGAAGTGATTCTACCAATCAATCTTTCAAGGTTTAGATTACCACCAGGGGTACACCTCCATTCTTTTATAGTAGAGACTCTAATAGCATAGATAGGTAGTAGGATTCTCAATACTTTGTTGATCATAGTCTCATCTTCAATCTGTCCATCAGATCCTCATATTGCATTAACAATATCTTTGATCTTTGAACAATACTAGACTATAGTCTCACCATCTTGCATTCTCATTTTATCAAGTTTTCCTCTTAGGCTTTCATCTTTGGCTCTCAACACATTCTTGTCTCCTCCATAGATCTTCTATATGGAATCCCACATCTTCTTAGGAGAATCACATCCTTTTATGTCATCAAAATCTAAGTATCTTAGGGCAGATGCAATCTCCAACATTACTTGATTGTGTTCTTTCCTTTGTTTCAATTGATCAACAATGGGGGCTCTTATTGGATCAATAGGATCAGTGGTGATAGTTGACTGTTCATAATCTCTAAGACCTCCTAGATGTAGCTTCATCAAAAATTTCCATGTAGGATATCTTTTCTTGTTCAACCTAGGCACCTCCTTTCTATACATCTTGATCTTTAGCTTTACGTATCTTCAAACTTTCTCTCAAGCAATTGGTCCTCTGATACCATTTTTTTCTGCCAGAATGCTTTTGAATAACTAAGAGGGGGAAGTAAATTAGTTATCTAATGTCCAATTGCACAAATAAAACCTTTTAGTACTACAACTCATCCTTATGGATACATTGACCATTCAACATCTTAAACATATGCATATTGTTGTCCTATGTCAAAATAACTTTGCAAAAATGTAAACATGTAAAATGACAAAATCAATCACACATTTTAACACAAGGATTTTGCATGGAAACCCAGTTTGGGAAAAATCACCAATAACATGCTACCAATTTCCACTCTTCTAAAGTGAGCACTATGAGGAGCCTACCTTGTTAAAGGTTATAATGCACCTTGTTAAATGTTGCTTAGTTAAGGGATTTATATCACCCTATTAGGAGTGAGCCTTGTAGAGGACTTTAGAACATTCCATTAGAATGTCTCCCCATTAAATGATTTACTAATGATTGTTAGGTCAACCTTAATCCAAAGGATCTATCTAGACCGATACAATTGTTAAAGAGTAATAGTAGGATTCAATCTAATAACAATAATAACTCACTTGTAGATTACAAATCTTAGATTTAGTCCTCTATTCTACTTATCATTCATTCTCTTCATTTCTAACAACTTGTTCACCCTTCAAGCATTCATCCCCTTAAGCCTTCTTGCTAATTTGTATGTCAATTGTAGATGCTTCTATTCAACCACCATATGAAGCAATACACTAGACTCCTTGTCTTCCTTAGTTTCTTACACATAACAACTATTGCTTCTTGATGCAGAGCCACACCATGGAAAAATTAGGAGGGAATCAATCACTTAACTAAGTTACATCAAGGGGCACATACACCTTTGAGGAACAATTTTAAATTTATTTTAGATTGTTAATTAACTAATTTTATCAATACCCACTAAAAAATGACATGCAACATAAACTTTCTTGACCTCTTGCCCCCACATTTTGTTTTTTTGTACCAACTTAATACAAGTCTGACCTAACTTTTTAGCATTGAAACTAAAATACCTATATAATTTAGTAATTTCCTAAATATAAAATTGACTACCCACATTGACCAAGGAATAACTATCAAACAATATTTATTTGATTCCAATTTATATCACCATTATACATGCATGATTTAACAACCCAATAATAGATAAACCGGTCGACATGAAACCTTTGTGATTAAAAAAATCTCCAAATTCGTTATTCGAACCAAAAACTTCCTATATCACATTTAGATATGTGATTTCAATACTCCGGTGAATACATGAAGATATTCACCATGTTCAATAGATTTCTTTAGCGTGATTGCAAACCAAGATAATTGAAGAAATAAAAATAAAAATAAATGCAAACAAAACACTATGATATGTATGGCTCCCTACGATCCTAGAAAATAGATCACAGAGAGTTCAGGAAAATCATGCTTCCTTCAACAACTTTCAAAACAACAAATTAAAATTTTATTTCAAAACTCAATTGATACGTTGTTGTTCTAAAACAAAAGCATTGATATGTTCTTGGAGTTTAGAATATTGATTTAGGAGAGAAACAAATAAAATCGCACATTCAAAACCATAAACTCATAAAATAAAAATGAACTCCATAACTTTCTATTCCTCTTGCTAAATCTGATCTCTCTCAATTACATTAAAAAATATTCCTTTTTAAAATACTTTCCCATCTTTTTCGATTGGGAATCTAAAACATGCACATTAAAAACAAGAAACTGAAACCCATTCTGAAATCATGAAAGATCAGTTAGACATTAGAAGTTGCCACTAACTCTTCTAGTTGTTTGAAACTTCCTATGGCCATCAATTCTTTAGCTGACTTTATTAGTAAACATACACAAAACACTAAATAAAACTAACTCAACATAAAACTAAAATTAACTTTGTCCTAAGTGGTTATAATTGGAGAGCTAATATGATCACTATTCCATTTATGCCACCACATCATAGGGCTTTATTGCAAACATTAAAATTAAAAATATTTAAAACATAACATTGAATTTTTGCATAACTTCCTGTAGCACTTTTCATCCTATTAGTTCCTATAGTAGAAACTGTCTAGTCTACCATTGCAACATACTCCCCTATAGAATGAATCTCAAGTCCTCTTGATATGAGGTGTTGTAGTAATGAACCATGCCTATTTATTTGTTCCTCATCCATCTAAATATCTTTTGTTGCAGGTTTGTTCTTCCATTTTACTAGATACTAAGTGTATTTTCTCCTTGGAGTCTTCTTAGAAACACTTGCAAAAATAAATATTAGAAAAGAAAAATATTTCTTCATCCTTGCTTTTTTATTATATTCATCTTCTAGTTGCAACCTTGTATTTTCTTGGCCTTGAATCATTTATATTTGTGTTTCCTTCTTCATTTTAAACATTGGTTTGTCTTTATTTCATAACATAGAAACTATTTGTTGTTGATCATTCATTTCCAATAAAAACTTTATCCCATGTAATATCTTTACTACTACATACATTTGTGACTCGACCAAATATGCTTTCCAATGAAATTCCTCTTTCCTATACTCACAAACATACCACATCTTCATACATAGAGAATATGCAAAAATGTGTCCCCTTTCATAACCCATAACTAACTTTTCTATAGTCTCTTCTCTTGGAACCAAATCAAATTTCTCAATCTGAATTTCTTCAGCCTTGTCATAAACATAATTAGAATTAATTACCATGTCATAAGCATATTCAGAGCTTGTTACTTTGTCATAAACATATTCAGAATTCGTTACCTTGTCATAAACACATTCAACCTCATCTTCTTTTTCCATAACATCATTTGATACTTCTACTTTGAAAACTTTTTCATGCCGAGTCTCTACACTACCACCATTCCTTTGCCATTCTCCCATAATGGTTGCAAACTCTTCCCATAAATCAGATTCTTCTTTAGAGCTTGCTGCTACAAATTATTTATCATCATCCTCATGCCATTCCTCTTGACATTTCACTACACCATGTGATTCTAAGACTTCACCATGTGTTCTTTGTGGGGAATAGGATGAAATTGTGGATCATTTTTTCATTGCATGTTCATTTTCTTACCAATGCTAGTACTTTATTTTGAGTAAGCTTAAGTATTGTACTCCCTTGCCAAATAGTCTCTGGGATCTCTTTCAAGCCTGGCCAGTTCTCTACCAAAAATCATTATTTGCAAACCTTTGGAAATGTATCCTAGCCTTGGTAGTTTGGGCTATTTGGTGGGAAAGAAATAAGCACATTTTCATAAAGAAATTCCTTCCATTATAAATTTTTTTGAATGGTATTGAAAGATCTATCTCGGAAGTGACTAATTCTAGCTTGAAAATGATTAAATTTAATCTGATTGTAACCCATTGGGATTCTCAAATTGTCCAAGAATGGAAATTACTATTTATTCCTAATGGGTGGAAAATAAGTCCTTCACCATTACATATCTTACCCCAGAAGAACATTTGGAGACCCCCATCATTTGGTCTTTGGAAACTGAATTTTGATGGAGCCTCTAGAGGAAATCTAGGTCCTTTGGGTTTAGGGGCATGCATTAGAAGTTCTTCTGGAGAGGTTGTAGCAATTATAGTATGCCCTTTGCCTATTGACACAAATAACATTGTTGAGGCTCACGCCTTGTTGGTTGGGCTTTTATTAGCTAAGCAAGGTTGTATCAATAGGCTACATATAGAAAGGGACTCATCAGTTATTATTGATGCTTGTATACAAAGGCACATCATTTCTTGGAAACACAAATATGTATTGAATCAAATTTGGAGACTCCTTGATGAATGTTCGAATGTTTGCATTTTTCATATTTATTGAGAAGGGAATAAAGTTTAAAATATTTTATCAAATTTGGGTTGTGATGGGGCTATTGTTTCTACTTTTCACTCTCTACCTTTTATTGAGAAACATAAGGCTTTAAAAAATCTTATTCATGAAGACATGGAAGCCTCTACTAGTAGTAATGTTCAAAGTGTCGAGCTTAGCAGGTAAAATTTGAATGTTGAGGTAAATTCCAAGTGCCGAGTTGAGCTAGTTTATTAAGATGCCAAGCAAAGTTCTTCAAGTGTTGAGTGTTCAAGTAGTAGGTACCGAGTTCTTCAGGTGCCGAGTGTTCAGGAAGTAGGTACCGAGTTCTTTAGGTGTTGAGTGTTTTAGAATTGCTGAGTTTATAGGAGAGTTTATTAAGATGTCGTTGTTTCTACTTTGCACTCTCTACCTTTTATTGAGAAACATAAGGCTTTAAAAAATATTATTCATGATGACATGGAAGCCTCTACTAGTAGTAATGTTTAACGTGCCAAGCTTAGCAGGTAAAATTCGAATGTTGAGGTAAATTCCAAGTGCTGAGTTCAGCCAGTTTATTAAGATGCCAAGCAAAGTTCTTCAGGTGCTGAGTGTTCAGGTAGCAGGTACCAAGTTCTTCTAGTGCCAAGTGTTCAAGCAGCAAGTACCAAGTTCTTCAAGTACTGAGTGTTTCAGAATTGCCAAGTTAATAGGAGATTTTCAGGTGCTAAGTAGGCATAAAGGTAATCGGTGCTGAGTCACTCTACTTAGTACTAAGTGCCAAGTAACTAAGTCTTAAATCAAATGCTTAGTTATTTAAGGTGTCGAATCTATTAGGTGTCAATTTGTGTAGTAGAAAGGAGTGCTCAAGCTTGTAAGGTTGGTCAAGTGCCAAGTTGAATAAACTATTCTCTAGTGCTAAGTAAAGTAGAGGAGGTTGTTAGGTGTCGAGTTGCCCTATCATCTTTAAGTGAATTTAATGCCGCATGTTTTTCTTAAGTGCTTTTATAATGAAACGACTTCTAAAGTACATTTTGTATGCTCCAAATCTTTTATTCCTTGATGATATTCAATTTTGAAGTCCTATTTTTTGATTTCCTCATGCAAATAAATCTGAGTCATTAAGGAGTATCATCTTTAGTACCATTTCTAGGCATGATAAGGATAAAATTGGTGACAATCTACATGGAAAATGACAAGTTGCACTATGATTATTTATTGAAGTTTCCTATTTGTATCTTTCATTGCATACTTTTGCAAACACCCTGCAAATGCTTAATTAGGCAAATTTATTTTGTGAGCTAAGATTGTGCTTCAAGATGAATTGTGGGTGGGATATTGCTTTGGCTTGCAAAATGTGTCATAAAAAACATTGTCTCATCATGCCAAAAAAAAAATTGTATTTGGTTGCCACTAGCATTAGAGGAATCTGTGTTACCCAATCATGTTACGAATGAGGTGATGAACCAAATGTTCATAATGCATTCACAAACGATCACAATAGCCATCCAACATATCATTGGTGAAGAGCTTCTCTATCTATTAGCACATGTATTTTTCTATCCTTCTCAGGTCATATCTATATTTCTATCCAATGCCATGGATTTTTTGCAATCTCCAGATAGGCTTCAAGCCTTGGCCCAAAAGGTAATTCTGCCACATTTCCTAGTGAATAATAAATTGACTATGGCTAGACAAAAGTATAATTTGTAGAATGGTATGGCTTTAGTTGGTGATCTATTTTCACATTCTCAACTTCTGCAAAAACATGAATTTTATGTTGTTTTTGAGGCTATGAAGAAATCTATAGATACTTGTAGTTTTATTTATTTGAAGCATACTTTTCCATTTGATCCAAGATTAATGGTTGTGCAATTGGTGGAAAGAGTTAAGTTAGTGGGCTTGGCCATGATTGAGTTGCAAAAGGATTCTAATGTTTCAAAATCTATATAGCTAAATGCACTGTTAAAAAATTTACAACCAATTGAACAGAGTTTTTGGGATTCAATTGGTGCGATTAACTCTAATTGGCTTTTAGATAGTTCAAAATTTTAATTTGGCTTGGGAATTCTTTTTGAAGGACTTGGATTTTTTGGTCGTGGTCTGGTATTTGTTTGGGCAGGATTGAAAGGCAGTGTTTCTAAAGGTCCCTTTCAAGTTATGTCATCATCAACTAGTGTTATCTCTTGTATGTTGTAGCTTTATGTATAAGTACTTCATGTCAAAGCTATTGTATCCAAAATTTGTAGAGGTTTAGATTTGGTTATCTTCAAGGGTATACTATTGGGTGATAACCCTTTGTAATTGCTTGCTCCTAATATCTAAATATATGTAAACATTAGGGATGATGCTAGGTTTTCTTCACTAATTATTTCCCAGTTGACCTTGTTGAATCAGATTAATAAATATGGTAGTGGCTAGCCACTTTTGCCTAAAAAACAAAAAAAAAGACTTCACCATTTTCCTCCAAAATCTTGTTGATACGAGTATCTTCTAGCATTGTACTCATCTCTACTTTTAAAGGACACATTTTTCTTCCAACAGCAAATTGTTCACACTCAAATCCCATAGGACTTGTCTCATTACTCCTCACATCAATAGTTACTTGTTGCACTTCTTCTTGCTACACTTTATCTTCTTTTTGCACTTCATGTTCTTTCCCTTCCAAAGGATAACTGACATCTATCATTGTTGATATTTCTCTTCCAACTTCACATACATCTACACTCTTTATGGCTACCTTCTCCATAATCTCATTAGCCTCTACCAAAATTTCTTTCACTTCCTCTTTAACTTTATAATGTATTGGAAATTCTATCCTATCAATAAGGCCTAAACTTCTTGATTTCTTCCATGTTGTATCATCCTTCAATGGAAATAAAATCATCTTCTTTCCATCTTTGTTGATGGTATATGTGTTCTCTCTACAATGATAAATGGTTGACCTATCATATTTCCATGCTCTTACCAAAATCAAGTGACAATCTTTTAAAGGGATAATATCACATTCAATGGTATCAAAATATGGTCCAATATTAAAAGAAACATATTGTATGCACCTTGATTTCATGCTTTCCATTGTTTTTTTCCATTTTTTGCTTTCTAGACCTCCAAGTTACCTTCACAAACTTCAATCAAGTGCATGAAATCATGAAGAAATAGAAAAATTCACATGAAAATATATTGAACTATTTGATTCCATGAAAAATGACAACTCATATCATGCATTGGAATTTGTACAAATAAAGTACAATTTAATCATGATTTTTAACCTAGTCAACAAGATTGGACCAATATGATTTTAATTTGGATCCAAAACCCTAAATGCAAAAAAGTGACTATCCAAAATCAAAGATCTTTCCAAAAATGTCAGAATTTTGAAAAGATCTTTTAATGTGTGCCCTAGGGAGTCATTTTGTCCAAATAGACCAATTTTTTCAAATTGAATTATTGAGCCCTAATATGATCTCTAAAATCAAAATACAAAGAAAAAAATTCGTTTAGAATTCATAGACCTTTCCAAAAATGATTTTTTTTCCAAAGAATGTGCTAATTTTCTTTCAAAAATGATTTTTGATCAAAAATAAGGAAAAAATCATAAAAAATCAAAACTACCTTAGAAAAAATTGAAAATTGGACTAGAGCTTTTTTAATATGTCACCACCTTGCAAAAAAATAAATAGATTAAAATACTTAGCTATTTGAGAGATATGATCAAATCTTTCAGATCGAGAGCTTTTTGTCTCCAAACAAATATGCACAAGAGGGTTAGATCTAAAAATGTCCAAAACCAGCAAGTAAGGGTGGGTTGCCCCATGGTGAGTGCCAAAAAAATTATGCCTAAAATGTGCGCACACTTCTATGAGTCATTATATCCAAGATTGCTCAGGAATGAGGTCTTGAATGGCAGCTCATAGCTCTCTATTCATGGAGTGCAAGGGTTTGTAATGGAGGCCCTTAGTTTGACCTAGTTTTTTTCCATGCAAGTACACCGTGAAACAAGAGATTCAAGGAACCAAATATGAATGCAAATGAAGATGAAAACTAATCTATATGATAACAATGCAAAATAATGCAATATCTAATCTTTCAATGCAAGATCTAAGCTAATATGAAAATGCAAAGATGAAATGTCATAATGATGGAAGCCATGGATGTAAGAGAGAATAAGACAAGAAGATAGAAGTTCTCCACAAAAAGCTTTAACACTCAAATTCCTCCAAAAATTGTTCTCCAAAACTGCAACATAACTATAGCCTAGATTGTGTGTGTTCAAACCTGCAACATAACAATAGAATAATTGTGTATGTATAATCATGGATGTATGATTGTGGATCAATCATGGATGTCCAAAATGAGGAGAGGGCTCTCCCTTATAAATGAAAATATGGAGGTGAGAGGCTCTCACAACCAATATGGGATAATAGAGTTTGATCCATGTGAGACAAAATTCCACCAATGAAAAAAGAGGAGTGTTTGAGAAGAAAGTGGAAAGAGGAAAAAGAGGAATCCCACTTAGAGATATGTGCATTTAAGTGTAGAGAAAATTTTTTAAAAATTATTTAATTTTTATTTATTTTATTTCTTTTTTCATGTGGGATTTATTTAATTAAAAGGGAGAAAGTTCTTTTAATTAAATAAGAAATATTTAATTAAATTAAAATAGGATTTTTTTCTCTATTTTTTTAATTAGACTACAGGAATCGGGTGCAGCACAACCCCCCCTATAAACTGCAGTGCCCGAGTAAACTTTTTAACGTGACTGGTAGCACTAGCACGACACACCCACCGGTACCACAGGGACGGGGGAGACTAGAATCCATGACCAACCCCCTGCAACAGGGAAGATTTAGCCAACCAAGCTAGGGCCCCCACCCAAGATTTTTTTCTCTTAATTATTTAAATGTGGATGAATTTAATTAAAAGAGAGGTTTTCTTTTAATTAAATGGGACTTATTTTATTTAATTAAAATGGCGATTTTCTTTTAAGTAAACAAGACTTAAGATAAAATGATCAACCTTAGAAAAATAAATAGTCAAATTTCATCAAGGAAATTTATTTAAATTGATTTAATAATATATTGCAAACCATTGATTCAAGAAATTTGATAAATTGATTAATTGAATAATGGGGGCTCATACTCTAAGTGACCATTTTAGGGTGCATACACATGACTTTTCAAAGACATAAAATCTATTGTTCATCTCCTACCCCATACAATCTATAAGGTAAATCATGAGGTACTTTTGGAAGATTTAGTTTCTCAACCATTTCTACTAAGATTACATTTTCAAAGGAACCATTGTCAACTACAAATTTGGATACCATGTTTTTGCATCTACACTTTGTTTAGAATATAGAATTTCTTTAGTTGTAGCTTTGTCTTTCTCCTTCTTCTTCCATAATGTTTTGCACTCTCATTTTCCAATCTGAAAAGTTAAATTAACAAGGATCTACTAAGTTCAACTCTGATACCAAAAATGATGCAGAGCCTCACTTTGGAAACTTAGGAGGAAATCAATCATTCAACTAAGTTACGTCAAGGGGCACATACACCTTCTAGGAATAATTTTAAATCTATTTCAGATTGTTAAATAACTAATTTTCTCAATATCCACTAAAAACTAACATGCGACATGAATTTTCTTGACCTCCTATTGCCATATTTTGGTTTTCTATACCAACTTAAATACATGTCTGACCTAACTTTTTAGCATTGAAACTGAAATACCTATATAATTTAGTCATTTCTCAAATATAAAATTGAATACCCACATCAACCAAGTTATAACTATCAAATAATATTTATTTGATTCCAAGTTATATCACCATTATACATGCATGATTTAACAACATGATAATAGATAAACCAATCGACATGAAACCTTTGTCATTAACCAAATCTACAAATTTGTTATTCAAACCAAACACTTTCCATATCACATTCAGATATGTGATTTCAATACTCTAGTGAATACATGAAGATATTCACCATGTTCAATAGATTTCTTTCATGCGATTACAAATTGAGATAACTAAAGAAATAAAAATAAAAATAAAAATAAATGTAAACAATACACTATGACACATGGCTCCCTACAATACCAAAAAATAGAGTCTAATGAACTACCATCGACTAATGTGACTCTCAAAACAACCAAAGTTTACATTCACAATTCAAGAAAATCTTGCTTCCTTCAACAACTTTCAAAATAGAAAATTAAAATTTGATTTCAAAACTCAATTGATACAAGGCTATTCTAAAACAAAAGCATTGATATGTTCTTGGAGTTCAAAATATTGATTTAGGAAAGAAACAAATAAAATCACAAATTCAAAATCATAAACTCATAAAAATTAGAAAAAACTCCAAAACTTTCTATTCCTCTTGTTGAATGTGATCTCTTTCAATTACATTCAAAAATCTACCTTTTTAAAATACTTTCTCATCTTTTTTGATTGGGAATCTGAAACATCCACATTAAAAACAAGAAAGTGAAACCCATTTTGGAATCATGAAATATCAGTTAGCTATCAAAATTTTCCACTAAATCTTTTAGCTATTTGAAATTTTTTATGGCCATTGATTCTTTAGCTGACTTAATTAGTAAACACACACAAAACACTTAAATAAAACTGACTCAACATAAAACTAAAATTAACTTTTTCCTAAGTGGTTATAATTAGAGAGCTTATATGATTATTATTCCATTTATGCCACCACTTCATAGGAATTTATTATAAATATTTAAAACATAACATTAAATTTTTTCATAACTTCCTATAGCATTTTTAATCCTGTTAATTCTTGTAGCAGAAACTATCTGGTCTACCACTGCAGCACTTCTAGCATGCTATCTCCTTATATAGAGAATTTACATTTTTTTTTGCTTAACCAAAATCATCCATTCTAGGGTTAGGTAAGATTCGATGAATCTACCCACTTTTCCATTTTATTCCCTTCTAGAAACATCCTCTACAATTCTCATTGAATTCACCTCAAAATGGTTTATCTTGAATTTTTTGGTACCAGCTCATCATAGTAATTTTTCACACATTTCATACAATTCAAAAACTCAACTTTCTCAGCTCAGATTCATTAAATCTTTCATCAAACACATTTTACTAGCACTTGGCAATAACACTCTATTTTCTTGGCCAACACTAGGTTGCTTGGCATCTAGTAGGTCTTTACTGGTGCTCGACACATACTAACTTTTGTCAATTGGCACCAACTAGGTTTCTCTTTCTCAGCTCCTACTAACTTTCATTGCTTGGCACATAATAAACTTACTACTCAGCTTAAACTATTTTATGCTCGACCTACACTAACTTTTCTCAACTTGTATTGTTTGCTCAGTCAAGCTTGGCAGACACATTTCTTTACTTAGCCTCCTTCTAGTATTTTCTCAATTATCCTTTCATTATAGCCTTAAGTAGATAAAAAATACACTATTTCTTCAATGTCTTGGTTGGGCTTAGTTCTCCTTTAATACACTAAATAACTCAACCTTTCTCTATGATCTCTTGTTATCCTTTCTTTTCATATCTTCTTCATCAATCAAACAAATGGTAGCATTCAGACCAAAGTAATCAATTTTCTCACCAACAAGTACTAGGTTTGACATCAATGAAAAAATATTGATTGTTCTATGATAGGTTTCATCAATCTTCTTCACTTCAACAATCTCCTTTCAATAGGTTCCCCCCAACATTCTTCCACAAATATTGGAGCATTGTTGGAAAAAATATTTTCAACATTGTATGTCACTTCTTTAGAGCTAGTAATATGGATAATAAAACTAATAAAACCTACATTGTTCTCATTCCTAAAAAAATGACCCCATCAGTATGAAATAATTTCTCCTTATTAGTCTTTTTAATACTATTTACAAAATTATAGTCAAGGTTTTAGTAAATAAGATGAAGTCGATCTTGAAAAAAATCATTTTAGAAAATCAAAAAGGATTTTTTGGTGGGAGGAATGTTATGGATGCTATCATTATGACTCATAATATATTATACTCAATGAATTCCAATGTTAAAGCACCCATGGTTCTCAAGCTTGAAATTTCTAAAGCTGATGCTAGGGTGAAATGGTCTTTCCTTGATAAAGTTTTAACCAATTTTGGTTTCTTTGTAAGTTCCAAAAAATGATCATGAACTATATCATCTTGATGAGCTATGATTCTCTTATCAATGGTGCTCCTTTGGTCTTTTTCACTACTAGTATAGGGCTCAGGAAAGAAGACCCTCTCTCCCTTACCCATTTATAATTGTGGCTAATGTCCTAAGTAGGAACTTGAATAGACTAAAGCTCTACAAAGCTATTTTTGGTGTCAAAGTGGCCATTAATGTTCCCACTTCAACTCATGATAAATTTTTGGATGATATTTTCCTTTTTGGAGAAGCTATTCTATCTAAAGCTAAGGCTTCGAAGTCCCTATTAGCTAACTATGTCAATTTGTCTAGCCAATAAATTAACTTTCATAAAGGTAAACTCTTCTTTTTTGACACTCACAAAGACATGTAAAGAAACATTTATATCAAATTGGAATGCCAAATCCAATGTTTCTCAGATATTTATCTTGGTCTTCCTTTCTCCCTAGAGAAAGCTAGTCACAATTATTGGAATAGTATCAAAGAAATTTCAAAATAAATTGGCAAGATGGAAAGGAAAACTGTTAATGTTTGGGGGTAAGCTCCTTCTCCTTAAAGTGTTCCTCCAAAGAATTCATGTATACTTTATGTTTTTTTCTTTAATGCTTGAAAATGTGGTAGATATCCTAGAGAAAATCCAAAAGAGATTTATGTGGTCAAGAGTGGAGGAAAGATAAAGATTTCTCTTGTCAACTAGAATTAATTTTGTAAACCCAAAGAGAATGGTGGCCTTGGTGTCATAAATCTTAAAAGTATGAACAAATATCTTGTCTCTAAATTGGGATGGCTAACTTTAGAAGTATTCAAACATTGGAATAAAATCCTAAGGGATAAATATTTATCTTATAGTCCTTCCTTTTTATATCTAAGCAAGAATAACCCCAATGGTAGCTCTATTATATGGAAGAAAATTTTCAAAACCAAGGGCCTAATTAGAAAAGTTAGTAGAACCCAAATAGGAAATGGTAGAAGAATTCTATTCTAGGAAGAAATATGGAAGCATGAGGCTCCTATCAAGGAGGTGGTAAACAACCTTCGTCTGATAGACTAGTTGAAGGTGAATGTGAGGGATAAAGTGGAAAGCTACTTAGAATGGGAGAATGGCAATGCTAGATGGAAGGACCTTATTAGTATGTGGCATGTTCAATGTGAGGCTAGAAGAATTAGGCTTGTTAGTAAGGAGGTGATTACCTTTATTATCAACTTTCTCCCTAACCTTTATCTCTTTAAGCAAGCCCAAGAGGACAAATGGTTCTAGAGATATAACGACAATGGTCTCTTCTCTATTAGTTTAGCCTATAGATCTCTTGAAGATAATTTAGTTGTTGACTATTTCTGGAAGAATATCTAGACCTATAACCTTCCACCTAAAAATATATTTTTTGGCAGTCTTTTGCTCACAAAAAAACCCTCATACTGGACAATATATCTAAATGTGGTCTCATGTTAGCTAACATATGTTCCCTATGTGAGAAGAATGTTAAGAATATTAGTTACATTTTATTACACTTCCCATTCACAATTTAGATATGGAATCTTATGTTCAAGGAATATCATCTCACCATGGTGTTTCCTAAAAGTATTAAGGATTTGATGAAACAATAGAAGGTTTCTCCTTTCTCTCACCCTATCTCTTATAATGATTGGGAAATAATGCTTCCTATGGTTAGATGGTGTGTTTGGAAAGAAAGAAACAATAGAATTTTTAGAGACAAAAACATGGCAACTAGTTGCATCAAAAACATCACTAGGGATAGTATAAATTATACTTGTTTCCCCAAAAGCCTTTTGTTCCCCAACCTTCTATATCTAAGGCTAAAACAAAACCGAAATATCAAACAAGATATGATAGATATCAATTGGCATAAGATCTCAAAAAGAAGAAAGTGCTACTGGATTCCACCCAAGAAGGGATGGTTGAAATGTAATTTGGATGGATGTTCCAAAGGCAACCCTGGTGTCACTAGAGCCAGAGGAATTATTAGAGATTGGAAAGGTAATTTAATTCTTGTCTTTGCCAAATTTTTGGGAATTAGGTCCAACAACTATGTTGAGGCTATAGAAATGTGGTTTGATATTAAAAATTTGTAAGACTTAGAGGCAAACAAAGTAGAGTTGGAAGGAGACTTCAAGCTCATTACTTTTAAATAGAGTCAAATGCCCATGGAGTATTTCTCCTTTAATTGATGATTGAAAAAGAAGGCTCTCATACTTCAATAGTGTGTTAATAAAGTAAACTCTTAGATAAGGGAATAAAGTTGCAGGCTACCCATCTATGTGGGGTCTAAACCATGAGGAATGGAAGATGGTGACTAAGATGGAGGGGAAAAAAGAGTTAAATCTAATAGTTTTAAATGATAAAAAAAAAAATATTGGTACATGGTAGGAGTACAAAATGTTCTTGGTGGACCACCAAGCAGCCAAGTCAGCAAGGTTTAGGCCCTATGATCATTAAAGGAAATAATCCTATTGAGATGCGTTCGAGCATTATTTTCAATATTCACATTAATGAGATGTTAGTCCCCATAAAGTCAAAAAAAAGGTCCAAATTGTTTCAATAATAAGGTCTAATCATGTGAATCTTAACCCATCTCTCTCTTTTATTTCACAAGATGGTTAATGTTAGACATTTATGGAGTTGAGTTTTAAAGAACCCCACTCAGCCGATACATTTTGTGTTGCATGTCATCTTGATTTACTACATGTGTCACATCAATTGTAGGGAAAGGATCAACTTTGTGAAAGGGTATGGAGTCATGATCAAGAGTAATATTTGTGGCAAAAACTTTATAATATTAACTCCTATGACTAATATTTTTTGTCACCCTTATTTGGAAATAGAGAGTCACATTCTTCATTCAAAGCTCCTTACTAACATACATTTTCTTCAATTCTTAGAGAAAGTTTAAATAATGAGCAATGTTACAAACAAAGGTGTTGACAAGCTAAACTTGGGTCCCAAGAAAACTAACTAGTTTTTTGAGAAGGAGAATTTCATGAGTGGTCTATTGAAACATGTTGAACCCACAAATAGAAAAGAACTAGAGTAGAAAAAGAAATTTGGAGTTATTTTGTCAAGGAGGGATTACATTCTTGTATTCAAGTAATGAAAGGCCACAACATCACCCTTTTGACTAAGTTTTATAATTCTTGGAACAAGGATTAGACGGAGATATGGAGTATCAAACTTTTGGTGACACTGAAGTTGAGAGGTGAAGCGACAAGCCTGGCTTGTGTTGGTGCTCGAGTTAAAAGAAAAGGTATGCTATATTATAGTAATTTTAGGCATAAATTCTTTAGAGGAACGAAAGAGCTAGTTAGATTTATTTCTAGAAATTGGTATGATAGGCTCTCCATTCCTAGTCCTTTTGGTTCCATATGTTATCAATTAATCAATTATTTCACTCATATGACCTATCATTTTCTTAACATGTTGAGACATGGGAGAAAATTTAACATCGTGTTCCTCCTGCTTTCTTCTCTAGTCAACAACATCATCTTGGGAGAAAACACTCCTATTCACCAATGGCTCATTTTTGTATGTGCTCACCATTCAAGTTTTGGTAGATGTCTCATGCCCATTGAAAATCCCATAACACCTAAAGGGCCTAAGTGTTTGGTATTTATTGAAGAAATATGTACTAATAAACCCCAAATGGAGTCACCCCATCTCTCAAATAACCCTTATTCCTACAAATCCAAGAAGTTTAACATTACTTTGGAATAATATATTTTCCTAAAGCCCCCAAAAAATGGAAGAATGCTTCCACTAAATCCAGCCTTGCTAGTACCCCTAAAAAAAGGAAAATGGTGGAAGACATTATTGATATCAACATTAATGATGGGGAGGAATTTTCTTAGTTTGAGGTGGAGGATAGAGCTATGGACACTAAAAAGAAGGGGAACTCTAGTTATGGGGAGAGAAGATCAAAGAGATTAAAAAATAATATGGGGAAGAGCTATAAGGAAGAAAGTAAGGAGGAATTTTATAATTCCCAATTGGATCTGATAAGGTAGAAGAGACAAAAGTAGAGGAAACATTGGCGAAAGTTGGGGTTTGCTCCTCCTCTGAAGATGCAGATTACAAAGTAGATGTGGAGGATACAGATGAGGAAACTAGTTTCCCTAAGAAATGAAAGTGGTGGTGGATTTAGGGATTTTTGGTGATGAAGAGATCAAGTCTTATGATAAAAATGAGGTTGGGGAACAAGAATCTTCCCCTTCTATTGTCCAAAAGCATCTAGAAGACTTCAAAAAGGACTATGATTTTTTTTTTTGTTGTAATTGATGAGAAGATTAAAGAGATAAATGATAATTTCAAAAAGGCCATCACTGAATTTGAACTGGGAGTGGTTTTTTGTGTCATCTAAAAGGCATAAAAGGAAACGATGAGAAAGGCTATGTTTGGGGTGATCAATGAGAAGAGTAAACTAAGAAAGGTGTGCTAAACCAAGGAGGAGAAGTGTGATGAGATAAAAGAGTGTCATGCAGATTGAGAGCTAGATTGAGGAGTTCAAGTACTTTAATGAAGATTGGGAGAACATTAAATAGGCCTAGTTCCTCATTCATTTTTTTTTTTCTTATTGGGCTTTGTGGGGGTTTCTTGTCTCATATGTGGTTTCATAAAGTACTTTTCTTTTCCTTTGACACTGTTGAGCTTGCTTCTGTTAACTAATAACTCTAATAATCCCCACTATTTTTGGGGTAGTAAGACTTTTACTTTGGTTAGAAAGTTTAATAGTTTAAAGTTTAGACTTAAGTTAGTTTTAGATATGGATGGTTTAAACTATTAGAAGAACATGTCTAGTTTTGATTAATTTTTATTTCTTGTAAGTTGTGGGTGGGACTCTAACTACTAGGGTAAGCATATTCTTCTCTACTACTCAGTCATAATGGTCCAAGGTAGAGATGGTATGTGCTTTTTTTTATTTCCTAAGTTTAGGACCCTCTTCCTATCTTTTTTAATCAAAAATTTTGTAAACTTATATACACTTATTTATACAAAAAAAAAATTAAACCTACATTAACTACACTTAAAAAAATTATACCTCAAGTTAAACTATGAAAAATTTGAACACTAAAACATTATATCTTCAAATAAACTGTAAAAAAACTTAAACATTAAAACATACAACCTCACACTCTCTCTCTTTTTACTTTCTCTCACCCACTTGTTCTATATCTTCTCAATCTCTTGACAAAGTTCTATCTATCCTCATGTTCTCTCTCCTCAATTTCTCTCTCCTTACTCTATCTCCTCAAGTTTTCTCTCCTTACTTTTCTCTCTTCCTCACCTCTCCTCACATTCCTCTCTTCTCACTCTCTGCTCACTTTCTCTCTTTGTACTATCTCTCTCCTTGAAATTTTTCTCTCTCCTTGCTCATTTTCCTCCTCTCCTTACTCTCTCCTTAATTTTTCTCTCTCCTTATTCTCTCTCTCCTCAATCTCTCCTCACTCACTTTCCTCTCTTTCCTCATGTTACTCTCTCTCCTCACTCTCTCTCTTCACTATCTCTCTTCTAAATTTCTCTCTCCTCACTCTCTTCTTATATTCTCTCTTCTCTATCTCCTTATTTTCTCTCTCCTCGCTATCTCTCTCCTCTCTATCTCTCTTGTCACTATCTTTACTTATACTCTCTCTCTCTCTCTCTCTCTCTCTCTCTCTCTCTCTCTCTCTCTCTCTCTCTCTCTCTCTCTCTCTCTCTCTCTCTCTCTCTCTAATTTATCTAAGTTTGAGCTCTCTAAATACGCTCTCTTAGTTACTCCTTACTCTCTCTCTCTCTCTCCTCACTCTCTCCCCTTACTTTCTCTCTCCTTACTCTTTCTTCACTAATATTTTTATTTAGATTTTAGGCACGTAAATGGTTCTTTTAAATGAATGTATGTGTTTAATATGTTAAATTAAAATTATGATTTTAATTTTTCTTAGGGGGGCATGTTTAATATATTTGCATTTCTTAAGATATATTTTTCAGTCGAGTATTCAAGTCCTAATGTTTAATTTTAGATGATTCAAATGTATAGTTCAAGGATGTAATGTACACATTATTTACACATACATATTAGATTGAACAATTTTACTTTGCTAATTTATATATATTGATATGTTCACACTTGTAGTATTTATCTATTTTATTGTCATCTATATTTCATACTACATGAATCATGGCATCCAACAGTTCGAAGCGTAGTGTAGGGGGTGCTACTGGTCCAGTAGTTTGAAGCCAAAAATGGTTACATTCTTTCCAAATTTCCATCTCCTTAGGTTCTCTCCCCTTTTTGACAAGTGTCACAAGACCATTGGGTAAAACAAATCAGATGTCATGTGCATTCATCTCCTTGCATCCTAGACCTCCCTCACCATTCCTCAATATTTCATCTTAGCCATCCATTCCATCACCTTTTGGCTTATAAATGCAACTCCTCTCCTCTCACAATTCATAAAAAAATTATATTAATGTTATAATTCCCATTTGAGATCCAAGTATCACTATCATACCCTTATCATGTCTAAATTTTACTCATTTCACTTCATTATTGAACCTACATAAATCTTGAGCACACATGCTATTAATTTGGACCACATGATCCAACTGCATCAAGGAACCTAAAAGGGTTTACAACATTTTCATATTTATGTGTTTGGCTTTTCTTATGGCCTATTCATAAGTGTTTGTCTTATTTATTTTGTTTAATTCTTTCTTTATTTGGTATTTATTAACACAACATGTTTAGCTCATATAATCTTGACTTTTTGTGTTAGTCATTTGTATCAGATCTATTGGCTATTGATTTAATAGTGTTTAAATAACTAGGTAGATGAAACAAAATATATCTAAGGGTAGCTAATTCCTATGATGTATTCATTTGAATAGAACCTGGGCCAACTAACAAGGAAACTATGCTTCTACTCTTTGAGCTCTATAAAACCTGGGCAAGTAGAACTTGGATTCTCACAAACACAACTAGTGCTAAAACATGTTCTAGAATCCAAAAAAACATATATGACCCTTGAATCTTCTACACTTATGCATCAAACTATATTTGAAATATCTATCATACAAACTAGAAACTCATAAGCTAAATTGGGGTCTTCCTTTCATCTCTACAAAAAGAAAAGAAAAGAAAAATGACCACTTTAATATTACAAGATTTTTAGCAAAAATCAGATATAAAGCAATAAGAACATTTGATTTCTCAATTAAGATCAATGCCTAATCCATTGGGCAATACTAAAAGCACAATTAATGTAGCAATATAATGAAAAGTTATGAAATAACTCATATCTATGCAATGATGCTTTGCAACACCTCACATCAATCATTCAAACTCAACCTACTTATTAGGTATATATGTAACACTTGTAGATCCATAATCTTTACCAAGAATTCAATCAATCTCTTAGATTGAAGCATGAAAAATACAAGACAATAAAAGGAAAAGAAACTTTGTTTCATTCGTTTCAAAACCCTACTGATTTACATTGATGAAGAGAGCCAAGTATGCAATTCTTTCTATTAAACTCTATTATTCCTCAATTACAATGCATACATGACTCATTAAACTCATAAAAATATCAAGGACTCAACATATATGCATAAATATACTCAAGAAAATGTACAATGTACTATCCATATAGAAGAAAACGTTGAAGAAATGTGGAAAACTAGGTTGAGAACCTACTCAAATAGATGGGAACAAACCCTACATAATGAGAAAGAAGAAAAATAAGTAGAAGAATGGAGATGGGTCTTATTTTATCTAATGTTTCCATATGTCCTCTTCATTTTTCATCCATTGCTAAGGAAAAACCTCTCTCTCCTCAACTAAAAACTCAATCTAATCTTCATTATTGCTGCAACAAACTTTGAGAAAATATCTCCAAAAATGATGAAAAAACTTCTTGGAAGAATAGAAGATATGCTACTATAAACCCAACTAAAAATCCAACCAAAGTGTTATAATATTAAAATAATGATGCTAGGATAACCTTCACCAAGTTTGGCCCATACCTAGATGACAGATTTTCCAAAAGAAGTCTTCAATCGCCATTGATAAGTCACAAAAGGCCAAGAAGAAGAATAGTTTAAGAAAATCCATACTTAACAAACCCTAGACTAACTTCTTACCAGTAATGCATGAACTTTTTTTTCCTTCAAAAATGAAAATTTTGTTCTAAGACCTTTCCAACAATACATGATACTCCTATACCTAGACAAGATATTAAACCAAAACCCCTCTTTGAAAGACATAATTGAAGAAAATGTAAACCCATTTTGCATTCAAAATTTTCATTTTATTATAATGTTAAAAATTTTATAATGAAATCATATTCTATTTAAAATGTAGAGCACAGACTGCACAATCTTTATCTTATAAAATTTTAATCTGTCACACATTTTGGAGGATGTGCATTCAACATCATGGTCCTTTATTTTAATTTCCTCATGAAGTTTTTTCCCTCATGATCCTTTATTTTGATTGCCCTATGAAGTGTTTCCTTTCAATGTGCACCATAGCCAAACCTTTGTCCCTAAAAATGTGTGATGTTGATACTTGCCAGCTAGTGATGTCATCTTTTATTGGGTCATCTGCCATATGTCACATCCTTATTTGTTAGCTTAGACACATGTTAGCCACCTCATAAATCTATCATGTGCACCTAGCATGCCCCAATTTTTTGTAAATCTTATGTAGATTCTTCTGGAAACACAATTTTTTTCATATGTCCTCTCTTCCTAGTCATCTTGTTAAGTACCCATGCCATGTGAAGCCTCCTTATTAGCTTTCAATCATTCAACCGTTCATGTGTCATCACATCCTTTGTTCAAAATTATCTATTTTCCTACTTCAAGTTCCTTATGGGCCCCACATTAAAATGCCCAAGTAATTTATTTGTATTTGATTGTCTATAAGGGCACCCCTTAAAACATTAAATGGTTATGTCCTTTTACTTAAATCTATTAGGATAAACTATCTACTAGTCAATGTGGAACAAAGACAATACAAGATCTATGTAAAACAAAGCTATAGGAACCTCTATGATAGCATTATGTCTACATAGAAATATAACCCTGCATCCTCCATTTATTCTCAACAACCATCTACCAAAACTAATGCATTTAATCATTATTAATGCTAATAGAATGCACTTGTAGTCACATCTTAAACTAGTGCTACCTTATTAAACCCACATATATTCCCTATGATTCATAAATTCCTTAAAAAGAATGATGACCTCATCTATTAAATTCCCATTTTGACTCAAACTTCTTCATAGATACACTAGGTTGAAGGAGTTGTCTTTCTTTTGAATGGCAATGGGATACAACTTTATTCACCTATAATTGGTTTCTCTCTTCTAATGACACTTCTCAAATGCTAACACTCCTCCATCAAACCTTGGCTTAGGGAATCCCTTTATAATTGGAGTAGGATTCATCCATTACTCATCTTTGACTAGTATTCCTCATGCATTGTATATCTATTGTTGACTTCATTGTCCTCTTCAAGCCTATCGAAGGAGATGAGCAAAAGAATCCATTTATTCTTTTAAAATAATGGAGGTTCATAAATTTGGATATTGTTATTGAAAATGGTAATTGTGCTATTGTTATTAACATGCCTCAATGTCTAAATTCATGCCTCTAAATAACCACAACTCTTTACATTTGAAGGTAATTCAAAATCATAAATACAATTGCCTATGCAAATTCAAGAAGTCACACACCATTTCCAATCAAATAACATTAAATTTTTTTTTTGTAAAAGGCACATGGAGGATGGTTACAAAAATCATTATATTTACTTTTATTTCTATAGGGGGTGTTATTTGATCAAATTGGGAAGAGAAGTCAAAAATGGGGAACTCAATGGTGTCTTGCAATTACAATATGGATGATGCATGTTAGTGTGTTGGTCAAGTGCATGACCGCACAAGATGGTTCCCTCAAACCCTAGCATAGACATTTGAAATTTGACTAATTAATCTCAAAACCTATAGAAGAGGTCAATACAACATCTTCTACAACCAAAAATTAGATTTTTCATTTGGCCAAGAGGAAGACAATTGAAATGATCCATTCATTTCAATTAACTAAATCATTTTCTTGTCAAATTGGGTCCTTGATGTAGCAAGAGTCTGAGGATGCCTCTACTAGAAGTAATTTGGATCCCTACAAGTAACCACATCGTGGAAACACAACTCTAGATACACAATATGATACCAAATGCAACACTTTATTCATATAAAAATTATTTACATGTAATGTTCCCACTATAAGGCCTTTCAATTTAGGGCCAAATACAATAGAAATTACAAAAATAGTTTTAAAAGGTCCCTCAAGATACAACTCAAGTCCTAGCTAGTTTAGATTCACACTTTGGTAGAAAACTCCAAGGAAGATCTCAACTTTTTCTCAGAAGCCCACTAAGAAATGTCCTTATTTCCCAAGCCTCAGCTACTAGCCCTTCTCAAAATTTGGTCTTCTGCCACATCCTCTTCTCTAGGATGGATGATAATGACTTAAGACTCCATAACACACCCCTAATTATACCCAACTAAGCCACAAGTTGGCCTAGCCAATTAGAAATTAAATAATCTCTTATATTAAATACACTCCTCAAACCGTAAGTTGGCTCACACTAGAAATTAAATACATATAACCCAAATTAAATGCATAAGTTGGCTAACCACAACAAATTGGGTTAATACAGAACCAAGGCCAAACTGAGCATTATATAAAACCATGTCAAGTGTTAGCATTCCACCAGACATAACCAACCTCCTTCATTCAAGTGTGAGCATCAGATAAAACCATGTCAAGAAATAAAGATTGGGTCCACTCCAAAAGCCATAACTTTCACATCTAGACTCTGATTGAGTCCATTTGAAATGCATTGGAAAGATATTAAAGATATCTAAAACATTATGAAACTAAAATAATAGTAGAAAATAAATTAAAAAATTTCATCGATTATAATCAATCATCATCTAAAATAAGTGGTCAGTATTTTCCAAACATGGGGTGAATAGGTAGGTAAGAGTATTATGATAGTTTTTGTCTTTCTATCATCTCTCTCACCCCCTCTATCCCTTTATCACACACAAAATCACTCACTCATTCACTCACTAACTTCTAATCTCTCTCTTACTAACTCTTAGGTTCACTTATTCTCACACCAACTCCTAATCTCTCTCTCTCTCTCTCTCTCTCTCTCTCTCTCTCTCTCTCTCTCTCTCTCTCTCTCTCTCACACACACACACACACACACACACACACACACACATTTCCTTGTCTCTCTTACTCTCTATTTCCTATCCTCCCACCTCTCTCTCCATCTTATTTCTCCCTTACTATCTCTCCATATTTCTCACTCTCTCTATCCTATCCTCCTATATCTCTCTCACTCTCTCTTATCATGTCCCCTCTCTCTCTCTCTCTCTCTCTCTCTCTCTCTCTCTCTCTCTCTCTCTCTCTCTCCCCATATTTCTCACTCTTCTATCCATGTACAATCCCCTCTCACTCTCTTCATCCTATCCCACTATCTCTTGTTCTCTCTCTCTATGTCACTCTCTCTCTCTCTCTCACTCACTTATCCTATCTCCTCTCTTTCTTCCTATCCCCTATTCTCTCTCTCCCTCTCCTTCTCTCTCTATCTCTCTAACCCCTAATCCCTAACCCCCCCTCTCTCCCTAACCTCTGATCCTTGAAATGGGAACTTCACATAGAGATAGAGAGAGATAGAGAGTAGGGGATAAGAAGAGGGAGAGGGAATATGATAAGAGATTGGGAGATGGAGAGAGTGAGAGAGAGATAAAGTGACATAGAGAGGGACATAGGAGAGAGAGATTAGAGAATATGATAGAGAGATAAAGAGAGATGAATTGATGGAGAGAGAGAGAGAGAGAGAGAGAGAGAGCAACATAGGAGAGAGAGAGAGAGAGAGAGAGAGAGAGAGAGAGAGAGAGAGAGATAAGGGGATAACAAGAGGGAGAGGGGATAGGATAAAAGACAGTGAGAGAGAGAGAGAGAGAGAGAGAGAGAGAGAGAGAGAGAGAGAGAGAGAGAGAGAGTGATGGATAGAGAGGGACATAGGAGAGGGAGAGAGAGGGAGGGGTTATGTGTGTGTGTGTGTGTGTGAGAGAGAGAGAGAGAGAGAGAGAGAGAGTAGGGGATAGGAAGAGGGAGAGGGGATAGGATAAAAGAGAGTGAGATAGAGATGGATAGAGAGAGAGAGAGAGAGAGAGAGAGAGAGAGAGATGAAGTGATGGATAGAGAGGGACATAGGAGAGGAAGAGAGAGGGAGGGGGGACATGTGTGTGTGTGTGTGTGTGAGAGAGAGAGAGAGAGAGAGGGCTTAGGGATTACTTGGTGAGAGAAAATGCATAAAGGTAACAAGTTAGACACACACACACACACACACACATAGAGGTGGGGGAGGGGGCGGGGGGGGGGGGGGCGGGGGGGGGGGGGGGGGGTTATTAGTTAGTTAAAGAATGTGAGAGGTTAGGAAAAGTGAGAGATATATCTTAGGATTTATTTATCAAGTGAATGATTCTGTGTATGTATTTTTCAGAGAAAGAGAATTAACACTATGTTAGCATTTGTGTTTACCTATTGATTATATATTTGGAAAATAAAGAATACCTATTTTAGATTATGCTTAATTCAAATTGATGGAAAATAAAAATTTAATGAAATAGGATTGATTTATCTACATCATGTTGTAGATCTCTTCAATATCTTTCTAATTGGTTTTGAATGCAATTTTTCCCGATTGGATTATTTGAATCCTTGAAACCCAATCAGGTTATGGCTTGGTGATAGCATAGGGAAATGACCCAAATGGTTGGGAGACTATTTTCAATCCATTCTTTTTCTTTCAGAAATTTTTTCATCATCTAAGATGAATTCTCATCTTTGCCTTCATTAGATTTTCTAATGGTGAAGTGTGTATCTCTAAAATCACCACCATAATCTTACATGTCTTCTTAGCTTTCTAACCATATAATTTTTTCTTTTTTTGGACAACATTAACATTGTAAACTTCAACTACTTTTACCAATTCCTTGACATTCCTCACAAACATATGTCTACCATTTTTTAATAACTTTTTATATATGTAACCAAATCAAAAATAAATTATATATTATTGTTCTATACTTGATTCTATACACTTTAAATAAAATCATTTTCAATTATTTAGATGCAAGTTATGCTCAGCACACAAATAGGTAGAAAACTTTCAGGATGTAGTCAGTTCAATAATTCATAATAATAATAAATACTCATCATAAAATTACAAAATTATACACAACTTCTAGATATGACCCTTAACTATCATCCTACCAAATGGATATTCAAGATACTAAATATAACTTGATCTTTTGTGCAACACACAAAAATAGCTATGTTATCTTTTCTAAGAAAATCAAGGATTTTTTTTCATGTGTGCAAGGTTTGACCCACCTGAAAGCTCTAGTAGTTTAGAAAGTAGATTTTGAGTACTACAATTTATATGTTTTATACATCTTGCCATTTTTAGTGGATGGCCCTCAAATGTCTCATCCAAGTTTAGGTTTACCTAATTTTAGAAAAAGAAGTGTAGACCTATACCCCCTTTTTGTACACCATCTTGATGCACTCACCTCCCCCATGTTTGAAAATGTGTTCATAATAACTAGAAGAACATCTTATGGGATTCAACATATAAATCCCAAATTGATTCTTTACATACATATCCTCCAAGCCCTCAACTTGTACACTCTTTCCCTTATTTTTTCCTTCTTCACATCCATCATCAGTGTGCTACAAGTTTGATTTCCACACCAATCTCTAACCCTCTCATAATTTTCCAACTCAAGTTGGCTACCAATACTCAAGTTCCTCCAACAGAGATCTACATTATGCAAAGGAATCAGGGAATGCTTCCTACCACCTTTCACAATTGTAAACATATCCTAGACACAATCATGAATAGCCTTGAAATTATACTTCAAAGGTCTACCAAGAAACAAATGACAACTGTTCATTTCCACAATATCACACAAAACTTGATCCTTATATTGTGTAGTCTAGAAATCAACAAGGCATTGCTCCCTAACTTCCAAAGCATGCTCACCTCACAACTACCCAATCCTATAAGACTAATTATGTATCACTCTCTTCAAACCAACTTTCTCAACCATCTCCTCAGCAACAAGGTTATATATACTACCACCATCCACAATCACCTTGTAGACTTTACCATCAGACTTACAACAAGTCCTGAACAAACTAATTCTCTAACAAGATTGCAGTGTCTTCTGACCAACTAGTACTCATTGAGCTAGTAAATTCTCTCCTTGATCAAGTTGAATATCATGGTATTTGACCTCTTTCACAACAACTCTTCTTCCACCAACCTTCTATGGACACTCATAAGCTCTATGTCCCTCCTCGTGGCATTTAAACCAATGATGCAAAAGCACCTAGGTTAGGTCACTAAGAAAAAAATAAAGGGTCTAGGAGTCTAGTTAATACATAATAAATACTACATATAAATAAGGATCCATGAGTCATGCATTTGAAACAACAAACACTAATGTATGCATGAGATGAGCAAATTAGGTACAATGTTGCATTTGTTGTCAATTAGGAGAAAAATGTAAAAAGTTGACTTAGAGGGAATAAATAAGTAAATAAGGGTGGGTATACATGGAAATGGTCTAAATATGGTCTAAATACCTTCAATATATGTTTTGGATTCATAAGGTATAGCCCTACCAAGTCCAAGTAGTAAAAAAGCAGAAATTGTCAATTTTGAAAAAATTGCATATTGATAATTTTGCAAAAAGTGCAACTTTTCTTTTCAAAAGTTCCAAAATTGATTACATATTACTAAGATGTTACCAATTACAAAATTTTTGTTGGGTTAGTTGTTGAATGGGTATGTAAATCCCTTTGTGTCATTTTTGTACAGTTGGAGTTTTTGGAATGTACAAATGCATGCAATAGTTTGAAGAAATCCATCACAGTTGAATGAGAAATTGAGGTTTTTGATTGAAATGGGATTGAATTTATTATTTTTCTGCTGAATCTAGTTTCCACATTTTAATTATCATTTTTTTTGTGGTTAGGAGAACTAAGCAATCTGTTTGAGTGCACAATAAATATTTTACTAAACAATCTTCTTGCTGGCTTGTACTAGGAAGACTTGGCAAAATGGTGTCTACCAGCATTCCCCATGGTTAAAACCCCATTAAAACTTGATAAATTATATAAGAAAACCTATATACTATATTTTAGGGAGGATGGGAGTAGGAGAGGAGGGAAAATCCAATTCCTTAGAAGCCCTAGGTGAGACAGTGTTGTGCTTGACTAGAAATTTAGACAAGGAGAGAATTTTACTTGCAAGGGTGAATTTATTTGAAGAGGAAGGGTGTTAGTGAAGGCTATATTATGGATTGAATGTCCTATGGTTGTAAGGAGAAACTTTTAAAGGTTCTAGAAAGTGAGGGAGCGAATATTTTCTCTTGACTAGTTTAGATTATAGCTAAACCTTAGCAATCCCTTAGAAATAGGGTTAGGGAAGCATATAGAAGTTGGGGACCTAAAACCTCACAAATCTTGAGGGCCTTGGAAAATGGTATCAATGTCAAAATTTTAATTATAGACTTCTTGAGGTAAATTTTGCACAAAAGTAAAATTAGTTAATGAGGAGGGCTAATTCAGGGCTACTACACATAATAGGTCATTTTTAAGGATTTGAAGTAATTATATAGTATCCTAATGAAATAAGTGTGGAAAATGGATGGAAAAAAATCCAATATCACTTAGCAAGAGCCTCAAGCCCTTTCAAGAATAAGTGAGCCAGTAAGGAAGCCTAGAATGAAGTTCAAGTTAATGAGCAAGCCTGAATAGATAGGGAGCCAAAGGGAAAATTTGTTCTTAGTTGATCAAGGGTAACTTGTGTGAGCAGGGGATACCTAGGAGTGGTTATCCACTATTTACATTACCCTAGACTACTCCTATCAAATTAGTATCAGAGAACTAGTTTGATTTTGGGAAAATAAGTGCACGTCTAGTAGTAAAGGAGACCCCTTCATAAGATCCACCATGGTGACAAATTTAGAGTTGGCTAAAAATGTTCAAGAATAGGATAAGGAGAATGTAGAGTTGAAGGATAAGATAATATCCTTGAAGACAACCCTTGAGATAGTAGCTCTCAATATTGAACCAGTGACCAATAAGATAAATTAGCATGAGGAACATAGCAGGAAAAAGTAATAGGTGTCTGATGAAGAGGAGACATCCACACCTAATCCTGAAATAGTAGAGGAACCTTTTCTTAGGGCCATTAAAGAATTGAATCAGGAAGCATTAGAAGGAGTACCACTTTTTTGCGGGAAGTTAGATACGGACCATGTCTTGGAATGATTGGAAGGCATGGAGAATTATGTTGCAAGTGAGAATGTAACATAAGCTCAAAAGGTGAAAGTGGAAAAGGTAAGGATGATAGGAGAAACTCTCACATGGTGGGAGTTTCTTCAAGAAAAAAAAAGAAAAAGTAAGTGGGTTTTATAGTCCACGACACTATGCCATAGTTTTTGGGTTTACATATGGTGACAATGATATGGGACTACCTTGTACTCTTTTTCGAGAGGTGCTTGGTGCTACAAACGAGGCGTACATACCCTACCCCCTAGTGGGATTTGAACTTGTGACCTTTCTTTCAAGAGTACAAGTTCTCCACCACTAGGCCAACTCGGGTTGCACTATACAAATTGGTAGAATATGCTGAGAAAGATGGTAGAAAGATGGTAAGAAGCCCTATACAAATTGGTAGAATATGGTGAGGCAAATACAGTGAGACAAATATAACAAACCTACCTTTTTGAGGACTTTGAAGTGTGGATGCATACTAAAAGGTAGAATCTCAAGCAAAGAGATAATGATGTGGCAAGCTATAATAAAGAATTCCAAAAGCTATGCCTTAGATCCAAGGTGCAAGAAGCTGAAAGCATCAAGGTAGAAAGGTATATTAATGGCTTAAGGTGTAATATTCAAGAGGAGATTCAAGTATGGACTCCTAACAGAGTACAAAAGTGCTATCATTAGCACTTAAGTTTGAGGAAAAGTTAAAGAAGAAGGAAAACTTCTATAGACACTTAAAATTTTCCTAAACACTATATTAATTAATTTTAATATTTTCCATGACATTGTAATTAATTATTAATTAATTAATTATATTGATCACATTATTCTACTTATTTAATTAAATTATTTTAATTAAATAAGTTCACTTTCCTTATGTATTTAAATTTAATTTAAATACTTCCATGCCTAATGTGTTAAATTTATTTAATACATGATCCTCCATAAATCCCCTTGTTAAATAAATCCTATTTATTTAATTCCTCCATCTCCATTAAATTCTCTAAACCTATGATTAAATTGAATCCTATTTAATTTAATCCTAATCCTATCCTTAAACCTAGTCTACAACCATCACTCTCATCTTTCTAAGACTACCCACTACTTAATACCACTTTATTATCCTAAATCCCTTTCTAAACACCTTTTATCTCCTAAGAGTTTTTTCACATGTGTGAGAAGCTCTTGATCCAATAAAGCTTCCATCTCTTACATATTTGTCCCCCACTCCTTCCCCTAAGGTTGCTCACACGTGTGAGCACTATAGTTGCCATAAACGTGACAGGGAAGCCCCGTTTCACGTTGCGACGTGCGAAATGGGTTTCCCGTCATGCAATGGTTGTTTCTGTGTGGAAAACTATTAATAATTTCTGTGTTGTGTGACAATAATGTTATAAATAAAAAACTATTAATATATTTTATAGTGTGCATAGGGAATTTGAATTTAACAGGCCCTGAAGTAGTAGTTTTCATTTTGTTAAATTAGTTTTAGTGGTTTTAGTTTTAGTATTGTTTTAGCTTGTGTTTCAGTCTTGTTAACAAAGTAGCAGTTTTAATTTTGTTAATATTTAGAAATGTGGAGTGTTATTAATCAAGTTTTTTTTTTAAAAGTTTCAAGATTTTATAAAATCTAGAGAATTACTTTAGTAACAGTCAACTATTAGTTTTTTTGTGCAATTGAATTCGTAATTGATTAATACAATTTAAAATAGAATTAAGAATCAATTTCTAAGAAATAAATTAGTTTGGTTAGTTATATATATGTGTGTGTGTGTGTGTGTGTGTGTGTGTGTGTGTGTGTGTGTGTGTGTGTGTGTGTGTGTGTATAACATTTCTTTTACGCAACCTTTTAGAATTTTTGTTTCTCATCACGTTTACGTTGCGGTTAGGTTTCTCATTTCTCATTTCTGGTAACATAGGTGAGCACACCTTGAGCCTCTCAAACATTAAAGGCTCTCTTTGACTGTTGCATGGCTTTTCCTTTTTCCAATGTGTCTCCCTTGTGGCACCTATGTGGATTCCATGTAGATGCCACCTCCCCAAGGCCTCTCTCAAGCCTCTAAAAAGAGCCCTTGTCTCAAGCATTTTCCATCTCCTCTATATGCATTGTTATCATGTTAGTTTAGAGTAAGAACTTTCTAGAGATTTTATGCATAGTTACTAACCCTTTGGTAATTGTTTATTTCTTGCATTTCTTTGCATATTCATGATAGTATTACATTCTTAGATTTTCTTTCTACATCCATTTCTATTATCCATTGAGTGCTCTCAAGAATGGTTGCTTCCATAGTCATCTCTTGAAGTATTCTTCATCATTTAACTTAGTTACATATTCATTATTGCATCTTTCATCATCTTGGGATTCATAGTTGTGTTTAGGGAGAGCGCACTCACATCCCTCCAATCTAAAACACACCAACATGGCCTCTCATGGGTGCCTTTGTTGAGTTGTTTGAGGTTGCATGAGGACTTGATTTATTGGTTTCTTTGATTTGCAAAACTCAAGAATAATATTAGTTGTGTTTCATTTTGTCTTGAATATCTTAATATCTATGTCCAATTAATGTTTGTTTGTTAACTCTTGCTTCCAACAGGTCAAATTCTCTTGCATACAACTTCAACAATAGGAGAAGAGGTAAAGCTAGAGAGCAAAGCAATTAGAGAGGGAAATTTAGTGGTCGAAGAGGCCAAGCATCTAGACCACAAAGGGATAGTAAACCAAATGAGGCAAGCGGTTTAATAAATCAAAGAGGAGGATTCAACCAAAGAAGCAAAAGTAGTAATAGTTTTAGGGGCGAAAGTAATAGTCAAGCCAAAGGATCTTTACACTTTTCCACCATGAAATGTTATAACTACAACTAACTAGGACCTCCCTCTTATAGGTGTCTAGAGGAGGCTTCTTCATCAAGGGAAAGAAAGGTGGCTTATGCTCAAGAAGATGGTTAAAATAAGAAGGCAACAGATCTCCCACTTGATTCAGAAGGAGAGAATATGATTTTTAGGAGGACACTCATTAGGGAGACTATGAAGGAGAAGCCAAGTCAAAGGAGAGCCCTATTTAAGGTTAAATAAAAGGTAAAAAATAAGGTATGTAAGGTTATCATTTACTCTAGTTCTACTGATAACATAGTGTCAAAAGAAGTAGTAGATAAGTTGAAACTGAAAAAGCTTCACCATAACAATTCTTATAGGGTCACATGGCTAAATAAAGGTTAGCATGTATAGGTGAAAGACCAAGCATGGGTAGACTTCAATATTGGAAGGTATAAGGAAATTGTTCTTTGTGATATACTTCTCATGGATGCATGCTATCTCCTTTTATGGAGGCCATCAAAATATGACAAAGAGATAAAATATGATGGCGGGAAGAATGTATACAAGTTTTAAAAATGTGAAGAGTCCTACACCATTCAATCTTTGTGGTAAAGGGAGAGAAATATAATGATGGAATTTAATGGACTCATAGTATGTGAGAAGGAGTTCCTTAACACCATGAAGGAAGAAGAAAGCACAAGGTATGTCATTGTTGTCAAGCCCCAAAATGCAAAACTCGCCATTAGATCTCAGTTACCTAAGGAAATGTACGAGTTATTGAATTATTTTGATGATATTGTAGGTAATGGAGAGTACATATTTCCACCTAAGAGAGCTATCAGTCATCAGATATACTTCATCCCTATAGCAGCCTTGCCTAATAAGATAGCTTATAAAATGACACCTAGCCAACATGAAGAGATAGGCAAGAAAGTGTAGGAATTACTAGATGATGATATGATAAGGAAAAGTGTAAGCCCATGTGTAGTACCAACTATTTTGGTGCCAAAGAAGGGAGGTACTTAGAGGATGTGTATGGGTTGAAGAGAAATCAACAAGATAATAATTAGGTATAGATTCCTAATAAAAATAATTTAATACATACTTGATCATTTGGGCAATGTAAAGTTTTTCACCAAAATTGACTTGAAGAGTGGGTACCATCAAATAAGGATTGAGGGAGACAAGTGGAAGACAACTTTCGAGACTACTAAAGGGTTTTTGGAAGCATTAATGTTGATGATATTCCTATGGAGGAGTATTGTAGAAACATTACTAGATCATTATCATGATGATATGTTACATTCATGACTATGTTTGTCATTAATGTCAACATAGTAGTTTTCTATGGTATCTGATAGAAGAACACCAGAAAGATCAAGTTGGCACAAATAGATAATTGAGTATTTTCACTAAGAGAGGTTAAAGGGAGATATTACTAAGTGTCTAGTATATGCAGCTAACCTCAAAAGCATAAGATATTAAGTTTGGAAGAAGTTATTAAATTTTTGATGAAGATTATTCTAAGATAGAGTTTACAAAGGCATGTTCTGATAAACTTGTTATATCTCTTAGAAAAGTTGTTATTTTTAGAGGTCAAAGTTAAAGATGTACATAAGACATGTTGGTGATGATGTAGCTAAGTTTTCTCATCATAATATTGCATTTATAGAAAGTTATTCAAGTTACAAGGTGGAAGACTAATGTTATCACTAAATATAACATGTTCTTAATGTGGTCCTATAATAATTAATTGAGAAGGTGTAATAGCCGACTCAAGGAATTATTGTATGGATTCAGTATAAAGGAAGGACATTTTCCTTTATCATATATGGATGTTAGTGAATGATTGTAAGAAGCACAAAGAGTGGAATGTGAAGATAAGTAGAGCAGAGTGAAGGTCAAGGAAACTTCATTGCTAAGGTTTTACTGTGTGATCTAAAGTTTGGTACTTGGATCTGAGTTTCATTACTTGGTCTACGAGGTCTAACACTAATTGGTCTGGTCCATAGGATAGAGTAAATAAGTTAAAGTTTAGTACATACAATTATTATGCAAGGATAGTTGAGAGATTAGTTAGATAGTGAGTTCAATGATCTTGCCCTAGAAGTTGTTTGGATAGTGGGACCTTATATCTTCTATAGCTCCTAACAGGGTTGGCACAACTCCTAATAGGTCTGGAATCTTCTAACAAGGATTCAAACTCTCCTAATAGGGACTCATATGTGGGTATGTGCAGGATCATGGTGTACCAAACTATGGCCTTAAGTGGCAGTGAAAAATCAGCAAATCAGGTTTATGTCAACTTGACACATAATTTTGAAGTGGTTATGGACTTTATATCAAAAAGTTGTAAGAAAATAATTTGTAGAAAATTGAATGTAGTTTCTAAACTACTAGGCCTTATCAGGAGAAAAAAATAATTGATTGGTCAAAAGTTTGAATTTTAATACAGTACTAAGAAAATTTCAGGGCGAAAATAAAAAGTAGGTGTATGTCTAACCACCTTAATCAAAATCAAATCATAATATTTTTTTAATATAATTATAGATATGAAAACTAGACTCATGCTCGGATGTGATGCATATTTTTTGATATTTTTATTCCAAATAAATAATTAAATATGAATTTTCTACCAAAACTTTTTCGAATTAAAAAAAGTCTCGTGTCTGACCACCCTAACTAATAGAAAATTTGATCAAATTTAATTTCTTTTTTTTTTTCTTATACTAGGAAAAGTATAGAATGTGACACAACTTTTAGATTTAAAAAATGTTATACCATTTGAAAGTTATAGCTATTTTTCATTTAGTATTTCAATCAGCACTTTACAATAATCTTCATTGATAATTAACTAATAAATACTTATCGAACTCAGAATTTGACAAAAATTATATTGATGGAATTTAGAGAGCGATATTAAAAAATCTATTTCGTTTCATTCAATTTCGATCAAAATAACATTGTCAGATGGCTACCCGAAGTCTGAGTATCACTAAAACTCTTTATAAACACGTCTTTGGGGTTGACCGGGCAGGCTTGGTAAATACCAAGCCTGATCGGATATCCGATATGGCTCAGTAGTCAAATTCCAAAAATCTTCAAATTTTGGAGGGAAATTCAATTTAAATGTTCTAGTTTTTTATTTTTAAATTATTTCACTTATATTAATATGTAAAGGCATATTTTAATATATAATAACATAATGTAAACATATAAGATATAATCTAGTAATATATAATAATATCTTATGTTAATCTTATTACAATCTATAAATATAATTTATATTATTATTATTTTTACTAAATATAATAACGTAATTTATATATATATATAATACGTATTATATATTATTATATTAATATTTAGGTTATTAATATATACAATAACGTAATATTTTCATTAATCGTAATATGTATTATATATTATTATATTAATATGTATGTTATTAATATATCTATATAATAACGTAATATTTTCATTAAATATAATAATGTAATATATATATATATATATATATAATAATAATATGTATATTATTAATATATATGTATATAATTAATATATAAGAGTCAAAGGGGGTCATAAGGTGACCTATGACCCTCTTTGACCCATTAAACGATGATATATGTCTCTAGGGGTCCTATGACCCCTAGGGACATATTTGAATGGGTATTATGGGTCATAAGGGGGTCATAGGGTGACATATGACCCTCTTTGACCCATTAAATGATGACATATGTCCCTAGGGATCAAAGGACCCCTAGGAACATAGTCGAATCGTTCATATGGGTCAAAGGAAGTCATAGGGTCTATGACCTCCTTTGACCCATATGAACGATTCGACTATGTCCCTAGGGGTCCTAGGACCCCTTGGGACATAGTCAAATCGTTCATATGGGTCAAAGGGGGTCATAGGTCATCCTATGACCCTCTTTGACCTATTAAATGACGACATATGTCCCTAGGGGTCCTAGGACCCCTAGGGATATAGTCGAATCGTTTATATGGGTCAAAGGGGGTATTAGGGTGACCTATGACCCCCTTTGACCCATTAAACGACGACATATGTCCCTAGGGGTCTTAGGACCCTTAGGGACATATTTAAATGGGTAATATGGGTCAAACCCTATGACCCTCTTTCACCCATTAAATGAAGAGATATGTCCCTAGGGGTCCTAGGACCCCTAGGGACATATTCGAATCATCCATATGGGTCAAAGGGGGTCATAAGGTGACCTATCACCCCTTTTGACCCATTAAACGATGACATATGTCCCTACGGGTCCTACGACCCTTAGGGTCATAGTTGAATCGTTCATATGGGTCAAAAGGGGTCATAGGGTGACCTATGACCCTCTTTCACCCATTAAATGATGATATATGTCTCTAGGGGTCCTAAGACCCCTAAGGACATATTCGAATGGGTAATATGGATCAAAATGGGTCATAGGTCTCTGACCCATTAAACGACGATATATCTCTCTAGGGGTCCTAGGACCCCTAGGGTAATATTCGAATGGTTAATATGGGTCAAATGGTATCATAGGGTGACCTATGACCCTCTTTGACCCATTAAATGACGATATATGTCCCTAGGGGTCCTCGGACCCCTAGGGACATATTTGAATGGGTAATATGGGTCAAAGGACCCTATGACCCTCTTTGACCCATTAAATGACGACATATGTCGCTAGGGGTCCTAGGACCCTTAGGGACATATTTGAATCGTTCATATGGGTCAAAGGGGGTCATAGGGTGACCTATGACCCCATTTGACCCATTAAACGATGACATATGTCCCTAGGGGTCCTAGGAGCCCTAGGGACATATTCGAATGGGTAATATGGGTCAAATGGGGTCATAGGGTAACCTATGACCCTCTTTGACCCATTAAACGACGACATATGTCCCTAAGGGTCCTAAGACCCCTAGGGACATACTCGAATCGTTCATATGGGTCAAAGGGGGTAATAGGGTGACCTATGACCCTCTTTACCCATTAAACGGTAATATATGTCTACAGGGGTCCTAGGACCCCTAAGGACATACTCGAATGGGTAATATGGGTCAAAGGGGGTCATAGGGTGACCTATGACCCTCTTTGACCCATTAAACGATGACATATGTCTCTAAAGGTCCTCAGACCCTAAAGGACATATTTGAACAGGTAATATGAGTCAAAAGGGGTCATAGGGTGACCTATGACCCTCTTTGACCCATTAAACGACAAAATATGTCCCTAGGGGTCCTAAGACCCCAAGGGACATATTCGACTTGTTCATATGAGTCAAATGGGGTCATAGAGTGACCTATGACCCCCTTTGACCCATTAAACGATGACATATGTCCTTAGGGGTCCTAGGACCCCTAGGGACATATTCGAATGGGTAATATGGGTCAAATGGGGTCATAGAATAACCTATGACCCTCTTTGACCCATTAGACGACGACATATGTCCCTAGCGGTCCTAAGACCCCTAGGGACATATTCGAATTGTTCATATGGGTTAAAGGGGGTCATAGTGTGACTTATGACCCTCTTTGACCCATTAAACGATGATATATATCTCTAGCAGTCCTAGGACCCCTAGGGACATATTCGAATGGGTATTATAGGTCAAAGGAGGTCATAGGGTGACCTATGACCCTCTTTGACCCATTAAATGATGATATATGTCCCTAGGGGTCCTAGGACCCCTAAGGACATAGTGAAATCGTTCTTATGGGTCAAAGGAGGTCATAGGGTGACCTATGACCCACTTTGACCAATTAAACGATGACATATGTCCCTAAGGGTCCTAGGACACCTAGGGACATAGTCGAATCGTTCATATGGGTCAAAGGGGGTCATACGATGACCTATGACCCTTTTTGACCCATTAAATGATGACATATGTCCCTAGGGGTCCTTGGACCCCAAAGGACATATTCAAATGGGTAATATGGGTCAAAGGCGGTCATAAGGTGACCTATGCCACTTTTTGACTCATTAAATCATGACATATGTCCCTAGGGGTCCTAAGACACCTAGGGACATATTTGAATCATTCATATGGGTCAAATGGGGTCATAGGGTGACCTATGTACCCCTTTGACCAATTAAACGACGACATATGTCCCTAAGGGTCCTAGTTTCACTAGAGACATATTTGAATCATTCATATGGGTCAAAGGGGGTCATAGGGTGACCCATGACACCCTTTGACCCATTAAACGATGACATATGTCCCTAGGGGTCCTAAGACCCGTAGGGACATATTTGAATATTTCATATAGGTCAAATGGGGTCATAAGGTGACCTATGACCCTTTTTTACCCATTAAACGACGATATATGTCACCAGCGGTCCTAAGACCCTTAGGGACATATTCGAAAGGTTATTATGGGTCAAAGGGGGTCATAGGATGACCTATGACCGACCTATGACCCTCTTTAACCCATTAAACGATAACATATGTCCCTAGGGGTCCTAAGACTCTTAGGGACATATTCGAATCATTTATATGGGTCAAAGGAGGTCATAGGGTGACCTATGACCCACTTTGACCCATTAAACGACGACATATCTCCCTAAGGGTCCTCGGACCCCAAGGGACATATTCAAATGGGTAATATGGGTCAAAGGGGGTCATAGGGTGACCTATGACCCTCTTTGACTCATTAAACGATGACATATGTCCCTAGGGGTTCTAGGACCCCTAGGGACATATTCTGTATCATTCATATGGGTCAAAGGGGGTCATAGGGTGACCTATGACCCCCTTTGACTCATTAAACAATGCCATATGTCCCTAGGGGTCCTAGGACCCTTAGGGACATATTCGAATCGTTCATATACGTCAAAGGAGATCATAGGGTGACCTATGACCCCTTTTGACCAATTAAATGATGACATATGTCCCTAGGGGTCATAGGACCCCTTAGGACATATTTGAATCATTCATATGGGTCAAAGGGGGTCATAGGGTGACCTATAACCCTCTTTGACCCATTAAATGAAGACATATGTCCCTTGGGGTCTTAAGACCCCTAGGAACATAGTCGAATCGTTCATATGGGTCAAAGGAGGTCATTGGATGACCTGTGACCACCTTTGACCCATTAAACGATGACATATGTCCCTAGGGGTCCTAGGACCCCTAGGGACATATTCGAATCATTCATATGGGTCAAATGAGGTCTTAGGGTGACCTATGACCCTCTTTTACCCATTAAACGATGATATATGTCTCTAGAGGTCCTAGGACCTATAAGGACATATTCGAATGGGTCTTGTGGGTCAAAGGGGGTTGTAAGTTTTTGACCCATGAAACCATGACATATGTCCCTAGGGGTCCTAGGACCCCTAGGGACATAGTCGAATCGTTCATATAGGTCAAAGGAGATCATAGGATGACCTATTACCCCCTTTGACCCATTAAATGACGACATATGTACCTAGGGGTCCTTGGACCCCAAGGGACATATTCGAATGGGTAATATGGTTCAAAGGGGGTCATAGGTACCCTATGACCCTCTTTGACCCATTAAATGATGACATATGTCCTTAGGGGTCCTAAGACCCCTAGGGACATAGTCGAATCGTTCATATGGTTCAAAGGAAGTCATAGGGTGACCTATGACTCCCTTTGACCCATTAAACGATGACATATGTCCCTAGGGGTCCTAGGAGCCCTAGGGACATATTCGAATCATTCATATGGGTCAAAAGTGGTCATAGGGTGACCCATTAAACGATGATATATGTCTCTACGGGTCCTAGGACCCCTAGGGAAATATTTGAATGGGTATAATAGGTCAAAGAGGGTCATAGGGTGACTTATGACCCTCTTTGACCCATTAAACGATGACATATGTCCCTAAGGGTCCTAGTACCCCTAAGGACATAGTCGAATTGTTGATATGGGTCAAAGGAGGTCATAGGGTGACCTATTACCCCATTTGACCCATTTAACGACGACATTTGTACCTAGGGGTCCTAGGACCCCTAGGGACATATTCGAATGGATACTATGGGTCAAATGAAGTCATAGGGTAATCTATGACCCTCTTTGACCCATTAAATGACGACATATGTCCCTAGAGGTCCTAGGACTCCTAGGGACATATTCGAATAGTTCATATGGGTCAAAGGGTGTCATAGGGTGACCTATGACCCTCTTTGACCCATTAAACGACGATATATGTCTCTAGGGGTCCTAAGACCCCTAGGGACATATTCGAATGGGTATTGTGTGTTAAAGGGGGTCATAGGGTGACCTATGACCCTCTTTGAGCCATTAGACGATGACATATGTCTCTAGGGGTCCTACGACCCCTAAGGACATAGTCGAATCGTTCATATGGGTCAAAGGAGGTCATAGGGTGACCTATGACCCCTTTTGACCCATTATACGATGACATATGTCCCTAAGGGTCCTAGGACCCCTAGGGACATAGTCGAATCGTTCATATCGGTCAAAGGGGGTCATAGGTCACCCTATGACCCCCTTTGACCCATTAAATGATGACATATGTCCCTAGAGGTCCCAGGACCCCTAGGGACATAGTCGAATAATTCATATGGGTCAAAGGAGGTCATAGGATGACCTATCACCCCCTTTGACCCATTAAACGACGAAATATGTCCGTAGGGGTCTTGGGACCCCTAGGGACATAGTCGAATTGTTCATATGGGTCAAAGGGGTTGATAGGGTGACCTATGACCCCTTTTGACCCATTAAATGACGAGATATGTCCCTAGGGGTCCTCGGACCCCAAGAGACATATTTGAATGGGTAATATGGGTCAAAGTGGGTCATAGCGTGACCTATGACCCTCTTTCACCCATTAAACGATGACATATGTCCCTGAGGGTCCTAGGACCCCTAGGGATATAGTCAAATCGTTCATATGGTTCAAAAGAGGTCATAGGGTGACCTATGACCCCCTTTGACCAATTAAACAACGACATATGTCCCTAGGAGTGCTAAGACCTCTAGGGACATATTCGAATCATTCATATCGGTCAAACGGGGTCATAGGTCTCTTTAACCCTTTAAATGACGATATATGTCCCTAGGGGTCATAGGACCCCTAGGGACATATTCGAATGGGTATTATGGGTCAAAGGGGGTCAGAGGGTGACTTGTGACCCTCTTTGACCCATTAAACGATGATATATGTTCGGACATAGTCAAATCATTCATATAGGTCAAAGGAGATCATAGGGTGACCTATGACCCCCTTTGACCCATTAAACGACGACATATGTCTCTAGTCATCCTAGGACCCCTAAGGACATAGTCAAATTGTTCATATGGGTGAAAGGGGTTCATAGGGTGACCTATGACCCCCTTTAACCCATTAAATGACGACATATGTCCCTAGGGGTCCTCGGACTGCAAGGGACATATTCGAATGGGTAATATGGGTCAAAGGGGGTCATAGGGTGACCTATGACCCTCTTTGACCCATTAATCGATGACATATGTATCTCAAATTCTTAAGACCCCTAGGGACATTGTCGAATCGTTCATATGGGTCAAAAGAGGTCATAAGGTGACCTATGACCACCTTTTACCCATTAAATGATGACATATGTCCCTATGAGTCTTATGACCCCTACAAACATATTTGAATTATTCATATGGGTCAAATGGGGGGGGGTCATAGGGTGACCTATGACCCTATGACCCCCTTTGACCCATTAAACAACGACATATGTCCCTAAGAGTTCTAAGACCCCTAGGGACATATGTCGTCATTTAATGGGTCAAATGAGGTCATTGGTTAACCTATGACTCTCTTTGACCCATTAAATGATGACATATGTCCCTAGGGTTCTTAGGACCTCTAGGGACATATTCAAATCATTCATATGGGTCAAAGGGGGTCATAGGGTGACCTATGACCCTTTTTGACCCATTAAATGAGGACATATATCCCTAGGGGTTCTAGGAACCCTAGAAACATAGTCGAATCGTTCATATGGGTCAAAGGAGGTCATTGGGTGACCTGTGATCCCCTTTGATCTATTAAACGACGACATATGTCCCTAGGGGTCCTAAGACCCCTAAGGACATATTCAAATCGTTCATATGGGTAAAGGAGGTCTTAGGGTGACCTATGACCCTCTTTGACCCATTAAACGATGATATATGTTTCTAGAGGTCGTAGGACCTATAAGGACATATTTGAATGGGTATTATGAGTCAAAGGGGGTCATAGGTCACCCTATGACCCTCTTTGACCCATTAAACGATGACATATGTCCCTAGAGGTCCTAGGACCCCTAGGGACATAGTCGAATCGTTCATATGGGTCAAAGGTGGTCATAGGGTGACCTATGACTCACTTTGACCCATTAAATGATGACATATGTCCCTAAGGGTCCTAGGACCCCTAGGGACATATTCAAATGGTTAATATGGGTCAAATGGGGTCATAGGGTAAATTATGACTCTCTTTGACCCATTAAACGACGACTTATGTCCCTAGAGGTCCTAGGAGCCCTAGGTACATATTTGAATTGTTTATATGGGTCAAAGGGGGTCATTGGGTGACTTATGACCCTCTTTGACCCATTAAATGATGATAGATGTCTGTAGGGGTCCTAGGACCCCTAGGGACATATTCGAATCGGTATTATGGGTCAAAGGGGGTCATAGGGTAACCTATGACCCTCTTTGACCCATTAAACGATGACATATGTCCCTGGGGGTCCCAGGACCCCTAGGGACATAGTCGAATCATTCATATGGGTCAAAGGAGGTCATAGGGTGACCTATGACCCCCTTTGACCCATTAAACGATGACATATGTCCCTAGGGGTCCTAGAACCCCTACGGACATATTTGAATGGGTAATATGGGTAAAATGGGGTCATAGGGTAACCTATGACACTCTTTGACTCATTAAACGATGACATATGTCCCTAGAGGTCCTAGATCCCCTAGAGACATATTTGAATCGTTCATATGGGTCAAAGGGGGTCATAGGGTGACGTATGACCCTTTTTGACCCATTAAATGATGATATATGTCTCTAGGGGTCTTAGGACCCGTAAGGACATATTCGAATGGGTATTATAGGTCAAAGGGGGTCATAGGGTGACCTCTGACCCTCTTTGACCCATTAAGTGATGACATATGTCCCTAGGGGTCCTAGGACACCTAGGGACATAGTCGAATCGTTCATATGGGTCAAAGGAGGTCATATGGTGACCTATGACTCCCTTTGACCCACTAAACGATGAGATATGTCCCTAGGGGTCCTAGGACCCCTAGGGACATAGTCGAATTGTTCATATGGGTCAAAGAGTGTCATAGGGTGACCTATGACCCTCTTTGACCCAACGACGACATATGTCCCTAGAGGTCCTAGGACCCCTAGGGACATATTTGAATCGTTCATATAGATCAAAGGGGGTCATTGGGTGACCTATGACCCTCTTTGACCCATTAAACGATGATATATATCTCTACGGGCCTAGGACCCCTAGGGACATATTTGAATGGGTATTATGGGTCAAAGGGGGTCATAGGGTGACTTATGACCCTCTTTGACCCATTAAACGATGACATATGTCCCAAGGGGTCCTAGTTGAATTGTTCATATGGGTCAAAGGAGGTCATAGGGTGACCTATGACCCCCTTTCACCCATTAAACGACGACATATGTCCCTAGGGTTCCTAGGACCTTTAGGGACATAGTCGAATCGTTCATATGGGTCAAAGGGGGTCATAGGGTGACCTATGACCCCTTTTGACCCATTAAATGACAACATATGTCCTTAGGGGTCCTCGGACCCCAAGGGACATATTCAAATGGGTAATATGGGTAAAAGAGCCATTAAATGATGACATATATCCCTAGGGGTCCTAGGACCCCTAAGGACATATTCGAATCGTTCATATGGGTCAAAGGAGGTCATAGGGTGACCTATGACCCCCTTTGACCCATTAAACAATGACATATGTCCCTAGGGGTCCTAGGACCCCTAGGGACATATTCGAATCATTCATATGGGTCAAAGGGGGTCAAAGGGTGACCTATGACCCTCTTTGACCCTTTAAATGACGATATATGTCTCTACGGGTCCTAGGACCCCTAGGGACATATTCGAATGGGTATTATGGGTCAAAGGGGGTCATAGGGTGACCTATGACCCTATTTGACCCATTAAACGATGACATATGTCCGTAGGGGTCTTCGGACTGCTAGGGACATAGTCGAATCGTTCATATGGGTCAAAGGAGGTCATAGGGTGAGCTATGACCCCCTTTGACCCATTAAACGATGACATATGTCCCTAGGGGTCCTAGGATCCCTAGGTACATAGTCGAATCATTCATATGGGTGAAAGGGGGTCATAGGGTGACATATGACCCCCTTTGACCCATGAAATGACGACATATGTCCCTAGGGGTCCTTGGACCCCAAGAGACATATTCAAATGGGTAATATGGGTCAAAGGGGGTCATAGGGTGACCTATGACCCTCTTTGACTCATTAAACGATGACATATGTCTTTAGGGGTCTTAAGACCCCTAGGGATATAGTCGAATCGTTCATATGGATCAAAAGAGGTCATAGGGTTACCTATGAGCCCTTTTGACCCATTTAACAATGACATATGTCCCTAGGGGTCTTAGGACCCCTAGGGACGTATTTGAATTGTTCATATGGGTCAAAGGGGGTCATAGGGTGACCTATGACCCCCTTTGACCCATTAAACGATGACATATGTCCCTAGGGTTCCTAAGACCTCTAGGGACATATTCGAATGGGTAATATGGGTCAAATGGGGTCATAGGGTAACCTATGACCCTCTTTGACCCATTAAATGATGACATATGTCCCTAAGGACATATTCAAATCGTTCATATGGGTCAAAAGGGGTCATAGCATGACCTATGACCCCTTTTGACCCATTAAATGACGACAAATGTCCCTAGGGGTCCTAGGACCCCTAGGGACATAGTCGAATCGTTCATATGTGTCAAAGGGGGTCATAGGGTGACCTATGACCCTCTTTGACCCATTAAATGATGACTCTCTTTGTATTATATATTATTATATTAATATATATATATATATATATATATATATAACAACGTAATATTTTTATTAAATATAATATATATTATAAATATTATTATATTAATATGTATGTTATTAATATATCTATATAATAACTTAATATTTTAGTATATATAACGTAATATTTTAGGATATACTATTTATACTATTTGAAGATAATAATTATAATATAAATAAACACTATATATTTACACTATTATATCTATATTAATAATATTAATACTATTATAGGTATAATAATAATATTGATACTATAGGTATATTAATACTATTATATATTAATATTATTGATACTAATACTAATATACTATTAACTTAGTTATAAATTAAAGTCATTTGCCTCCAAATATTTTCATAATATTAATATTATTGTGGCAAAGGAGGGAAACCTTAGCAAGTTTTTCCCTCAAAAGTCCTTTTCCTATATCGGATATCTGTTTTTACTAGCATCAATTTCAAATATTTGACTATCCCTACAGACCTGACAACATTACTTTTTTACCTCTTTTTTCACGGAATTTGTAAAAAGTTACTTTTTGGGGCCCAACCAATCGAAAAGAATTCGAAAATATAACCTTAGGTGTTCGAATTTGTCATCTAAATGGAGAACAATAGTCATCGAAAGGATAAATGTAAAAGGAAGATATCCAATGAAGACATTGCTTCATATAGGGAAAGGGACAAAATGAAATACCAAAAAAAAAGACAAGGTATGCTAAATATCAATCAAGTTAACGATGAATTAATAGAAGGTGAAGTCATAGAGTCAGATAATGAAAATGTACAGTTGGGGAATGATAATGTACCTATTGAAAATGATAATGTGCAAATTGAAAATGTAGAGATTGTAAATTTTGAAGAAGAAATGCCACCAAGTCATAATCCAAATTGCATAATTGACTATGTCAAAGATGACAATGCACAGGAACCTAATGCACAAGAACCTTACATATCTCCTAATTATAATCGACATGAAGGTTCTAAAACACCAAAAGGGATAATTGAAATTGATGAAACGAGTATGACTAGTTTGGAAGGAAAAAAATCAGAAAGAACCATTCGGTTATGGGCTTCAAGACTATATTAGATGTTTTTCGGCAACAAGACAGTGGTAGAGCAATGTCAACTTTTCATGCACTTATTAAAGATGCAAAAGATGAGACCTATGCTTTCCAAATTGAAAATTCATGTCAATAAAAAGTTGGAAAGAATTTCCATTATTGTGAATAATCTTTTCAGTGCTCTCAATAGCATTGGAAAAAATAGCAGAGAGAAGGATAATAGAGCTGCTCGAAGGGTTATTACAACCTCTTTGGTAAGTCATCATTTGATAAAGGGTAGATATATGAGACAAACTTGTATTGATTTGAATCTAAATCATACTATTTTGAGAAGAGCACTTAGTCGATGAGAGAAAATTGATGATCCTCTTCAAAATGAAACATGAGCATTTGGTGGGAGACTTCCACATTTTGATAAGAAGCTATCCGACGATGTGAAGGACGAAATTATACAATTTTGACACTCTAACTCACGAGTATCACCCAATGCTAAAGATGTATTAAAGTTGAGAGTTGGCATCAGAGACCGCATGCCACATCCTAAACACTATTTGGAGGTAAGTCAAACTATGTTGTTCAAACAATTTAGAGAGAGTCATCCAAGTGTTCATATATCACAAAGGGCTTTTGAATCTTTGAAGCCATTTTATTGCGTGCCACTCAAAATTCGAAATACATGTTGTTGCAAATATCATGTTGAGTTTTCTATGCACCATGAACTATTACGCTCCATCCATTCTACTTTGCATAGTAAAGAAATGTTGGAAGATTGTAGGGCTAGTGGGCTTCCAAAATCATCAAGAGACTTGTTAGATCAACTCTTATGTCATAGAGTTGATGGTTGTTCCTTTTATAAAAATGCTTGCTTAAATGAGAAGTTTTCAGAATGTGGTGGCTTATCCAAGTTTGACACATGTTTCCATGAGGGGTGTGAACAAGATCTTGGAAAGACAATAGTGAAAAAAAGGGTCTATGAAATGGTGAAATACAAATTGAAGAGTGGGAGTGAGAGCTCTAGATGTGAATTGGTTGGAAAAGATATCAATGTGGCTAATTTTATTTCAGATTTCAAGGTAAATCTTTTTTACAAGTATGCAAGACATAGTCATAGGTCTCAGTGGTTGGATCAACAATTTAGAACGTGTAAGGAGACTTTTCCCATTGGCACTATTATATTAGTTGTTAATTTTGCTAAGAACTACACATTGCAACCTCAAAATGAGACACAATCTCAGTATTACAACTCTATTCATATTGCAATTTTTGTTCACATAACATATAGACATGCCTCTGATAGTGCAGAAGATAATCGAAAGATTATTAGAGAGTATCATTTTTATATGAGTGATGATAGATCTCACTCTCACGAGTTTGTGCAACATTGTTTCGAGAATTTTTTTGATTTCTTACACGAGCATGCAATTGCTATTGATAGACATATCATTTGGTCAGATAATTGTACAGGTCAATTCAAGAATACTCGCATGTTTTATTGGTTGTGTAGGATGCACGTAGAGAGAGGGGTGCATCATATTTGGAGTTTTTTTGAGCCCAGCCATGGAAAAGGGGAACATGATGATGCAGAGGCATGTGTGGAGAGAGCTCTAGTTAAGGAGCAATTGAAGATTTCAACAACAGAGCTTCTTGATTCTCGCAGCATTGTTGATTGGTGTAGTTTAACATTATCACAGGGGTGGACTCTTAATTCAGTGGTACGAAGGTTCTTTTGGTTGGTTGAGGAAGGTTCCATAGGTGATAAATCAGATTGTGCTACAGTGAGAGACTCATCAAAAATGCATTCATTTTAGAGCTCTAATTTTAGTACATGGACCATTTGGACACGACAACTAGCTTGTTTTTGTCGTACTTTTTTTCAGTGTGATTGGGATCACTGTGAGTCAAGTGAGTGGGTGGACACATGGGCTCCACATTATCTTACTCCATTTTCTATCATACCCTCTATCAAAAATGATGACATGGAAAGTTCACTTGAGCATAACCATCTATCAGATCTACTTCAGCCAGGACATGTCTTTGGATTGGTTGCACCACAGGGGAATGATGAGAAATTTGATTATTGGTTAGCATGTTGTGTAAGAGGCAAACAAAAACTTGCACAACCGATCACAGATGATGATGGATTCACGTATCCTACTGGTTCAGCGGTTGTTGCTGGAACATGGCTATGGACATACATGCTTAGAAGGAACGAAATTCCTGCATTCGAAGACTATCAGAAGCACAAAATAATTCTCATATATTCGCATCTTATTATAGCAACAAATGTAAAGTTATTGAAGCATCAAGGAAGACCACAAGTAAAAGAACTTTTTACTATTGCTAATGCTGATCATGAAGCCTTGTTGGAGACCCTAAAATAGAGAGAGGACCCTATTGGAATACTCGACTAGGTATATATACTTCTTATGTTATTTTCTTCATAATGATTTAATGAATTGATGATTATCTTATTTAATACAATAAGTTACTAATTTTTGTATGATATTGGAATGTAGGTACATCATGAAGAGTTGGAGGGGGGTGGTATTGGGGAGAATTTGTAAAATTTATGATGTATTATGATGTAAAATGTGTAGTTTTTTGTATATGGTTTTTGTATTTTGGTAGGTTCTTTGTAAGGAATTATAAGAGGAAGATATTGAAGAAGTTCTTCCAAATCATATTTGCATGTGATACAAGGCTATAACGACAATTTTAAGAGCATTTATAACTATATGAAAGATAATTGCATGCGGATATCTTATTACAAATTTGGTTTTTTCCTTATTTGACATAAAGCTGACATTATGATTATTAAAACTATTTTTATCAAACTAATAAAATAAGAAAAATCTAGAAAGTATAGATGAACAATTAGAATACTTGGTTTCTTCCATTTTGCAACCAATCATAGCATTTGAAAGCATAAAGAGTCATAATATTGTATAATATTGAAAATCAAAGTCAATTTATGAAACTCCCCTTAGCAAAAAATGCAAACAAATATTTGCATTTGACGTTTTGACTTGGTTGAAAAAGTTTGACAATAATTAATAATATTCCAAGCTTGATGTTCAAAAGCAATTCTTTTTCCAAGAAAGATAGTGACACATGGAGTATTCTTCAAACAATCAAGCAAGGCACAAAGCAACCTTTCATGATACAAGTCAAAGGAGTCAACCCTTCTTGACAACTTTTCAAAATTTAACTCCTAACAGCTACAAGTCAGTGCCATTAGGTCCGAGTGGATGGGTGAACCATAGTGACACCCTTGTTCCAACCATGTAGACCCTCAATCGAATCGTCAGTGCCATTAGCTCCGGATGGGTGGGTGAACCCTAGTCAAACCCTTGTTTTGGCCACGAAGACCATCCATCATTTGCGGCCACCCCGTACCGAGGAGTCTCCAAGGTGCTCTAAGTGCATTTGGAGGTCAATCTTTTGAGGGTCATAACTTAGAGCTCGTGAGGGCTATTGATGAACTGTCAAATGCTACAAGATGGTGATCCTGAGGCCTAAAATAACCTATCTCATTTTTGAGAGATCACATTTTGTTTGGATTCAGTACAGCAATCTCGCTCGATGCCAAAACTCGCAGTGTGCCTCAGTTCATAGGTGCACCATAGCGTAACTCTGAAACCACTGATCTTGGCATCGAATCATCAATGCCATTAGCTCCAGATGGGTGGGTGAACCCTAGTCACACCCTTTTTCTGGCCATGAAGACCATCCATCATTTGCAGCCACCCCGTACCGAGGAGTCTCTAAGGTGCTCTAAGTGCATTTGGAGGTCGATCTTTCGAGGGTCATAACTCAGAGCTCGTGAGGGCTATTGATGAACTGTCAAATTCTATAGGACGGTGATCCTGAGGCCTAAAATAACCTATCTCATTTTTGAGAGATTACATTCCATTTGGATTTAGCACAGCGATCTCGCTCGATGCCAAAACTCGCAGTGTGCCTCAGTTCATAGGTGCACCACAGCATAACTTTGAAACTGCTGATCTTGGCATCAAATTGTCAGTGACATTAGCTCCAGATGGGTGGGTGGACCCTAGTCACACCCTCATTCTGGCCACGAAGACCATCCATCATTTGTGGCCACCCCGTACCGAGGAGTCTCCAAGGTGCTCTAAGTGCATTTGGAGGTTGATGTTTCGAGGGTCATAACTCAGATCTCGTGAGGGGTATCGATGAATTGTCAAATGCTATAGGACAATAATCCTAAGGCAAAAAATAACATATCTCATTTTTGAGAGATCACATTCTTTTTGGATTCAGCACAACGACCTCGCTCGATGCCAAAACTCACAGTGTGCCTCAGTTCATAGGTGCACCACAACGTAACTTTGAAACCGCTAATCTTGGCATCGAATCGTCAGTGCCATTAGCTTCAGATGGGTGGGTGAACCCTAGTCACACCCTTGTTCTAGCCACGAAGACCATCCATCATTTTCGGCCACCCCGTACCGAGGAGTCTCCAAGGTGCTCTAAGTGCATTTGGAGGTCGATCTTTCGAGGGTCATAACTCAGAGCTCGTGAGGGATATTGATGAACTGTCAAATGCTACAGGACGATGATCCTAAGGCGTAAAATAACCTATCTCATTTTTGAGAGATCACATTCTGTTTGGATTCATCACATCAATCTCGCTCGATGCCAAAACTCACAGTGTGCCTCAGTTCATAGGTGCACCACAGCATAACTTTGAAACCCTCGATCGAATCGTCAATGCCATTAGCTCCGGATGGGCGGGTGAACCCTAGTCACACCTTTGTTCTAGCCACGAAGACCATCCATCATTTGCGGCCACCCTGTACTGAGGAGTCTCCAAGGTGCTCTAAGTGCATTTTGAGGTCGATCCTTCGAGGGTCATAACTCAGAGCTCGTGAGGGCTATTGATGAACCGTTAGAGGAGACAAGTTTTTAAGGATGGAGTGGCTTAGTATTTTTTCTAAAATAAGTTAGTGGGAAGGCTTTATTAGAGGGTCTTGGCAAAACTAGTGGGGTGTTTGCCCACTCTCTAATTTTAGAGACACATAGGTTTTGGAGGGAGATTAGGGGAGCTCTACTATAACTATCCTTACCCTAGCTTGGACCAAGGTTGGTATCTCAAACTTGCTTCTTTTCCATTTCTTTCTTTCAGCATGGTTAAGCAAATATGGAAGTGTGGAGTTTATCAATGGAGTATGCATTGCATTGCATTGTGGAGTAGCATTCATGTGAGTGCTTGAATGGTGTTCATTCCATGTAGATTAGTGTGACACCATTGTGCATCTTGTTGTATTGTGTGGAGTATTGTGAGTATGAGGTTTGGATTTCATTTATTTCCTTGTTGTATTATGGGTGTTGATATTGTGTTGTGAAAATGTGATGTGCTCTTGAAAATTTCTTGTTTTATTTCTTCTTGGATTTGTTTTCTTGTTTTGTGCTTGAGTATTGTTATGGGCGTGGGACTTACACTCACCCTTGTGGGAAGGGAAGAGAAGTCCAGGGTGAAGGGGTTAAGTTGGGTTTGAAAAATGTATTGAGAACCTTGGAGTATGGGCTCCATTTTATGCCATAACATTTCATATCTTGCTCGGGGTGATAAGGAAAGTATGGTGTAGAAAGGAAGTTTGAGGAGTTATAGCTGATGGTAGTGGGTTTGGAGGAGGAAATGTGGAGGTCCCGAGAGGGCATTAAATGGTTCATTTATGACAGCCCCAAGAGGGCATGAAATTTGGTGAATTATGATAGCCTCAAGAGGGCATGAAAATTGTTTATTGCAAATATGGTTTGGTATGGCAAGTCTCCATTTTAGAACACACCTTCACCCTATGTTTATGGTTCCATCTATGAAGCCATTGTGAAATAGTCTTGGGGGGAAATTGTTCAAGTTTGAAATGTAATGTTTATGCATTGAAATATTGTATGTGTATCCCAGTTTGAGCCTTGTTCCCTAGCGTGGGGGTGGTCTCTTTGAGGCCTGTGGTTGGGTGGAAAGTACCCATGGTCCTTGTTATTTTGTTGTGTTGCATATGAAGATTTGTGTCCAAGGGAGCAATGGAAATGGCTTGGAATGATCATCTTGCAGATTGATGTTGGATGAGAAAACTTGACATTGTGCCCTCATTTGTGAAGGAGGATTCACCAGCTTGTTCATGTTCTCAACGATCATGTTGGAGAATTTTCATGCTACTCATTGTCCATATCTTTCAATGTCCATGTTCCTTATGATTTTGAAAAGTCCCTTATGTTGCCCCATTATGATGGAAGGAGATTGTATCATTGTTACCTAATGTACGTGTAGAAGAAATAATTGACAAGGTTGTCTATGCATGTTTCATTTGGAATTTATATTGTTATGAAAGCATTGGTACGAGTCACAGATTTGCTTTGACATCATTTTTATCATTTGAAAATGTGAAAGAAAGTTTTCTCCTTGTGGTATTGTAAATGACTAGTTGATAATAACAATCCATAGATGTTATGTGATACCATTGATTGTATAAATTTAAAACTTAGTAGATTGCTTACAATCTTGTTGTGCACTCAATAATTTGGAAGGAAATTTTTATGTTCATATCACATGCATGGATAACATTGATTTTAATTACCAAGCTTAATGCAATTCTAACCAAGAAAATCATCAAATTAATTTTATGATATAACAAAATGAAGTTTGTTGTAAGAGAAGACATAATAAAATCTATGAGATACATTGTTGTAGGCATGCATTTTCCTCTCTAGAAAATGTATGGTAAAGGCAAATAAATCCCTTCCTTAATACAGAGCAATAAAATATTAAAGAATATTCCCAGATTCTAGACTACTATCCAATAAAAATAAAAATAATAATAGCATATAGAGACTAATGAGTGTCCTAGACTAATATATTTTCTAAGTGACAGAATGGTACACATTACAATCTTGTGACCTTTAAGTCACATCCAACACTTAAATAATAAATTAGTAATTTAATAAATAAGGGCATATTAGTGTGCATGTTAGAGAATATGACAAATTTAAATATTTAACTCAAAAATAAAATAAAAGCCAAGATTGATTGGATGTACATATAATAGGGTTTTAATATGAAGTAAGTTGTCGGGATGATGGGATTGGAGAATCAAGGATAAGGATGGATGGTGGATTAAAATAATAACTCAATTCTAGTTTTATCTAGTCAATAAAGAACATTGATACATTGATACATATATGTCAGAACGAAAATGTATGTTATATAAACACCTTATTTATGCGCTTGCACCTAATCCTTGCATAAACAATTCATCTAACAAATTTAAATTGACACACTCAATACGATGGTGTAGTAGGATGTGTTTAAATACAGATCGTGAATTATTATTGAGTTAAGTACTTTGAATTGGCCCTTAGACTTACTAAGAGTTCCTCATTTTATGTGCTTACTAATTTGTACTATGAAACTACTTTGAATCTTAACATGCTTTGATAATAATAATTGATAGTGAGAAAGTGAGCTTATGGTGAATAGTTAGATGTAATTTAATTTAAAAAGTAAATGTAATAGTATAGTAATTATAGTAATTAAAATAGTAAATGTAAAAGCATGGAAATGTAGCTAGATTAGTTAGTAGTTGATGAGCTAGATAGTTAGTAATTGTCTTTTGTTAGAGTGAGTTTAATTTATGTATTGAAATAGTAATTTTTGTGTTTAGAAAACTGTAGTGAGTGCTAGTTTGGTGAGGAAGCAATGTTGATAGATAATGAGGATATAGTAATATAGTAATTGTCACATTAATATATATTGTAATGATTAATGAATGTGTGTACATTGGTAATGAGGATAATAAGTAATTCTGATCCCCTTCCCTTACATGCTAGAATCACGACCTAGTCCATATGATACAACTGATAGACCCTAATAGAATATTAGTATCAAAGGCTTGTTAGGATATGAATTACCTCACTAATTTATGAGTGTTGTATCTTGAACTTGCTCATTTGACTTGTGATGCTAACTTGAACTAGGCTGTCATCCAATCTATTTGAAAACCACCTGTGACTAAAATGTTAACACCTTCACACTATTCACATGAGTCTTGAACTCCTATTTAATGATAACCTTGTTTTACAATATGTAATTTCTTATGAAACTTCATAAGCTACAAAAAAAATAAAAAGTTGTTGTGTTTTTACCAGTAAAATTTAGGGCATGACACATGATCCACGATAAATTGAACAATACTAGATACTAAATTAATATGTATATCATTGTGCACGTAAATGACAAAAATATATATCAAAATACATGTATTCATAGACAAAATTTTACACAAATGTATATCAAAGATCATGTATCCATAGACAAAGTAATCAAATATATATATATATATATATATATATATATATATATCAAAATACATAGATCCATATACAAAATGTGGCTGATCCTGCCATTAGAATGTGTATAATATCAATGTTTCTGTATACAATGTGGCATATGCCATCTCAAAATGTCTCATGATGCATCCTACGAAAACTATACTATCCTAGGGTGCTGGTGGATGATCAAAATGCAGCCTCTTCGCTGCACTAGGTGGATCGGATGCCTCCTACATAAACAAAAAAGGAAAACCCAAAGTTAGACTACTAAATTTATATGATTCTACGTATCTAACATTGAATTACTCAAATGCATAATGATCTTTTCTGTATTGGAGATTAATACTATCAAAATTTCATAATAAATACCTCTCTCGTCAACCTCCTAGGCCCGTCAGGAGTCCTCTCGTATGCCCTTGGCAATGCTGGTACCTCTGTGATTGTGGGCTGTATATGTTCAAATACCTTTGTCAGATGAATCTACAATTTAAACTATAACATTATAATCATAGCATGCTAAATTTATAACATATTTAATCATGAATTCAAACTACAACTTACTATTGTAGGCTCCTCCTCAGGAGTGAGTGGCTACATCATCAAATCTACATAACTGTCCCGTCAAACCTCATGTGCACTAGGAGTCTCCTATGAGATACAAAATAGTAGTTTTTAATATCATGAAAATTAGTTTTGAATTTATTTATGAAGATAAGTGATGCAAGAGCATCCCATACTCATTAAGGGAACATTGAAGATCCAAGGCATTACAGAGGTCATGGAACATCTCTTGAAGTCAATTGGGCAATCATTGCACCAATTATGGCTCATGGAAGCATACAAAGTTATAATGTTGGACTCATATGTGGAAGAAAGTTGTAATTGGGCATGAGATAGGATTTTAGGATTTCATATGGTAGATGAGTCATTTGATAGGTTCATGTAGGTTGTCATGATCATATCTTGTCATTAGACAAGTCAAAACATTCTAGAATTGAGTTTTGGGGTTTGAACAAGCAAACCCTGGTTTTTAAGCCATTTTAAGGAGGGTTTTGAAGTTTGGGTGTTTAGGAGTGTGACCAAGACCTATAATCTTGAAAATCCTTAGTGTACTAGTCCCTTCATTGAAGCCTTGGTGTGTCTAATTCCTCCTTGTGTGTCCCAGAGTTGAAAGGTACATAAGTGGTGTCCAGAGATTTCTTGGTGAGGAAAGAAAGAGAATCAGTGAGTTGGCCCTTGGGAAGGAAGACAACTTGTTGTGAAAATGCCTCCTAAAAATCAAATGGCTTGAGAACTTGAAGAATTGAGAGAAGAGTTGGCAAAAGAGAAAAGAGAAAGGAGAGAACTTGAAGCATCTAGAGTGAGGGAAGAAAGACAGATGAGAAGAGAGAGGCTGAAGCTTATTGCAAGGATAGAATCCTTAGAAAAGGAAAGGCAAGAACCTAGAGGAGAAGAGGTTAGAGGAAGAAATCATGGAGAGAACCATGAAGAAGAAGAGGTTGGTAATGCAAGGCAAGAGCATGAGACAACAGCTGATCCTAAAGAAAGGAGATTTATGAGAATCATTAAGGTAGTACAAGGTAATGGTGGGAAGAACCATATTGATTTTCCAATATACCAGGGTAAAATGGATAGTGAAGAAGTGCTAGGGTGGATAGAGGCCCTTTAGAACTACTTTGATCTTAAAGACATAGAGGTAGATAAGAAGGTAAAAGTAGCAACAACAAGGCTAAGAGGATCATCACTCACTTGGTGGACTAGTGTTCAGAATGAGAGAGAGGAAAGGTGGTGCAGGAAACCTAACCTATGTGGTAGGGGGGAACAATTATCTCTGTTGCCAGACACCTTGCCACTCCATGAAAGCGAGGATTCAAGTAGATTAGGAAGTTGGAATAAAGGTTTGGTCCATATTTTACAAGTTGGTCTATGTTTTTTAATAAAGGCACATGTAAGGCCCACAAGAATTTTGGTGTGGTTATAAACCAAGTGACTCCATGGGACCAAAAGGCCTTAGAATAGGGTATTTAGAGTCTAAACAGTATTAGCAAAAAGTGGTTGTTTGTTTGTTTTATGGTTGGGAATTCCTATGTGGTTGTTCCAACGGTCATGTAGACCTTTATATATGTCATATGTGATCTCAGTTGAAAGGGGGAGATCAGAGTGTATGGTGGTTTGGAGAAAAAACAATAAAAACTTCAATTTTCTGGAAATTTACTTAGTTGCATTTAATAAATCCATATGACCAATTTTGAGTCAATGGAATAGTTTAGAAAGTTAGGGAATGCATAAAAGCTATAGTTTGAAATTTGAATTTCAAATTCAAATGGTCATATTAGTTTTGGAGGGAAAGTAGTAATTTGGTATTTGTTTGATTAAATAAACCTTTGTTACCAACTTGGTCAGTTGGACATGTGCATATAAGCCTATTTAAGTTGTAATGAACATATGCAAGACATGAATCATTATTGGTACGAAAAAAATCACAGAAATTTTATAGAGCAACAATCATACTTTCCTCTACATAAATAAAAAAAATAAAAAATAAATGATACTTATACATACAATGGGGCTCTCTGTGCGAATGAAAATCCCTGATGATCTAGGACGTCGAATCTATACAGGCTCATCGCCAGTAGCCACACCCTATATACAATAAATAATATAATTAAATGAGATTAACACAAAAATTTTACAAGAATGCATCAATATTTAATCAATTAGAAAACATCTAATTACCTTTCCTTTGTCAATGCATGCTGGCTCACCCCCGCACTTTGTCCCCTCGAGGTAGGTGGTATCTGCAAGATAAAAGAAAGATTAGTAACCATATATGCTACAATATCAAATAGAAAAAAGAAATGCAAACACAACATAATGTACCATAGATTTCCCAAGGCCAAATGAAATGGCCGAGAGTGTAGCATCATCTATCTGTCTGAGCTCCTCCTCAGTCATCAACTAAACATGAATGAAGATCACATACATATAAAAGTCAGTATGGCTTAAAAATTAAAATTACTCTATTATAAAAATTAACTTTAAATCACATATGTCATAACAAAAAAATGTATACACGTACCGACACCGAAGGAGTCCATGCCTCTGCATTCCCCTCTTCTCTTGCATCAGGGTCTGTAGCCTCTGCACGTGCATCTGGTGTATCCTCGTCTAATACAAAATGATACTTAGGAAGATCACCTATGGGACCTAGGAAAATATTCTTGCATGTAATGCAAGTGTGAGGCACAAAAACATGTGATGAGCTAGCCGATGATGAACTGGCACCAACATCATCAACACGAGGAGGCAGGACTAACCTAGCTTGAGATATCATTAGGCTACTTAGCCTATGAATGGCTCTGATGGTCTAAGAGCTAGCCTCTGCCATAATATTTGGATGTTGCACTCGAGGAGGGGGGGAGATATCAGGGGGGGGGGACAAAAGTGCAAAGTTTCTTTCGCTGGGAAGAGGGTCTATCTTGAGGAGCTCCTAGTCCTAAGCCCATGTTGGGCTTCATGCTCCAATAGTTCACTTTAAGTTTCAACACAAATTCTGCATATAATTTTCTAAGGAAATAAAATGGTATGTCTAAATTTCCATGTGGAGGGATATCAAAGACCATCCACCAAATGTCCCAAAAATTTGCACGTATGGCGTCATTTGTGCACCATTTAATTGATAGTTTAGTTTTTTTTGGGTCAACTGGTATACCCATTTTTGGGTTAGCAAAAAGGCTTGCCAAATCATCTTTGGTTATGTTGAGGGCCGTGACCTCATCATAATCCAAACCATCATCAAACATCCGGTGCATTTCATCACGCCAACGAAGAGTGGCATTTGGTTGGTTTGTAAAGGTTTTAATGTTATCCACTATGGTGTTTAACGTGGATAACATAGGAGCCAGTTCAGGTACATTATTGTATGTTCTATGCAAACCTCTCAACTCAGTGAGATTTTCATTTATCAAATCCTCGATTCGAGGAGGGTTTTGAGGAGGTAGAGGATCATTTGGTGGACAATTTTGTAAGGATACTGGATTGTTTGGTGGTGGGTTGTGAGGAATATTATTCCCTACCTCAGTGTCATCATTTTGATCAGCCATTCCTATTGAATTGCAAAACATAATATATATTAAAAAGAAATCTAAATTTTAACCATTATTGTCAAAAAACCCTAGATTCAACTAAAACAAAAAAAATCATGTTAAAATCTATTAAATTTAGGTTAAAAACGAGTCAGGGGGGGGGGAGGGGGGGAAACATACCTAATATCTGATATTCGATTTTCTATCTGATATCCGATCCACTATACTGGCCCAAATTCGTGTAAAATAAGGGTCGCGGGTCTGTGATTTTGTTTAATCCAATCCATAGGTATCGGATATCCGATATGAGAATATATATAATATAACATATAATATATAATATATATTACATTTTATATATTTTTATATTATATTTTATATTTATTATATTAATTTAGTATATATTATTAAAAAAAATATTATTATTATATTATATTACATTACTATATATTATAATATATGAAATATTATATTATATTATTATAATATAATAGTATGATATATTATTTAATATTATTATTATTCTATATCAATAATAATAATATTAAATAATATATCATACTATTATATGATTTTAATTATTAGTCGGATATTGGATTCAAAATCAGATATCCGATATTATCGAATATTTGATATCAAATCGGATATCCGATATGATATCGGATATCTGATAAGGCTCGGCTTAACCTTCCAGGTTTGGTTCCTAGATAGGTAAAAAAAAGTCAGAGTGGATTTTGAAGCGCTTTTAGGCATCTTCAAACTCTTTGTTTTTCACATTGCCACTTTTTGGCACACCATGATCCTGCACATACCCATGTACTAAATGTTGGAATAGACTCCTAACAGGGTCCATCCTCTAATAAAGAATATTTATATTAGTACATCATCTTGTTGGCATCATTCCCACTGGGGTTTTCCCTAGTTAACATAGCTAGTTTAATTATCTATGTACAACTTGCTATGGTTAAGATTATTTAAGGTGGATAAATGTTTTAATTATTGGATAATTGATTCACCCCCACCCCCACCCCCCTCTCTTAATTATCTTGGTGGACTATTGTTTCTAAAAAATTGTATTAGAGCATCAGGTCCTTGTAGATAAAGTTTAACAACTTTGGGAGATCCGTGGGGCACATTTTAAGAAAGGATAGTCCAAAGTTTGATGGAAAAAATTATGATAGTTGGAAGGACAAGATGAAGAAACATATACTATGTATGGATCTAGGATATTATATTTTGACAAAAAAAAAAAGACAATCATTGCTGAAAAAGATTTGAAAACTTGTATTGGGGAAGAAATGGAACTTTTAATGTGTAACATGAGACCTAGAGAAGCACTATTGTCTACACTTCCTGAAATTAAGTACAACTAGGCAGGATATCAGAAATTGTTATAGGTATTAGATCTCAAGGAGGAACCAAAGAAGATGTTGAGGTGATATGGAAGATATTGAAGAGCTTAACACAACCATTTAAGCCAGCAATTCAAATGATACAGTTGTTGATATCTTGTACCAAAGATTTCACAAAGGAAACATTACTTAGGAGACTTGAAGTAGTTAAAAATAAGCTTAGACAATCTAGAGAATTGACCATAATAGAAACAACTTTTAGTACTTTGAATATTCAATCTTGTTTATCAAGGAACACAAGTTCTAGAGGAGACTTTTCTAGTAATAGTAGATCTGATGAGGACAAAAGGATAGAAGGAGTAGCCCTTTTGGTAAGAAGAGAAAAGGATGGTAAGAAAATATTTAGATGTTGGACATGTAATGAATTTGGTCATTATGCATCTAAGTTTCCAAAAAGAGAGAAAAAGTATAGAGAAAATTTCAAACCTAGAAGAGATAGAGAGCGTTTGTATGCAAATGAAGAAGATGATTTTGATGAACAAGTAGTAAGTGCTAGTGATAATGAAATAGGATTTGTAGCAATTAAAGAAGAAAGTCCAGAGAAAATGTCTTTGGTATCATAGGTTGAAAAGAAATATGATTAGATAATTGATAGTGGTTGTTCACATCCTATTACTAGTGATATGAGTAAGTTTGTTGACTTCAAAAGTCATGATGGAGGTATTGTCAGAGTTGGAATTAATGTAGTGTGTCAAGTTAAAGGTATTGGATCTATAACTCTTGATTGTAAGACTAACACTGAGGATGTATATTTTGTTGATTGTTTAAAGCACAATCTTTTGAGTGTTGGATAATTAGTGGGTAAAAGCTATTAGTTGCAGTTCATAGAGAAGAAATACATGATAAGAGACAAAGATAGAAAGGTAATTTGAATAGGAACCAGATCTAGAGGTAATGTACTTTAGTTGAATTCTACTGAAATGACATGTTTAGTGCAAAGGTAGAAGATAGTTGGTTATGGAATAAGAGATTTTGTCATATAAGCTTTGATGGCATTTTGAAGACTAGTAGTTGTTGGAAATGATATATAGAAATGGTAAAGAATGTTCTCAATCATTGTTTTGTCATTGATGTCAAACTTGCTACTTGCAAGAATGACAATTGCTTTAGTGATCCAAATACTATCAATCAGTTGATTGACAAGGAGGAGGCAATCAATAAGATGTAACTAGAACACCTAGAGAAAGGTTGAAGTTATGATGTTGTAATGAAGTATAAGGATTAGCTAAACCATTGATGAAAAAGTGTATTTGATGACGTACTATAAGATATAGACAATGGGCACACTAAAACATATCAAAATGTAAGGTTTTAGCTAAGTCTTGTGTAAAGCCTAACTAAGTTCATTAGAGAGAGGGAGCCGAGCAAGCTAGTAGGTGCCGAACAGATTCCTAGTTGAAGCTGAGCAAGTTAAACTTCAGATGCCAAGTAAATTTTAGATGCCGAGTAAACTTTAGATGTCAAATAAACTTCAGATGTTGAGCAAATACAAGTGACGAGGAAATACAAGTGCCAAGAAAATACAAGTATCGAGCAGATACAAGTGCCGAGGAACACAGAGGTGCCGAGCACCAGTAAACCAATACTGCCGAGTAACACAGAGGTGCTGAGCATTAGTAAACCAATGATGTCGAGTTGCTACATTATTTTAAAAATCAAAGATTTGCTAGATCTAAGCTGACAAGGTTGTTATCTAGAAGTTTGTGAATTAAATGGAAGATAAGAATGATGAGCTGGTGGCACAGAACACCATGTAAAACATTTTTAAAGATACAGATGGACTCTAGATGAAGTTTCTAGATAAGAGCAAGATATGTGGTAGATACATTGTATCCTACCTAATCCATTTGAAACCCTAAAATTGGAGAGAGAGAATTGAGCGGAAAAGGCAAATCAGATTTTTATTTAAGGAGTCATAAGTTCATGAAGAAAATATTGAGAGAGAGAGAGAGGCGGTCAAGCATGAAAGCATAAAATGCTGAAGGAGGTGCTAAGGAGGAAAGAGAGCATAGTTACTTTGTTTCAATAAGAAGACCCTAGATATGGATGCATTGGTATGATGAGTAAGAAGACTCAAGGAGACAAAGTTTGAGAGCAAGACAACTAGTCAGAGCTGAAGTGATTAAAGCCAAGCAAAAGATTGAACTAAAAGTGTGATCTAAAATCTACAAAGTATATTGTAAGTTATGTCAGATCAAAAAGTCATTATCCTTACTCTCTAGAAATTGTAACAATTAGCTTAAATCTTATGCACTTAGGTTGGTTTAATAGCCATGAGATAAATCCTTTAGCAGGATGACATTCCAAGTGAATGTTCTAAAGTCCTTTAACCAGGCCCATTCCTAACAGTTTGGTGAAATCCTCTAACAAGGTCACATTTAACAGTGCGTTGTAAGCCTTTGACATGGTAGGCTTTTAATAGGGCATCACTTTAGAAGAGTGAGAATCAAGTAGCATGTTACTAATGGTTTTTCCTAAATGGGGTTTCTACGTAAATCACTGTGTCATGTGTTGATCTTGCATGTTTTATCTCTGCATGTTGATTTACTGTAACTTGCTAATATGATTGATTTAAGTTTGATGGATGAAAAGTGTATGGATTCATTAAAAATAGTGAAAAAGTATTATTAGGGCATTTGGACCTTGAATAACTGATTCACCCCCTCTTAGTTATTCTAAAAAATTCTAACAATTGGTATCAGAGCAAGACTGCTGATTCAATTTAAAGGGACTATAAGAAGAAAAGATCAAAATGCCTAAGAGAGAAGTTCCCAAGCTCAACAAAGAAAAATTTTTTGCATGAAAAAGCTTGATGAAGCTACATCTTGGATCCATAGGAGATTATGCCCAAAATTCAATTGTTACTGAACATGTTGATCCAACTGGTACTCTTACTGCAGAAGATATGAAAAACAAATAGGAACACAATCAGACAATGTTGGAGATTGCCTTTGCACTCAACTATGCTAAATTTGATGATATCAAAGGATTTGATACTACATTCAAAATGTGGAAAGCCCTATCAAACATCTATGGAGGAGATCAGAATGTACACATAGAAAAAAGAGAAAGTCTCAGAGGGAAGTTTGATGATATGAAAATGGAGGAAAATGAGAATGCTGCTTAGTATGGCGCAAGAATAAAGGAAGTGGTTAGTGCAATAAGATGTTTGAGTGGTCAATTGGATGAAGATACTGATAATAGTAAGTTCTTAAGAACCTTGCTCCCTATCTATGCTATTAGAGTATCAGCAATACAAGAACTAAGATGTGCACTAAGAAAAAATCTAAGTTTTGAAGGTATAATAGGTAGACTCACTGCATTTGAGTTATCTAATTTTGACAACTATAGACCAGAGAATGTTGAATCTACTATTAAGGCCAAGTTATCACTAAAAGATGCTAAACAGGTGAAATCAAAGAAATGATGAAAAATGAAATATGTATCCAATGATAGTAGCACTCATGAGGAAGATGTGGAACAATTGGAAGCATTGCTTGCTAGAAGATTTCACAGAGGTAAAGGTAAATTCAAAGGTAAGATGCCTATCATTTGGTTCAATTGCAATGAAGTAGGTCATATTGCTGCCAGGTGTACCAAAAAAAGGATTACAAGGAAGGCAACAAAAACAAATTTAGAAGAGATGATGACAAAAGAGATTACAAAGAAAAAGGCAAGAAGTGTTATATTGTTGAAATTTTTTTTGATGATAATGAAGATGAAGTTGTTTATGTAGCCATGAAGGATCAATTTGATAAAGAAGAGCCTATAGAACTAGTAACATGTATGAACAAGAATGACAGGTGGATCATAGACAGTGGATGCTCACATCACATGACAGGAGACAAAAGTAAGTTTGTTAACTTTGCTCAGTATGATGGAAATAGTGTTAGATTTGGTAATGATGCTCCATTTCAAATCAAAGGAAAAGGTTCCATTAGGCTCACGGAGAAAATTTCATGTGATAATGCATACTATGTTGAAGGATTAAACTACAATTTGCTGAGTGTCTCATAGTTAGGCAATATAGGATGCAAAGTAGAATTTGGAAACAAAACTACAAAAATCTATGATACTGATGGTAAACTGATAGGAAAAGGAGATCAAACAAGAAGTAATCTATTTTACCTTAATATGGATGATGGTTCTTGTTTTATTGAAAAATTTGATGATGAATGTTTATGGCATAGAAGATTATGTCATGTCAACTTTGACAATCTGGTCAACATCAGTAAAATGAAGAAAGTCAGAGGTTTACCAAAATTGAAGAAGCCTAATAATATCATGTGCAAACAATGTTAGCTAGGAAAGATGACAAAGTCAAGTTTCAAAAGCAAAAACTATACATCTAAAGAAATACTTGAGTTAGTTCATACTGATTTATGTGGTCCAATGGAAGTACAAAGCTATAGAGGAGATAAATACATAATGTTGTTTGTTGATGACTATTCCAAGATGATGAATGTTATGTTCTTAGAACAAAAATTTGATGCTTTTCAAATGTTTAAGTGGTATGTGGCTAGAATTGAAAAAGAAACAGGAAAGAGCTTGAAATTCCTAAGATCAGACAGAGGTGGTGAATTCACATCAAATGAATTCAAGATATTTTGTAATGATAAAGGAATCAAAAGACAAACATCAGCTCCTAGAACTCCCCCACAGAATGGAATTGTTGAAAGAAGAAATAAATCTATGATTGACTGTGCGAGAACATTAATGATGGAAAAGACTGTTGCTCTAAAATACTGGAGAGAAGCTGTAAGTGTAGTTGTTCATATACTGAACTGAGTACAAGTCAAAAAAGGTACAAATACAACACCTTTTGAATTATGGTATGGTCACTCAACCAATGTAAAACATTTCAAAGTGTTTGGTTGCAAATGCTTTATCCTTAAAGATGCTAGAAATGGAAAATTTGATGCAAAAAAGTGATGAAGGCATATTTCTTGGTTACTCCACTAGAAGTAAGGCATACAAGTGTTTGAATACTAACACTAAAAAAATTGTGGAAAGTGCAAATGTAAACTTTGATGAGAACACAAAAGTTCAAGCTGAAGAACCAAAGAAAATGGAAGAGTACAGAACCTTTGTGTATTCTTATGAAGGAATGCCTGTTGACGAGGATAATGTCAATCAAATTGAAACTCAACAATAAATTTCAATTTCAGCTGAGTCACAACCAGTGAATACCAAGTTGCATTCAGAAGTAGAGTTACAGAATGAAGAAAGTGCACAATCTAATTCTAAAGATAGTACACATGAAATAAATGAAGAATATCCTAACAATGAAGTGCATAGTGATCTTGAATTTGAAAGATCAAACATGGAAACAAGGACAGAGAAAAGATTATCCAAATATGTAAAAAGACATCACCCTACTGAATAGATAATTGGTGACAAAAATGCAAGACCAATGACAAGGAATAGACTAAGACATGAATCATGTCTGATCAACAAATCTGAACCTAAGACAGTATTGTATATGAGCAATGTTAGTATGCTAATAGAAACCAAATTTAAATAAAGCTTCTACAAACTAAACAAAATTCATAAACTTCAAGATAGACTAAGATGAGCTCTCAATTGAGAATATGATCCATTAATGGACTCTCTCAATAAGAAGCTCTCTTGTTGAGTAGCTTTATCTAAATGGATAGCATGTATGCTCAATATGCTTCCAAAGGCTTCAATGGATGATTGTGGATTTTTGGTGTGGATAGATGGCTTTAGTATGGATTTGGCTCTCAAAATAGCATTATAACTTTACTTCATGGATTGTGTTATTTTGCAAAGGGGAAGGATCTAATTTATAGGCAAGAGGCTTGAGGGGTTGAGGGCTAAAATGCAAGGATGGAAAAAAGCTTATGGAGGGCTCAGATTGCATGAGAGGAGAGCACATGGATTGTGCTTCCTTATAGCCAATCAAGGAGTGACACATGTCACATGGTGAGAGGATGGAGGAAAGGGGAAGGATGAGTCAACAAAGGAGGCTCAAGGGATAAAATCTTCATAAAGACCCTCATAATGACTTGTAAGAGCAATAAAAGGGCTTGTAAGAGTCATTTATGACCTAGTGGACTTCATAAAGTTTTATGGTTGAGATATTTTGAGGGTGATGAGAGCAAATTCGACTTGGACTTGATTAGGAAGGTTTTAAGCTTGCTTAGGCTTGTGCAAATGATTAGAGGATGGATTAGGATGGTTTAGGATTAGCTTAGGGATAGGCAAGTGGATGGCATTTAATGAGGGTGGGTGAAGGAGGAGATATTTGTTAACTTTGGCTTGGGTTAGTAATTCTTAACCCATGTTTAGGGAATGTGACAAGGTTAGGAGGGGATTAGGATTAGGTTTAAAGACATCTTCTAGAAGAGTTTAGACTTTGGATGAGGATAAAGACTTTCTAGAATAGTCTAGAATTTCCTAGGATAAGGATGAAGACTTTCTAGAAGAGTCTAGAACTTCTTAGGGTGAGGATAAATTAGATTTTTAGGAAATAAATAAAGTTTTATTTATTTCAAGGGTTTGGGTTGAGGAGATATTTATTAAAACTTTTTAATAAACATGAGGATTAATATTTAATCTTAATTAAATATTTTGAGTTGGGATTAGGGGTAGGAAATGATGGGATTAGCCTTTAATCGAAATTAAAGAAGGATTAGAAGATTTTGGAAGAGGTTATTGGTCATAAGGAAATTGGCCAAGTTTTGGGCAAAAAATAATTTTTTAATTTATTTTAGGATTTTTGGTCAATTTATTAATTAAATAATTAATAAATAAGAAAATAATGTTTAAATAAGATTTAAACATTTTTGGGAGGGATTCCTTAATTAAATATTTTTAATTAAGATAAAGGGATTTAATGGCATAAAAATTAATTAATTAATTAATAAATGATGATGTCATCAGGACTTTTTCAGAAAATAAAAATACTTTATTTTCTAAAGGTTTTTAGGTGTCTACATTTTGCCCCTCTTTGATGTGATGCCGCAAGTGGCATGGCATCAAAGATAAGAAAATAAGACGCCCAAGGCTAGAGCAGAAGAGGAGAGAATGGACTGCGAGTTGCCCCCTCAAGAAGGCGGCGGGGAGAGAAAGCGAGGCTCGATGGCTTCTTAAAAAGTACAAGAATCTCGGATGAGTAAGGAAACTCAGATTGGCAAAGAGAAGGGGTTGAATTAGCTCAAACTCTCACTATGGGAGAATGATAAAGGAGAATCAGATGCACAAGAGGAAGCAAGCTTAAGACTTTAGGGAAGGTGGAGGATGAAGGACTAGAGTGCTATAAAAAAGAATCCAGGATAGGGAGATGGATGAGGGGATTATAAAGCTGATGCAACAGGATTTCAAAGAGTTAGATTGGCAGAAGATGGGTTTCGGAGATCCCTAGGACTAGGATTGTGGATCTCGAAAGATGAGGCTTGGTGGGTTGATTTGGATTGGTGGATCCCTAAGACTAGGATTGTGGATCCCTAAAGCTAAGAGTGATGAGTGATTCAAAGAGATACTGATGCATTAGCTGGGGTAGGAGAGACGAATGCTAGATATGGATGGGGGATAATGGAGATGAAGGAAAACCATTGAAGCTTTTTGAGCGGGGGGATACTTCAAAGAGAAGTACCACTATGTAGTTGAGCACTAGATTTGGTATAGGACTATTGGTTAATTGCCAAGGTTACCAAGAACATCAAGGCCTTTTCACCAACTGTCCAGAGGACTGACAAACTAACTTGAAACAAACACGCAAGGGTTGCCCGAGCATCACACATGAATCCCAGAGGAAGCAGTGCGGAACCGACACTAGGTAACCCACAAGCAGAAAAGAAAAACAAAAGAAAGACTTGATCAAGACCTTACACTCTAATTGCCCCATTCCCAGCATACCATGATATGGAAGATCATGGCAACCTTGAGGAGGGAACAAGGAGATTGCTTGGAAAAGATACTTCAAGACCCAAAAGGGGAGATTCCAAATCAAAAGAAAGTGAAAATCCAAAAGAGAGCCATTTGCCAACGAGATGGGTAGGACGAGGTACTAACGGACCAAGATTAGACTTGAGGAAAGCTATATCCTGCAAGGACCTATTGGAGAGCACCTAATTTGGTGGATCGGGATGGGTGGTGCATCTGGAAAGCTGAACTAAGAAGGATAACACTTTGGTGATAGGAGATCTAGCTAAAGGATGCATTGAAATAGCTAAACAAGCTATGTGGTGTGTACAAGATGCTGATCAAGGATGAAATGACACGAAAGCTAGATAGATACAATGGTACTAAGTTAAAGAGGATGTACAGGTTGATCAACCAAGATATGTTACAAATGTACAATTTTGTTCATGTTTTGGTTTTTTGTGAGATGGAAATGTTTGTGAAGGATGGGATGTCTATAATAGTTGATAGGTGGATAGGTAGATGGTTTGCGAAAAGCTTAAGGAAAATGGAATTCTTTGGGTGCATGTGATAGGATACAAGCTAGGATACAAGATTATCTACAAGCTGGAGTATGGTACAAGCTTTGGACAAGATTTGGATATACAAGGTATGGTACAAGATTTACAAGGTATAATACAAGCTTTGGTACAAGATTTTACAAGCTGTACAGGAGGTATTTACAAGCTTCATCAGATTTTGGATATTTGGTTGGAACACCAAGGGAACAAGCAAGTGTGTCTAATGGGATGGTGGGTGAATGGATGAGGGATAGGATAGTGATAGATAATGGATTATTCTTTAGTACACAAGGTTCCTGAATTACCAAGTTTTCACCAAGGTACCTATCCAAGGCACTTGAATTGCCAAGTTTTCACCATTGGACGCTTATTTCTGTTTACTATTTTTTTTGTATTTTTCAAAAGCTAGGTATACCAAGGATCTTCAAGCATAGAACTTCTTGAGATGAATGATGTTAGTAGGATCATTCAAGAGTTCTCCTTCCGGTGTAGATAGCTGATAGGCTCCGAAGCCAAAGGAAGCAGTGACAACATAAGGACCAAGCCATGTAGGTTCAAACTTGCCTTTCTTTTCTCGATCTGCTTGGACTTTCATGTTTTCTTTAAGGACCATGTCACCTGGCTGAAAGTTTCGTGGAAGCACCTTCTTGTTGAAATTCCTTTTGAGACGAGTTTGATAGACTGTGAGATGATCATAGGCTTGTTGTCACTTCTCATCTAAGAGATCTAGCTGGGTGAGCTGAGCTACTCTATATTCTTCATCTGATATTTGCCCTTGCAAAGATATGCGCAAGGAGGGAAGTTCAACCTCTATAGGTAGTACCGCTTCGACACATAGACTAGGGAGTATGGAGTTGTGCCTGTGGATGTACGGAAGGAAGTTCGATAGGCCCATAGGGCTGGATTTATTTGTAGGTGCCAATCACGGCCGAAATCATTGACAACTTTCTTTAGAATTTTGAGGATGGTTTTGTTAGTTTCCTCTGCCTGGCCGTTACCTTGTGGGAAATATGGGCTAGAAAAGAAGTGATGGATGCGGAGGGAAGTGCATAATTCTTCCATGTTGAGATTTTCAAAGTTACCTCTGTGGTCAGTGAAGATGGTGGATGGGATGCCGAAGCGGCAAACAATGTGGTACAAGATGAACTTGGAGACCTAAACTCCTGTAGCTGAGACTAGGGGGACTGCTTCCACCCATTTAGTGAAATAGTCTGTAGCTGTTATTATCCATTTATGTCCATCAGATGAGAGGGGTGTGATAGTTCCAACTAGATCAAGGCCCCAACAAGCGAAAGGCCAAGGTGGTGCAATAGGCTGTAGATCCTGTGCTGGAGCGTGCACAAGATTTGCATGCTGCTGACATGGGAGACACTTTCTGACAAAGTCACAGGAGTCTTATTCAATGGTAGGCCAATAGTAGCCTGCTCTAAGGATTTGTCATGCTAGGACAATACCACTCGTGTGGGCACCGCAAAGTCCAGAGTGTACTTCCTTTAATTACATCGCGGCCTCATTTTGGTCTAAACATCGAGAGAGAGTATCGTGATAACCCCGACGATATAGGGTATTGGCTATGATAACATAGCGAGATGATTTTTGGATGAGGTTCTAGTGTTGGGTACGTGTGAGGTGAGGGGATATGATACCATCGTTAAGGTAAGCGTTAATCTCATGGTACCAAGGGGATTGGGGACCAACCAAGATACAAACACGGTTTGAATCCTCATTCGCATAGGCGGGTGTGAGGAGCTGCTCCACTAAAAACTCATACTGTGTAGCTGCTTGGGGAATTTCCAAGAGTGAGCCTATAGTAGCCATAACATCTACTGCTTTGTTCTTTATTCGAGGCACTTGTGTAAATTGAAGCTTTGTAAAATGTTGGGTTAGCTGATCAACTAGCTCTTTGTAGGGTAATAGCTTTTCATCTTTGGTTTGATATTCATTTAGGGCTTTCTTGATGATGAGCTGAGAATCATCAAAGATTTGTAGCTCAACAATGTTCCATTCTGCAGCTATCTTTAATCCTGCTATGAGGGCCTCATATTCAGCTATATTGTTGGTGCTAGGGAATCGTAGCTTGAAGGCTTTTGGAATGTAATCTCCTTGAGGTGTGACCAAAAATATTCCTGCCCCTGATCCATGAGATGTGTATGAGCCATCAAAATAAAGTTTCCATGGGGGTTGTTCTTCAATTAGACAGATATGCTCATCTGGAAATTCTGTGATCAATAAATAAGCATCTATTAGAGGTGCATCAGCTAGGTGATCTGCTATAGCTTGCCCTTTGATTGCCTTTCTATCCATATACTGGATGTCAAATTCACTAAGGAGCATAACCCATTTGGCCAAACGGCCTGTAAGTGCTGTTCTAGAGAGCATATACTTGAGAGGGTCAATCTTGGAGACTAGTTGGATGGTATGACTTAGCATGTAATGGAAAAGCTTTTGAGTTGAGAAAACAACTGCCAAACAAGCTTTTTCCATAGGAGTGTAATTGAGTTCATAACCAACTAGGGTTCTACTGATGTAGTAGATGGCTCTTTCTCTGTTGTAGTCATCAAGCTGTGCTAGAAGTGCCCCTAGAGCAGTAGGTGTTGCTGATATGTACAAAATTAGGGGACGACCAAAAATTGGTGGAACCAAGATAGGGGGATTGATGAGATACTGCTTGAGATGGTCGAAGCTGCGCTGACATAAAGGATCCCACTTGAAGTTCTCATCCTTCTTTAGTAAATGTGAAAATGGTGTACACTTATCTGCAAACTGGGAGATGAAGCGCTGAATAGATTGGAGCTTTCCTTGAAGAGAGCAAAGTTGTCACAGTGTCTAGGGAGGAGGCATGTCTAAGATAGCCTTGACCTTCTTGGGGTCGATCTCTATACCTCGTTTAGAAACTATGAAGCCTAGAAGCTTGCCAGATGTGACCCCAAAGACACATTTCTTGGGATTCAGCATGAGATGATATTTGGCTAACCTATCAAAGACTTTCTCCAAGTCAGCAAGATGATCCATGAAGGTATGAGACTTGACCAAGATATCATCCACATAATCCTCCAAAATGCTATGGATGAGATCATGAAAAATGGCTGTCATAGCTCTTTGATAGGTAGCCCCAGCATTTTTTAGGCCAAAAGGCATCATGTTGTAGCAAAAGGTTCCCCAAGGGGTAGTGAATGTTGTCTTATGCTGATCCTCTTCTGTAATCTTGATTTGATTATACCTAGAAAATCCATCCATGAGGGACAAAATTTCATGTCCAGCTGTTAGATCTACAATCATATCTATGTTGGGCAAGGGAAAATCATCTTTTGGACAAGATTTGTTAAGATCTCTAAAATCAGTGCAGATTCTGATGTCACCAGAAGGTTTAGTGACAGGGACCATGTTGGAGATCCACTCTGAGTAGTCGATAGGTCAGATAACCTTAGCAGCTAACATTCTTTCTAATTCAGCTTTGACCAATAATGCCACCTTGGGGTGCATTTTTCTAAGCTTTTGTCTGGCGGGCTTGATCTTTGGATCAACTGCAAGATGATGAACTACAAGCTTTGGATCAAGTCCTGGCATGTCTTGATATGACCATGCAAATCGGCCAATGTTCTCTCTTAAGACCTCAAAGAGGAGGTCAGCTTGGTCTTGTGATAGGGATGCAGCAATGTGAACAAGTCTAGGGATCTCTAAAGAACCAATGTTGACTTCTCGAGTATCCTCAATTAGAATAGAAGACACCTCTGGTCGATTATCTTGAGGAGGCAATGCTAAATCCTCATGTTCTTCTTGTGGCTCTAGATTTTCTTGCTGAGGGGTTCTGTTCGTTGCCTTAGCTAGTCTCAGATTCACCTTAGTTCCAGTTTTGGGTGTATCGGAACTAGGTTGGGGATTTTCTCCAAAATACCCCTTGGAATCTAGCTTGTAGATATAGGCAGAATCTGGCTTTGTTTTCTTGTGAGGAGTTTCAGCTCCCATGAATCTTAGAAGTGCCTCCTCTGATGTGAACTCATCGATGTGTATGACACTTGGTTGGTCCCAATCTATGAGTTGTGGATGGGCGAGTGGTAGGTCAATGAGGTGGATGGATAGTTCTTGGAGAACAAAGTCTCCAAGGGAGATTTGGTCTAGGATATCATCGTAGGCTCTCTTTTCAACTTCCTCAGGAATGTCTTTGATTTCGACAAGGTTGCGGTGAATGTTCAAAAAAGCGTGACCGTTCTCATTGGTGCCCCCAGTTGTGGGTATGCCAAAGCCAAGACCTGACTTTGATTCCCACTTGTGTGCGTCGATGGGGCACTACATGCCTCTTTCTTCTGGTCCTAGACCACCACCTTGATAGTTCCATTTGTTAGTGATGAGCTTATGTTCTTGGGGATACTTTTGGCTGAAGTGATCAAGGCGTGTTTGATTTCTTTGAGGTGCATCCTTATGTAACCATTTGTTGATATCTGGAGTGAGCTCCTCATGAAGAGGGATTTTTGAGGATACAAAGGTTGTTGGGCCAAACTGTTTGTATCGAGGAGGTGGAATCTCCTTAGCTTTGTGATATGTCAGTCGTCCATGGGCATGTGGATCAAGTGGGAGTGCCCCGACAGCAAATGCAGCTGACAGACTATACTCTCCACAACCTTTGTTATTGATCTTCACAGTAGACAGGGTAGAGGCAAGGATGGTTTCTGGGTCATTATAAGTGTGGGATGAGCTGGCGATGGATGTGCTGATATCAATTCCAGGGCAATGGTTTGTATATGAAGCTTCAACTGCATTGCAGTAAGCAAAGGGTTCTGGATCGGCATGGATGGTTACCTCAGTGCCTTGATGCGGAAATTTGATGCATTGATGGTAAGTGGATGGAACGGCTTTCATGGCATGAATCCATGGGCGACCGAGGAGGATGTTAAATGGTAGGTTTAGATCAATAACAATGCAGAGTGTCTCTTGGATGACTGGCCCAACCTTGATTGGCAGCAAAATAGTTCCTTCTGTGGTTCTTTCCAAGTTGTCATAAGCTTTGATGGTGATAACCTCACTGATGATATCTGCCTCAGTATACCCAGCTTGTTTTATGAATTTTAGGGTGCAAATATTCAAGGCTGATCCATTATCTATCATTACTCTTTTCACAGCAAAGTTGGATACCATGATGGCTATGCGAAGCGGAAGGGTGTGATCTGGCTCGACCACGGGTATGTCGGTGGGTTTGAACGATAGGGCACATGAGGATGAGAGGTGTCCAACAAGATTACAAAAATCAGTAGCATTGATATCAGAAGGGACATGGGATTCTATGAGAGCACTTTCAAGGATGTTCTTATACACAATACTAGTGCGAAGAAGGTCTAAAATGGAGATTTGGGCTGGCATGTTCCCAAGGTGTTCCAAGATATTTTACTGGCTTTTTGATGGAGCTGATGGTGTTGGTGTAACAAGTGGGCCTGCAATGTTAAATTGCGCTCTTCGAGTGGTGACATCACACTCATTGTTTGGTCCTTGGATATTGATAACATTGACAGAAGGCTCTTTCTCAGATATACAACCTATAAGGCTACCATAGTCTATATAGGATGAAGTGTGGTCATTGTTCTTCCCATGCTGTTGGTTTGGCTGACGGTTGTTGGTGTTGTTGTTGTTGGTTTGGATAGGTGCTTTTCCAAGATTTTGGTTGTGGTGTGGAGGAAAAGCATTTTGATAGATCTGTAAGCCTGCATTGGGAGAGGTTTGGGCACCAACAGTGATTTCCTTCCGATCAATGAGGTCCTGCACATAGTCTTTCAGTTTCATGCATCTGAGGGTAGTGTGACCTTTTACCCTATGAAATTTGCAGTACTCATTATCTTTGTACCATGCAGCTTTGGATTGGCTTGGGTCAATTTGCTAGGTAGGAGGAAATTTGATGAGGTTTTCTTTGACTAATTTCTCAAAAATGACATCCAATGGCTCACCAAGGGGTGTATAGTTTCTAGGTGTAGGTTGGAATCTAGGCTTTTGTCCTGCAGCTACATTGATGGCATTAGCTTGATTGCTAGACCCTTGGAAGTTGGGTCTTGGATTATGGTTTTGATAGCTTTGGTTATTCTGTTGTTGGTAGTTGATAGCTTGTTGATTTTTTGGTTGATATGGTGGGTTGGACTGGTTGTGAGAAGGACCAACAATATTCACATGTCTGGTGTCAGTGACGCCATCTGTTGCAACGTGCTTGTTTTTGTTCCAATACCTAGACTTGTCATTGGAATGTGATTGATTTTGGTTGGCTTCCTTGTAAAGCTTGACCACACCATCTTTAATGAGTCCTTGCTCAAGGATCATTCCTTTCTCTTTGATATCTTTGTAGGTTTGCAAACAGTTCATGGTCATGTGGTGAGCCAAGCTAGGATGGGCATTATCAATAAACATTTTCACCACATGGCATTCTGGCAAGGTGCAGGATATGCGAGTGGTAAGGGTTTGCCATCTTTGTAGGTATTCGGCAAGGCTTTCTCCACCTTTTTTCTTGGTGTGGACAAGATCAACTATTGATAGCTCTGTTTCAACAAGATGGGCATATTGGGCTACAAATGCCTCAGATAATTCAGCAAAGTTTTTAATTGTGCCATAGGGGATTCTATAAAACCATTCAAGAGCTGGTCCAGCTAAGCTTTTGGGAAAAAGGCGCAAGAGGAAGACATCATTGTATGCTACGTCCTGGCAGTGCATGTAAAATTCTTTGATATGTGTGACAGGGTCTCCTTTTCCTCTGAATTTGTCAAATTTGGGTACCTCAAAGTGTTTGGGAAATGGTGTCATGGTAATGGCTCTTTCAAATGGGTAAGGACACACATTCTCAAACTTGAATGTCTTCGGATCATTCCCTTCTTGGATGGCTTTCAGAGCTATCTTCATTTGCTCCCATTCTGAATTGATAGGTGATGGCTGGGGTGCCCCCAATGTAGGAGTGCCTTGAGGTAGGTATGTGCTGGATGGGGCCACTGAATATGGATGGCTATGAGGGATTTTCTGATAGGGATTGTACATTGTTTGGGCAGCTGCATGGTGGATGACAGGTTGCTGAGGGGGAGGTGGCGCATATTGTTGCATGTGCTGCGAGGCTTGCTATTGATATGAGATTTGAGGTTGGGATTGAGGAACATAAGTTGGCTATGGGATAAATGGATTACTTTGTAGAGGTAAGGTATAAGATGGTTGAGAGGCTTGGGGAAAGGATCGGGGGGCTTGTGGGGTTTGACCAATATATGTGGGTTGTGCCCCCATTTGGGATGGTATCTGCAAATAATTGGTGGTTGGCTGGGGTGGTGGATTACCTCCTAGAAGTGGCATTGAAAAGTAGTTGGTAATTGGAGGTAATGGATTAGTTGGTGGTGGAGGTGGTGGGAATTGAAAGCTTGGGAATGGAACTGAAGGGGTTTGATAGCTTTGTGGTTGGATTTGGAAGCTTGGTAGAGTGGTGGCAGGGGCTGGGGTCACTTGGGAGTTTGGTAGAAAATTGGTAGTAGCTTGTGGGATTTGATAGCTTTGTGGAGTGAGGGTAGTAGCTTGTAGATTTGTGGCTAATGGTATTGAGCTCCCAAGACCTAATGGAAATGATGGGATTGTGCTTTGGGCTATAGTGAAGAAGCTGGGGGTGATGAAAGGTTGATTACTTGACCCCATGGGTGGCATCCTTGTTGTATATTGCTGAGGTTGGCCAAAGATGCTAGCACTGATTTGGGAGATGGGTGGATTTGGAAGGCTGGGTTGGGGAGCAACAGTAGCAATAGTGAAGGGGGTGAACGGTGAGCTATTTTGGGTAAAGGGGGTTTGGAGCGGAGAGGTATGAACCAAGGATGGAGTGGTGGTGGTTGGGTTGGCTTGCGGCATGGAGATTTCAACTTGGGTGGATGATGGTATGTTTGGGTCTGTTGGATCATATGGATTGGCTGGAGGCTCTTCTTTTGGCAGATATTGAGGATAATTTGGATCATAAGAGCCTATTGGTGGTGGTAGCTGCCCAAACAATGGGTGAGATGGATTTGATAATGGAGGGGGTCTTCCAAAGTCAAAGGTTCCTACATTTTCCCTTCGAAAATTAGCCATGATTGTCTCTTTGTTCTTGTCTATAATGGCATTTACCAATACTGCATTTCCTGGTTGGTTCATGAAAGCTTCAATGTTAGTACATGATGGCATAGCTTTCTCTGGGCTGAAGGATGGATGAGTGCTCAAGGGGGGTGAGGCTATTCGATCCAAATGATAGGGCTCCATTGTTTCTTTCTTCTTGGCTAAGCGAGTGACGGGTGGCATGAAAAATGCTCCGAGGGATGAGATGCAATAATGCTGATGGATGCAAAAGGGGGAAGACTTCTCTATGCAAATGATTTCCTAGGTTAAGGCAAAGCTATATGACAAAACCTAAGGAGGATTGGGTTGGAGATTCTAACTTCAAAGATATGTTGCCAAAGCATGAAAGGTCTGCTTTCCTATGTGCAAGCTTGGTGGTGATTGTGTCAACTTAAGGATAGACTGATGATCCTTTAGGAAGAACATGAGATTGACCACTTGTGGATCCCAACCTTTAGCTCAAGGTGATGAGGGATAACAAGTGACAAAGCTGGATTACCCTAGACAAAGCTCTGTCAAAGGGATAACCTTGGTGAGATTGATGGATTTGGAAGATTTTAGGAGTGGCAAACTTTTGGCAAAAGTGACAACAATTTTGAAGGCTTGGATGTGAGGTTTTGATTGCTGGCTAGATGGTTTGATTCTAAATGAGATGGATGAGCTAATAATGCTTAAGGGGATAACCTAAGATGGCTGGCTTTTCTACAAAGATGACTCTAAAGTGAAGCTAATCCAAGAAGACGTGGAGAAACAAGGGTGTCTAATCATAGAAATCATGCCTAGTTGGTAAGGCATAAGCAAGATTAACTCCTCGATGTTGGCTAAATTTGATGGTGCACTCTAACCAGGCCTCTTGAAGTGCTTCGTCGGTAGCTTTGTCCTCTGCTTTGTGGAGTTTGGCGATTCGTGGGCTTGGTGTTATTTCTTTTCTCTTGGCTGAAAGTTCTTGGTATGCTAGAGATGGTTTGAGTTTAACTTTGTGGAACTTCTATTTGGGTTTGGGTTGCTCTGACATCAATTTTTGAATCTGCTTGGCTTTGAGAGATCTTGGTTGTTTTGCTTCAACTCATTCAACTTCTAGAATAGGCAGTGACTACGCTAAGTATGCCCTAAGCTAGGATTGACCAAGTTTGGCAAACATTCATTCAACAAATAAAAGATCAAGCAATAGATAGAAACAACCAGATAGAAGTTTTTGATTCTCAGAAAGTGATACTTGCGCCAAGGAGTGTGTATGTTCTACAAATGTTTTGATTAGTCACCTCAAACACATTAACATCCTGGATGGTTGTCTACAAGGTTGACAGTTGGTTTAGCTAAGGAGTCCTCGATATACCCAAGGTACGTGAGGCCCAAATCCGTAGATGAGACCAAAAAGATGTCACACAGCTGAGAGGAGCGGTAACCCACTTCTCCTCTTTCACTTCTCAAGGGTATAAAGTTCCTTGAGGCTTAGCCCGAGTGACAAAATCTTGATCCCAAGAGAGGTGTCTTTCGATTCACCTTTCGATTCTTATACTCCGCCAGAACGCTGGAGTTGAGGTCGTCCAAGGGGTGATGAAATCCCCAAGCAGGCCTCCTAAAAAGAAACAAGGTTTTGGATCCTAATCTTATGCACCCAAGATGGCCTCGAAAGATGACAAGGGGAGAGAAGACTTGGATGACCTTGGGCTAAAAAACACGCTTGTTCTTTTACCAACTGACACTTAAGTTTTCTGATCTAGACTTTGCAAGCACTCATGTTTAAGATACAATGTTTATTCCAACTTGAAGCGCCAACAAAATTAAATCGATCGAAGAATGCAAACAATAAGAAGAGTTAGGGTCAACAAAAGCAAACTCACGCGCCCAGAGGCCCTCCACATCAAGTATCGATTAATTTTCTTTAAGGCATTCAAGATTGAGTGTGAGTTTGTTTTAAGCCCAAAACAAAAGTGTGTGAGATTCGATTTCAAGTGCGCGCCCGGAGGCTCTCCACGTCAGTTTTTGTTCAATTTTAGTGCCCAAACTTGAAGTGTGATCAATTTAATCTAGAGTTTTGATCATTTAAGAATTTTGATAAAGTTAAAGCAAACATTCAAAGACCAAGTGAGTGAGTTAGATTGTGGAACATTTAACACCTTTTTCAAGTAGACCCATCCCCATAAATGGCGCTGAGATTGCAACCAATGGTTAATATTTGATGGGTGATTAGAAAAGAGGTGAGTCCAAGGAACTACTTAAATTGATTTTTGAAAATTTGTATTTTAACTTAACAAGGTTTCTTAAATGTCCAAAAATCAAACTTTACCTAGATTGCATGTGGAAAAGAGATTTGTTTTGTTCAATTTTTAGAAACTCCAAATGAAGTGTTTGATATTGCAATGGTTAATTGGTCCTTAGAATTCAAGATTGGATTTGTTGTTTTAATCATGCATTCAAAGAAAATTTGATTTTAATCCATGGCATTCAAGAGTGATTTTAGCAACATGCATTCAAAGACAAGTGGTTAAACATTCAAGTGTTTTCTTTTGAGCATTCAAGATTGAGATTTTGTGTGTTGTTTTAAGAACTTTGAAGTGCTTTGTTTTAACCTTAGATCATTCAAGATTTTTTTTTGGACTCAAAAGTGAAAATGACTCTTTGGACTTTGGTTTTCATTCAAGATTTTGTGTTCTAGTTTGCATGTTTTAAGCCCAAAAATGATATTCCTAGATTGTTTTGATGCATGAAAAACCTAAGAAACATTCAAGATTTTGCAATAAGACATTTGTTTGGAACAAATAACAAAGCTTTTAGGACAATTTTTGGCAACCATTTAGGACTCTTAGTTTTCATGAGATTTTTTAAAAGAACTTTAGTGTGCACTTAGTGTTGATTTTGAACCTTTTGAAATGGAAACTTGAAGTTCTTTTTAAATTCCCAAAAATGAAGTGTTCCTAATTTTGCATGAATGCATCTAAAACCTTGATGTTGCAAGGATGCAAATGATTAGATTGGTTTAGTTTCACTTGTTAAAAGATTTTTTCTTTTTTGCAAATTTTTAATTTTTCAATGGATTTAAGTATGATTTGGGGGTTCATTTTAAGCACTAAAAAGAAGTGTGTATGATTTTGATTCCTTAAAAAAAAATGGCCAAGATCTCCCACAAGAAGAAGAAGAAGAAGTAGATGGAATAATAAGAATATAGACAAGAAGAGGAAGAAGAATTTCAAGTTCTTTGTCCACCTATAAGCTTGAAAAATCTGCAAACACTATGAGATAGATTATGAGTTCCTTTGTCTTCTTCATGGTCATGTGGACCTACAAAACCAATTTATACAATCCTACCAATCACAAAAACAATAAAAATTAGCCAAAATCAACAAATAACATACAAAACTTGACTAAAAAAAGCTAATGAAGATGACCCATGCGGGGTCCCACCGGGCGTGCCAAAATGTATATGAGCAATGTTAGTATGCTAATAGAAACCAAATTTAAATAAAGCTTCTACAAACTAAATAAAATTCATAAACTTCAAGATAGACTAAGATGAGCTCTCAATTGAGAATATGAGCCATTAATGGACTCTCTCAATAAGAAGCTCTCTTGTTGAGTAGCTTTATCTAAATGGATAGCATGTATGCTCAATATGCTTCCAAAGGCTTCAATGGATGATTGTGGATTTTTGGTGTGGATAGATGGCTTTAGTATGGATTTGGCTCTCAAAATAGCATTATAACTTTACTTCATGGATTGTGTTATTTTGCAAAGGGGAAGGATCCAATTTATAGGCAAGAGGCTTGAGGGGTTGAGGGCTAAGATGCAAGGATGGGAAAAAGCTTATGGAGGGCTCAGATTGCATGAGAGGAGAGCACATGGATTGTGCTTCCTTATAGCCAATCAAGGAGTGACACATGTCACATGGTGAGAGGATGGAGGAAAGGGGAAGGATGAGTCAACAAAGGAGGCTCAAGGGATAAAATCTTCATAAAGACCCTCATAATGACTTGTAAGAGCAATAAAAGGGCTTGTAAGAGTCATTTATGACCTAGTGGACTTCATAAAGTTTTATGGTTGAGATATTTTGAGGGTGATGAGAGAAAATTCGACTTGGACTTGATTAGGAAGGTTTTAAGCTTGCTTAGGCTTGTGTAAATGATTAGAGGATGGATTAGGATGGTTTAGGATTAGCTTAGGGATAGGCAAGTGGATGGCATTTAATGAGGGTGGGTGAAGGAGGAGATATTTGTTAACTTTGGCTTGGGTTAGTAATTCTTAACCCATGTTTAGGGAACGTGACAAGGTTAGGAGGGGATTAGGATTAGGTTTAAAGACATCTTCTAGAAGAGTCTAGACTTTGGATGAGGATAAAGACTTTCTAGAATAGTCTAGAATTTCCTAGGATAAGGATGAAGACTTTCTAGAAGAGTCTAGAACTTCTTAGGGTGAGCATAAATTAGATTTTTAGGAAATAAATAAAGTTTTATTTATTTCAAGGGTTTGGGTTGAGGAGATATTTATTAAAACTTTTTTAATAAACATGAGGATTAATATTTAATCTTAATTAAATATTTTGAGTTGGGATTAGGGGTAGGAAATGATGGGATTAGCCTTTAATCGAAATTAAAGAAGGATTAGAAGATTTTGGAAGAGGTTATTGGTCATAAGGAAATTGGCCAAGTTTTGGGCAAAAAATAAATTTTTTATTTATTTTAGGATTTTTGGTCAATTTATTAATTAAATAATTAATAAATAAGAAAATAATGTTTAAATAAGATTTAAACATTTTTGGGAGGGATTCCTTAATTAAATATTTTTAATTAAGATAAAGGGATTTAATGGCATAAAAATTAATTAATTAATTAATAAATGATGATGTCATCAGGACTTTTTCAGAAAATAAAAATACTTTATTTTCTAAAAGTTTTTAGGTGTCTACAAGTATATGGTGCATTACAAGATAATGACTAGTATAAAGCTATGGAAGATGAGATCGATCAAATAAAGAAAAACAAAACCTAGAGTTTGGCTCCCAAACCAGTTGACAAGAATGTGATTGGTACCAAGTGGGTATTTAGAAACAAGCTATATGAGAATGGTGAGATTACCAGAAACAAAGCTAGACTAGTATGCAAGGGTTATGCTCAAGAAGAAGGACTAGACTATGGGGAAACATTTGTCCCTATTGCTAGAATGGAAGGAGTAAGAACTTTACTTGCATATGCTACATATAAAGATTTTAAAGTGTATCAGATGGATGTAAAGTCCACTTTTTAAAATGGTATACTAGAAGAAGAAGTCTACATTGAACAACCAAAAGGATTTGATGATGAGAATAACAAGGATATGGTTTGTAAGCTACATAAAGCACTCTATGGTTCGAAACAAGCACCTAGAGCATGGTATGAGAGACTTCACAAGTATCTAATGCAAATAGGATTTGAAAGAACTGATGATAACAACAACATGTATATCAAAGAAGAAGAAGGTAAGGATATTATTGTATCTGAAATCTTTGTGGATGACATAGTGTTTGGATGAAAGGAAGTGCTTTGCAAAGGCTTTGCTGACAAAGTGAAACATGAATTTGAGATGTCTATGTTTGGTGAGATCAATTTTTTTGTTGGATTGCAAGTACATCAACTCAAACATGGTATATTTGTGACACAATCAAAGTACATCAAAGAGATTCTTAAAATGTTTGGATTAGAGGAGTCCAAACCAGTCAGCACACCAATGGCAATAGGAAATAAGCTATCCAAAATTGATGAATTAGCTAAAGTCAATCAAACAATGTATAGATCTATGATTGAAAAACTACAATATGTTGTACATAGTAGACCAGACATAGCATTAGTAGTTGGAATAGTGGCTAGATTCTTTGCTAATCCTAAATAAAATCATCTCATAGCAGTAAAAAGAATAATGAGATATCTTAAAAGAATTGATAACTTTGGTCTATACTACAAAAAGAATGGAAAATTTGAGCTTAATGCATATACAGATGCAGATTGGGGAGGCAACATTGATGATAGAAAAAACACAAGTGGAGGTGCATTATTTTTAGGCAAAAGGCTTGTTACCTGGACTAGCAAGAAACAAGCATGCACATCCCAATCCACTGTAGAATCAAAATATGTGGTAGCAGTAGTCAATTGCACAAACATTGTGTGGCTCACACATCTATTGAAAGGAATGAAAGAAGAGGTAACAAAACCTGTGATATTGTATTGTGATAACACAAGTGCTGTAAACATATCCAAAAATCCAGTAATGCATGCAAAAACAAAGCACATCACAATATAATATCACTATGTCAGAGAATTGGTAGAAGACAAACAAGTGAAGTTGGAATACATTCACACAAAGGAACAAACTGTAGATATCTTCACCAAACCATTGCCCAAGGATGCTTATGAATATCTTAGAGGCAAGTTGGGGGTAATACCCCTAACTCAAACAGTTTAAAGCGAGATGGAAGCTGCCCTGCATCACCAACAATAAATCATTGAAATATCATAAGAATGATGTAGAGGATAATAGCAGGAGCAAAAACTCCAAATTAGTCACAAGCATGGTGATAGAGGGAGAAAACAACAAGAAGGCAAAGCTTATATTTTGCATGATAAAGATGCTACATCTTTGGCATTTATGTCAAAGAGGGAGAAATATGCAAAAACCTGATCAATACAAAGCAAGAGGGAGATATATATGAAAGAGGGAGATATATGAGATCAGTAGTAAAGATGCAGCAACCAAGAAAAGTAGCAGACAACATATACAATCTTGGTGGTAACTAAGTTGATTAATTGGTCAGTTTGGTTTGTCATCAATGCCAAAGAGGGAGATTGTTGGAAATGATATATGAAAAAGGTAAAGAATGTTCTCAATCATTGTTTTGTCATTGATGTCAAACTACTACTTGCAGGAATGACAATTGCTTTAGTGATCCAAATACTATCAATTAGTTGATTGAAAAGGAGGAGGCAATCAATAAGATGTAACTAGAACACCTAGAGAAAGGTTGAAGTTATGATGTTGTAATGAAGTACAGGGATCAGCTAAACCATTGATGAAAAAGTGTATTTAATGACATACTATAAGATATAGAGAATGGGCATATTGAAACATATCAAAATGTAAGGTTTTAGCTAAGTCTTGTGTAAAACCCAACTAAGTTCATTAGAGAGAGGGAGCCGAGCAAGCTAGTAGGTGCCGAACAGATTCCTAGTTAAAGCCAAGCAAGTTAAACTTCAGATGCCGAGTAAACTTTAGATGTCGAGTAAACTTCAGATGCCGAGAAAATACAAGTGCCAAGAAAATACAAGTACCGAGTAGATACAAGTGCCGAGGAACACAGAGGTGTCGAGCACCAATAAACCAATAGTGCCGAGTAACACAGAGGTGCCAAGCATTAGTAAACCAATAATTTCAACTTGCTACATTATTTTGAAAATTGAAGATTTGCTAGATCTAAGCCGACAAGGTTGTTATCTAGAAGTTTGTAAATTAAATGGAAGATAAGAATGATGATCTGGTGGCACAGAACACCATGTAGAACATTTTTAAAGATATAGCTAGACTCTAGATGAAGTTTCTAGATAAGAGCGAGATATGGGGTAGATACGTTATATCCTACCTAATCCATTTGAAACCCTAAAATTGAAGAGGGAGAATTGAGCAAAAAAGGAAAATCAGATTTCTATTTAAGGAGTCATAAGTTCATGAAGAAAATAGAGAGAGAGGCGGTCAAGCATGAAAGCATAAAATGCTAAAGGAGGTGCTAAGGAGGAAAGAGAGCATAGTTACTCTATTTCAATAAGAAGACCCCAGATATGGATGCATTGGTATGATGAGTAAGAAGATTCAAGGAGATGAAGCTTGAGAGGAAGACAAGCAGTCAGAGCTAAAGTGATTGAAGCCAAGCAAAAGATTGAACTGAAAGTGTGATCTGAAATCTGCATAGTATGTTGTAAGTTATATCAAATCAAAAAGTCATTATCGTTACTCTCTAGCAATTGTAACAGTTAGCTTAAATCCTATAGACTTAGGTTGGTTTAATAGCCATGAGATAAATCCTTTAATAGGGTGAAATTCCAAGTGAATGTTCTAAAGTCCTTTAACCAAGCCCATTCCTAACAGTTTGGTGAAATCCTCTAACAAGGTCACATTTAACAGTGTGTTGTAAGCCTTTGACAGGGCAGGCTTTTAACAGGGCATCACTTTAGAAGAGTGAGAATCAAGTAGCAGGTTACTGGTGGTTTTTTCCAAATTGTGTTTCCACGTAAATCACTGTGTCATGTGTTGATCTTGCATGTTTTATCTCTACATGTTGATTTACTATAACTTGCTAATATGATTAATTTAAGTTTGATGGATGAAAAGTGTATGGATTCATTAAAAGTAGTGAAAAAGTATTATTAGGGCATTTGGACCTTGAATAAGTGATTCATCCCCTCTCAGTTATTCTAAAGAATTCTAACAATAGTATGTTTAGAGTTAGATATTTACCTAAGATTGTAAAGCTTGCTGACACAATTTGCAAGGAGTGTGTATTGGCAAAGCATTAAAGAACTTATTTTCCTAGCAAGAAGTTTACTACTATAGAGAAATTAGAGATTTTATACATAGTTCTTAGTGGTCCTACAAAGACTAAAGGATTCTATGGTGAAAAGTATTTTATGATTTTAGTTGATGACTTTTCTAGAATGATGCAGGGTGCATTTCTTAAAGAAAAATCTAAGACATTTGATAAGTTCAAGATATTCAAGAATAGAGTTGAGAATGAATTAGGTATAAAGAATAAATGTTTAAGATCAGATAAAGGAGGAGAATTTACTTCAAATGAGTATAAAATATTTTGTGAAGCTAATGGAGTCAAAAGATAGTTGTTAGCTCTAAGAACCTCTAAATAGAATGACATTGTAGAGAGAAGAAACCGATCAATAACATAAGCAACAAGAGTTATGTTTGTTGAGAATGATGAATCTAAGATGTTTTGGAGAGAAGCTATGACTACAACAATATACATTATGAACAAAGTGCAAGTCAAGAAAGACAAAAACAAGACCCATTAGGAACTATGGTTTAGTCACTCACCTATAGTTAAGTATTTCAGAATTTTGGGCAGTAAGTATTATATCAAAAGAGATGATGATATTGGTAAGTTTGATACTAGAAGGGATGAAGGTATGTTTCTTGGCTATTCATTAAAAAGAAAGGCTTATAGATGTTATAATTTGAGAACTAAGACTATTATGGAAACTAAAAATGTGAGACTTGATGAGAAATTTAGGATACAAGAAATAATAGTTGACTACAATTCAAATGATGAGAATGGTATTACTAAACTAAGGAATGATAAAGTATTCTTTGAGACTAACAATGATTTTTAAAGTGAAGGAGAGCTGAGGTAGGAAAAAAGCTTGGAACCCTCAACAGAGCTAAGAGTTGAGATAACAACTCCTAATTTAGGTAGGAATATGACAAAGAATCATCCACCTGAGCAGATCATCTAAAGTAGAGATAAAGGTGTGATGAAAAGAAGTAGAATCAATAAAGAACTATGTTTTATATCTCAAGTTGAACCAAAGAATGTAGATGAAGCATATAAAGATGACTATTGGAAGCAAGCTATAACAGAGGAATTGGATCAAATAGTAAAGAATGAGACATGGGAATTGGTCCCTAGACCAACAGACAAAAATGTGATAAGAACAAAATGGGTAGTTAGGAACAAGATGAATGAACAAGGTGAAGTTGTAAGGAACAAATAAAGACTGGTATATAAAGGTTACTCATACTAACAAGGAATAAACTATGATGAAACCTATGCTCCTATGGAAACAATAGAAGAAGTAAGATTATTCTTAGCATATGCAACATATAAGAAATTTAATGTATGTTAGATGGATGTTAAGTCAGCATTTCTAAATGGAGAACTTGAAGAAGTGGTATACATAGAACAACCTAGAGGTTTTCCTTTAGCATATGACAAGGACATGGTATGCAAATTGAAGAAAGAATTGTATGGCTTGAAGCAAGCACCCAAAACTTGGTATGAAAGGTTGGATAAGCATTTGACTAAGCTTTGATAGAGCAAAGATATGGCAGAAAGTAATCTATATTGTAAATAAATTGATGATGGATTAACAATCTTGGTAATATTTGTTGATGACATCATATTTGGAGGAAATGGTAATGAAAGTTACAAGTTTTTAGAAGAAATGAAGAAGGAATTTGAAATGAACATGATAGGAGAAATGAAATATTTTCTAGGATTACAAATTATGTAGGACAAAGAAGGAATTTTCATTTCTCAGACTAAGTATTTGAAAGATTTATTGAAAAGGTTTGTTTTGGAAACATGTAAACCCATTGGAACACCTATGGTAACTAGAAACAAGTTATCTACAAAGGATGAGACACCTACTATTGAGTAAAAAAAGTATAGATCTATGATTAGAGGATTGCAATATCTAACTTTCACACGACCAGATATAGCAAATGCAGTTGGAATTATTGCAAGATTTAAAGCTCACCCTAGAGAAGCACATTATGTAGTAGTCAAAAGGATATTTAGATACCTGATATGAACACTAAAGTTTGGATTGTGGTATAATAGATCTAATGATTTCATGCTATATGCTTATACTAATGCTAATTGGGTAGGCATTAAGGATGACAGAAAGAACACCAGTGGTGGATCCTTATTTCTTGGAGGAAGATTGGTCTCTTGGCTAAGGAAGAAGAAGGATTGTACCTCACAAAGTACAAAAAAAGAAGAATATGTTGTAGTAGCAAATAATTATAATCAAGTTGTTTGGATGAAGTAGATGTCGAAGGATAAAAGGATAGAATTTTCATACATTGTAACAATACAAGTATAGTAAATATGTCTAAGAATCTAGTGTTGTATTCTAAGACTAAGCACATTTCTATCAAGTATCACATGTTGAGAGAAAAAGTTGTAGAAAAGGAAATTAGATTGGATGTAAGCACCAAAGAGAAGATTGTAAATATTTTCACTAAGCCTCTTCCCAAAGAAACTTTTGAGTATTTGCAAGGTATGCTAGGGGTTATACCCCTTCCTACATTAGAGTAGATGATGCAAGAGTGCATTAGTCTAGTGTAACATAACACTACTATTTTTTTGGACTGAATTATGATGCTTCCTATATGGGGGAGTATCTATGATGGATAGATTCATCTAGGACTCTTGTTGGATGTCATTTTTAATATTCTCTTTGGACACTTCAGCAAGTTGGGGACAGTTGTTATAGAGATTTTTAGTTGCTAAAACCTTTGATATTGATGTCAATGGGCGAGAAATTAGCATGGAAAACATATTACATCATGAACAATAGTATGATATAGAGCACATTAAGGCATATCAATGGGGGAGAATGATTGATAGAGGATTTGAAAAGAAAGGTTAATAGTCTTTTGTAGCTGGTATTCTTGGAACTAGATGTTTTTCATCTATCTTGCCATTAATGCCAAAGGGGGAGATTGTTGGAAGTGTGAATGTTGATGATATTCCTATGGGGAAGTATTGTAGAAATATGATTGGATCATAATCATGATGATGTGTTACATTCATGACTGTGTTTGTCATTGATGTCAACATACCAATTTTTTGTGGTATCTAATAGAAGAACAATGAAAAATATCAAGTTGGTATGGATAAACAATTGAGTACTTTCACTAAGTGATGTTAAAGGGAGATATTTCTAAGTGTCTAGTATATGTAGATAACCTCAAAAGAATAAGATATTAAGTCTAGAAGAAGTTATGCAAGTTTCAATGAAGATTGTTCTAAGATAGAGTTTATAGAGGCATGTTCTAGTAAACTTGTTATATCTCTTAGGAGGGTTATTCTAAGAAGTCAAAGTTAAATATGTACAAAAGACATGTTGTTGATGACATAGCTAAGATCAATCATCATAATATTTCATGTACAAAAAGTTATTCAAGTTACAAGGTGGAAGATTAATGTTATCACTAAATGTAACATGTTCTTAATGTAGTACTATAATAATTAATTGAGAAGGTGTAATAGCCAACTTAGGGAATTGTTCTATGGATTCAGTATAAAGTAAGGAAATTTTCCTTCATCATGTATAGATCTAAGTGAATAATTGTAAGCAACACAAAGAGTGGAATGTGAAGATAAGAAGAGCAGAGTTAAGGTGAAGGAAACGTAGTTGCCAAGTTTAAAGTTCAGTACATACAATTATTCTACAAGGAATAGTTGAGAGATCAGTTGAATAGTGAGTTCAGTGATCTTTCTCTAGAAGTTGTTTGGATAGTGGGTCCTTCTATCTTCTACAACTACTAACAGGGTTGGAATCTTCTAACAAGGATTCAAAGTCTCCTAATAGGGAGTCATATGTACTAAATGTTGTAATAGAATCCTAATAGGGTCCATCCTCTAGCAAGAAATATTTATATTAGTACATCATCTTGTGGGCATCATTCCAACCAGGGTTTTCCCTTTGATCAAGGGTTTCCCTAGTGAACATATCTAGTGTAATTGTCTATGTGCATCTTGTTATTGTTGATGTTTACTTTGGTTAAATGGCTATAATTATTTAAGGTGGTTAAATTTTTTAATTATTGGATAATTGAGTTACCCTCCCCCTCCGCCCCCATCTCAACTATCTTGGTGGACTATTGTTTCTAACAAGGGTTATATGAGTGGCTAGTGACACCCTTTGGTTTTTCATATGCCCACTTCACATTCATGAGGCTCATGAATGAAGTGTTTATTGATTACTTGGGTAAGTTTATTGTAATTTACCTTGATAATATCTTGATTTTTAGTAGTGCCAAGGAAGAACATCTAAGGCACTTAAGTCTGGTTTTGAAAAGGTTGTCTAATGCTCAACTCACAATCAACTTGGAAAATTATGACTTCATGAAGGAGGAGTTGGTATACTTGGGTTTTTTCATCTCATAGGGAGAACTCAAGATGGATCCTAGCATGGTGGAGGCTATAATTAGTTGGCCAACACACAAATTTGCATCAGAGCTAAGGAGCTTACATGGCTTAACATAATTATATAGGAAGTTCATTAAGCATTTTAGCCATATTTGTGGACCATTTCTAGAGACTATAAAAGGTGGGACTATAGTCAAGTTTAGATGGACTAATGAAGCCACTATAAATTTTGAGTAGTTGAAACATCATATTGCCACCCAACCTATTTTGGTCTTACCTAGCTTTGAGAAGTTATTCATTATTGGGTTTGATGCTAGCAACCTTGCTATTGGAGTAGTACTTATCTAGGAGGGTAAGCTAGACATGTTTCATAGTGAAAATTTGAATGAAGCCAAGAGGAGGTATTCTTCCTATGACCTTGAGTTGTATGTTTTGGTCCAAGCCTTGAGGAAATGGAGGCATTTTCTATTGTCTAAAGAATTTGTGGTATATTTTGATAATTAGGGCTTAAGCTTTCTCAATTCCTAGGACAAGTTGAGTCATAAACACATGAAGTGGGTGAAGTACATTAAAGAATATACCTTCACCATAAAACAAAAAAAAAGAATTAAAAATAGGGTTGCAGATGCTCTTAGTCGTAGGTTGTACAAGAAGTACAAATTAGGAGTGTGGGGATTGAAAACTTCAAAAAGATGTATCCTAATGATCCAAACTTTGCCAAACCTTATAAGGTGTGTACTAATTATGCTAACCATTTTCATCATGAATACTCTAATTTTACCTTCTAGGAAGGCCTCTTGTTCAAAGGTAGTCAGATATGTGTTCCAAGGGGCTCTATCAAAGAAACCTCATACAAGAGAATCATAATGGTGCTTTGAGTAGACATTTTGGAATTCATAAAATAGTATATTTTGTCCAAAGGTTCTAATTGTGGCCTACATTGAGTAGGGATGTGAAGAAATGTGTGGAGTGTTGAATTGTTTGTCAAAAAGCCAAGGGAGTTGCCACCAATGCATGGTTATATCAAACATTTCTCATTCCTCAAAGGCCTTGGGAATGTTTGAGCATTGATTTTGTCATGGTGCCACCTAAGACAAAGCGGGGCTATGAAAATGTCTATTTAATTGTGGATAGATTCAACAAGATGGCTCATTTTGTGCCATGTAAGAACACACATGATGTATGTGCTATTGCAAATCTATTTTTTAGAGAGGTAGTAAGAATACATGGATTTCCTCTTAGCATTGCATCTGATAGGGACACTAATTTTTTGAGTCATTTTTGGAAGACTCTATGGCATCAATTGGGCACTAATCTTTCATTTGCATCTTCCTATCATCCTCAAATAGATAGGCATGTAGAAGTGGTCAACATGAGCTTGGGTAAACTCTTGAGGTGTTTGACTAGAGAGTATGGTTAGAGTTGGGACCACATTATTGCACAAGAAAATTATGCTTACAATGATACTATCAATAGTTGTTTTGGTAAGAGTCAATTTGAAGTGGTCTATGGAATGCATCCTAGAGGAATTCTTGAGTTAAGGGATATAAAGATAGGTGTATAGGTTACTGGAGTGGCTGAAGACTTTTCTCTTTCCATGAAAGAGGTTCATGACATGGTCAAACAAATCTTGGAGTAGAATACAAAAAACATGAAGCAAAGGGAAGATGCCAAGAAGAGGGATGTGAAATTTGAAGTTGGGGGCTATGTAATGGTCCATTTTAACAAGAATGAACTATCCAAGGGAGAATCACACAAACTACAGATGAGAAAGGTGGGGCCATGTAAGATTCTGGCCAAGTATGGGGCCAATGCCTACCGAGTTGATCTACCAAAAAATATGGGCATCTCTAATACTTTTAATATTGCAGATCTAGTAGCATACAAGGTTCCCACTCCATATTCAAGTCTAGCAAAGGATGCAAACCTACATTACATTATAGAAGCACTACCCAAGCCAACTACAAAAAGGTTGCAAGCTGAAAAGTTTTAGAATTCCAAAGTACATAAGGTGACTAGGAACAACACCTACATGAAGCATCTTGTCAAGTGGTAGGGAAAAATAGATAGTGAAGCCACTTGGATTGTAGAAGGATATTTCAAGAAGAAGAGAACTTACCTTTCTCTCATTCCCTCTTAAATTTCTAGAAGGACTTTTTAGCTCATTGTGGGAGTATGGTGCAAGAGCACCTAGGTCAGGTCACTAAGAAGAAAATAATGATCTAGTAGTCTGGATAAGAAATAAGACCCAATAGAAAGAAATAAACATTAATGAGTCATGAATTTGAGACAGAAAACACTAATGTATCCATGAGATGAGAAAAATAGGCCCAATGTTACAATTGTTGTAAATTAGGAGAAAAGTACAAAAAGTTGATTTAAAGGGATGAATAAGTAAAGAAGGGTAAGTAGAAATGGAAGTGGTCTAAATATGACCTAAATATCTTCCATATATGTTTTTGATTCATAAGGTATAGTCCTACCAAGTCCAAGTTGTAAAAATGCAAAAAAATGGTCTTTTTTGTAGAAATTGCATATTGACAATTTTGCAAAAAGTGCAACTTTTCTTGTCAAAAGTTGTAAAATTGGTTACAATTTACTAAGAGTTTACCAATGATAAAAGGTTGGTTGATTTAGTTTTGGAATGTTAATGTAAATACCTCTAAATCATTTTTGTGCAGTTGGAGTTTTTGGAATGTAGGGATGCATACAAAAATTTGAAGAAATCCATTACAATTGAATGAGAATTTGAGATTTTTGATTAAAGTGGGATTGAATTAGTGTCTTTTCTATTGAATCCAATTTCCACATTTTTATTATTTTCATTTGGTTAGGAGAACTAAGAAATCTATTTGAGTGCACAATAAATGTTTTCCTAAATAGTTTGCTTGTTGGCTTGTACTGGGAAAACTTGGCAAAATGTTGACTACCATCATTCCCCATTGTCAAAAGCTCATGAAACTTTGAGGAATCATATTAGATACCCTTTATACTATGTGTTAGGGAGGATGGGAGTAGGAGAGGGGGGCAAAGGCAATTCCTTGGAAGCCCTAGGCGATACAATATTGTGTTCGACTAGAAATTTAGCCAAGGAGAGAATTTTACTTGCAAGGGTGAATTTATTTGAAGAGGAAGGGTATTAGGGAAGGCTACAGGATGGAGTGAAATATTTTTTGGTTTAAAGGAAAAAAATTGAAAGGTTCTTGGAAGTGAGGGAGAGCAGATTTTCTCTTGACTAGTTTAGATTATGGCTAAACCTTAGTAATCCATTACAAATAGGGTTAGGGAAGCATATAGAAGTTGGAGACCTTCAACTTCAAGAATATTGAGGGCCTTTGAAAAGGGTATCGAAATCATAAGTTTAATTGTAGACTTCTTAAGGGAATTTTTGTAGAAAACCAAATTAGTCAATGAGGAGGGCTAATTTAGAGCTACTACACATAATAGGGTATTTTCAAGGAATTTAAGTGATCACATAGTATCATAATGAAAGAAGTGTGGAAAATGCATGGAACAAAGTCCAAGACACCCTAGGAAGAGCCTCCAACACTTTTAAGAACAATTGAACTAGTAAGGAAGCCTAGAATGAAGTTCAAGTTAATGAGCAAGCCTGAATAGATAGGGTAGCGAAAGGGAAAAGTTATTCTTAGTTGATCAAGGGTAACTTGTGTGAGTAGGGGATATCTAGTAGTGCTTATCCATTATTTGCATTACCCTATCCTACTCTTATCAAATTGATTTTAGAGAAACAATTTAACTTTAGGAAAATAAGTGCATGTTTGGCAATGAAGGAGAAACCTCCATAGGATCCACCATAGTGACAAATGCAGAGTTGGCTAGGAACATTCAAGAATAGGATAAGGAGAATGTAGAGTTGAAGGCTAAGATAAGAGCCTTGGAGAAAATTCTTGAGAGAAAATCTCTCAAGATTGAAGTAGTGACCAATAAGGTCGATCAGTAGGAGGAATGTAGAAGGAAGAAGCAATAGGTGTTTGATGAAGATGAGGCACCTATACCTTTTCTTGAAATAGTAGAGGAACATTTTCTTAGGGCCATTAAAAAATTGAATCAAAAAACATTAGAAGGAGTACCACTTTTTTTTGGGAATTTGGATATAGAACATGTCCTAAAATGGTTGGAAGGCATGGAGAATTACTTTGAAAGTGAGAATGTAACATAAGCTCAAAAGGTGAAAGTGTCAAAGGCAAGGATGAGAGGAGCAGCTCTCACATGGTTGAAGTTTGTTCAAGATGAAAAAGTGAAAGAGGGTTAGAAGCCCTATGAAAATTGGAAGAGTATGGTGAGACAAATACAAAAATCCTACCTTCCTTGGGAATTTGATGTGCAGATGTACACAAAAAGGTAGAATCTCAAGAAACAAGATAACGATGTTATAAGCTATACTAAAGAATTCCAAAAGTTATTCCTTAGATCCAAGGTACAAGAAGCTAAAAGAATCAAGGTAGAAAGGAATGTTAATATCTTAAGGCATGATATTCAAGAGGAGATTCAATTATGGACTCCTAACATAGTAAAAAAGTATTATCACTTAGCACTCAAGATTGAGGAAAAGTTGAAGAAAAAAAAAAAACTTCAGCAATAGAAGCAGAGATAAAGCTAGATAGAAAAGAAATCAGAGTGAGAAATTTCGTGATGGAATAGGCAAATCATTTAGACCCAAAGGGGATAGTAAACCAAATGAGACAAGTACTTTAAGAAATCCAAGAGGATGATTCAACTAAAGAGGTAGAGGCAGTAATAGTTTTAGGGGTAGAAGTAATAGTCAAGGCAGAGGACCTTCATAATTTTCCACCATGAAATGTTATAATTTCAACCAACTAAGACATCCCTATTGTAGTTGTCTAGAGAATGCTTCTTCATTAGGAGAAAGGAATGTGGCTTATGCTCAAGAAGATGGTGGAAATAATAAGGTGAGAGATCTCCCACTTGATTTAGAAGAAGGAGAGAATATATTTTTTAGGAGGAAAATCATTAGGGAGCCTATGATGGAGGAGCCAAGTCAAAGGAGAGCCTTGTTTAGGGTCAAATTCAATGTACACAACAAGGGATGTAAGGTTATCATTGACTATAGTTCTACTAATAACATAGTGTCATAAGAAGTAGTAGATAAGTTGAAACTTAAAAGGCTTCCTCATAACAATCCTTATAAGTAAGGGTTAGCATGTAGCTTGGTGAAAGAACAAGAATTGGTAGACTTTGATATTGGAAGGTATAAGGATAGAGTGATTTGTGATGTGTTGTCCATGTATGCATGCCATCTCCTTTTAAGGAGGCCATGGAAATATGGTAGAGAGGCACAATATGATGGCAGGAAGAATGTATACAAGTTTTAAAAAGGTGAAGAGTTCTACACCATTCAATATTTGTGGAAAGGGGAGAGTAACACAATGATGGAACTTAATGGACTCATGGTGGGTGAGAAGGAGCTCCTTAACACCATGAAGGAAGGAGAAGTCCCATGGTATGTTATTATTGTCAAGCCCCAAAACACAAAATGCACCATCAAATCTTACTTAGTAGGTAACGGAGAGCACACATTGCCACCTAAGAGATCTATAAGTCATCAGATAGACTTCATCCCTAGAGAAGCCTTTCCTAATAAGCTAGCTTATAAAATGACACCTAGCCAACATGAAGAGATAGTCAAACAAGTGTAGGAGTCTCTAGACCATGGCTTGATAAGGAAAAGTATAAGGCCATGTGCATTATCAACTATCTTGGTGCCAAAGAAGGGAGGTACTTGGAGGATGTGTAAAGATTCAAAAGAAATCAACAAGATAACAATTAGGTATAGATTCCTATAATGTCCCTTTTTGGGACGTTAGGGTTTTGATTTTGACTACGTATATATTTTCCCCTTTTTCTGTATGAACTTATTAATCCTTCAATCTGATATTCATTTGTATGATATCATCTTTAATGTTTGAAATTCTATATATATATTCGGTATTACATAGAGTCATGTCTATTCATAATATAATAATTATATTATATTAAGAATTATATATATATATATTAAATATATTAGTTATATAAGTTTAATAACATATATTATATTGATCATTATTAATAGTATTACTTGTTATAAATATTATATCATATTGTATTATTGTTTATATTAATTCTTGTATTATTAATATATATTATATTGATTAGTCTATTAATCAATTTATTATTATTATAATTAGATATTAATATTATATATATTCAAATGTGAATATATTATAATCTTCTTTGGTTTCATAATGTAATTATAATATTTATTATTATTCTTAATTATTATCATTATATAATATGTTATCCAAATATTTATATATCCTTAAATTTGGGGTCATGACAAGTCCGCCCCTCTCAAATTTGCTTGTCCTCAAGCAATAATCATTGTCATATTTGTTTCACCTTATATCACAAAATTGACTACTAGATCCTATTCAAATTTTTACTTATAAGATTACTTCATTCTATTCTATAAAAGAGCCACACATGTTGTATGCATTTGAATGCAACGTATACATATGAATGTATGAAGACACAAAGAAAACACGAAGCATACACATTGATGCATGAAGACATGAAGTAGACACAATGTAGACACATCATACATAACTTTGATTAGATCCAAAAATTAACAATGCACAATGACTATACTTCTTCATTAGGCTTATGAACCCTACAACCACAAAATAAGCATTAGCACATGCATATAAATATAAACTTCAAAGAAATTCAAATGATAATAAGTTAATCCAAGCCAGTTCCATACTAAGCCCAAGAGTGGAACTTTGGCCCACTTGGCCCCAGTGGTAGGTGTTAGGTATCTACCCGAGGTAGTCTACTTAGTGGATTGCTTGTTTGGCTAGAAAGGTTCTTGTGAAAAGGAGCCATTACTATCTTTCCCTTAACTAGCACTACAATAGGATGTCCTAACTGCTCTCCCTTGATTGCAGACTCCATAGGAAAGTTGGTAGGGTGCCCTTACTATCTTCCTCTTAACTAGTACTACAATAGGGTGTTCTCCCCTAATTGCAAACTCCATAGGAAAGTGGTAGGGTTCCCTTACTATCTTTCCTTTAACTAGTACTACAATAGGGTATCATAATAGCTCTTTCCCGATTGTAGACTCCATAGGAAGGATAGATGCCCTTATAGTCTTTCCCTTAACTAGTACTACAATAAGGTGTCTTAATAGACCTCCCTTAATTGCAGACTCCATAGGAAAGTTAAATATGGCCTTTCCCTTAACTGATACTACAATAAGGTGTCTTAACAGACCTTCCTTAATTGTAGACCCCATAGGAAGGTTAAATATGGCCTTTCCCTTAACTAATACTACAATAAGGTGTCTTAATAGACCTCCCTTAATTGCAGACCCCATAGGAAAGTTAAATATGGCATTTCCCTTAACTAATGCTACAATAAGGTGTCTTAACAGACCTCCCTTAATTGCAGACCCCATAGGAAATTTAAATATGGCCTTTCCCTTAATTGATACTACAATAAGGTGTCTTAACAGACCTCCCTTAATTGCAGACCCCATAGGAAAGTTAAATACAATAGGGTTTCTATATAGTCTTTCCCTTAACTAGTACTACAATAAGACATCTTATAGACCTTCCTTGATTGTAGACTCCATAGGAAAGCTACTTGAAATCCCTAAATCATTTCTCAAATAATCAATTTTACACCTTTATGATTACATTTGAAACTCCATTCCTTGATACACTTCCAATAATATCAATAATAATAATAATAATAATTAAAAAATCTCATAAATGAAAAATGCATATTTCTCTTTCTTTAATATCATAATCATAATTATTGATTATATTCAATAGAAAAAATATATTTGTTCATCTTTATACAATAACATCATATAAAAAGTAAAATGAATAGAAATCAAAATAAAATCATACCTCCATATTACCTTTACTTTCCTCTCCATGAAGCCCATGGAATTGCTTTATGTTTCACGTATCTTCACATATACTTATTAGCATTTATCTTAAATGAATAATAACATTTCTAATAAACTAGTCTTGAAAGTATGTCACCAAATATCACTTGTATTGTCTCCTTTCACAAAATTTTCCTTGTTTTCTTCTTCTTTTGTATCCATTTTACTATCTTTATGCCTAGCACTTCACTTTTAGACTTTTTTACATACTCAGTTTGTTCGGAATCTATAGCTATCTCCACAATAAACTCCGACCTTAAAGATTTGTACCTTTTGTGAACATAGTTTGAATGTTGGTATATGTTATGATGCAACGAAAGAAATTGATGGCTTTTGGGATCCTCTTCCCCATAATTTAATCGGAATGCATACTCTCAATCTTTATTTCTTAACTATCAGAAGACTCTTTTGATATAAATCTTCCCTTCCAAAGATGCTGATTTGAAAAGACAATACCACACCGAATTCGATTAGACATGTAGAATATTGCATTCGCTGCAAAGACATGGAATATTGCGTTCACGGCAAAAATGTGCACTCCATGAGAGGGACTTCATCATTGTGCACAACGTCGTTCATATTGCCTTGTGTTAATATAATTCAAATATCTGTGTTCTATTTGGTACTTTTCCCCTTTCCTTAATAGGAATTGCCATCTCCATGAAAGAGTGTATGAGATATTTGTATGAAATCTTTGGCAGAATGTGCTTCAAAATAAGATCATCGGGTAATGCAGAAAACCTATCTTTTGAGAGTGCTCTAGTTTCTATTACTGTTTATTTATTGCTGGGTGATTAAATTACTCTGCCTTTTGGCATAAGGCGGGTTCCAGCTGTCATAATTTTATGCCTTTGTTCTGGAAATCATTGTTTACTCATTTATGTCCATCCTAATACCTGAACATCTTCTATGTGCCTTTCGACATTATTCTGTGTTTCTTCCATGCAAACTATCGAATGTGGCATCATTTCTTCTTTCCACCACCCCAAATTAGCTTATTCTCATTTGGGTTTTCTTAAACATCAAAAGTATTTAGGGTGGTCCTTAAATCTCCAGTTCCAGTTATGGGTGATTCCCAAATATCAAAGCACACTCTTTGGTGTTTCCTAATAATCAAAATCCATGGACAACCCTTGATCATCAAAGTTCATTATTGGACAACCTTCAATCATCAAAATTCAAACTAGAGTTCATCATATCATTTACTTATAGAAAAGAATATTCTTGTGATATTTTTGATAAGGTGCATACAAAGCCAAGAAGCTCGGAAAAAACTGAATCTTTTAATTAAAGTGTGTTTGAGAGGAAGAGAGGGCTTCATATATTTGTAATTGATGTTACAAGAAGCTTCTACCATTGAATTTGATGAACTAAGGAAGAATTGAGGTTAATAACCGATGGCCAAAACTCAAGTGTTTGGACTTTTGATATTAATTTTGACTGTCAATGCATTTGCATACATCAGGCCTCCTGCAAGAGCTACATTGTCTCTACCTTGGCTGAGAAGATCAGGCATCAAGCTAGAATAGGTCTCAAACATCAAAATTCATTGTTCAGAAATCTTCAAATATTGAAGTTTATTATAAACAAATCCTAAGCATAAAAAATCCATCAAATGAAATCTCAACTGATCTCGAGATCCCCATGCCAACATAAACCCCACATTTCAGATCAATTCACGCCCACCCAATTCAATTCAGCGGAGGCTTGATTAATGTAGAAACAAGAAGAAAGAGACAACATCCCTCAACTGTTGTAGACTTGCTTCTATAGAAAGGAGACTAGGTCCCAAGTAACAATTTTCCCCTTTGGAGCACCTCCAAATTTCAATGTCCATATAATAAATTTTGCAATTACATCTAGGCCACCAACATCTAGATCCAACACCTTATGAACTTGCTGCAAAATTGACTTGTCTCAGTCTTTTATCTAGATCATTTCTCCCATCATCCTTCCTTTCTACCATATAACTCTGCAAAATCTACTTCTAATCAATTCTGATAAGAAAGTTTTAAAAAAATAATCCACATAGGCTGGCAGAATACATGGCTCTGATACCAATTGTAATGTCCCTTTTTGGGACATTAGGGTTCTGATTTCGCCTACATATATATTTTCCCCTTTTTCTGTACGAACTTATTAATCCTTCAATCTGATATTCATTTGTATGATATCATCTTTAATGTTTGAAATTCTATATATATATTCAGTATTACATAGAGACATGTCTATTCATAATATAATAATTATATTATATTAAGAATTATATATATATATAATATATTAGTTATATAAGTTTAATAACATATATTATATTGATCATTATTAATAGTATTACTTGTTATAAATATTATATCATATTGTATTATTGTTTATATTAATTCTTGTATTATTAATATATATTATATTGATTAGTCTATTAATCAATTTATTATTATTATCATTAGATATTAATATTATATATATTCAAATGTGAATACATTATAATCTTCTTTGGTTTCATAATGTAATTATAATATTTATTATTATCTATTTATTATTATTCTTAATTATTATCATTATATAATATGTTATCCAAATATTCATATATCCTTAAATTTGGGGTCATGACAATTCCCAATCCCGAGAATTGAAGACTTACTTGATTGTTTGGGAAATGCAAAGTAGTTTAGCAAAATTGACTTGAAGAGTGGGTATCATCAAATAAATACTAAGAAGGGAGATTAGTGGAAAATAGCTTTTAAGACTACTAAAGGGTTATATGAGTGGCTAGTGATGCCCTTTAGTTATTCAAATGCCCCTTCCACATTCATGAGGGTCATGAATGAAATGTTTTCTGATTACTTGGGTAATTTTGTTGTAAGTTACCTTGATGATATCTTGATTTTTAGTAGTACAAAGGAAGAACATTTAAGGCATTTAAGTGTATTTTTGAAAAGGTTTTCCTAATTCTCAACTCACCATCAACTTGGAAAAGTGTGATTTTATAAAGGAAGAGTTGGTCTACTTGGGTTTTGTTATCTTAGAGGGACAACTAAAGATGAATCCTAGCAAGGTGGAGGCTATAAGTAGTTTTCCAACACTTAAATCTTCATCAAAGGTAAGGAGATTCCATGGCTAGCACAATTCTATAGGAATTTCATTAATAATTTTAGCCATATTTGTGCACCATTAATAGAGACTGTAAAAGGTGGGATTAGGGCCAAGTTTAAATGGACTAATGAAGCCACTAGGAACTTTGAGGAGTTGAAACATCAAAGTATCATCCAACCTATTTTGGTATTACCTAGCTTTGAGAAGTTATTTATTATGGAGTGTGATGCTAGTAGCCTTTCTATTGGAGTAGTACCTAGCCAGGATGGTAAGCTAGTTTCATTTCATATTGAAAATTTTAATGAAGAAAAAAGGAAGTATTCTTCCTATGACCTTGAGTTGTATACCTTGGTCCAAGCCTCAAGAGGAAATTGAGGTGTTATCTATTGCCTAAAGAATTTTTGGTTCATCTTCCACACTTAGTTTAGCTTTTGTTGAGCTATCTTGCTTCTCCTTCCCTCTGGAATTACCTTGACTTCTCTTCTTCAACTTATCTTCCACCTTCAAGGTATATTGATAAGCATCCTCAATAGAATCAAACTTCAACATACCAACATCATCTTGGATATTTAATATCAAACCATTAATGTACCAAGCTACCTTCTCCTTTAACAATTCTCTACGTCCAGACCAGGTAGTCAACTTGTAGATCTCCTCATTATAATTCTTTACTATCATATATTTTTATTTCAAATTTTGCACCCTCTTGAACAACTCAAGTTCATAATCAACATGAAAGAGCTTTTCCTTGAACTTAATTACCATTAGCCTTCATCTAGTGATCTTAATTTCACCTTCCTCCTCTCTAACTCTTTGTATTTCTTTCCACCAAAGAGCACTATATCCTTTCAACTTAGTTTGTGTCCACCTTAGTCTGAGTAGATCCTCAATATCGCCTAACTCAAAGTAGTCTTCCAATTTACCAATCTAATCAATCAGATCTTTAGGATTTGTTGAGCTATCATTTTTCACAATGCTTAATGAGAGGAATCCTTTCAAATTCCTCTCTTGAAAATCTAATATGAGGATCAAATCCAAGGTTCTGGGTAATCTGGCAACCTACTAGAATCTACTCAGTTAAAGATTAATGTGCATGTTCAAAAGGAGGCCTTTGTTGGCTCTGATAACTTTGGATAAGATGTAGAATCTGCTTGCTGCTTCAAAGAATAATCACACAAAATGGAGTACACCTTTGTATTTTTTGTTTTAAAGATGAATGCAATCTAACAATGCAACTATATGAATTCCTAATTTAACAAAGGCATTAGTAAAGTGAATAACAAAGTTAAGGTGACAAAAAATTTAAGAAAATAACATGAAAGTAAATCCTAATGGACATAAGCTATGGAAACAACATGTCTGCAAGTTAAGCCTCTGAAACATTGATAGGAATCACTATAATCTAATTCTTTTGTTGTATATACATCCATGAGCATCTAATACCTCTAGTCTTTTATCATCTATAATGCATATAAATATTTTCCCTAGGTATGTACTTCATCCATTAAACCAAAATTTTGATTCAAATTTGCCACTAACTTATTTGCATTGTCCTACATAACATGCAATAATTTAATATTCCCTTGGATAATCAAAATTTCTTTCTCCTCAAAACTTTCTCTCCATTGCTAACAAGCATTCAAAAATGAGTCCAACTATACTGCTCCTCTAACCCTTCTTTGAATTGCTACATTTAGAGTTTCTTCGGGGTTAGTGGAATCCAAGGGGTCAACAACTTCACTCAAATATCCCTTAAGGGTCTCATTCTATCACCAAAGTTTTATCAATTCTACCCCATCCTATTCTAGGCTTTTGAACACCTCCTTCATCCCTGTTGTAACCATTAGCTTTGTTGTTTCCAAGGTTGGCTTTCCAAGAATAACTTCCATGATTTGATAACCCCTTGGAGTTAATTCTTACACATTTGATTCTGAAGGAGGGATATCTATCATGTCCCCTTTCTAGTAACCATAAATTTAACAAGGAATTTGCCTATTAACGGCTCCCATAGGCAAATGATTCTGGAAAGAGAGTCATTTTATTTCTAGATGATTACATTTTTGTTCTCGAAGAATAATAGTTCAGCAAGTGGGACCTATTTGTTCTAATATTAAATTAAGGTTGTACTTTAACTTTATAAAGTTATTTATTTAATTTTATAAAGTTTAATAATAAAAGTACATTATAAAAGATAATTCCAAAAAAAATTCAATAACTTCTCAACCAAGTGAATAAATAGAGGACATGAGGCACCCATTTGAACAAGCAATTTTGAGGATTTTACTTCTTCTTCAGTTGGAGCAATTTGTAGTCATTTGGTCTGCAAATTCTCAATTTATCTTTGGGAATGAAAACTCCCATTGATAAGCAATTTTGAGGGTGTGGAATATCACCCAAATTATTGCACTTTGGAGGTGGCATTCAACTATTTCGAGTTGGGAAAAATTTGTGGCCAAGGGCCAACATCCATAGGATTTTATTTGGAGGGGTTTGATTTCATATCTTGTGAAAGTTTACTGCAGTACTGACAGGGTTTGATTTATTAGAAATTCTCCATTAACAAGAAGTGCATTTTATTCAGTTTGAAATTCAAAGTGGAAATAGCAATTTTGTTGGGGTCCTTGAGTGTTGTCTTCCTTCAGATCAGGCACTCCATCTGTGGGCAATTTTTTCACCTATTGAACAAGAGCTGCACATAGCCATACAGGGCATGGGACACCATGAATTATCTCCATATCGCAGGTCCGCGGGTCAATTTGAGGGAACAAATATCGGCGAAAATCATTCCTTGCAAAGGATTATAGCCAAGTTTCGAGCCAGGCAAGATATACTCGCCACGCGATTCAAGACTCAAGATGATATAATGAGCAAGGTGGCAACCACAACCCCAGTCGGAATTAATATCGATGGATGTTCGAGGGGTTTCTTTGTGGGTCTGAACATTGCCACAGTGGGTTACATGCCAGTCAAAATTCTGCGGCAAGAACCAAACATTGTTTGATTCATACCTATCGACTCCATTTGGCACTCATATCCGTCCAGGTTCCAAAAGTTTATTACATGTTTTGTTAATGTAACGATAGGATTTATATATTGATGAATGAAGAAAATATGAAAACTGCTTATTACATTCATTTGCTGTGATTTTAAATTATCTTTCCATGTATAACAGAGTTAGACTTTAATACCAATATCATAGATTTGCTTGTTTAGTCACAACAAAAATTTCCTAGTTTCATATCAGATTTGATACGAGTCATCTCAGAGCTTGTTTGCTAATTGCTTGATGGAATGTTTAACCTTGAAGTAGTAAGGTTTTGGTATTGGAAGAAGATTTAACTTGTAGGGGTTACTTCAATATCTATGTGAGAAAACAAGTCCTTACTCTAGTCACTCATGATGAAGGCTAATTTTCTTGCATCCTTTGGAGGTGAATCAAGCTTCCTCAACACTTCTATCAATTCCATCCTATCCTCCTCCTCAGTAGTGTATTGTTGCTTCTTATTTCTTATCACTTCTTTTCTAAGCTACCTTGGAATATGTTGCATCGCAGATTTACCTTTATAGGATAAAGGTGTTTTCTTAGCTATACCTTTCCCCTTATCGCTCCTTTCTAGAGTCTTCTTCCTTTGTGAGAGGTTTTTGCTAGTAGTCTTTGTATCTATGGATCCCAAAGTTCTCACCTTTGTGTTCTGAGAAGTTTGTTGAGGTTGTTCACCTATCTGCCCCTCTTCTAGCACTTCATCAATGGATACTTGACATGACTCTTCTTCATGTTCTACCTATACCTATTCAATTTCTTTACCTGGAGGAAGAGGGGTAGCTGATCCCTTGTCTACACAAAAGGTGACTTGCAACTAGGATTTTGGAACTATCTTAGGTCCTTTTGATTTGGGAGTCATCTGAGTCCAATCCTCCTATTGAGGTTGATTGGTGGGCATGTCTTTGATCTTGTCCCCAACCAACTTAATACCCACAGGCATAAAGTCAAAATCTGACATCTTAAAGATATTAGTGCCCTCCACATCATGTTCATCTATCCACTATTGCATTTCATCTTCTGATGTAGTGGTCTACATGGGTTTATTAGGGATAGATGGTAGTGTGATCATGGAACTTCTCCTTTGTTCCTCCTCTGTGGCTCTAGGTAGCTGAGTCCTATAGCTCAAACATAGATCATCCTCTTCATCCTCATCACCCTTTTCTTCCACCTCTTCCAAAATGGGTTCAAGGATAGATGGAAAAGGAATCAATTTCTTAATCACCTTTTGTCTCCCCTTCACCGGAGTCTTAATCTTCCTTCTTTTTGGTGTGAAGGGGGAAGCTTTCTCTATTTGTCAAGGCAGGTAAACCTCTTGTGCATTAGGTTTTTTTTCTTCCTGGCTCGGTACAATTGGTGGTACTTGGGGTTCAACTTTGGCTTGTGTAGTTTCTACATTTTCTGGCCCCTATACATTTTTCCCTTCCTACTATGGAGGTGCCTAAATTTTTCCCTCTTCTGGTTTGGCTTGTTGAGGAGAATTCCTCTTCCTCTTGCCCTTAGCTTTTCCTTTTTAAGCTCAATAATAACCAGCCAGCCTATTAAGTTGGTGGACCATTTCTAGCCTTACTGGTTATTGAGCTATAAATGTAGGGACAATGACCTTTTTCCCTCTATCTTTGGTTGGATGAGCTTGTGCATGGAAGATCACTGTCTCAGGAATTGGATCAAGTTTGAATGGTTTCTTGATCTAATCCTGCATCAATTCGATGATGTACCTTGCCCTGTGATTAATATTTGAGTTTCCTTCTCTATCAGTCTCGACATTCATAATAGGCCTTTCACCAATTTTATCCCTATTCAACAAAGGATCAAGCAACTCTTACATGTCTTGTTGTAATATATTCAATGGAATCTTTATTTTCAAGGGCTTTGTTACCTATTTTGCCTCCCGCCAAAATTTGAATTCAAACACTTGAGCCCTCCCAATGGCCACTTACCACCTTTTATATGTTTTAAATGCATGGAAATATCAAAAAATAAATCATTTAAAACTCTATGGTATCTCCTATTTCCCTAAGTTATTTTCACTGGCCCACAACTTTTTGCGCCATAAAATCTTTCATGATCTACGGTGGGCACTTTACCACATCCTCAAGATGCACGAGCTTTACATAATGTGGGGACGACCCTTTGCGATGCATGGTAGGTGGGTCCATTTTCTTCTTGTGGGATGCAAAGGGAAAGAGCTATTGATGAGCTGGAAGTTTGATTGGCACCTGATTTCCTGCATTTTGTCTAGTGTCAAACTTTCTGACAATGTAGACAAGCACCCTGGTGACACATGTCCTAGTGATGTCACAAAGGATATTCACACAGGTTTAGAGGGCATGTGTTATGAACACCATCTCATGCAATGAGATTGAGGGCTAGTGCTTTCCTGCAATATGAAGGTGCAAGGATGCTAAGGAATGTAGGCAAATGCCTCATTACCACATGTCCTTGTGGGGTCAAGTTTGTTCCATAGGTTGAAGTGTGATACCAAGGTGGTGCTAGGTCACTGAGTTGGATGCCAGGCTCTGTTGAGTGTTTGTGGACACAAGAATTTAGAGGGGCAAGTGTAGTATGATAAGATCTTTCATGATCATTGATCTCATGGAGATCAATGATCAACACTTTCTTGCATTATGAAGATGTGAGGAAATTAAACATTGCGGGGAAGTGCTTGAAGGACATGTGTCCTAGCACGCCTGGTTAAGGCACTAATAGTTAGAGGCCAACAGTTGGGAGACTGCCATGGTCAGGGTTCTGAGGAGGTGGCATAGTCAGTTATAAAGATTTGGTCAAACTTAGGAAGACCTTGTGAGGTGGCAAAAAAATAAAAGGCTATTGGCCCACATGGCTCATCCTGGTGGTAGAGTTCATTTGACTTGCTTACTTTGCTTATTCATGAGCTAGAAACGGAGGGGATTGAGTTTTGTTGCATGGTTTGATCCTCATAATCAATTCCAACCACTCCCAAGAGAATGCTGAATTTAGTAAATGGCAGGAAAGCACTCTAGACCACCTCAATTCATCCACCTACTTGGTTAGAATGGTTAATGGTGCCATTTTTGTCACAGCCCTATTTCAACAAAATAATAGGTTTCATTATATTTGAATCTATACCCAAATCAAATTTTATCTAGATATTTATCAAGACTTAATGATGGTGGTTATGGAGTAACTTCAGTTAGAAAATATCTCAGTTATGCCTAAGCTATAAAGGCAATTTTTATAGATTTTTTCTTGTCGACTCTTCTCTAACTTCTTTGATATTGCTCTACAATTTCACTATAAATTCCCTTTGCCTCTAAACTATATGACATTCTTATCTCCTTCAGCCATTGATGTGAAGTGCAAGAATTATTTTCCTATCATTGGTATATTGTAGAGATCTGCAATCTTTTATGATTGTATCTCTTTTGACCTATGAATGGTATACAAGTGAATCCTCTCTTTCTTTGTGTCATTCATTTGAGTTTTTCTAATCAGCATGTGATTGTTAGATTAAAGCAAGTCTGAATGTGTATATATTTTGGTGTCATGATGGTTCAATAGTGCATGCATGGGTAGAAATTGGTTTGAACACTCTATTTTGGTACATCACCCCCTTAGGTTAGAGTAGGAAGATTTTCTTTCACGCATTCCTTCTCCCTTTTCCTCACCAAGAGTAGTTAGGTGCACCTTGATAGTAAAGGAAGTCGGCCTTCTCTAGAGAATCAACCTCACAGTTCAAGTTTCACAGCTTGGAGGTTGTTTCCATGTGTCAAAAGGTTGTCCTTAGGTAAAAAATTTGGACAAGGGTGCAAAGCTTTGTGACAACAGTTTTTTGCACACTCGGTGGGACAATATTCATAAAATTTCAAGTCCACTAGTGTCAAAATGAAGATTTCAAGATTAATACTGAGGAGATAGTATTGGCTTTGGTGTTCAAGCCTTCAAGGGCTCATTCTTCAAGTACTTGTAGACTCTGAGCTTCAAATACATCTGGTTCCAGACCAAACTTGTAGTAATTCATGCCCAAAGCTAAAACAAGAGCATCTTCTAGAGGTAAATTTCATTACCAAGAGCTTTCATTTTCAAATCCTAGAAGAAGGAAGGCTACAGTATCTTTATCACCAGTTAAGAGTTCAGTACTAACAAACACACCTATAAGATCCATCTCTACTCCTCCTACTATTAGATCTCAGCCTAGATTTCCATCAACACATATCAATAGATCACTCGTCTATATGGCACAACTTAGGGCTCATGCTTTTGCCACCTTTAATGGTGGAAGTCCTATTCTATTGGCCCAAAGACATGACATACCAATAGCTGCACTCAAAAGTATACTAGAGTTTACTGGTGAGACTTTTATCTCTCCCTCAGAACACATTCAAGAGGTTGAAAATGTCTGTAATATCCATGGTATTACAAAGGATGATGTTGTAGTTAGGATTCTAGCCTCATCCTTGAAAGGAAAAGCATTAAAATGGTATAGATGTTTGGCTCATGGTTCTATAGAAGATTGGGATGGATTAGGAGTAGGACTGTGCAAACACTTTGAGGACAAAAGTGACCATTTGTCACTTTTAGAACAATTGACTACTATAAAAAGAGCCCCCCATGAATGTATGACTGATTTCAACTATAGATTTCAAAAGACATGGAAAAGAATACTTACTTCAGTAAAGCCTACCCCTACTAATGCCTTCTTCCATTACCTCAGAGCTTTTAACAGTGACATTGCCACTACAATCCAAGCTATGGGAGGAGATACCTTACCTAATGCTTATGACATAGCAATAAAGTCAGAAAACATCCTAATTGTTATTAAATAGATTTCTCTTTCAAATGTAACTCTTACATGCCCAAACCTATGAGAAATAATATGATACCAACAGTTGGATAATCTATCATTAGATTGATAGATTTCCTCTAAATTGAAAGGTACAACTCCCTTATCAATGATATTCAATGAATTTGTTTGTTCCTAAACTAATTGGGTACATTCTTAACTCGAGAACAGAAGACGACAACCAAGCTAGCCCTAGACAGAACTAACTCAGGTAGATTTTAGTTCCTAAACCTATCCAATGCCAAGAACCCACAATTCCTATGACTCTTGATACCGGTAATGCAATATGAATGCAAATTATGTGAATGCAATGAAGAAATGAAGATTTAATATTTAGATTTCTGCAATAGGAATATATGCAAACACTCTGATCTATAACACATTCATTATTTGACATAAGATGCAAGATAATGTCCAAAACTGAATATAACAATGCTTTGACTGAATATATTCAAAAAATGAAACCCAAATCCTTTGATTTGAAGAAACACTCTTCTTTGTTTTGAACACAACAAATACAATGCTCTAATTTTTATTTGCTTGCAACTCTGGCCAAATCTATTACATAAATCAATGCATGAAATGAAATGAAATGCATAAAATAAACTACTATCTCCCCTCTACTCTAGTAATACCTACTCTTGCAGAAAAGAAGAACCCCTTCAAATGAAAAGGTTTTACAATAAATACATTCTCCAGCAACCATTTGGTTTCTTCCAGTGACTTTTCAGTTCTATAACTGATCTTTTCTCTTCAACTTCTCATATTTTTCCTTTTGAAAACTGATATGCTTATTAACTTTTAAAGTTAATAATGATATATATTAACATATTTAAATTATATTTTAACGATTGAAATTTAAATATGTTAAATCAATATCAAAATCTTTTATTTGTTGAGTGGACAGAAAAATCAATATTGCTGCTAAGTTAAAATGGGTCATGTTTTGGGGGGCATATCTTTTGATTCCACCATTGGATCAAGCTCATCTTTGGATAAGTTTTTTCAAACCTAATTATCTTCATTTAGATTAGAGCAATCAGAAAAATAATCTCTGAGTCAAAAGATATGAGCTACTGAATGGTGGTCAATATGACTGTTGCAAAACCAAAATTGATAAAATAAAGTTTCCAACCACTCTTCTTTCACATGCTATGTAACCCAAATGTCTTCAATTTTCCACTATGTTATCTTCAATGCTTACCATGTTTATTCCTTGCTAAATTTTGGAAGTGATTCTCTAGAATTCTTGTGGCAGAAAATCCCAAATGAAGGTTGAAAAGCATACCAAGTTTTCAGTTTTCCACTCCTTTGTTGTAGGTGAAATTCACACATTCTAGTAACAGCTGCACTTTGAAAATAATTAACAAGCAATACTTCTTCTTTGCTTTCAGGTCATTGGCTATGAAACACTCTAATTCATCCTTTGTGGAAATTTGACTTTTGTCTTCTCCCTTTGTGGAAAACTCCAAACTGATTGCAAAAGGCATAGTAGAAAATGAGTTTTCCACTTCATATTTAATGTCATGTTGATGTCCAAATCTTCAACCAATAAATCAGTATGAGATTACCATTCTTTGTTTAATCAATTAAGAGCTCTTTTCCATCTCTCTATTGTGGATTTAATGCTTGGTAGAAATTCCAATTTTGAGTGTGAAAAGCACACCCAATATTCAATTTTTCATTCTCATGTAGTACACACCATTTTGATGAAGATTGATTCCCAAATTATTTTTCTGGGTGATCTCAATACTAGACCCCATATATCTTCATTTTGGATTGAGATTTGCCTTTTCTTTCCTCATGTGGAAAACTAAACTTTGACTATGAAAGGTGTAATGGAAAATGAGTTTTCCACTAAGCTTCTCCCTTTGGTGGAAAGTGAAACATTTGCTTCTCCAATGTAAATTCTGAAAATGATGGCAAAAGGCGTAGCAAAAAATGAGTTTTCCACTCTACTTTTTCCCTTTGGTGGAAAATCCCAAGTTGACTACTCCATTACAAAAAATTCAAAAAGTGCTTCTCCAATGGAAAATCTTAAAATGACTGCGAAGGCACAGCTAAAAATGAGTTTTCCACTCTACTTTTTCCCTTTGGTGGAAAATCCCAAGTTGACTACTCCATTGCAAAAAATTCAAAAAGTGCTTCTCTAATGGAAAATATGAAAATGACTACGAAAGGCATAGTAGAAAATGAGTTTTCCACTCTACTTTTTCCCTTTGGTGGAAAATCCCAAGTTGACTACTCCATTGCAAAAAATTCAAAAAGTGCTTCTCCAATGGAAAATATGAAAATGACTACGAAAGGCATAGTAGAAAATGAGTTTTCCACTCTACTTTTTCCCTTTGGTGGAAAATCCCAAGTTGACTACTCCATTGCAAAAAATTCAAAAAGTGTTTCTCCATGGTAGAAAAATGAACTTTGACTTCTATTTTCTTCCACATTTACATATCTGGACTCATAAATAATTCAATCCTTCATAGAAACTTTGTTAAGCATATTGGGAACAATTTTGGGAAATTCTTTATGGGAGGTGACTTTAAAAGTTTTAAAAATGGTGTACTAAAAGTGCACCTACACTAATACAAGGAGGTAAGCTAGCTCCAAGGCCTCCTATGCCCTTCTTCCTTGATGTTCCAAATCACCAACCAACAATGGCTCCTCTTCCCACAACTTCCACATCACAATCCCTTGCTCTAGTCCCTCAACCTTCCACATCTTCAAATGGAATAGATGAAATCAAGGAGATGATGCAATCTCTGATGCTAAACATAGAGAATGTAGATAAAAGATTGCAGGGCCAAGAGAAGAAGCTAGAGGATAGCTTCTCTATGATGCAAAAAGTGAGCAACAAGGTGGTGACGTTAGAGAGATAGCAAGCTCAAGGTATTAAGGCTCCTCAATTGCAATATCAAACTCTGAACTATGGTAGGCCTCAAAATCATAATCACGGGAACATTTCTTTTGATCAAGATAGCTAGAATAGCCATGCTTCAATCTCAAATGTAAACCAAAGTAGGGCCATAGTCTCTCAAAACAACATGGCTCAAGATCATGATTTTTGTCCCTCCTATAACTACTCCTATGCCCATTGTATATGTCAAAAGGTTGGATCTTATTTGGCTTTGACCATCCAAGAGCCTACAGTAGGAAAATCATACAAGGAGGGAAAATTTAAAGATGCCTCATATATGCATGGACAAGGTGATTTCTCCTTTATGAATCATCAGGTGGAGGAACATTGTAATGTAAACTAGGATTCCATTGCTCACAACACTAGGAGAAAAAGAAGAGCTACTAAAGATGCTACCCCTCCTCCTCCCAATTAGGCCTCAACTTCAAATCCAATACCTCATGAGAAAGTAGTAAATGATCAATCAAATACCTTTCAGCAGTAGAGGTGAAATAATGGAAAAATAGATGTAACTGATCCTTAGGTTGTTCCATCTTAACCTCCTACAAATGCAGCTCCCAAGGCTTCTACCAAAACACCTACTGTTCCATTTAGTGTGGTAGAACAAATGAAGAAGAAAAATGTGAATATTTCCATGTGGGATGTTGTTGCTACTATACCCATACAAAAGAGGTTGTTGCAGCAAGAATTGGAAAGTATTGAACCAAAGGATCAGCCACCCAGCATAGAAAGTGCCACAAGCCTAGTACAACCATCAAGGGAGGAAGAAATAAGTAAAAATTTTAGACCCCCTCCATTTTATGTTTCTCTAATTATAGTTTCTAAATTAGTCCACAATTGCATGATTGATTTAGGGGCTACTAGTTCAGTGATGCTTAGGTGTGTTGATGATGCTTTGGAAATGAAATATGAGCCCATTGTTAAGGATGTATTACAGTTGGATGGTAGTACTATCAAGACTATAGGGATCCTTAGGAATGTGGAAATGGCCATACATGCTTGTCCTAGTTGTAGTGTAACTCAAGATATATCCATTTTTGAAGTCAAGCCACATTTTGCCATCTATCTATTAAGAGACTTCACTACCCAAATAGGTGGTTACACATCTTCTTATTTTTCATATATGTCTTGTAGGACAAGATATGGGGCCAAAGCTTCAATCAAAGCAGAGCCTCAATCCCTCCATCATACTAAACCCTACACCCCTAATCTCATCAACATGAATTGCACTATCCTAGAAATGGATGAGAATGACATAATGAATGAGCCTACTACTTCCCTAGCAGAGATACTTGATTTTCTCTTAGATGAATGGGCTAATGCATATCAATTTGATCCTATGTTAGAAACCCTTGAGATAGGCCTTAGTATATATTGTATGTTAGAGAAGGATGCTCTTGTTCTTGATCTTGTGGAGACTAAAGAAGATGTGAGTGGGATACAGAGTATGTACTTTGATGGATCAAGGAATAAGAATGGGTTAAGGGCTGGTGTGATGTTGATTTCTACTACACAAGTAAGGTTCTACTTCTCCTTTAGGCTCCAGTTTAGTTGCACTAATAATGTGGCCGAGTATGAATCCTTGATTTAGGGTCTCCTACTTGCTTAGAAAAGAGGAATTCAAGCTTTAAGTGTATATGGGGATAGTGAGTTGGTGGTTAATCAAATGAGAAATTAGAATATCACCAAGAATGGTTTGATCAAGTCTTATAAACATAGGGTATGGGATCTGCTTGAGGGCTTCGATGCATTTAATATTCAAAGCATCCCTAGAAAAGAAAATAGACATGTTGATAGACTTGTACCAATAGGTGCATCTCATGATGTGCCAGGGAATCTTTAGGAGAAGAAGAAGCAACAAATCAAAATGATAGTAAGGCTTTCCATCTCTGACAACAACATCCATTGGCAAGTGTTTGAATCTTAAGAAAAAATTGTAAGCTTCTTCCAAAATGAAGCAAAGTTTTTAGATAGAAACCAGTCAAGATTTCAGGATCAATATAGTGATCAAATCATTAATCACAGTTCCAAAAAATTTCCTAGGGGTCTCATTACCTTAGAGAGTGTTTTCAATCCCGATGACCATGCAAGAGGCAAAGTCATGAACCTAGCTACTGAAGAAGATGATCACACCCTAGTCACAGTTGCTAATGCAAAATCCTTAAACATGGGGAAGGTATGTTCTGAGATTGAGCAAGAAATTTTTATTCATCTATATCAAGAATTTAATGATATATTTTCCTAGATGTATGGTGATTTAAAGGGTTTTGACCCAAGGTTGTTTTAGCATACCCTAGATTTAATTCATAATGTCAAACTAGTAAGACAAAAATAGAGGCCAATGAATCCCAAGATTTAACCCTTAATGAGAAAAGAGCTATTCAAATTGATTGAGACCAATATGATTTTCCCCATCAAGAACTCATCATGGGTAGCAAACCTTGTCCCTATTATGAAGAAGAATGGAGAAATTATATTGTGTGTGGATTTCAAGCACCTTAACCAAGCTTCCCTTAAAGATCACCATCCTCTCCCTTCCATGGAGAAGATTTTGTCCAAGGTCAGTGGTTCAAAGAGGTACAATCAAGTGCTGGTCAAAGAGTCTGATAGATACAAGACTGCATTTACCACCAAATGGGGTACCTATGCTTATTCTAAGATGCCATTTGGGCTAACCAATACAGCTGCTACATTTTAGAAGGCAATGGAGATGGCCTTAAAAATGTGATTGGAAAATTTGTATTAGTTTACCTTGATGATATCATAGTGTGTTGAAAGAATGTAGAAGATCATTTTGATCATTTAAGATAGGTTTTCTCAAGGTGTAGAGAGTTTGGGATATCCCTTAATCCAAGCAAGTGTGTCTTTGCTACCAATCAAGGAAAATTATTAGGACACATTGTATCTAAGGATGGTTTAACCATTGATCCAAAAAGAACAAAAGAAATACTTGCTCTCTCTCTTTCTAAACATAAGAAAGGGTTGCAAAGTTTCCTTGGTAGGATAAATTTTGTGAGAAGATTTATCCCTAATCTCGCTACCATGATAAAACCCCTTACAACTATGCTCAAGAAAAGTATGGTCTTTTCATGGACCAAGGAAAGGAAGGGAAGTTTTGAAGAGATCAAGGTAGCCATAGCCTCAGCCCCCACTCTCATTAATCCAAATTTTGAAAAGGATTTCATCCTTTATACCCTAGATGGTGAGTCAAGTATTTTTGCTATCTTGACTCAAACAAATGATAAAGATGAAGAGCAGCCCATAGCCTTCTTTAGTGAAGGGCTTAAAGGGTATGAAGAAAAATATAGCTATGTAGAGAAGCAAGCCCTTATAGTCATTAGAGCTTTAAAGAAATTTAGACACCTCCTGTCTCATAATAAAATTCATTTGTTAGTACCCCATACCAGTGTGAAGGATTTTCTTTTGAGAAAAGATATTAGTGAGAAGAGAGTTGGTTGGATTAATAAAGTAATGGAATATGACATTGACATCTAGATCACCAAGCTGGTAAGAGTGAAGGGGTTGTGTAAACAACTAATATCATCTCAAGAATTAGATGAGGAAGTTGCTATGATACTTATAGAGAAAAAAGAGACAAGAAATGATCATCGAAGGAATTGGATTGATGATATGAAGAATTTCTTATTGGGCAATGGATACCCTCAAGGATTAGATAAAACTAAAAGGAGACAATATTGATTACAATCAATTCCTTATGTTATATTTGATAGTATCCTTTTTAGGAAAGATTTTAATGGAGCCCTATTAAGATGAATTGACATAGAGAAAGCTGAAAGAATGATCAGAGAGCTTCATGATGGTCCTGATGGTGGTCACTTCTCAGCAAGGAAAACTACAATAAAGGTCATGAGGGCTAGTTACTACTGGCCATCACTGTTCTATGATTGTCATAGGTATGTGAGGAAGTGTGAAAAATGTGCCTTCTTTTCTGGTAAGAAAAAGCTTGTAGCTCTTCCTCTTCATCCCATTCAGGTGTACCAACCTTTTGCTCAATGAGGATTGTATTTCATAGGCCCTATCAATCCTTCTTCTAGTTCTGGTAAGAAATGGATTTCAGCTACTACAGATTACTTCACTAGATGGACAGAGGTAGTTGCATTGAAGGACACCACAAAATATTTAGTTGTGGAGTTCCTTGATAGAATTGTGACTAGGTTTGGTGCCCCTTCAACCATTATTTTAGATAATGCAAAATCTTTTTTAGGAGCTCAAATTTGTGCATGGGTAGTTGACCATAATATCTACTTAAGAACATCCTCAAACTATTATCCTTAGGGTAATGGTTTGGCTGAGTTGTCCAACAAAAATTTGATTAGGATTATGAAAAGAACTATAGAGGATAACAAGAGATGTTGGCATCAAAAGTTGAGGATTGCACTATGGGCTGACAAAATAACACCTAAGAGTTCAATAGGAAATTCACCATTTATGTTGGTATATGGCAGAGAAGTAACGCTTTCAATTTCATTAGAATTCCCATCCCTAGAACTAGCTCATCTACTGGAGCTAATTGAAGATGATGCCATGATAGTAAGAATGGTAGAGCTAATGGAGCTAGAAGAGAAAAGAAGTTAGGCCATGCAAACCCTAGAAATAAATCAACAGTAGGTGAAAAGGAGCTTTGATAAGAAGGCTAGGGTTAGAACCTTCAAAGAGGGTGATTTAGTTTTGAAATGGGATGCAAACAAGACAAAGCCAAGGAGAAACTCAAAATTTGATGCACTATGGAGTGGTCCCTATGTGATTATTAGTTGCAAGAAAGCCAATTCTTTTCAATTAAGAAGGCCTGGTGGTGAAATTCTGCCTATCCCAGTCAACGGGATCTATCTCAAACCATGTTTTTAATAGGGATTGAGGTTTCCTGTACCTAGGTAGCTTAGTTTTCTTCCTATTGTTTTCCAACTTTACAAGAAGTTCATGAGCACATGTGTTTTGCTGAAGTTGTAGAGTTGCAAAGATAGGGTTTTTAGTGTTTTTCTCCTGCAGAGGTAGGATTAGGGTTTTGTAGTGCACCAATCTGCACTTTTTATGACTCTATGGCCGAATGGATGCATAAGGCCACTGGTCATATGCATAGCTAGCTTGTGTCCCCTCTAAGTTGCCAAAAATGTTACCTATTTTACCTCTTGTCAAAATTTGAATTCAAACACTTGACCCTCCCAACGGCCCCTTACTACCTTTTATATTATTTAAATGCATGGAAACATCAAAAAATAAAACATTTAAAACTCTATGGTATTTCCTATTTCCCTAAGTTATTTTCACTGGCCCACAAATTTTTGCACCATTAGATCTTTCATGATCTACAGTGGGTGTTTTTCTGCATCCTCAAGATGCATGACCTTTACATAATGCAGGGAAGCCCCTTCGCAACATGTGGCAAGTGGGTCCATTTTCTTCTTTTGGGTCATAGAGGGAAAGAGCTACTAATGATCTAGCAGTTTGATTAGTGCCCACTTTCCCACATTTTTTCTTTTTTCACACTTTTTGATAATGTGGGCAAGTGCCCTAGTGACAAATGTCGTAGTGACATAACAAAGGATATTCACATAGGTTCAAAGGGCACGTGTTATGAACACCATCTAATGCAATGAGATTGAGGGCTAGTGCTTGCCCATAATATGAAGATGTAGGGATGTTAAGGAATGTGGGTAAGCACCTCATTTTTGCATGTCCTTGTGGGGTCAAGTTTGTTCCATAGCCTGCAGGGTGATACCAAGGTGGTGCCAGGTCATTGAGTTGGATGCCAGGTTGTGCTGAGTGTCATGGGCCTAGGAATTTGGAGGGGTAAGCACAGTATGATAAGATATTTCATGATTGTTGATCTCATGGAAATCAATGATTAGTACTTTTGTGCATTATGAAGATGTGAGGAAATTAAACATTGTGGGGAAGTGCCTGAAGGACAGGTGTCCCTGTGGGCCTAGTTAAGGCATTAATCGTTAGAGGTTGGTAGTTGGGAAACTACCATGGTCAAGGTTTTGAGGAGGTGCCATAGTTAGTTATAAAGATGTGGTCAAACTCAGGAAGACCTTGTGAGGTGGTGAAAAAATAAAAAGCTATTGGCCCACATGGCTCATCCTGGTGGTAGAGTTTGGTTGACTTGCTAACTTTGCTGATTCACGAGCTAAAAATAGAGGGGATCAAGTTTTGTTGCATGATTTGACCCTCATGATCGATTCCAACCACTCCCAAGTGAATGCTAAATTTAGTAAATAGTAGGAAAGCACTCTTCCACCTTAGTTCATCCACCTACTTGGTTAGAATGGTTAATGGCATCATTTTTGTCAGAGCCCTGTTTCAACAAAATATCAGGTTTCATTGTGTCTGAATCTGTACCCAGATCAAATTTTCTCCAGATCTTTATCAAGACTTAATAATGGTGGTTGTGGAGTAACTTCAATTAAAAAATATCTTAGTTATGCCTGAGCTATAAAGGCAATTTTTGTAGATTTTGTTCAGGTCAACTCTTCTTTGACTTCTTTGATATTGCTCTACAATTTCACTATAAATTCTCTTTGCCTCTAAACTGTATGACATTCTTATCTTCTTCAGCCATTGATGTGAAGTGCAATAACTATTTGCCTCTCATTGGTGTATTGTAGAGATCTATAATCTTGCATGACTATATCTCTTTTGGCCTATGAATGGTATATAAGTGAACCCTCTCTTTCTTTGTGTCATTCATTTGAGTTTTTCTAATCTACATGTGATTTTTAGATTAAAGCAAGTCTGAATGTGTATATCTTCTGGTGTCATGATGGTTCAATAGTGCATGCATGGGCAGAGATTGGTTTGAACACTCTATTTTGGTGCATCACCCCCTTAGGTTAGAGTAGGAAGATTTTCTTTCACGCAGTCCTTCTCACTTTTCCTCTAAAAGAGTAGTTAGGTGCATCCTGATAATAAAGGAAGCTGGCCTTCTCTAGAGACTCAACCTTATAGTTCAAGTCCCACAGTTTGGAGGCTGTTTCCATGTTTGACAAGGTTGTCCTTAGGTAAAAAATTTGGAAAAGGGTGCAAACCTTTGTGACAATAGACTTCTCTACCAAATATAAAGTCATCCTACAATAATCCCTAATATAGACATTAGAGTCATTTGTCACATTCATCGAATGGTCTTCAATGGCTTCTTCATGTTGAAATGTTTTGCCCGTTAGGTATCGCACTCTTTCAATATTGTCAAAATATGGCCGCAGAGATTTATACTATTCTAATGGATACTGATCCCATTCACATTCAAAAGAGGGGATATCTTGCCTCCAATCTACTAGAAAAGATCCTATAGTCATAGTCTAGGTCCAACATATTTTATGTTGCTTCCTTACTCTATCATAGGTAGACAAGAGTTGCTGTGAAATCTCCAAGAGAATGAGTCTATCACTAGGATATCTAGGGAGATTCTTAGGGTTAATAGTTATACCCACTACCCTCAAATATGTGAATGTATGGAACTAGATGTACTAGGCCCCACCTAATGATATTTTTGCAACTACCTCTTTTGATATTCTCTTTGCGTAATCAATTTCTATGAACTAGATTATAGTGAAAATGAAAGAATCATTAACAATTCTATATTCTTTGCTTTTCTCTAAAAGCCTCTTCTTCACTAGCTAATGGTAAATAATATACAACTATGCATTGGCATCCTGCATGTTGCCCCTCTTGTATAGCTCCAAATAATTAGTCACCCTTGCAGCTAACAAGTACACCAAATATGATGTCATGCAAAAAAATTTGTTGTTCTTTGCTATGACCAACTATTCACCCAAATTCTCTCTAAGAGTAGATGCCCAATCCAGTTGCATTTCTACTTTCTTTATCATCTCAATAAAATCCACCATGAAAGTATTTAGGTGTCCAGCTACTAGGAGACCCATAACTCTACTGAAGAGTATGATTGAATATCCAATGTCTTCTTTCATGTATCCTCTCATCATGTCTACTTTGATAGTTTTCTTTCACATAGGAATCTTCTCTATAATGTAAGAAGATTGGATGATCTCAAAATCCTTGTCAATGTGTTTCTGATACCATCTCTTTGCTTGCTCATAGGTTAGCCAAATGAATTGGTTTTCCCATGTGAGATGGAACACCTTTTCAATGTTCTTGGGTTGGAGATCAAGAATGATCTCTTCCATTATATATGATCTTGACAACCCTCTCTTCAAGAAAAAAATGTTTTGCAAGTGTCTATTGGAATATACAAGTGGGAAGAATACTTTTGAGAGGGGGGGATGAATCAAAAGTACCAAACTTCAAGCTATAAAAATTTTAATTGAAATCAATACATGCATGTAAAATATCTAATTAACATGAAAGTAAAGGCATGCATGAAAATAGACAACACAATATTTGATCACCCAGAAACCCTCCAAAATGAGAAGGTAAAACTAGGGTGGGGATGACACCCACAACTTATCACTATAGCAATATGTAACTTGTCAAGGTTACAAAGTTTGACCATCATCAATGGTCTGGTTTGTGAGAGGCCTACCCTATTAAAGGCTCCAACACCTTGTTAATGGTGTACTTGTCTAAAGGGTTTAAAAAATATTCACTTGGAATGTCACCCTATTAAATGATTTACAAAATGGTTGTTAAACCAACCTATCTTCATAGGATTTTCATTCTCCTAATACAATGGCTAGAAAGTATAGTAGAATGTGTTGACCTGATAACTCACAATCTTCAATTACTAATTTCAAATCCTTGTTCTATCCAATCTGATCCAACACTCTTTGATCTGATATGATTCTGTATGAAGTGTTGATGCTCTATTATGTTAACTGATACTACAATGTTGTCCTTCTTCTAAGTCTTTTCGCCCCTTTCACTTCTTTCAAACTTTGCTAGTATTCTCTTCTTGCATGCATTCTCTTCTTCCATACTCTCTCCTTCATTCCCATACATGACTGAATTATGGGTTTTTGACCTCCTTAAAAAGGTTTCATGACTTAGGGTTAGTTATGATCTATGATTGAGATTCATCCATTTTGCCTACTCAAATCTTTCCATTTTCTGATCGGTTGCATATTAATTTCATAGGGAATAAAAAAGACTCAATCTTATCTTTTAATCTTTTCAGATTCATCATATGTCAACTCAAAAATGGTTTACATCTTAGTTTCTAAGCGCACAAACTCTTATGCTAATTCTATGTTACTTGGCACTTACTGATTATTGATGCTCCACACACATAGGAATTTTTTCTTGCTCAACACCTATTTTAATTCTATCTTGCTTAGCATCTATAGAAATTTTTTCTTTCTCGGCACCTATAGTTACTTGAAATCTAAATAACTTGGCACTTGATGAATTTTTGGCTTGATACATACTGTAACTTGGCATCTATATTATACTCGGCATCAACTAAGAAAATTTCTTAAATGTGTGGACACTCAATTTTCAAAACCAATCTGAGACCAATAGTGTCATGATCAATTCTAAAGACTACACCAACACTGAGTGTGATGCTACATTTATGAGCCCTAACTGAATTAGTGTTTGTTGCATATCTTTAAAAATTCTCCCAAATTTTTTTGTCCCAAATTAGTCTCTTAAATTTTTGAGTTGTCATCTTGAAAGCATTATTTTGTTGGAACACCCTAGAACTTGAAAACTACTAGTTTTGGTGACATTTTCTCACCAAGGGAGGATGAAGAAGACATCATTATATCTGCAAAAAAGACATTCATTAGTTCAAATTTTGAGAAAGAATGATTAATTCAGACCCTACAAACAAAGCCCTAAAACCTAATTTTTTCAAAAAACACTAAAAAAACTTGATTTTACTCTCATAGCAAAAGAAATGGCACACCTAGCATACCTAACAGGTGCACTTGGTGCATCTTTTCCATGACAAAAAAACTTAAAATAAGGTGCGCATTAGCACACCTAAAGGGGTGCACTGATGGGGACCTGATTTTGGGTTATATTTTTAAGTTTTGTTGTTTTTTTTTGAAGTTTTTGAAAGGAAATTGGGTGTGCATCAGTGCACCTAGGTAGGTGTGCTAATGTGCACCCAATCTTAGGGTAAGTTTATTATTTTATTATTATTTTTTTTGTTTGTTTGTTTTATGTTTTTAGAAAGAAAGAAAGCAAGAATTGTGTGCATCAGCACACCCAAGGAGGTGTGTTGATGTGTACCATTAACATATTTGTTCTTATGTGTGTTTTTCAGGGATGTAGAGAGAAAGGAGGCAAAATTCATAGAGCACTACACCTACTAGGGTGCGAAGTTGCAGCTCAAAGTGAGGTGGAGGAGAAAATGACAAAGTAAGGAGTGGATTGGGGGGGTATATATAAACTTCCCCCACATATTTGAGCTACACAGATGTGGAGCTATGCATGACAAAATGTTCTTCTTCCTTTATTATTTTGGCACACTTGCACACCTATTTAAGTGTGCTAGTGTGCCCTTTTAATTTTTCCAAAAGACTCTCCATCTAAAACCTTTGATTTTTGACAACTAGGTTCTCTAGTCGAGACCTAGATGTGAACTAGGACACTAGACAAAACCTCAGAAGGGCTCAGATCTTAGACTAGGGATCCATAAAGCCAAAAAATAAAGTATGGGGTCCCCATTTCTGATCCAAAATGGGGTGTGCATTGTGGAACCACAAAAAATAGCCCCAAAAAAAGGAAGAAATGACAAAGACATTTCTTTATTAGCAAACATTCCTCTAACATGTGTCAAACACCAACTAAATCCTGACTATTCCATGCATATTTTGAGTCACTTTCCACTCAAAAACTCAAAATCTCATGTTCCAAGTTTAGCATGTGTTCATTGTATCCATTTACTTGGAAATAATCTTCCATCCCATCCAATCCATTCATCAAGAATCTTCATGGAAAGATGTTTGTTGATCCTTTGTCTAACTAGATGAGAGAATTAGTTCTGAGGGCTCTTGATGGGTTGTCACTTTTTCATTTGAATTCCTTGGAAAACCTTTGAGTACTTGCTCCATGGAGCTCATAATGCTACTATTTGATTCTTCAATGAAGCAATGTTTTGGTATTGGATAGCTTATTTTGAGTGCACATCCTAATTTATCAAATTACCCCTTTTAGACCTTTTAGAATCCTTCATTCTTGACACCATTCTTTTCTTTCTATATCTTGACCATGCTTAGGCTATGTGGCCAAGACATCGGTGTCATTTTTTAGATTCGATCTTTTGTGAACATCCCTTGCATTCCTCTTTTTAAGAACCTTTTAGAAACTCTCATGCCAAACAATGATCTTAGCAGTTCCCTCAAGAAGACCCTTCTATTCAAACCAATGGGGTTTGGATCATCCCTTGCTATCTTCAACCTTTCTTTGACAACACCTAAGATAATTGATCTTTTAAATTTGCAAAGTGTTGAGAACTTTTCGATTTTCAATTCCAAATTCAAGACTAAAAGTCCCCTATTACTACAAGTAACATTCATTCCTCAGTTGGTACAAAATACAAAATTATCAAAAATATTTTGACAAAGAAATACCTCTTCCTAAAAATAGGAACCAAACGAGTAGTTCATAACAATATGTCAAGATAAAAAAATCTTGAGTGCACCTATTCCCTAAACTAAATCAACTTTGAAAACAAACACACAACTAAAAGAAAACACACAACTGAAAAAGACAACATGCAACTAAAAGAAACACACTTGCAAAAATTAAATCTCTTCTTTCTTTTCTTTCTTTTTTCTTTTCTTTTTGGGTCTTTTTTCTTTAAAGTAATGTTTCAAAAATTGCCCATTGACTATCAATGGAAAAAATTCCCCCTATAAGGAACTCAACCTAAAATTATTTTCTCCAAGAATTTTTGCGATCTAATAGGGACCAATCCACAAGAATTGGAACTTAGTGTGGCTGCCTAGCTTTTCTTTTGCCTTATCCCAAAGTAGAACAATTTTGGATATTTTGAAGGATTTTATCATAGCCCTCTTGTTGAACCACCTCTTGATGAAAACTTGATGTTTAGCCATGTGCTCCAAAGCAGCTATCTATTTTTCATCCATCTTTAACATATTTATCAATCTGATTTGTACCCTGTCAACATCTTTAGCATACCCACTCATGAATTTCAAAATAGGAATCCTAAAATTAAGTAGGAATACTAGCTCATGTCCATAAACAAGTATATATGGAGACATCCCCAAAGCATTCTTGATCCTTACTTGATATATCCATAAAGAATATTTGAGTTGTGTATGTCAATCTTTAGGATTCTCCTTTAACAAATGTCTTATCACTATGATCAAGTTCTTGTTCATAGATTACACTACACCATTCCCTTGTAGGTAATAATTTGAAGAGAACTTGATAGTAACCTAATTTTCCAATGCCCATTGAGTTAAGAATATTGATGCAAAAGTTGATCTGTTATTGCACACCAAGGAGAATGACATCCAAAATCTAGTAACAATATGTTCTTCTAAGAAGTCTGTAACCACCTTAGTGTTGCAATTTCTAAATGTCTGTGCTTCTATCCATCGCATACAATAATTAGTGGTTGTGAGAATAAAATTGTGTACAGTTGACAATGGTGGATTGGCTGGACCAATAAAATCTAGCACCCACTTTGCAAAGGGTTGTATCTCAAGCACTAGTTGTAATGACATTACTAGATGTATTTCTCTATTAGCACTAGTCTGACAAATATGGCAAGTGCCCACATGCTCAAAAGTGTCTTTGAATATTGTAGGCTAGAAATAACCCAATCTTAAAATTATATGAGCTTATGGTTCTATTGAACCATGCCCTATACCATACTTATCTTGAAATTGTTCCAGAACTTCTCTTACTTCCTCTCACCCCAAGCACTTTAGGTAGATCCCTTTGTAGTTCCTTTTGTATAATTTTCTATCATGCAACATGTAAGATATAGTAAACAATATCCTAGTACCAAACATCTATTATTACACCCTCATCAATATCAACTTGAGATACTACAATCTTCTTCTGATCTTCCTCATTTGTTTCACAGTCAAACCTAAATTTCTTTTCATCTTCAGTGTAGTTATCTGCTATCATCTTTGATAATCCTTGACCTCTAACTAACCTCATGGGTTGAATTTCTAGATCAAATTCTTGAAGGATTTCCATCCATTTCCCTCGTCTTTTCCCAAGTTCATTTTGCATCAACAATGTCTTAACCATTGGGTCAGGTACAATCACATATACCTTACTTCTCAGTATGTAATGGTGGAATTTCTTTACCACCTTAATTAAAGAAAAACACTATTTATTAAGGTTGGTATAATTCAACTTAGCATTTTTCAGAAGGTAACTCATAAAAGAAATAGGTCTTTCATCTTACTTTTCCTTCTTCTACATAAAGATCCTTGTACATGAATGTTCTGAAGCAAAAGAGTATATTTTGAAAGCTAGTCCATAATCTAGACTTACTAATATTGGGGCCATGGAAATGGCCAAATTGATATCCTCAAATGACTTCTTAATCTTTGAAACCCATTCCACTTTAGCTCCCTTTTTGAGTAAATCATTAAGGGTGTGCACTATCTCTGCAAATCCACTTATGAACTTTTGCACAAAATTTACTTGAGTTCTTTTTGGCTATGAGGGGGCAATAACTATAGAATAGCCTCAACCCTATTAGGATCAATTGAGATTCTAGCTTTAGAGATGATATGTCCTCGGAGATTTCCTTTGGTAACCCCGAATGAAAATTTCTTGGGATTGAGGGATATCTCATATCTATGACACTTGTTGAACACCTGCTTTAGATCAGTGATATGAGTGCTTCAGTCCTTTGAAAAGATAATTAGATCATCCATGTAGATGACTATACACTTATTTATTAATCCCTTAAAATCTTTTTCCATGGCTCATTGGAATGTAGCTCCAACGTTAATTTGTCCAAAAGGCATCCTTTTGTAGAAAAAAGCTCCCCATTTGGTCATAAATGTTGTCTTTACTCTATCTTGTTCATCCACCATGATTTGATTATATCTTGAACATCCATCCAAGAAAGACATCATCTTTGAACCATTAACTATTTTCAAGACAATTTAATGAGGGAAAAGGGTAATTGTCCTTTTGAGATGCAAGATTTAGGTTACAAAAATCCATGCAAAGATGAATTTCTCCACTCTTTTTCTATAAAGGAACCAAATTAGCCACCCACATAGAATGATGAATGGGGAAGATGATCTTGGCATCAAGAAACTTCTCCACTTCCTTCATTATCAGTAATTCAATAATAGGATTAACAAGCCTTTGTCTTTGCTGGAAAGGATTTGCATCAGGTTATAAAGGGATGTGATGCATAATAATCTTAGGATCATAATTTTTAGCTCTTTGTAACTCCAAGAAATGACACCCTTATATTTTTTGAGTAATTTGAGCATATCCTCCCTTTCTTATGCATTCCACACCTTTCTAATCCTCACCATTCTAGGATCTTCATCAGTACCCAAATTGTACAAATCACATTCTTCGGTCCCTTTTTCTTGGACCGTTCTTCTATTAAGTGCTAATTTTTCATGATCAAAAATGCATTTTAACTCAATCATGCCCTTAAGAATAGTGTTAGCTTTCAAATTTAGGATCCTATCTTCATCTTTGAGTTATCATCTTTAGCTTTATTATCAGGGGTGTCATCAATTTCTTGCCCTTTGAAGTGGTTATTACACATGATAAACTCAAGTATATGTTGATCATCCTAAAAGACTTGGAAGTCTATAATGTTATTAGGGATTGATGGAACAACAACCAACTTGATTGAAAACCATTTCAATTTCATTCTCTTGATAGGTTGTAGTGTGCTAGCTAAAATAGCAAGGGCATTTGCTACCATGTTTTTCCTCCTTAGAATAGATTTTATATTTAGAGCTTCAAAATAATCCACTAAATCCCATACTCTCTTCCTATATTTGAGCAACCTCTTGTTGTTGCAAGAATATACTAACTTAACTTGCCTTATAACCAACTAAGAATCTCCCTTGATTATGATAGCTATGATTCCTTTCTCCAATACGAATAGGAGTCCTCAGATCAATGCTTTGTACTCTGTGACATTATTAGTATGTTTGAACTATAATCGATATCTTGTAAAGAAAGACTTACCTCTTGGGTTGATCAACTCAATACTTGCACTAGCTCCCAATTTGCATTTGGAACCATCAAAGTGAAGCATCCAGACTTGATCCTCTTTGGGTTTCCTAACCTTATGCTTATTTTTCCTTATCTTTCCTTTCACTTGGGCCTAGAAGGATTTTTTCTTGGGGACCCACTCTAATTTTTCATGGGGTGGACTTGATGATTCTCCATTATTGTTTCTTGACATAGGGAGTGTATTTTTTTCTTATTTATCCTAGATTTATCCTATCAATTTTGAAATTTCATCTTTTTTGGGATTAGGATGGATGACTACCAATGTCCATACTCGGCCCTTCACATATCATCTTCTTCTTTGAACTTTGATCATCTCAGCTAGAGGAGAAGACAAACCTCCACCATCTGAAGAGGTGTCACTATATGTCATATTCAAGTTTTCAATTTCCTCTTCAACCTTCTCCATAGATTCAAATATCTTTATAGGATTTTGATTATCTACAAGTTTATCTCTTTGGTTGTTACTATTCTCTAGTCCCATCATCTATGTCAATACTTGAGTAACAACCTCTTGGAAAGATGAGCATTCAAACTCTAAATGACTAACTTTATGCACTCAGAAAATCCTGGAAGAAGGATGATACTAGGGTGAGCTTCTTCTCCTAGACATTGTAAGTTAGCCATCATGTTGTCTATAAATTGTATTATGATCTTGTCCTTTAGGATTGAAGCCCTAGATTTGCATCTTGATCATCTAATATTTTGACTAAAGTGGTATCAAAATCCATCACCTTGTAGGAGCCAAAATCCATTTGGAGGAACACTTCCTCATTGGGATCATTTTATTATGTAATCATTGTTGTTAACTTTGGCTCTATGTCTATCTTAATTTTATTGTTCAACCCTTACCATGGTAACCACAATTGAGTAAAATCTGTAGACAAGCATCCTCTTAGGTATTTGGTCTGTTCTCTACTTAGTACTAGCCCATATGTCTCTGGGATGTCCACCACATGTATATCAATGATGTCTTGAATTTGGGGATCTATCATCAATTGTATCCAAACATCTTTCAACACACCAATGACTTTCACCTCTGTCTTATCCATTTGTACCACTATTTGGTTGGAGGGTTGAGGATTGACTCCTAACCTTTGTGTTATTGATAGTGGCATAACATTACAAGAGGCTTCTAAATCAATTAGGAAATTATGAAGATTTTTCCCATATATCCAAATACTAAGTAGAAATTGGGGCACCTCAACCTTTTCTTTAAACATAGTTGACATTGCCTCCAAAGCATTGACTTGTTGAGATACTATCTTTCAGGGAATGATATTTGTATTATAGGGTGCCTTTTTATGATCAAGAGTCTTCATTTGTGCTTCTCATTGATGGGGATAGTTTTGTAGCATATCAAACATAGACATGTTGGCCTTTGTACCTTTCAAATATTCCACTACACTATGCTTTTCAGTAGACCAAGTTAGGTTCTTCAAGATTGTCAATACATTTCCTTGATTCTAATTTTGTTCTCCTCTATAGGGTAGCCTGATTGGTATCATATTATTATTTTCTCTTGGATTAGGAGGAATTGGTTGAAAACTTGGCAGAATTCCATGTGTCATAGGTTCTTTTTGACTTTGCAAATTGTACATATTTTGATTGTTATTGCGAAAGGAAAACATATCTTTTGGCATAATATCTAGATCCTGATTGAATGGGAAAGAGAAGGTTGGTTACTACACCTGTATGCTAGGTATAGAATTGTAAGAGTCTAGTAGCATAGCATTAAATTGTATAGGAGGGACATTGTCATTCACTTCTGAATTTTGAGTCATGTCTTGATTTCCATTATCATAGGAACCATCATTGTTGGATGAGTTTTGACCATCATCATATTGATTGATACCGGTATACTAAACATTATTGGTGTTATCATCTACAAGAATGCTCCCATTATTCAAGAAAGTGTTCCATTGTCTATTCTAATTTTGGAAGCTATTGTAAGGATCAGGAGGATTGAAATTGTTCCCTCCATTATTGTTCCTAGCAAAATTCCATTTGTAATTCTGATTGTAATTGTTGTTGTTATAAGGACCAGCATTGTTTCTCTAAAAGCTATTATTCTATCTATGTGACAATCTTAAGTGAGTTAGCTCATTGTTCATTTCTAACATGGTCTTTTTTAGTTGACCAAACTCAGAGGTGAAACTATTATCTACCTTAGTGGAAGCTGCTATCTTTTGTTCAAAGAAAGCAACTTTAGGAGGTTCATACCCTAGATATGGTAAATTAAAGTTCTATGGAGAGGGTGCCTACTATAATGGAACTAGATTCATAGGTATGAACTAGCTAGGCAGTGCTGACACTCTAACAGGGTATGTTGGCATCGTAGTAATAGCTTGTGCTAGAAGCATCAATCCTCCCCCATTAATATTGGATTGCTTAGTGAAGGTGATTGCTTCTACAAAGACTTTGTCCAATGTGTCAATATCTATTGCTAGAAGTATTCTCAAAAAAATAGTAGTAAGATGGTCTAGAGCATTTTGATAAATATGAATAGCAACTTTAACTAGTATAGTGTACGATGTTTCCAACTTGTAGTATGCCATGTGAAAGCGATGATTGAAGCATGAAATCGTCTCAACTAGATCCTTTTTGATTAATATGAATTGTTGATGTATCATTTCTATATTGATGAAAATTTTAAATGGTTCCAAGAACAACTTTTTGAAAGTAGCCCACTCTCTAATACATCTAGGTGGAAAATTAACATACCAATTAAAGGTCACTTCCCCCAAAGAGTAGGGAAATAAGAAAAGAACCACAAGCTCATTAGCAATATACTTTCAATTGCAAATTTCCTTGAATACCTTAATGTGGTCTTTAGTAGTTCGTGTCTCTCCATAGATGAACCTTGGGAAAAACTTTGCAGGATTCTTAGGAAGATTATTGAGGACACCTATTAAGTTGATTGGCAAGTCCACAACATTTGCAAAAAAGGTCATCAAAGAATTTGGTGGAAAATTGGGTGGTTTTTGTGTAGATAGAATTGAAAAAGATGGAAAAATATTGAATGGAAGTGGTAGAATTTGGAGGATTCCTTTGTCACTATGAGGCTTGCAGAAATGGCTTAGTTTGAGGAACTTGTGTGCACTTGGTGAAGATCTTAAAGCTTTCTAAAATGGAGATGATGGATCAAAATCCTCTAGTTTGTATCGACTCTAGAAAAAGTGCACCTCTATAGAAGTACACTTCCTCTCAAATGAGGTGCACCACTAAATTTGGTACACCTAGTGCACCTATGCAGTAGTGCACCTCAAAATCTTAGAAACTCAAAAAAAAAAATTCAACTTCTAACAAAGTGCAAAATTTTGAAGTTTTCAAAAATTTCTTCTATTTAGAAAGTCAAGATGCCCTCCTTCTAGCACCACTTATGACATGCTATCATTTTGCATGACGCTTAATGACATGAATCCTTTCAAACTCCTCTCTTGAAAAGCTAATCTAAGGATCAACTTCAAGGTTCCAAGTGATCTTGCAACCTACTAGAATCTACTAGGTCGAAGATAAATGTGAGTGTTCATGAGGAGGCCTTTGCTAGTTTTGATAACTTTGGATAAGATGTAGAATCTATTTTTTGCTTCAAAGAATAACCACACAAAATGGAGTATATTTTTGTATTTTTTGTTTTAAAGATGAATGCAATATAACAATGCAACTATATGAATTCCTAATTTAACTAAGGGGTTAGTAAAGTAAATACCAAAGTTAACATGACAAAAAGTTTAAGTAGATAACATGAAAGTAAATCCTAATGGACATAAGCTATGAAAACAACATTTGTAAGAGTTAAGCCTTTTGAAAACATTGATGGGTAACCAATGAAAATAGGAGTAGTACTTCTTTAATTCTACTGATGTAATCACCGATGGGAATTTAGTAATTGTAAGATGTTTCACTTTTCATTAGATTGCAATGCCATGGAGAGTGCACTCATGCAAGATGAAAATCTATGTAAGAAAAAAATGATGATCTCTTCTTGAACTAAGTATGTCAGCACAATTTGTAAACACATAGGAAACACTAGAATTAAAAGATTTCATAATTAGAAATAATGCAACAAAATTTTGGCTCAATAACATTCCATGAACATACATCCATAAAATATAACACACTTAGGCAAGATTCACTACACTCCAAATGCAAGCACCAAAAGTATATATTATTGCAAAATAATAGTGGCCCTGATTACATATTACAATCTAGAATTTATAAGAAATCTTCTCCTTAGTTTGTATCAAGAGTGAGAGATATCTTTATGCAATCATATGCTTCTAAACTAATAACACAAATATATTTATGTAAAAACTAACTCTCTAACTAGTGCTTAATAGGACTCCATCCATTTTATATCATTAATTGGATTCATGAGCCTTTACATGTCATAGAACAAAGAAATTGTGAGAAAATAAGAAGAATAGAGCCATCAGTTGATGTAGGAGTGTCTAGAAGTGTCAAAAATAAAAGCTTCATCTTTACTAGGCATCTATTAGGATTAAACTACTATTAGAATCCATTTATGATGCATGGAAAGCTCTAATTTTGGAATTGGTAGTTAACTATCAGCACACCTTTGGCTTCTTCAAAATATTCCAAAACACTTTTCAAAAAGCACACCAATGCACCTACCACACCTAGAACAACAACGCACCTCAAAAAATAAGCTCCAAAAATGTAAAATTTCACTAAGTATCAAAATTGAAATTTTGGCATCTAGGTTTTGTTCCCCTCTATCCCAAAGCTATGTCTAAATATTTTCCCTTGAATTTCTCTATTATTTCAATGACCTAAGCCACATTTAGTAAATTGAAGGCATTATATATATCCTTTACTTTTTTCCTGTAGTTATCCACTTCTATATGGGTTTCTACAAAATTCCTGAGTTTTGTATCAAGCTCTAGCAAAGCTTCTTCTATTCTAAATGCCTGTCGAATACTCTCATCATAAGAAACTTCATCAAAAGTTTTTCCAAAATCTCAGAACTACTACCTCTACTATTATTAGCTTTTCCTATCCATCATCCTCAAAAGTGTCTAGACATGCATCACTATAATGCTTCTTAGCTTCTAAAATTTTTCTCTCAGGCTTGGTCCTTGAGCCTATGAATCTCTAAGTGTAATGACTCCATTACTTTATTCCCACCTATAATCTTTTCAATCCAATCATCTATTAAATATAATTCTTCCACTATATATACATCCATGAGCATCTGATACCTCTAGCCTTTTATCACCTATAATGGTTGTAAATCTTTTCCCTAGGTATGTACTTCATCCATTAAACCAAAATCTTGATTCAAAATTGCCACTAACTTATTTTTATTTTCTTGAATAATATGCAATAATTTAATATTCCCTTTGATAATCAAAATGCATTTCTCCTCAAAACTTTGTCGCCATTGCTAACAAGCATTCAAAAATGAGTCCAACTATACTGCTCCCCTATCCCTTCTCTGAATTGTTGCATTTAGAGTTTATTTAGGGTTAGTGGGATCCAAGGGGCCAAAAAATTCACTCAAATATCCCTTAAGGATCTCATTCTATCACTGAAGTGGTATCAATTTTTCCCCATCTTGTTCTAGGCTTCTGAACACCTCCTTCATCCTTGTTGTATCTATTAGCTTTGCAATTTCCAAGGTCTTCTTCTTGAACATAACTTCCTAGATCTAATAATCCCTTGAAGTTAATTCTTCAACATTTGATTTTGGAGGAGGGATAGCTATGTGAGAAAACAAGTCTTGGCTCTAATCAATCATGATGAAGGCTAATGCTCTTACATCATTTGGAGGTGAATCGGGCTTCCTTAGTACTTCTATCAATTCCATCATATCCTCCTCCTTAGTAGTGGGATTTTTCTTCTTGTATCTTATCACTTCTTTTCTGAGCCACCTTGGAATATGTTGCATTAGGGATTTACCTTTAGAGGATGAAGTTTTTTTCTTAGCTATACTTTTGGGGTCTTCTCCCTTTTTGAGAGGTTTGCGCTGGTAGTCTTTGTATCTATGGAGCCCATAGTTCTTACCCCTATGTCTTGGGAAGTTTTTTGAGGTTCTTTGCCTATCTACTCCTCTTCTAAAACTTCATCAGTGGATACTTGATGTGGATTTTCTTCATGTTCTACTTGGACCTATTTAATTTCTATACCTTGAGGAAGAGGGGTAGCTAATCCCTTGTCAACACAAAATGTGACTTGCAGTTGGGATTCCAAAACTATCTCAGGTCCTTGTGATTTATTGGGCATTTGAGTCCAATTATCCTATTGAGGTTGATTGGTGGTTGTGTCTATGATCTTGTCCACAACCAACTTAGTACCTATAGGCATAAAGTCAAAATTTGACATCTTAAAGATATCAATGCCCTCCACATCTTTTTCATCTATCCACTATTGCATTTCATCTCCCAATGTAGTGGTCTACATGGGTTCATCAAGGATAGATGGTGGTGTGATTTTGGAACTTATCCTTTGTTCCTCTCTATGGCTCTAGCTAGCTAAGTCCTCTGACTCAAAGGTAGATCATCCTATTCATCCTCATCACCCTCTTCTTCTACCTATTCTAGAATAGGTTTGGGGATAGATGGAAAAGAAATCACTTTCTTAATCAACTTTTGTCTCCTCTTTAATAGAGCCTTAATCTTCCTTCTTTTTGGTGCAGAGAGGGAAGCTTACTTTCTCTATTGTGGTGTGGAAACCTCTTGTACCTCATTTTTTGTTTCTTCCTAGCATGGTGCAATTGGCGGTAATTGGGGATCACCTTGGGCTTGTGTTGCTTCTACATTTTCTATCCCCCATACATTTTCCCTTCCTATTTTGGAGGTGCCTAAATGTTTCCCTCTTTTGGTTTGTCTTGTTGAGGAGAATTCCTCCTCCTCTTGCCCTTACCTTTTCCTTTTTGAGCTCAATAATAAGCAATTGGCCTATTAAGTTGGTGCACCATTTCTAGCCTTACAGGTGACTGAGTTGTAAATGTAGGGATGATGACCTTTTTCCCTCTATTATTGGCTGGATGGGCTTGTGCATGGAAGATCACTATCTCAAGAGTTGGATCAATCCTGTGTCAATTTGATGGTGTGCCTCATCTTGTGATTAATATCTAAGTTTTCTTCTCTATGAATCTTGGCATTCATAATATGCCTTTCACCAATTTTATCCTTGTTGAACGAAGGATCAAGTAGCTCTTTTGTGTCTTGTTGCAATATATTCAATGAAATATTTATTTTCAAGGCCTTCTCTACCAAATACAATGTCATCCTACAATAATCCCTAATATAGACATCATAGTCATTATACTCTTCTAATGGATACTAATCTCATTCACATTCAAAAGAAGGGATATCTTGCCTCCAATCTACTTGAAAGGGTCCTATAGTCATAGGCTAGATCCAACATATTTTATGTTGCTTCCTAAATTTTTATAGTTAGACAAGAGTTATTAGGAAATCTCTAGGAGGATGAGTCTATCACTAGGATATCTAGGGATCTTCTTGGGGTTACTAGTTGTACCCACTACCCTCAAATATGTGAATGTATGAAACTGGATGTAGTAGGCCCCAACTAATGATATCTATGAAGTTGTCTCTTCTAATATTCTCTTCATGTAATCCCCTTTTATGAACTAGATTATTGTGAAGATGAAAGAATCATTAACAATTCTATAGTCTTTGCTTTACTCTGAAAGCCTCTTCTTTACTAGCTGAGGGTAAACAATATATGGCCATGCATTGGCATATTGCATGTTGTCCCTCTTGTATAGCCCTAGATAATCAGTTGTCCTTGCTACTAACAAGTACACCAAATATGATATGTATAATTTTCTGTTGTTCTTCATCATTACCAACTGTTCACCCAAATTCTCACTGAGACTAGGAGCCTAATCGAATGGAAGTTCTGCTTTCTTTATCATCTCAATAAAATGAACCATCAAAATATTTAGGTTTCTGGCTACTGAAAACCCAAAACTCTACTCAAGATTATGATTGAGTATCCAATGTCTTCTTTCATGTATTCTCTTGTCATGTCTACTTTACCAGTTTTCTTTCCCAGAGGAGAAGGTAAGAAGATTGGATGATCTTAAAAGCCTTGTAAATGTGTTCTTGATACCATCTCTCCACTTCCTCATAGGTTAGCTGAATGAATTGGTCTACCCATGGGAGATGGAATACTTTTTCAATGTTCTTGGGCCAAAGATCAAGAACAATCTCTCTTGTTATGCTCTTGACAACCCTCTCTTTAGGATAAAAATGTTCTACAAGGGTCATGATCATTTTTGAAGACTAGACTGACACCGGGTGTGATGTTGCACTAATGAGCCCTAACAAAATTAGTGTAAACATCATCTAAGACCTCTTAGTTTCTTTGTTGCATATATTTAAAAATTCTTCCAAATCTATGTGTCCCAACTTAGTATTTTAGATTTTTGAGTTGTCATCTTCAAAGCATGATTTTGTTGGAACACCTTGGAACTCGAACACTACTAGTTTTGGTGCCATTTTCTCACCAAGGGAGGATGAAGAAGATTCCATTATATCTACAAAAAGGACTTCCATTACTTCAGATTTTGAGAAAGAATGATTAATTCACACCCTACAAAGAAAACCCTAAAACCTAATTACTTCAAAAAATACCAAAGAAAATTGATTTTACCCTCATAGCAAAAGAAATGGCACACTTGGAACACCTAATAAGTGCACCTAGTGTGCCTTTACCATGACAAAAAACCTTAAAATAAGGTGTGCATCAGTGTAGCTCAAGGGGTGCATTGATGCACACCATTAAGATATTTGTGCTTGTGTGTTTTGTAGGGATGCAGAGAGTGAGGAAGTAGAAGTTGAGAAATATGGTACTTCTTGGGGTATGAAGATGTGGCTTGAAGTGAGGTGGAGGAGAAAATGACAAAGTAAGGAGGGTATAGGGGGTATATATAGACTTCCCCTGCATATTTGAGTTGTGCAGGTGCGCACCTACGCAACACAAAATGTTCTTCTTCCTTTATTATTTTGGCACACTTGCACACCTATTTAGTTTCTCTAGTGTGCCCTTTTAATTTTTCCAAAAGACTTTGCATCTAAAACCTTTGATTTTTGAAAATTGGGTTCTCTAGTCAAGACCCAAACATGAACTAGGACACTGGACAAAACCTCAAAAGGACTCAGATCCTAGACTAGGGATCCATAAAGCCAAAAAATAAAGTAGGTGGTCTCCATTTCCAATCCAAAATGGAGCATATGTTGTGGAACCACAATAGGATTCAAATTATATGAGAAATCATAAACCTCCATCTTATTCTTCAACTTTAACTAAGATCTAGGTCTAGCAAACTGATTAGCCCTAGTTCCAATAGGTTTGTCCACACAATCAGTTCTACCCTCACCACTCGGTCCAATAACTTCAAAGTCTCCAAAAAATTCCTCATAACCATCTTCATTACTTACATGTCAAGGTACACCACCCAAAGCACTCACAATTTGAGAAATCATGTCACTCTTCATGAACACCATCTTCTCTAAGAGCCTTTCTTCCACAATATCATAGAGATCATCAATCACCCTAGGGTCCAATCTTCTTTGATACATCTTCCAAGATCCTCTGTAAACCCAAATAATTAATTCCACAAATCTAGAAGATGAATTAGCCCCACAAGATCAACCTTCACTTTCATCCTTTACCCAAGTCCTGGTGCGAATAGCCTCTGGTTTAGTGCTCAGTCTACACACTCAGGAACAACTAAGCTCTGATACCATTTGATGTAGTAACAATCTAAGGGTACCCTTACTAGAGCTAATCTAGATCCCTTCAAGTAACCACACACTAAAAACACAACACAAGATACACATTCCAATACCAAATCAACACTTTATTCATTAATGTATGGAGGCATGAGATAACCAGGGCCAAAGGAACACCCAGCTACTCAAGTTGCCTTCATGATTAAACACAATGAATAACAACACACATAATAGCAACCAGAAGAGATAGAGGATCCAAATGCATTATAGATTCATCAAAATATCAAATGCATGCCTAGATATAAGGCCTTTTGTGTTACAATCAATATTACATTTCAAACTCAATCGATAATGATAAATTTTGCATTCCTACTTGCTTCTGTTCTTCCTACACTACCTCCCTCTAACTTCCTTCTCCTAAGATTCTACCCAAGACCCCATTAAATGCATGCATGGCCATAAGTTGGCCTATTGTAGATATAAAAAAAATAAAACCTTATTTTAAATTCTAAAACAAGCTACAAGTTGGCTATTAGAAAATACCTATCACAATATTAAATGTAAAGTTTGGCTCCAAGAAACAACACATAGATAACTTAGTCAATGAAGGACCAAACAAAATGTTGTAACTTGGTAAACTCAGCAATGAAAGGAACCCAATAACCATTTTGAACTCAACAACCAAAGACCATTATGAACTTAGTAACCAAAGAGAACTCAACAACCAAAGGAACTTGAAAACCAAACGAACTCAAAAACTAAATGAACTCAAAAACCAAACAAACTTGGCAACCAAAGCAACTTAGCAGCAACTGTGGACTCAAGGAATTAAGAGAAATAGATAATGCAAGGCATTGTATCTTAGTAGTAACTAAGAAGCTTGGAAAACATGCAGGATATCAAAGCAACCTAGGATGCTCATGCATTAGATAGTTGGGGTTGAAAGAAATGATTCTTCTAAATCATTGAGATGTCACAACTTGAGCTAAATCTAACTTTGATTAGGAAATACATGTATCATCTTCAACTAGTATGTTCTTCCACTTTGCCAAATACTCATAGTAATATTTCCCACTTGTGCTCTTACTAACCTTCTGATCCAATATATGTTCAACCTCTTCAATATGCTTCTTAGGATTATTATCTATTACAAAAATTTCATCATCTAACTCATGATATTAGTATAGATCAATAATATTAAAGATAGGAGATATATCCATGTCATCAAGTAACTCAAATTCATAAGCATGACCACTCTCAAACTTTCATAAGATCTTATAAGGTCCAAAATTCTTCATCTTCAACTTACTATATGTTCCAATAGGAAAATATTACTTTGTTCAAATGAACCAGCACCTCATCACCAACTTCAAAAACATGATTTCTTCTAGACTTATCAGCATTCTCCTTATACTTAAAATTACTTCTCTCCAATCTTAACTTTACTTCCTCATGTAAAGACTTCATAAAATTAGCAAACTCTTCTCCTATATCACTTCTCTTTTCTTCACTAGCAATATCCCTTAACTCTTATATCCCTTTAGACTATACTCTAGTGACAATCACAAAATGTGTTTTTGATGTAGAGGTAAGGGTTTAATAAGAAAAAACCTAAGTTATTCTGACACCAATCCAACTTGATTGATAACTCACCCAAACTTCTACACCTTTATACAAGAATATCACTAAAGAACCATGACTATTCCCTTCAACTTTCAACTTGGCAACCTTGACTCTTCATCCTGAAATGTTGTACCCACACATTTTTGGATCCATCAACATGCAAGGAGTTGAAAAAATGTTTAAAAGAACAAGGAATCACTGCCAATCAGCAATCTAATCCCAACTTTCACTATTCTGTCCTAATAATGTAGCAATAGGCCTAGTAGCCCTTCCAAAGGCAATTTGTGCTATAAGTGCAAAATCCTCCAAAGGACCCTAGGAACAAGTTACCATTCTGAACACCCTTTTTTGAGTTTGACATGCTCCCAAAAAGGAAGGTTTTGATGTCACCTTTTAACCTTCTAAAAAAACAATGCATAACAAACCTAATTGCCCCAATTAGGTCACCTTTACAAAGGAAGTACCAAACATTCAAGAAAATTGACCAAACCAATGCATGGAACATCTATATTAGGATAAGAAAAGAGGGATTCCAAAGTTTCACCCATTGGCTCAAACCCCAATGCATGTAATTTAGTAATTTTTAGTATACAACAGAGTTGTCACATGAAGATGTCAACTCATTCTTGCTTATATAGTATGGCCACCATTTTCTCTTTTCCTAAAACCTCCAAAATCCTAAATAACACTTGACAATCTCCCATTCCCCTAAAAATCAAAATTTTCCAATGGTGGAAATGGGAGATATTGCCATTTTTCTCCAAAACCCTAGGTAGTTAGGGTTTGTGATCAATTTTTTACAAAAACCCTTATATCTCCAATCTATTGGTGATTCAAGAGCTTAGGGTAGGATCATTAGAAAGATAACTCCTTAAGATTTAATAAAACCTAAATCTCCAATCACCACTATCCATACAATTTGTACAATGAACAGAAAACCAACATTTTTTTAGGAAAAATAGTAGTTTTTATTGATTCAAAAGAAAAGTATTACATTATATGTCTTCCACCCACCTATAAGTGCTTATGAAGACCTTCCTCCAACTGGTCCAATGGAAATTTGAAGGTTGTGATCATTAGAGGGAACTTATTTCAAACAAAATTTGTTAATATAAGATAAATGTTGCATTATTATCATAATTATGCAACTGATTTTGATCTGATGATTTTAACATGACATTTGAAAGACCCTAACACTTCCTAAGACCTTTAACAAGACCCTAGGAGACTACTAGATCCATGTGGCCTAATGAAACAATTGATTTATACAAATACCAAAAGTTGTTCAAGGGTTCACACAAATGGGATCAATATGCAAGAAAGAGCCTAATTAACCAATATGCTAGAATCAAGGTTTGAAAAGACCTAGAAGACCTTAAGACTACTTAATTTTTATGGGGTGCTCCTACACTAGTTTTCCCTGTACTCTTGTTCATAGAACTATTATATGCAAACTCAGCTTGTGCTTATACTAGCTTCCAATTACTTGGCTTATCTCCAACTAAACATATCAACAAATTACCCAAGCTTCTATTCAACACCTTTGTTTGTCCATCTATCTATGGATAGAATTTAGAACTAAACTTTAACTTAGTACCCATGTTCTTCCACAAAGTCCTCCAAAAATAGCCAACAAACTTACTATCTCTATCAAAAATAATACTTCCTAGTAATCCATGCAATCTAACAATCTCTTTGAAGAAAATATTAGAAACATGCTTCGAATCTAATGTCTTCTTACAAGGTATGAAATAATAATTTTTAGAAAATTTATCCACAACAACAAATATAGAATCATACCCCTTCACTATCTTAGGCAATCCAAGAACATAATCTATTCTAATTTCACTACAAGGTCTCTCAGGAATAGAAATAGGTGTATACAAATCACTATTTTGACTTACTCCTTTTGCAATTTGGAACACTCCATAACTCTTTACAAACTCTTGACATCCTTATACATCTAAGGCCAATAATATTTATCCTTTCGTAGACTTGGTGGCTTATCAGTTCCAAAATGTCGAGCCAATCCACCACTATGTTTTTCCTTAATCAAGTTCAACCTCATAGAACTCTTAGGAATACACAATTGAGTTCCCTTAAACAAAATAACTTCTTGAATAAAATATTCATCAACCTTACTTTTTTGTTCTAACAAACTAGGTGTTCTACATTTTGTCCACATCTTAGAAAAAATAGGATCAGTATCATACAACTACTCCATCTTATCAAAACCGCAACTTTAACCTTCATTTTGGTTAGAAAATAAAATCTTCTACTCAATGCATTAACAGCTCAGTTAGTGACTCCACTCTTATGCTTAATCACAAATGTGAAAATTTTCAAGTACCCAACCCACTTCATATGTCTTTGACTCAACGTATGTTGACTTCCCAAGTACTATAAATATTTATGATCAATATACAACACAAACTTATTAGGAATAAAATAATGTCTCTACTTCTTCAATGCTTGAATACTAGCATAAAACACTTGATCATACACAAAATACTTTAGTTTAGCATCATTCAAATTCTCACTAAAGAAACCAACAAGTTTATCTTCTTGACTTAATACAACTCCTATTGCACTACCACTTGCATCACATTCAACTTAAAATACCTTATTTAAATCAAGAAAAGCCAATAAAGGTAACTCAACAACCTTTTTTTTCAAAGTCTCAAATCTTTTACCAGCTTTACATGTCCACATGAATTCGCTTTTGTTTCTTCTAATTGTCTTAGTCATAGTGGTACAAACAAAATTGAAATTCCTTATAAACTTCCTATAAAAACTAGCCAAACCATGAAATAATCTTACCTCACCTCATTTTGAGGTGTAGGCCACTCCAAAATTGCTTTAACCTTCTCAAGATCCATCTTCAAACCATCAGATGAAATCACAAATCCTAATTACACAATCTCTTCTTGCATAAAAGAATATTTATTTAGATTAATAATCAAATTTTCCTCTTTCAATCTCTGCAATACTTGTCTAACATGCTGAAGATGTTATCCCTTAGTCTTATTCAATATCATAACATCATCCAATTAAAAAATCACAAACTTATCCAACAATATTTTGAGAACTTCATTCATCAACTTCATAAAAGTAATAGGTGCATTAGTCAAACCAAAAGGCATAACAAACCATTCATAAAAATCATCTCTTTTTTTGAAACAAGTCTTCCATTCACCACCTTCTTTGATTTTAATCTGATGATAACCACTCTTCAAATCAATCTTGGTAAAATACTTTGCTCCACTGAAACAATCCATTATGTCATCCATCATTGGCATAGGAAGTCTATATTTTACTTTGATTTTGTTAATAGATATGGAATAAGTAAACATTCTCCATTCTACATTTTTCTTAGGTGCTAATATAATAGGTACAACACATGGACTCAAACTTTCTCTGATCAAACCTTTCTGCAAAAACTCATGCACTTGTCTATTAAGTTCTTCATTTTTAGTAGGTATCAATCTATATGGCGCTTTATTAGAAAAACTAGCTTCGAGAATCAAATCCATGCAATGACTTATACTTCTCATTGGAGTTAAACCATTAGGTATATCCTCTACAACAATATCATTATACTCATTTAGAAACTTTGTAATCTCCACTATAACTCAATAAATACTACTAGTGTTTTTTGTCACTTAGTTATCATTATCTTATGTCACTCAGTCTCTATTGACTAGCACTTGGTTAGCACTATTTTCTGATACTTAGCTACTACTAGCACAACTCAGTCTCATAGGAATTATGGAAAAATAGATTTGATTCTTATTCATTTCCCTTTCAAATTTCTTTCCATTAACCATACAAATTTTTGTAGTAGAATAATTAACCTCATCTGGACTTTCAATCAAAGGCAAAAATATTTGTTTTTTCTCATTCACCCAAAGAGTATATTGATTCAACCTTGCATCATGTATAGAATATCTATCATATTGCCAAGGTCTACCCAAAAAAATATGACAATAATCCATAATCATAATACCACACAAAACTCCATCAAAATAATGTCCAATCCTAAACTTCACAATACATTGTTCACTTACCAATATCTTATTTTCATCCTTGATCCATGAAACATGTAAGGTTTAGGATGCTCCAACCTCTGCAACTGTAACTTTGTAACCAATTCTTCTAATGCAAAATTCATAGAACTTCGACTAGCAATGATCACCTTGCAACATTTTCTAGCCATCTTACATCTCATCTTGAAAGGACTTCTCCTTAGGACAGATTTCTCATCACTTCCCTCATTACATAAGGTTCTTCTCACTTTTAGGTTTTCTCAAGCCTCAGATCCACTTGATGAACCCTCAATGTCTCCTTGAATCACAACATTTGTGTTACCTTGCCCACTTTTAGAGGATCTACACTCTAAGGATATATTCCCTTCTTTGCCACATCTAAAACAATTACCATGAAAACCACCTCTAGAACAAGAAGTACCTCTTCCTTGATAAGAACTAGTACCTCCTTGGTATGAATCACCACCTTTCCACTTAGTCTTTCCTTTATCATCAATTGTCCATTCAGATTTTCTCTTATTCTACATAGAACTATCAGATCTATCACCTTCTCCATAAGATCTACCTCTACCTCTCTAGAATCTACCACCTCTACCTCTTTTTCTTTGTTCATGTTTCTTTTTCAAGATCTCCTCTACTTTCAAGTCATATTGATATGCTTCCTCCATAATTTCCAATTTCAAAAAACTTATCTCATCTTGAATCCTAGATCTCAATCCATTTACGTACCTTACAATTCTCAACATCATCATCCACATGTCTTAGATCTAATGTCCAATCTATAGAATTCTTTAGTATACTCCTTCATAGTCATGTCTCTTTGTCTCAAATTTTGCACCTTTCTCAGCAAGCTAACTTGGTAATCAACAAAAAGTAATTTGGCCTTTACCTTGTTCACCATTTTTGGCTAAGTCTTGATCTTCTCCTTTACTCTCCTTTATCTATCAATTTGCAAATGCTCCCACCACAATGAAGCTCATTCTTTCAACCTAGTAACTATAGTTTTCACTTTCCTATTATTAGGAGTGTTTTGATACTCAAAGAACTTCTCCATTTCAAATATCCAATTCAACACAACATTGGTATCTAATTTTCCATCATAAGGAACAAATTCTATAGTAGGCTTTGAATTTTCCCAAATAATACTCTTAACAATCTTGCATCATCTTGATCTTCTTTAGGTTCTAGATTAGGGTTTGGTGTTGCTTCTTCATCATTACTCACATCATCAAGATGTGCTCCTCTTCCTTGGTCTATCTCCACAACATCTAAGATGGCTTCAATTTGTCTCAATGTATCCAATATTGCATTATCATTCTTTCCTCTACCTCAAACCATCTTTACAATTAGGTTCCTACAAGATTGTAACCCTCTACAAGTTATAGGTCAAATCCTTAGGTCTGTAACCCTACAACCAAATCCACTTAGGGTTCTACATGATCCAATCTCCATAAGGATGAACCTCTTCTCTAATACCATCTAACACAGGGAGGGATTAGATAAGCAAGGCCAAAGGAACACCTAGCTACTCAAGCTACTTACAAGAGTAAAAAAAGAAAAAGAAAACACACATAATAACAACTAGAAGAGATACATAAGCCAAATGCATTATAGATTCATCAAAATATTGTATACATGCCCAACTATAAGGCTTTCTAGGTTATGACCAACATTATCTTCAAACTTGATCCACAATGATAAATTTCACATTCCTACTTGCTTTTGCACTTCCTACACTACTTACCTTTAACTTCTGCCTCCTAAGACTCTACCCAAGACCCCATTAAATATATGCATGGCCATAAGTCATCCTATTACAAATACAAAAAAACAAAAAAACCCTTATATTAAATGCTAAACCAAGCTACAAGTCGGCTCTTGGAAAATACCTATCACAAAATTAAATGCAAAGGTTGGCTCCAACATGAAGAAACTGCATGCAAACAACTCAATGGACTTAGCAACCAAAGGAACTCGAAAACCATTCTAAAATTGGAAACCAAAGAGAACTTGGCAAGGAAAGGAACTCAAAAACCAAATGAACTTGGCAATCAAAGAGAACTTAGCAACCTAAAGAACTCAACAACCAAATGAACTGAGAAACCAAATGAACTTGGAAACCATTCCTAACTTAGAAACCTAAGAGAACTTGAAAAGAAAAGGAACTCAACAACAACTGCAAACTAAACAAACAAAAAGAACTCTTCAATGCAAGATATTGCAACTTGACATTAACTAAGAAGGTGAACAAACATGAAGGATATAAAAGCAACCCAAGATGCTCTTGCATCATTCATATAACAATTATTTACATTTAATGTGCCTAGCTATAAGGCCTTTTAGGTTAGGGCCAAATATAGTAGCAATTATAAAAAAAAAATTGCAAGATCCCTCAAGATCCAACTCAAGCCCTAGCTATTCCAAATTCACACTCTAGTAGAAACCTCAAGGAAGATCTCAAGTTGTGCTTGCAAGACCACCAATAAATCTCCTTGTTTCTCAAATCTTAACTACTAGCCCTTCTCAAAATTTACTCAATTGCCACATTCTCTTCTCCAAGTTGGATGATAATGACTTAAGACTCCACAAAAAACCCCTACTTATACCCATCTAAGCCACAAGTTAGCTGTTACCTATTTTTCCTCCCACCAAAATTTGAATTCAAACACTTGAGCCCTCCCAACAGCCACTTACCACCATTTATATTATTTAAATGCATGAAAATATCAAAAAATAAAACATTTAAAACTCTATGGTATTTCCTATTTCCCTAAGTTATTTTTGCTGGTACAGAACTTTTCACACCATCAGATCTTTGGTGATCCATGATGGGTGCTTTCTCACATTCTTAAGATAACTACCTTTAAAAAATGTGGGAAAGCCCCTTTATGACATGTGGCAGGTGGATCCATCTTCTTTTATGGGTCGTAAGGTTGGCGAGCTACTAGTGAGCTAGCAGTTTGATTGGCACCCACTTTCCCACATTTTGTCTTTTATCAGACTTTCTAACAATATGGGCAAGCACCCTGGTGACATATGTCTTAATGAAATCATAGAGGATATTCACGTGGGTTCAAGAAGCATGGGTTATGAATGCTGTCAGATCTCCCAAGATCGAGGGCTAGTGCTTGCCCACAATATGAAGATGTAGGGATGTTAAGGAATTCAGGCAAGTGCCTCGCTACCCCGTGTCCTTATGGGGTCAATTTTGTTCCATATGCAGTAGGGTGATACCAAGGTGGTGCCAGGTTGCTAAGTTGGATGCTAGGTTGTGCTGAGTGGTTCGTGGGCTTGAAAATTTTAGTGGGCATGCATAGTATAATGGAGGATCTTTTGTGATCATTGATCTTATAGAGATCAACAATCGGCACTTGCCTGCAATATGAAGATGTGAGGAAGTTAAACATTACAGGGAAGTGCCTAAAGGACACATGTCCTTGCAGGTGTGGGGAGATACATTATGACTCAAGCATTGACATTGAGGGCCGAAATTTATGAGACCATTGTGGTCAGAGTTGGAAGGTGGCTAAGTTAGTTGGTCAACCATGTGGAGACCTTTGCGAGGTGGCAAAAAATTGAAAGACTATTGGCCCACATGGCTCATCTTGGTGTTAGAGTTTAGTTGACTTCTTGACTTTACTGATTCACAAGCTAGAAATGGAGGGGATCGAGTTTTGTTCCGTGATTTGATCCTCATGATCAATTCCAACCACTCTAAAATGAATGTTGAACCCAGTAAACAGTAGGAAAACACTCCACCACCCCAGTTTATTCATCTACTTGGTTAGAATGGTTAATGGCACCATTTTTGTCAGAGCCATGTTTCAACAAATTATCAGGTTTCATTATATCTAACCTTATGCCTAGATAAAATTTTCTCCAGATCTTTATCAAGACTTAATGGCAGTGGTTGTGGAGTAACTTCAGTTAGAAAATATCTCAGTTATGCATGAGCTATAAAGGAAATTTTTGTAGATTTTGTTGTGGCTGACTCTTCTCTGACTTCTCTGATATTGCTCTACAATTTCACTATAAATTCCCTTTGCCTTTAAACTGTATGACATTCTACATTATCTCCTTCAACCATTGATGTAAAGTGGAAAAACTATTTGCCTCTCATTGGTGTATTGTAGAGATCTGAAATCTTGCATGACTGTATCTCTTTTGGCCTATGAATGGTATATAAGTGAATCCTCTCTTTCCTTGTGTCATTCATTTTGGTTTTCTGATCTATATGTAATTTTTAGGTTAAAGCAAGTCTGGGTGTGTATATCTTTTAGTGTCATGATGGTTCAAAAGTGCATTTATGTGCAGAGATTGGTTTGAACACTCTATTTTGGTGCATCACCCCCTTAGGTTAGAATAGGTAGATTTTCTTCTATATATTCCTTCTCCCTTTTCCTCTCCAATAGTAGTTAGGTGCACCTTGATAGTAAAGGAAGATGGCCTTCTTAGGAGACTCAACCTCATAGTTCAAGTCCCATAGCTTGGAGGTTGTTTCCATGTTTCACAAGGTTTTCCTTAGGTAAAAACTTAGGAAAAGGGTGCAAAGCTTTGTGAAAATAATTTTTGGCACACCCAGTGGGACAATATTTAGAAAATTTCAAGTTTACTGGTGTCAAAAGGAATATTTCAAGATTAATACCAAGGAGATGGTACTAGATTCTATGTTCAAGCCTTCAAGGGTTTCATTCTTCAAGTACTTGGTGACTCTGAGCTTCACATACATCTAGTTCTAGACCAAAGTTCTAGTAATTCATGCCCAAAGCTGAAACAAGGGCATCTTCTAGAGGTAAATTTTAGTACCAAGAGCTTTCATTTTTAAAACCTAGAAGAAGGAAGACTAGAGTATCTTTATCACTTGTTGGGAGTGCAATAGAAACAAATACAACTATAGGATCCATCTCTACTCCTCTTGCTATTAGGTCTCAGCCTAGATTTCCATTAGCACATATCAATAGATCACTTGTCTATATTGCACAACCTAGAGCTCATGCTTTTTCCACCTTTAATAGTGGAAGTCCTCTTTTATTGGCCCAAAGACATGACATACCAATAGCTGCACTCAAAAGTATACCAAAATTTACTAGTGAAACTTCTATCTCTCCATTAGAACACATTCAATAAGTTGCAAATGTTTGTAATATCCACGGTATTATAGAGGACGATGTTACAGTTAGGATTCTAGCCTCATCCTTGAAAGGAAAAGAACTACAATGGCATAGAGGTTTGGCTCATGGTTCTATAGTAGATTGGGATGGATTAGGAGCAGGACTATGCAAACACTTTGAGGACAAAAGCAACCATTTGTCACTTTTAGAATAGTTGACTACTATAAAAAGAGCCCCCCATGAATGTATGACTAATTTCAACTATAGATTTCAAAAGACATGGGATAGAATACCTAATTTAGTAAAGCCTACCCCTAGTAATGCCTTCTTGCATTACCTCAAAGCTTTTAACAGTGACATTGCCACTACAATCCAAACTATTGGAGGAGATACCTTGACTAATGCTTATGACATAGCAATAAAGTCAAAAAAACATCCTAATACAAGGAGGTAAGCTAGCTCCAAGGCCTCCTATGCCTTTCTTTCTAGATGTTCCAAATCACCAACCAACAATGGCTCCTTTTACCACAACTTCCACGTCATAATCCCTTGCTCTAGTCCCTCAAGCTTCCACATCTTCAAATGGAATAGATGAAATCAAGGAGATGATGGAATCTATGATGTTGAACATAGATAAAAGATTGCAGGGCCAAGAGAAGAAGTTGGAGGATAGCTCAAGGTAGTAAGGCTCATCAATTGCAACATCAAACTCTAAATAGTGGTAGGCCTCCAAATCATAATCATGGGAATGTTTCTTTTGATCAGAATACATAGAATAGCCATGCTTCAACCTCAAATGTAAACCAAAGCAGGGTCATAGTTCCTCAAAACAACATGGCCCAAGATTAGGATTATTGTCCCTCCTGTAACTACTCTTATGCCTGTTGCATGTGTCAGAAGGTTGAATCCTATTTGGCTTTGATCATCCAAGAGCCTGCAGTAGGACAATCATACAAGGAGGACCAATTTAAAGATGGCTCATATATGCAAGGACAAGGTGATTGCTCCTTTATGAATCATCAGGTGGAAGAACATTGTAATGTAAACTAGGATTCCATTGCTCACAACACTATGAGAAAAAGAAGAGCTATTGAAGATGCTACCCCTCCTCCTCCCAATTAGGCCTCAACTTCAAATGTAATACCTCATGAACAAGCAATAAATGATCAATCAAATAGCTTTCAGCAGCAAAGGAAAAATAATGGTAGAAAGGATGTAAGTGATCCTCAGGTTGTTCCATCTCAACCTCCTACAAATGAAACTCCCAAGGCTTCTACCAAGGTACCTACTATTCCATTCAGTGTGGTATAAAAATTGAAGAAGAAAAATGTGAATATTTCCATGTGGGATGTTGTTGCTACTATACCCATGCAAAAGAGGTTGTTGCAGCAAGAATTGGAAAGTATTGAACCAAAGGGTAAGCCACCCAGCATGGAAAGAACCACAAGCCTAGTATAGCCATCAAGGGAGGAAGAAACAAGTAAAATGGTTAGACCCCCTCCATTTTATGTCTCTTTAATTATAGGGGGTAAATTATTCCACAATTGCATGATTGATTCAGGGGCTAGTAGTTCAATGATGCCTAGGTGTGTTGTTGATGCTTTGGAAATGAAATGTGAGCCCATTGTTAAGGATGTATTATAGTTGGATGGTAGTACTGTCAAGACTTTAGGGATTTTTAGGAATAGGGAAATGGCCCTACATGCATGCCCTGGTTGTACTATAACTCAAGATATATCCATTGCTAAAGTAAAGCCACATTTTTCCATTTGTCTGTCAAGAGACTTCACTACCCAAATAGGTGGTTACATATGTTCTTATTGGTAATATATGTTTGTTAGAACAAGATATGGGGCCAAAGCTTCAATCAAAGCAGAGCCTCAATCCCTCCATCATACTGAACCCTACACCCCTAATCTCATCAACATGAATTGCACTATCCTAGAAATGGATGAGAATGACATAATGAATGAGCCTACCACTTTCCTAGAAGAGATACCTAATTTTCTCTTAGATGAATGGGCTAATGCATATCAATTTTATCCTATGTTAGAAACCCTGGAGATAGGCATCAATACATATTATATATTAGAGAAGGATGCTCTAGTTCCCAATCTTGTGGAGACTAAAGAAAATGTGAGTGGGATATGGAGTATGTACTTTAATGGCTCAAGGAATAAGAATGGATTTGGGGCTAGTGTGATGTTGATTTATTTTGCACAAGTAACATACTACTTCTCCTTTAGGCTCCAATTTAGTTGCACTAATAATGTGGCTGAGTATGAATCCTTCATTCAAGGTCTCCTACTTGCTCAGAAAAGAGGAATTAAAGCTTTAAGTGTATATGGAGATAGTGAGTTGGTGGTTAATCAAGTGAGAAATTAGAATATCACCAAGAACAGTTTGCTAAAGTCTTATAAACATAGGGTATGGGATTTTCTTGAGGGTTTCAATGCATTTAATATTCAAAGCATCCCTAGAAAATAAAATAGACATGTTGATAGACTTGTAGCAATAGGTGCATCTCATGATGTGCCAGGGAATCTTGAGGAGAAGAAGAAGAAACAAATCAAAATGGTAGTAAGGCCTTCCATCCCTAAAAAAAACATCCATTGGCAAGTGTTTGAATCTGATGAAAAAATTGTAAGCTTCTTGCAGAATGAAGTAGAGTTTTTAGATAGAAACCAATTGAGACTGCAAGATCAGTATGGTGATCAAATCATTAATCTTAGTTCCAAAAAATTCCCTAAGGGTATCATTACCTTAGAGAGTGTTTTTAATCCTAATGACCAAGCAAGAGGCATAGTCATGAGCCTAGCTACTGATGAAGATGATCACACCGCAATCACAGTTGCTAATGGAAAATCCTTAAACATGGGGAAGGTATGTTTTGAGATTTAGCAAGAAAGTTTTATTCATCTATGTCAAGAATTCAATGATGTATTTTCTTGGACATATGATGATTTAAAGGGTTTTGACCCAAGGTTGTTTCAGCATACCATAGATTTAGTTGATCATGTCAAACAAGTAAGACAAAAATAGAGACTAGTGAATCCCAAAATTGAACCCTTCATGAGAAAGGAGCTATCCAAATTGACTGAGGCCAATATAATTTTCTCCATCAAGCACTTGTCATGGGCAGCAAAACTTGTCTCCATTAGGAAGAAGAATGGAGAAATTAGATTGTGTGTGGACTTTAGGGACCTTAACCAAGCTTCCCTTAAAGATCACCATCCTCTCCCTTCCATGGAGCAAATTTTGTCCAATGTCAATGGTTCAAAGAGGTTTTCATTTCTTGATGGATTTTTTGGCTACAATTAAGTGCTGGTTAAAGAGTTTGATAGGTACAAGATTGCATTTACCACCAAATGGGGTACCTATTCTTATTGTAAGATTCTATTTGGGCTAACCAATGCAGGTGCTACATTTTAGAAGGCAATGGAGATGGCCTTAAACAATGTGATCCAAAATTTTGTATTAGTTTACCTTGATGATATCAAAGTGTATTCAAACGATGTAAAAGATCATTTTGATCATTTAAGATAGGTGTTCTCAAGGTTTAGAGAGTTTGGGGTATCCCTTAACCTGAGGAAGTGTGTCTTTGCTACCAATCAACAAAAATTATTAGGACACAATGTATTTGAGGATGGTTTAACCACTGATCTAGAAAGAAAAAAAGCAATATTTTCTCTCCCTCTTCCTAAATATAAGAAAGGGTTGCAAATTTTCCTTGGTAGGATAAATTTTGTGAGAAGATTTATCCCTAATCTTACTACCATGGTAAAACCGCTTACGACTATGCTCAAGAAAAGCATGGTATTTGCATGGACCAAGGAAGGGAAGGAAAGTTTTGAAGAGATTAAGGTAGCCATAGCCTCAACCCCTACTCTCATGAATCAAAAATTTGAAAAGGATTTTATCCTTTATACCCTTTGTAGTGAGTCAAGCATTTCTGTTGTCTTGACTCAAACAAATGATAAAGATGAAGAGCAGCCCATAGCCTTCTTTAGTGAAGGACTTAAAGGGTATGAAGACAAATACATCTATGTAGAGAAGAAATCCCTTGTAGTCATAATAGCTTTAAATAAATTTAGACACCTCCTATCTCATAATAAGATTCATTTGTTAGTACCCCATGTGAGTGTGAAGGATTTCCTTTTGAGCAAAGATATTATTGAGAAGAGAGTTGGTTGGATTACTAAAGTAATGGAATATGGTGTTGACATCCAGATCACCAAGCTAGTAAGAGGGAAAGGGTTGTGTAAACAGAATGATATCATATCAAGAACCAAATGAGGAAGTCGCTATGATACTAAAAGAACAACAAGAGACAAGAAATGATGACCCAAGGAGTTGGATGGATGATATGAAGAATTTCTTATTAGGCAATGGATATCCTCAAGGATTAGATAAAACTTAAAGGAGATAGTATAGATTATAGTCAATTCCTTATATCATAGTTGATGGTATCCTTTTTAGGAAAGATTTTAATTGAGCCCTATTAGGGTGCATTGACATAGACCAAGCTGAAAGAATGATCAAAGAGCTTCATGATGGTCCTGATGGTGGTCACTTCTTAGTAAGGACAACTGCAATGAAGATCATGAGGGCTAGTTACTATTAGCCATCCCTATTCTATGATTGTCATAGGTATGTGAGGAAGTGTGAAAAATGTGCCTTCTTTTCTGGTAAGCAAAAGCTTGTAGCTCTTCCTCTTCACCCCATTCAGGTGGACCAACCTTTTTCTTAATGGGGATTGGATTTCATACACCCTATCAATCCTTCTTCTAGTTTTGGTCACAAATGGATTTTAGCTAGTATCGATTACTTCACTAGATGGACATAGGTAGTTGCATTGAAGGATGCTATAGAATCTTCAGTTGTTGAGTTTCTTGATGGAATTGTGACTAGGTTTGGTGCCCCTTCAACCATTATTTTAGATAATGCAAAATCTTTTGTAGGAGCTCAAATTTTTGCATGGGTAGTTGACCGTAATATCTACTTGAGCACATCCTCAAACTACTATCCTCAAGGCAACGGTTTGGCTGAGTCATCTAAAAAGAACCTGATTACAATTATGAAAATAACTATAGAGGATAACCAGAGGTGTTGGCATCAAAAGTTGAGGACTACACTATGGGCTAATAGAATAACACCTGAGAGCTTAATAGGAAATTCACCATTTATGTTGATATATGGTAGAGAAGCAAGGCTTTCAATTTTATTAGAATTTCCATCCCTAGAACTAGGTTATCAAATAGAGCTAATTAAAGATGATGCCTTGATAGTGAGAATGGTAGAGTTGATGGAGCTGGAAGAGAGAAGAGGTTAGGCCATCTAGAGCCTAGAAAGATATCAGCAGTAGGTGAAAGGGAGCTTTGACAAGAAGGCTAGGGTCAGAATCTTTAGAGAGGGTGATTTGGTTTTGAAATGGGATGCAAACAAAGCAAAAGAAGACACTCAAAATTTGATGCAATATGGAGTGGCCCCTATGTGATTGTTAGTTGCAAGCAAGCTAATACTTTTCAATTAAGCAGGCTTGGTGGTGAAATTTTGCCTATCCCAGTCAATGGGATCTATCTCAAACCATGTTTTTGACAAGGGTTGAGGTTTCATGTACATAGGTAGCTTAGTTTTCTTCCTATTGTTTTCCAGCTTTCCAAGAATTCCATGAGCACATGTGTTTTGTTGAGGTTGCAAAGTTGCAGAGGGTAGGTTTTTCACAGTTTTGTTCTCACAAAGGTAGGTGTAGGGTTACACCATGCATTGATCCACATTTTTTATGACTCTATAGCCCAATGGATGCATAAGGCCATGGTCATACATATAGCTAGCTTGCATCCCCTATGAGTCGCCAGAAATGTTACCTATTTTGCCTGCCGCCAAAGTTTGAATTCAAACACTTATGCCCTCCCAATGGCCACTTACCATATTTTATATTATTTAAATGCATGGAAATATCAAAAAATAAAACATTTAAAACTCTATGGTATTTCCTATTTCCCTAAGTTATTTTCACTAGCCCATAACTTTCTGTGCCATTAGATCTTTGGCGATCTAGGGTGGGCACTTTCTTTCATTCTCAAGATGCACTACCTTTAAAAAATGCAAGGAAGCCCCTTTGTGATGTGTGGCAGGTGGGTTTGTCTTCTTTTGTGGGCTGCAAGGTTGGTGAGCTACTAGTGAGCTAGCAGTTTGATTGGCACCTGCTTTCCTACATTTTTCCTTTTGTCAGACTTTTTGACAATGAGGGCAAGTGCCCTGGTGACACATGTCCTAATGACATGACAGAGGATACTCACGTGGGTTCAATAAGCATGGGTTATGAACATCATCAAATCTCCCAAGATCGAGGGCTGGCACTTGCCCACAATATGAAGATGCAGGGATGTTAAAGAATGTAGGCAAGCACCTCACTACTGCATGTCCTTGTGGGGTCAAGTTTGTTCCATATGTTGTAGGGTGATACCAAGGTGGTGTCAGGTTGCTAAGTTGGATGCCAAGTTGTGCTAAGTGGTTCATAGGCCTAAAATTTTTAGTGGGTAGGCGTAGTATAATGGAGGATCTTCCACGATCGTTGATCTTACGAAGATCAATGATTAGTGCTTGCCTACAATATGAAGATGTGAGAAAGTTAAAAATTGTAGGGAAGTGCCTGAAGGACATGTGTCCTTGTGGGCCTAGGGAGATACATTATAGCTAGGGCATTGGTAATGAGGGCCAATAGTTATGAGACCGTCACAGTTAGAGTTGCAAGGTGGCTCGGTTAGTTGGTCAACCATGTGGAGATCTTTGCAAGGTAGCAAAAAATTGAAAGACTATTGGCCCACGTGGCTCACCCTGGTGGTAGAATTCAATTGACTTGCTAACTTTGCTGATTCACAAGCTAGAAATGGAGGGGATCGAGTTTTGTTACGTGATTTGATCCTCATGATCAATTCCAACCACTCTCAAATGAATGTTGAACCCTGTAAACAGTAGGAAAACACTCCACCACCCCAATTTATTCATCTACTTGGTTAGAATGGTAAATGGCATTGTTTTGTTAGAGCCCTATTTCAACAAAATATCAGGTTTCATTGTATTTGAACCTATGCCCAAATCAGATTTTCTCCAGATATTTATCGAGACTTAATGGCAGTGGTTGTGGAGTAACTTCAGTTAGAAAATATCTCAGTTATGCTTGAGCTATAAAAGAAATTTTTGTAGATTTTGTTATGGGCGACTCTTCCCTAACTTCTCTGATATTGCTCTGCAATTTCACTATAAAATCCCTTTGCCTCTAAACTATATGAAATTCTACTTCATCTCCTTCAGCCATTGATGTAAAGTGAAAGAACTATTTGCCTCTCATTGGTGTATTGTAGAGATCTGCAATCTTGCATGATTGTATCTCTTTTGGCCTATGAATGGTATATAAGTGAATCCTCTCTTTCCTTGTGTCATTCATTTGGGTTTTCTGATCTACATGTGCTTGTTAGATTAAAGCAAGTATGGGTGTGTATATCTTTTGGTGTCATGATGGTTTAGAAGTGCATGTATGGACAGAGATTGGTTTGAAAACTCTATTTTGGTGCATCACCCCCCTAGGTTAGAATAGGTAGATTTGCTTCTACATATTCCTTCTCCCTTTTCCTCTCCAAGAGTAGTTAGGTGCACCCTAATAGTAAAGGAAGCCGGCCTTCTCCAGAGACTCAACCTCATAGTTCAAGTCTCATAGATTGGAGGTTGTTTCCATGTTTCACAAGGTTGTCTGTAGGTAAAATGTAATGACTCTTTTTTTGTGACATATATATTTTCCCATTTTCATCCGCACCACTTTGATAATCTTCCTATATGATGATTCTTCTCCAAAGTTGATTCTATATATATATATATATATATATATATATATATATATATATATATATATATATATATATATATATATATAATTTTATTTTAAGGGTCACGTCCTTCCATTATATCAATAATAATATAGTTATATTATATTAATTATATATTTATATTAATAAGTTTTTGATTAATTAATATAACTATATTAATAAGTATATCATTTATATTTTTTACAAGATATTAAATATGTTATATAACATTGTATGTTTATAATAACATATTCAAATATATGTTGTTATAAATATATTGTATTATTGTTCATATTAATTCTTGTATTATTAATATATATTATATTGATTAGTCTATTAATCAATTTATTATTATTATCATTAGTTATTAATATTATATATATTCAAATGTGAATACATTATAATCTTCTTTGGTTTCATAATGTAACTATAATATTTATTATTATCTATTTATTATTATTCTTAATTATTATCATTATATAATATGTTATTCAAATATTCATATATCCTTAAATTTGGGGTCATGACAAATCCACCCCTCTTGAATTTGCTTGTCCTCAAGAAATAATCATTTTCATACTTGTTCAACCTTATATAACGAAATTGACTACTAGATTCTATTCAAATTTTTACTTATAAGATTACTTCATTCTATTCTATAAAGAGCCACACATGTAGTATGCATTTGAATGTGAGGTATACATATGAATGCATGAGGACACAAAGAAAACACGAGGCATACACATTGATGCATGAAGACACAAAGTAGACACGATGTAGACACATCATACATAGCCTTGATTAAATCCTAAAATTAAAAATGCACAATGACTATACTTCTTCATTAGGCTTATGAATCTTGCAACCACAAACTAAGCATTAGTACATGCATATATATAAACTTCATAGAAATTTGAATGATAATAAGTTAATCCAAGCCAAATACATGCTAAGCCCAAGAGCAAAACTTTTGGCCCCCTTGGCCTTGGTGGTAGGTTTTAGGCATCCACACGAGGTGGTCTACTTAGTGGATTTCTTATTTGGCTAGAAAGGTTCTTGTGAAAAGGAGTCATTACTTACTTTCCCTTAACTAGCAATACAATAGGGTGTCATAACCACTCTCCCTTGATTGTAAACTCCATAGGAAAGTTGATAGGGTGCCCTTACTATCTTCCCCTTAACTAGTACTACAATAGGGTGTTCTCCCCTAATTGCAGACTCCATAGGAAAGTGGTAGGATTCCCTTACTATCTTCCCCTTAACTAGTACTACAATAGGGTATCATAGCAGCTCTTCCCTGATTGTAGACTCCATAGGAAGGATAGATGCTCTTATAGTCTTTCCCTTAACTAGTACTATAATAAGGTGTCTTAATAGACCTTCCTTAATTGTAGACTCCGTAGGAAAGTTAAATATGGCCTTTCCCTTAATTGATACTACAATAAGGTGTCTTAACAGACCTCCTTTAATTGCAGACCCCATAGAAAAGTTAAATATGGCCTTTCCCTTAATTGATACTACAATAAAGTGTCTTAACAAACCTCCTTTAATTGTAGACCCCATAGGAAAGTTAAATATGGTCTTTCCCTTAACTGATACTACAATAAGGTGTCTTAACAGACCTCCCTTAATTGTAGACCACATAGGAAAGTTAAATACAGTAGGGTTTCTATATAGTTTTTTCCTTAACTAGTACTACAATAAGGCATCTTATAGACCTTTCTTGATTGTAGACTCCATAGGAAAGCTACTTGAAATCCCTAAATTTTTTCTCAAATAATAAATTTTACACTTTGATGATTACATTAATTAAGAAAACTTAAAAATTTCATATTTTAACTATGGTTGAACTTCCTTGAAGCTCCCTCTAAATCTTAATCTCCCTCTTTTCCTGCAAGAAATTTCTCGAAGAAAAGATCAAGGCACATAATTCTAATAGAAAATAAAGAATAAGAGAGAGACTATAATGAATAGATTATACCCAAAGGATAATATATACTTATTTTCATATCAACAAAATTTTATTTTATCCTTCATTTCTTTCGACATTAATATTGTAATTGAAAAAAATTGTCTATTAATTAATTCCATTAAACTATACTGATATCGACTAACATATTAGTTACTCTTATAATATCAAATCATTAATTATCATGATTTCAATTAAATTCATATTTGTAATATTAGTAATATTCAAATTGGAATATTTTTTATAATTATGCATATATAAATATGTTCATACACATAAATATATAATAATATGAAAAAATATTATATAACAAATATATCCAATACATAAAACAACTTTTGTACTGAATAAAATATCTTACCTTTATCTTTCATACCTCCCAAGTTCTACCCCTATGATTTTAGGATTGATTATTCCTTCATTCTTGATGATGGCCCGTGATATATGATTTGTTTAAAATGTGTTTTTCCTTGAATGGTTTCCATTCTTTTCCCATTGGGAAGGTCTTTTCCTTTATAATAATTATTTCGCCAAAGTTCACCCAATAAGAATCAGAGATGTTGACTTTGAAAAATAACATATTTTTGAATAAGTACTGGTTAAATACATTGGTGCATTTGGTTTTGCAGACCCTTGACTACATATATATCTCTCACTTTATCATTATACAGATGGTTTGCCAAAACTCCCTCAAACCTCCATTGAATGAAGACACACTGTGTATATTCAAAGTTACTTGTGTCAATTCTTAACTTTGTGACTTTTGTATTCATTCACTATTATAGTCATTCACCATTTATTGCTATCAGTGAAGGCATGACTTGTTGCATCTCCTTGTATTTGCCTTTTCTTTTACCCACTACTGACTACCTTCAGTTACTTTCCAACTTAAATAGCTTATTCTATTGCAAGTATTTGACGTCAATGGTGACTTAGTTGTCTCAAATATCGCATATTCTATTTATACCTTTGGAATCTATGTCCTGTATTGCTTCTTATTGTCTTTTCCCTTTTTTTTAAAAAGCAATTCATCTAATTTTTCCCTGTACCTTATATTCCAGATTTTTAATATCAACTTTGTTTTGCCTAATTAGCAGTGGAAATAATAAAATAAAATAAAGAGTTGTACATTCTTAACATAGGTCTGTTTTGGATGATTAAATAAGACCCATCTTGATCCATCTCTTAATCACCATATTTTGTAATGTCTTATGATTTATGTAGTCAATACTTAATCCGTCTGTCTCTATATTCCTCATACTCTTAGTACTGGGGATCGTGTGTATGCAGAGATCAGGCAATGTCAATCAATCTCACTCGAAATGGAAGATGCCTTCAATATATACTTATTCTTATATATCTTTCAAAGCAGGTTCAATGTGAATTTACAAATCTCAAAAAATGTAATATAGTTTTCTTTAGTACCTATCCCCTCTTTAGATTTCGCTACATAGAGAGAGCATTATTTATATTCTATTCTAATTTCTATATCAAACTCCTATTGTAGCTTGGTATTAGCAATGGAGTTGAACTATATATGTTATTGGGAAGTAATATCTACGTCTATGTGTGATTATATTTAGCAGAGTCTCAAATATAATCTCTTTGTAGAGATTTAAGTTTATTTTATTCATCCATCTATCTTCTTTCTCAAATCAAAAGTATCACTAATTTTTCCAATTTATGCGGGATCACCATGGATTCAATTAATAACATTTCTTGAATAATTTTTTTTTTTTTTTTAACATGCTACCAAATCTCTATCCCAACCATAAATGTAATATACTTTTTCTTTTCTTAAAAGGTTCCGTTGATTCATTTTATATTCAATTGTTTCACTCTATATTATCCTTTCTTATTTTGATATTTGATATTCTTCATCCCTTCAGATTTATAAATAGAAAATTTGAATTTTTCTGTAAAAAAATTATGAAATGTTAATTCTCCTCCTTATCCTCCTAATATTTTTGTTTTTTTCTAATGAAATGGTATCTCCATTCATTTGCAGGCATCATTGTTGTCTCTTTTCCTTCGTAACCTTTTGTATTATACAATTTTTTTAATATAGTCTATTGTCATAACAAATTCTTTAATGCCCGTCTTCAAATTTTCTCCACAGGATGACAGAATCAAGCTCTGATACCAATTGTAATGACCCTTTTTTTGGGACATATGTATTGTCCCATTTTCATCTGCACCACTTTGATAATCTTCCTATATGATGATTCTTCTCCAAAGTTGATTCAATATATATTTTATTTTATTTTAAGTGTCACGTCCTTTCATTATATTAGTAATAATAATATAGTTATATTATATTAATTATATATTTATATTAATAAGTTTTTGATTAATTAATATAACTATATTAATAAGTATATCATTTACATTTTTTACAAGATATTAAATATGTTATATAACATTGTATGTTTATAATAACATATTCAAATATATGTTGTTATAAATATATTGTATTATTGTTTATATTAATTCTTGTATTATTAATATATATTATATTGATTAGTCTATTAATCAATTTATTATTATTATCATTAGTTATTAATATTATATATATTCAAATGTGAATACATTATAATCTTCTTTGGTTTCATAATGTAATTATAATATTTATTATTATTCTTAATTATTATCATTATATAATATGTTATTCAAATATTGATATATCCTTAAATTTGGGGTCATGACATAAAAACTTAGGATAAGGGTGCAAACCTTTGTGACAACATCAGCCTAGCAAATTATAAATTCAATAAACCCTTAAATACACCCCTCAAGCCACAAGTCGGCTCACAACAAAAATTAAATACATATGACCTAAATTAAATGCATAAGTCATCTAACCATAGAAAACTTGGTTAACATAGAACCAAGACCGAATTGATAATCAAAGAAAACCACAGTGAGTGTGAGCATTCCACCAAACATAATTGGGCTCCTTCATTAATTGAGCACCAATATGCGTTGAGTCCTCTAAAAGAATCTAAGCCCCTTCATTAACCAAGCTACTTAGTTAACATTGCATTCAAGCATAACCAAGAACCCAATGTATGCTAAGTACCAAAATCATTGTTGAATGCCTTCATTAACCAAGTCACTCAATTAACACATCAACCATAAACTACCTACTAATTACTGAGTACCATCTCTTCACTAACCAAGTTCTCCAACACTAAAGCCAAAAAACCCCAACATGTAGGATAGCTAAACAACCAAGGATGCTCCTATATTATTCCTTCAAAATTGAAGTTTGTAACAATACATGATATTTCCATTTCTATAAGTCTATGTTTGCAATGCTAACCAATCAATATAAACCTCCTCTAGACATTATGCCTCGATACAACTCTTCCAATTGGGTGTAAAGCATGAGGTGGAATTCGATGTTGTTCCATATGATTTTTCCCTTTATCTAATTCCATTTCATCTATGAGGTCTAATAACACATACTCTTATAAGAAAGGTTTTAGACATCAACTTCAAAAAGGCTAGGTCAATGTTGAAGTGGACCTCAACAAGTATGAGTCTTGGGACCTCTTTAAAATCTTCAATTTCTTTCTTTTTTTAAAAATCTTTTTCAATGCATGTCTAATCCCAATACCCATTTGATCACAAAAGATGATATGTGCATCTTTTTTTGATGAATAGACTCTTCTCTATTAATTAAATATAAAAGTTACATATTAACAAAAAAAGGGGTTGGGGGGTACAAGATCACCTTCCATAATTCAAATGTCCTGGGGCCAAAAACTCAACTACTCATCAAAGCAATATAAAGCTCAAAGGCTAAAGTCCAAACATAATAACACAATAACATAAAAATCCTTCAATATGGGAGGGTAAGGACCCTAGAGTGGGGAGGATCTTTGTCACCAAAAACCTATACATTAGTAGAGTTATGGGGTAGGTCAAGGGGAGCCTACCCATCTTTAGCAGTAGCAACACTAGGAGCATCTTTTTCTCCCTTTATTCTAGGAATGGAAATGGCTAAATCTAGCCAAAGGAAAGACCACATAGGGTCTCAACTATAGGAAGGATGCCCAAAATCAAAAGAAATTGGAGGAACCATCGAGGACCATCTTGAGCCCAACCTCTAAGGAGGCTAGGCTGAGTGGTGACAACCACCAAATCTGCCACTAGGGGACACCCTAGCCACCATGCAAGGAGCATTTCTGTAGTGAGAAAAAAGCTCTTGGAGGTGGGCCACCTCTAAATCCAAATTTTATGTTTGTACTTGAATCTACATCATTAAAATCTTACATATATATGCTTTAATGTGTATAGAAACAATTATATCAAGAGATTTGTGAGAGAATATAATAGGATTTTAATCTTTCTAGAGATTGAATAAAATTTCCATTTGGAAAGCATGCTAGATTTGGGGTTACTTAAAAGGGAGCTTGGGTGTGTCTCTCAGATCTACCATGTGCCAAGGGAAAGACTCTAAGTGAAATAGTTTTAAAAAAATCATGAATCCAGTGCCAGTAATGTTGAGCTTCCAAACCAAAAAATATGTAGAAATCTTTCTAGCTACCAAAAAAAGAAAATATGGGATCATAAACACCCAAATGTCAAATTCAAGGGCACAAAGGTAGCCCTTGAAAGAGGATGCACCAAGAAAAATGAGAAATCTATGGATCAATTATAATTATCCATATATTGGAAAACCTATGACTCCAGGTCTTTTGATAGGACTGTAAATGCCAACTCTAGTTGAGGACATTGACTATTGATGGGTGAGGTACCAACCACTTTAACCCAACTTGTGTTTGTAGTTGGTCACTAGAGTGGCATGATACCACTTTAATTCTTTCCACCAGAGCTGAGATGATTAAATACCAAGCTTGTGCTACATATGAAGATGCACCACAGAAACTAGATGATCAAATGTCTAACAATGTAGACTGATGAACCTAAATTGCACCTACATATTCTACCAGGAGAGAAGGCTCATAGTGACTCAATAAAAAGTATCTTTGGGTGCCTTTTATGCTATGTTTTAAAAAAACATAGAGTACTTGCTCCCTAAACTTTGGCCAAAGGTACACCTTGAATGGAAAACAAGGGTGACCATCACAAGTTATTTTGGTTAATTGAGAGACCATCTTTAAATCAATCACCACCCATTGAATCCATGACTTAATAGCTTCCCAAGATTTCAAACAAAAATTAGTAAAAAAAGTACCCTAAATTTGCATAGGATTAGAGGTGATAAGAAGGGTTTAAAAGACAATCACCTTCCAAGAAATCTAGTTAACTAGGTAGTTCAAAGAAATACAATGTCTCAAAAAAAATTCTAGGCCTCATTGCCAGTAAGGGCCAAAATGACTCTCTTAGCACAAAGGGTAGTGCATTTCTTTTGGGTACAAAGTAGCCCAAGGCCACTAGATTCTTTGGTAAGACAACAAAACTCCCATACCACTCAATGGAAGTCATGATTAGAAATATCAGAGGCCCAAATAAAATCCCTTAATAGTCACTTGAGCTTGAGGTATGATTACTTGGAGGGATCCCAAAAAAGGATTAGTAAACATGTATGGTAATCAGCACTTTAGAGAAAATCTAAAAAATTTTGGCTAAAGACAAGGGCTTGTTGATCTAGTGCTCCAACATTTTTGCAAACCTAGCCAAAATAGCATTCAAAATCTCCACAAGTGAAGCTTTCAATGAAAATGGGATACCAGGGAAGTGAAATATTTCACCTTGTTGCACCCATTTCCATTGGTAGTGGTCAAACCAGAGTAGATAGAAAAGAATGCCTGTAGCAAAGGGTTTTGTGTCATTTGATAACAGAGTTAGAGGTGAGAAAAAATAAGAACTATGAGGCATTAGAAACATTTTCCTCATCCTCAATGAGTGTGAGGAAGGAATCATCCACTAAGTGGCCATCAACTAGCTAGGATATAGAATTGAGGAGGGAGATGCCACACACTAGGCCCACAAAAATGGCATTGGCAAGTAGGTAGCCAAACCCTTCCACAACTAGAACATAAAGAGATGGTCTAAGAGGGAACCCTTGTTGAATAGACCTAAAGATAAAAAAAGCCTTAGATTACATCCCATTAATGGTCATACATATGGAGTCATCCCCAAAAAGAATTTAAATGGACTGAAGGAAAACAAGACCAAACCCTAGAGCTTACAACATGGCTAGTATGAAGGGCCACTCAATCCAATCATCCAATCATAAGCTTTAGTAAATTCAATCTTGAGAAATAGAGCATACTATTTGGATTGGTATGCCCATCCCATACCTTTCTAGAAAACAATAATATTATCTAGGATATACCTAGACTTGATAAAGCCATTTTTTTTATGGTGCACAATCTAAGGCAAGAGATATTAGATCTTAAGGGTGAAACTCTTAGCAATGATCTTGTAAGAGACATTCAAAAGTCTAATGGGCCTTCAATTGAAAATTTTCTTGAGGTCATTGACATTAGGTATGAATTTTATGTTACCCTTGTTAATTATACTCCCTAGGGTTTAAGAATTAAAGGCTTCAATATAAACTTTGTGTAGATCAAGGCCAATGTCATCCCAAAAGACTTTATAAAATTCATAAGGGAAGTTTTCATAGCTCAAGGCTTCATCTTTTTCTAGGTAAAATATATCCTCTTTAAGATCAGAAAGCATAATCTTCTACTCAAAAAAGACATACTTCTCTAGAGCAATCTTGTTGGGGGTGACAATGATCCAATCTTATAGAGCTTTTTTCCATGCCACAAAGGCACCCTATTTAGTGAAAATTTTCTCATAGTGGTGCACAAAAGTGTATAGAATATTAGGAAGATCACAAAAATTTTAGTGTCACCTTTCTTGATATGTTTGATGCCCACAATAGAGTGGCAAGCCCTAAGAGCTTCAAAAAAACTCTTTGGAAGCCTAGTCACTGTTGTCACAAAAGTCTCCACCCCTACTTGAGGTGTGACCTTCAAGCAACCTTGTGTGACATGGAATCAATCTCCAAGTGTGGGACTTGCATTCTGAGGTCAAATATCTAGAGAAGTTTGGCTTCATTACTATCAGGGTGCACCTAAACTACTACTAGGAAGGAAAAGGGAGAAGTAGAACATAAAGAAAGTGCAGAAAGGAAAAGGGGCAGTGATGCATTGAGATAGAATGGTGGTTATGACTCTACCCATGTATGCACAACACATCAATTAAAAGTCTAGATACACAGATCTTGGCTCTATTCTATTCCTAAGGAACACATGAAGGTCAAAAGCTAATAAAAATATTGAAATGAAGAAATCTTCACAATACAATCCTTATCAACAGATTAAACACAACATGTAGAAATAGGCGAAATAGAAAAGAAACATTCAAGGAGAGGCAAGATACATGTACAAACCATTGAATGGAAAGAAAAGGTAAAATAGGAAAAAAAAAATTCACTAATGGAAGGTAAGTAATTACATAGCATAATGTTGCTACAAAAAATGCAAATAGAGAAGAACCCTAAAAAATTATTTACAACAGTCTTTTAAAGAGTTTGAACATAACTCAAATCTAACTTGAAGTTCAAACCCCAACCCAAGGTGGAGTCAAGTTGCAAAGAGAAGCAATAGATGAATATAAGATGTAAATCTGATCATGAAATATAATTTTCTATAGAAGTGACAGGAAGAAACCAAAATCAATGCACTCGATCGTAAGAGATCGAATCCAAAAGATCTGATCATTACATGTAATAAAGAGGCATGGAAATGCATTAATTCCATGGAAGAAGGCCCAAAATATCAGTTTTCATTAAAGAAATGATCCTTGTAACATGTCATGGCCACATTAAATAAATCTACACTACTATCAAAAAAATGTGGGATAGGATTACACGCAAGTTAACCTACCATGAAAATTATAGAATTGACCCACGTGGATTAAATATGATCTACCCAAAAAATTTATGAACAATTGATGTAGATCTTCCTTTTAGAATGAACTACTTAGATGCTGCAAAAAAATCCCCAACCGATGAATAAAACCTAAACATAGATACAATGATGCAAAGAGCAACAATGGAAGCACAAATTTAGGAATGAACCCCAAAACAACACTCAAGATGTTCAAATGATTGCACTTATGATTTGATTCACTTCAACAAGTGTACACCTCTACAGGGAACCACTCTGAAGGTTTCAAGATTTACCATACACAAATATGGCACAAAACAACTTGAGCCAAATCAAACCTTTAAGGACAAGTTCCCTTAATTTGGGTAAAGTGGGGATTTTGAGGTTCTAAGCCACACAACTTCCAACAAAGGCTAGAAACTACTTAGTCACAATCCAATTAAGAAAATCCATGATTGGTTTTACTCCCAACAACCCACAACACAAATTTCAAGAAAGGACCTAGAATCCTATTAGGTCTCCAATCCTTGATTTTTGCCAATAACTTAAAAATTTCCCAAAAGACTTAGGGAAAAAATCACACTTCTAGATACCCCTTTCAAAGTTCTCTCAAACTCCAAATTTGTGGAGATTGACTCCACTTTAGCATATCATAACTCTGACTAATTCCACAAGCCTAATTAGTTAGGTTAGGGTTAGATTTCAAAGAAAGAGGTTAAGAAGGGTACATAGAACAAAAAATCCACTTCCAAGGTGTTTTAACAACTCATTCAAAGGCAATTTTCTTGAACACCAAATCCTCAAAGTCTCTTCATCTCTATATCTAATCTTATTTCCTTTAAACTAGCCAAATACATGATGATATTTGACCTAGGGCTTCCTCCCAAAATTAGTGTCTTCAATTATTTTTTCTAGAACTGAAAAAATCTTATAGTTCACATCCCTAACTTGCTTCATACAAGTGGAGAAGAAATTCCACTGGTGGGTCAGCAAGTTAGGGCCATTTGAATGCCAAAACCTTGAAATTGAGGGTTTCTCACACCAACAAGCTTAAAAATTTGATTACTTTTGAAAGAAAAATGATGAAAACTTCAACCCACTGCCAAAATCCTTTAGAAACTTTGCATCAACTTTTAGATCAAAAAGGTCATCATCCACCTCTTATTCTTCCATACTGTACTTGCAAAATGTTAAGAAATTGCACTAAAATAGGTATATTTTATTGATTCGAAAGCAATTTTATAATTGGATCTTCCCTCTTCCTCCATTTTCAAATGTCTCAAGCCTAAATAGGTTGTTTCCAAACATTCCACTAAACCATCAATTGGTTTGAGCTTTCGGGACTCCTAAACCAAAAATTTTCTTAGCAAATTATAAAAGTTGTTGACAACTTTTAAGCAACTTTTTCCACTATAGCAAGAAATGTTGCATTCAAACTTGATTAACATTTAGAAACCTTGTTATGCCTCCAAACCCCTAAGATACACCCTAAAATACATGAAATGACTAACATATCATCCATTAGGACCAAATGATGCCCAAGGTTTATAAACACACCAAGTGGTCTTGTGCCCTTAACAAAATGGATGGATCATAGGGAGATCATGAGATCTATCCCCTGACCTTATTACAAACATAATGATGAATGAAAGTTACATGCTCTACCAATACTTCCCTAATAAAAATTAACTCTAGTTTATGGAGTGGTGAATTCAGAAGGATCACCACCATGTTCTTTGAGAACCTTCTCAATTAGCCAAGTAACATCTACTGTTGTTTTTCCTTTCCACTAAACTAGGTACTCATAATATGTGTGCCTCCTTGTTTTCTTGCTAATCCTTCTATCCAAAATAGTGTCCACTACTATTTTTTTCATAGATGGTATGGTTTTCTTCAACACTTCTTTAGGATCTTCAAACGTACCTATATCCACATCAGTTGACATAGTACCTTTGAAAGCATAAATGTCAGAAACATTGAATATGGGAGATAGATTAATGTCAAAAGGCAAATCAACTTGGTAAGAATTATTGCCACATCTTTTAACTATCTTGAAAGGACCAAATTTATTCATTCAGAGCTTGGTATGCATCTATTTTGGAATTCATTCTTTGTTAAGGTGTAGCATCACCATATCACCCACTTTGAGCTATACTTCTCTCCTTTTCTTATCTGCCTGCTCCTTATACTTTATTGAAGAATCCTTTAATCTATCCTGCACTTGTTGATGAATCTCTTTCATGACCTCTACAAAATCTTCAGCTTCAACACTTTTCTTCTCTATTTCTTTGATGTCCCTAACTTCCAATGTACCCCTGGGATGAGTGCCATATACAACTTGAAAAGGTGTGAGGCATGTACTTTTGTTAGCTGAATCATTAAAGGAAAATTTTGCCTAAGGTAAAACACAATCCCATGAAGTTTCATGCTACTTTAAAAGACACCTTAAGAGGTTCCCTAAAGACTTGTTAACTTCCTCTATTTGACCATCAGATTGGGGATGGTAGGCAGATGAAAAATATAAGTTAGTTCCTAACTTTCTCCACAAAGTTCTCCAAAACTACCCCAAAATTTTTGGATCTCTATTAGATATAAAAGATAAGGAAAACCATGAAATCTAACAACCTCCTTGAAGAAAAAATCTACTATGTGGGAGGCATCATGAGTGGTTTTGTAGGCTATGAAGTGAGCCATTTTAGAAGACCTGTCAACAATTAAAAATACACTATCACTGCTTGATTTGGTCCTTGGAAGTCCTACCACAAAATTCATAATTATTGAATCCCAAGGCCTATGAGGTATTGGGAGAGGTGTGTATAAACTTGCATTTGATATATTCCTCTTTGCTTGTTGACAAATTAAACATCCTTCAACAAATTTTATGATGTCTATCTACATCCTAGGCCAAAAGTAGAATCTCCTAACCTATTCTAGGGTCTTATCAACTCCAAAATGACTTGCCAAAATTCCACAATGCTTCTCTTTTACAATTTTTTCTCTGATAGAACCCTTGGGAATACAAAGTTGAACACATTTGAAAAAAATTCCTTGCAAAATATATTCACTAAAATCAGTATGATATAATTCCCCCATGGATTTGTAGACTTGGTAGGCCTCTTTAAAATCTTCATCTTGTTCATATATGTCCTTCATTGCATGAATGCCAATGCTTTCTAACAAAACCTCTTGGATTGTCAAGTTCCTCCTGCTAAGTGCATCAACAACCTTGTTGCTTTCTCCTTTTTCATGCTTAATATTGAAGATGTAGGCTTACAAGAATTATATCCACGTCATATGCTTGTGGTACAATTTTTCTTGTCTATTTAAGAAGTTTAAGGCATCATTATCAATATATACAACAAATTCTTTAGACAAAAAATAATGTCTCCATTTCCTAAGAGACTACACCATGGCATAAATTTCAAGGCCATATGTTCAATACTTTTGTTTGGCCTCATTGAGATTTTCACTAAAGAATGCCACATGCCTACCCTCCTGGCTCAAAACACCTCCAATGGCCTTGTTACTAGCATCAAATTCAACTATAAAAAGCTTGTAGAAATTAGGTGGCACCAAGATAGTTTGGTCTACAATATTTTTCTTTAAACACTCAAATGAATCATTAGCCTCCTTAGTCAAGGAAAACACACACTTTCTTCCCCCTTTTATAGTGTTGATCATAGGAGCACACACACCACTAAAATTTCTAATAAATTTCCTATAAAAATTGCACATATCATGAATTTTTTTTACCTTTGATGGTGTGGTCAGAGGTGGCCAATTGAGGATGGCTTCAACCTTTGAAGGATCCATTTTCAACTCATTTTCTATTATCACAAGTCCCAAAAAGATCAACTCTATCTACAAGAATGAACATTTTTTCAAGTTTATCATTAGTTTCTCCTCATGAAGTTTATACAAAACCAAATCAAAGTGCTTCAAGTGTTCATCCCAATCCATACTAAATATTAGTATATCATCTAAATATACAACAATAAATTTTTTCAAGAAAGGTTTTAAGACTTCATTCATAAGTCTCATGAAGGTGCTCGGTTGATTGGACAAGCCAAAAGTCATCACAAGCCACTCATAAAGGCCTTCTATGGTCTTAAATGTTGTTTTCCACTCATCTCCACCCTTGATCCTAATTTGATGATATCCACTTTTGAGATCCACATTAGAGTAAATTTTTGCCTTCCCTAAATAGTCCATGAGGTCTTCTATCCTTGGCATAGGGAACCTATATCTAATTGTTATCCTATTGATTGCCCTAGAGTCTATACATAATCTCCATGTGCCATCCTTCTTAGGTGCTAGTGATGCAATGCAAGGTAGGAGTATCCCCAAAGGAGATGTCCTAGCCCCTAGCAATACAACCACATAGTGGAAACACAACAAAAAGAAGAAAAAACACAATATTTGATACCAAATCACAACTCTTTATTATAAAATAACTATTACATGCAATGTGTCAAGTTATAAGGCCTTCCTAGTTATGGCCAAATACAATAACAATTACAATAACAGTTCGACAAGATCCCTCAAGATCCAAACAAAACCTTAGCTAGTCTAAATCCACACTCTAGTAGAAACCCCCAAGGAAGATCTCAACTTGTGCTCACAAGCCCACCAAGCAATCTCCTTGTTTTCTAAGCTGCAGCTACTAACTTTCTCCAAAATGGATCAATAATAACTAAAGACTTCCCCAAAAGCCCTAATTATACCAATCTAAGCCACAAGTTGGCCCAAAACACAAATTGAATACAAATACATAAATTAAATGCCACAATTTGGCCAACAACAACAATTAAATCCCCAAAATTGATGTCTTAGTGACATTGCAATATCTCCTATCTCTAAATGAATTAGAACTTATACTTTGAACCATAGTTAGTACTCTAGGCCCTCTTCAATCCTTATAATTTTCATCATCTATCTCATTGTGGAAAAACACTTACATGTCCTACAATAGGAACCAAATTCCTAAGCTATGACAAGCTTGTCCTAGACCATGCCGAGCAACCAAAGACCATGTCAAGTAACCAAGGACCATGTCAAGCTCCAAAGACCAGGTTGAACTCCATAGACTATGCCAAGTGCCATAGACCATGCTAATCTTCTAGAGCATGCCAAGCACAAGCCTTCTTCAACCAAGTACTAGTCCAAGCACCCTCAAAAGCAACTATTGAGCCTCCTCCCATGAACTCCAAAGTAGTCACCAAGAAAACCCAAGATTCTCCTGCATCAAAATCCCCAAGTAAATAGAAAAGTGTGTCCCAAAATTTGATGCCCAAAGAAAGATCAACAACCAAATTTATCTTCACCAAAGGCTTCCACTCCAATAAGGACAAGAAAAAAAATCTACACATCATCCACATCTGCACCATTATGTCAAACACTAGAATCAAAAAAACCCAATCAACATGCTCATACCCAAGAACAAACTGAACATAATGCTTCATTAGCAAACCCTCATCCACATCAAAAACTATTGAATCCACACCAGTAGCAACAAACTCCATATCAATAGCAAAAAACTCTACATCAATAGCAACATGTAGATCTCCATCAACACATGCCAAACTCACAACACCAACAATCTCATTGCTCACAACAAGATGTTCTACAACACACAACTCATCGCCAATAGCAACTAGATCATCCATGACCAAGTGCTCTACAATTTCCATGTCAGATCCAACCAAATGATCATGAAAACCAACCTTTGTTCTAGCATCAACAAGGTTAGGAATATCTTTAGCAACAACCTCCAGCTGCTCTACAAGTTTTGTATCAGACTCCACAATCTAATCAACAAAACCAACCTCTTCCACCTCAACCTTGCTATGTCATCTTCTTTCATGAACAAGTCTCTTAACTAGCCAAACAACTCTCTTCTATATTGGTAAATTCCAACTCCACAAATAGTTATGGAATTCCTTCCTCACCCCATCCTTAAATTGATTAGTCAAGCTAGCTTCAAAATGAGAAACCACCTTCTTAGTTTGATCAACCAAACTAGCTTCAACTGAGTAGACATCTTAGAAAAACTCCTCTCCACCACATCATGAAGATTCGCTCTTAGAGCCATCTTCCAAGATCTTCACAAACCCTCTACAAAAAATCCTTCCTACACTCCTTGTAACAACCTCAAATTTTTTGCAAGTCAAATCACAATCTACCACCTTGCATGAACAATCAAGAACCACATCACAAGTCTAGGGCCATAGATCTGTAATCCACAAACTCTCTACGATCATGCCTCAACAAGATCAATCTTCCATCTTTGCATCCATTGATCCATCTGCAAGTCCAAACCATGATCTACCACCTCACAACCAAGAGATATAGGACTCAAAAAAGAAAACCCACCATGGATCATGATCAAATCAGGTCTACCTCTCCAACCCAAGTCCTGGTGCAAACTGCCTCAGCTTTGGCAATCTATCTACACACTTAAGAAAAACCTTCACTCTGATACCATCTAATGCAATGTAAGGCAAGAGTATCCCCAAAGGAGATGTCCTAGCCCCCAAAAATAAAACCATGTAGTGGAAACACAACAACAAGAAGAAAAAACACAAGATCTAATACCAAATCATAACTCTTTATTTATAAAATAACTATTATGTGCAATGTACCACATTATAAGGCCTTCTCGATTATGGAAAAATACAATAGAAATTATAATAATAGTTCCACAATATCCCTCAAGATCTCAAAAAAATCCTAGCAAGTCTAGATCCATACTCTGGTAGAAACCCCCAAGGAAGATCTCAACTTGTGCTTGCAAGCCCAGCAAGCAATCTCCTTGTTTTCTATGTTGTAGCTACTAGCTCTTCTTCAAATTTGCTCTTCAAGATCCTCCTCTTCTCCATTATGTATTAGTAATGACTAAAGACTTCCCCACAACCCCTACTTATACCAATCTAAGCCACAAGTCATCCTAGAATATAACTTAAATACAAATACATAAATTAAATGCCACAAGTCAGCCAACCAACAATTAAATTCCCAAAATTGATGTCTTAGTAAAATTGTGATATCTCCTAGCTCCAAATGAATTAGAGCTCATGCTTCAAACCATAGTTATTAATCTAGGACCTCTTTAATCACTAAAATTTTGATCTTCTAATTGATTGTGGAAAATTACTTACACGTCCTACAATAGGCACAAAATTCCCAAGCAATGCCAAGCTCCTCCTAGACCATGTCGAGCAACCAAAGATCATGCCGAGCTCCAAAGACCAGGCTGATCTTCATAGAATATGCCAAGAAACCAAAGAGCATGAAAATTATCATAGACCATGCTGAGCACTAGGCCTTCTTCAACTGAGTACGAATCTAAGCACCCTCCAAAGCAATTACTGAGCCTCCTCCCATGAACTCCAAAGTAGTTACCAAGAAAGCCCAAGATGCTCCTACATTAGCTAGGACTAAACAAGGACTTATACTCTTCCTCATGAACCCTTTAGCCAAAAACTCTTCAATTTTTCTCACTATCTCCTTTTTTTGTTTAGGGCTCATCTTGTATGCTGCTTTGTTTGGAAGGGTGGCTCCTGGGATGAGATCTATGCAATGATTGATGTCTCTCTTAGGTGGTATTGTTTATGGCTTGTTTCCTTCAAATATCCCTCCATACTTTTCTAACAATTCCCTTACTTCCTTGGGTCCTAAATAAATAACCTTTGATTGGCTTTTTGATTATTCAATGGTATGTTTTTGTGGTCTAACTACCAATGCAAAGAAAGGAGTGTCCTTCTCTTTAGTTACTTTCATAAACTCCTTTTCACCTACCAACATCACCCCATTATTAGCAAGTTTCCCATCATCTAGAAAAAGGTGGCATATTATATTCAATCCCATCCTTACTTATGGTATAGACATTTCTTTTTCCATCATGCTCAGCACATACATCATATTGCCATGGGCTCCCAAGAGGCAAGTGGCATGCATCCATCTCTACCACATCACACAAAACTTTATCCTTGTACTCTCCAATGTTGAATTCCACCCACACTTGCTCATTTATGAGTTTTTTTTTCTCTTTTGTCAACCATGATAACTTATATGGATAAGGGTGAGGTTTTGTAACCAATTTCAATTTGTCAACCATCTCCCTTGAAGCAACATTATCAAATGAACTAGAGTCTACTATAACTCTACAGACTTTGATATTTACTCTGTAATAGGTCTTGATTAGTGAATTTCTTTGTGGTCATTCTGCTATTACAGGTACCTTCAACATTGTTCTTTGCATCATTAAATACTCCCCATGCTCAAGAAGTGCAAACTTAGAGGTGGAAGACTGATATGAAGTAGCACTTTAGTTATCTTCTTTTTGAGTTACTTGGATTCTCCTATCCCCTCCCTTTTAATTTTTTTCTAGACACCTTAATAACTAATGTCCTACTTGATTGCACGTGAAACATTTACTAGAAAATACACTAGGTCCTCTTCCACTAGACCTTCCTTTGCCATTAAATCTCCTGCCTCTAAATGCCCCTTGATTAGTAGGCTCATTTTTATTATGTGGACTACTAGACTCCTCCTTATTTTTTCTACAAGATCCCTTCCCTTGGAACCTACCTCTACCTCTATTGTTATTTCCTTTACCCCTATCATTTGCATCTCCTATCCTCGTATGTTTTTCTTCTATTTTGAGAGTCATGTTAAAAAATTGATAAAGTGAACCAAGAGTAATCAAAGTTAACTCATCTTGAATACTATATTTCAATCCATTTACATACCTTGCTAGCTTCTAATTTTTATTCGCATATGCCTTGGCTCTAAGGGTCAGATTGTGGAACTCTTGTGTGTAGGTACTAAAATCCAAGTCCCTTTGTTTTTGGTTCTACAAATTCTTGTGCACCATCATCTCATAATCATCAGGTATAAACTACTTCTTAATCTCAGCCTTCAGTTTCTTCCAAGTGGTAATTTGTTCTTTGTTTTCATCTAATCACTCATTCTGCAAGAAATTCCACCAACTCAAGGTAGGGCCTTTGAGGTTGGCTTTAACAATTTTGACCCTTTTATTTACAAGGTTGCATCACATTCAAAGTGGTTGTCTAGTGCCTCTATCTAGTCCATACACTCATCAGGGTCCAACTTACTATGGAAGATAGCTAAGTCACCTTCTCCCTTCTTTCCAACTCTCTCCAATGCTACAAGGAATGGTCTATGGTCTATAGGTATGTTGTGTTGATTTTTATTCCCCCTATCTCTTTTGGTTTAGATTCCTCATCACTTCCCTTTCTCATTTTGTTCTTGAGTTTATCCAACTCTCTCTTCATAGTCCTATTTTCTTCTCGGACTACTCTACTTTCAGCCATTTGTTCTTTAACTAGCTTGGCTAGTTCCAAATTTGTGATCGTTAAGGGAATCTCCCTTTCAAGTTCTTCTCCTCCATTAGCCATGATGTCTCCTAATGTCACAACAAGATCAAAGTGGTTCTGATACTACTTGATGCAAAGAGAAATAATGGAAGCACAATTTTAGGACCAAACTTCAAAACAATAGTCAAGATGTTCCAAGGATTGCACTTATGATTTGATTCACTTCAAAAAGTGTACACCTCTACAAAGAACCACTCTAAAGGTTTCAATACTTACCATACACAAATATGGCACAAAACAATTTGGCCCAAATCAAGATTTTAAGGACAAGTTACTTTAATTTGGGTAAAATAGGGGATTTTTGATCCTAGGCCTCACAACTTCCAAAAAATGCTAGAAACTACTTAGTCACAATCCAATTAAGCAAAATCCACCACTAGTTGTACTCCCAACAACCCACAACACAAATTTCAAGAAAGGACCTAGAATCCTATTATGTTTCCAATGCCTAATTTTTGCCAATAACTTCAAAACTTCCCAAAAGACTTAGGGAAAAATTCACACTTCTAGATAGCCTTTTCAAAGTTCTCTCAAACTCCAAAGTTATGGAGATTGACTTCACTCCAACATATCATAACTCTGACTAAGTCTACAGGCCTAATTAACTAGGTTAGGCTTGGGTTTCAAAGTAAGAGGTTAAGAATGGGTGCATAGAACTAAAAATCCACTTCTAGTGTGTTCTATGAACTCATTCAAAGGAAATTTTTTTGACCACCAAGTCCTCAAAGTCTCTTCATCTCTGGATATCTAATATGATTTCCTTCAAACTGGCCAAATACATGGTGATATTTGACATAGGGCTTGCTCCCAAAAATTAGTGCCTTCAATTCCTATTCCAAAACTATAAAAATCTTATTGTACACATCCATAACTTACTTCATACAAATGGAGAAGAAATTCCACTGATGGGTCAATAAGTTAGGGCAATTTGAATGCCATAACCTTGAAATTGAGGGTTTCTCAGACCAGCAAGCTTATAAATTTGATTACTTTTGAAAGAAAAATGATGAAAACTTCAAACCACCACCAAAAGCCTTTAGACACTTAGCATCAAATTTTAGATCAAAAAGGTCATCATCTACCCCTTATTCTTTTGTATTGTACTTGTAAAATGTCAAGAAATTGCATTGAAATAGGTTTATTTTATTTATTTGAAAGCAAGTTTACAATTGGATCTTCCCTCTTCCTCCATTTTTGAATGTCTCAAACATAAATAGGCTATTTTCAACCATTTCACTCAACCATAAAATGGTTTGAGCCTTTGGGACTCCTAAACCAAAAAGTTGCTTAGCAAATTGTAAAAGTTGTTGACAACTTTTAAGCAACTTTAGCCGCTATAGCAAGAAATGTTGCATTTAAACTTGATTAGTGCTTAGAAACGTTGTTAGGATTCCAAACTCCTAAGACACACCTAGAAATACATTAAATGAATAATATATCATCCATTAGGCCCAAATGATTCTCAAGGTTTATAAACACACCAAGGGGTCTTGTGTCCTTAACAAAATGGATGGGTCATAAGGAGATCATGAGATCTAATGACCATTGTATCTTCACAAGGTACCCAAGCAATGATGCAAAAATATGACCATCAGCCAATTAAAAGTAGCCTAGCACAATAAGAATCACCATGTGGCATGAAACTATTGGTTGGCACATTTCTTGAATTTTTGGTTGAAGAAGTAACAATATCTTTTCAATTTCGTGGAAGCAAGAAAATTCATTCTCCATAATGGCAAAAATGGTTAATGCAAAATATTAACCCTGACATAAAATGGGCGTTAACCCACAACTCAGCACATAAAGGAAAAATGAACCAACTTGGTCAATGAAGGAACTAAACTAGCTTGGCACATGAAGGAATCAAGCCCACTCAACTCTTGAAGAAACTAGGTTAACATGAGATGTTAACCCAACCATGAAGTGTGTTAACCCCCATCAAATAATCCAACCCATTGAAGATCTCTCTAGTTGGTTATTGATGATGGGCTGAATTAGGGACAAAAATGGCCAACATTCCTGGCAACTTAGAGGGGGTACTTTCCTACAAAGCATAGACTAGTGGTCTTAAGAAATCCATTGGGCATAGAGTCACTACCAAGAATTGATGTGTTATCCCACCTGCAACTTCACAAAATCTGCAACCAACAAAAAACAAAAACTCTGGGGAGCTCTAGAAAAGGGATAAAATGTGCTCATGCACTTCTTGGAAAACAAAAAACTCCTACTCTACTGTGTACAAGTATTTAAAAACAAAAGGATCAAACGAAGCCATTGCTCGGCTTTTTGAAATAGTTGCCCTTCCTCAAATGCTAATTTTTTCTTCCATGCATGTGGATAGTTGAAGATAGCAGCAAGTGTAATAGACATGCTACTACATGGAAAACCTCTTTCTTAATGCTAAAGATAATGAATTTCTCCAACACTAGGATGCCTCGATACTAAGAAAAATATGCTTTCTCTTCCCTGTGGTCTTCTTCCTCATGCTCTAGAATGAGCATTACCTAAGGTAACTTGCATTTCTATAGAGCTAGATGCTTGATGGGGCATCCTCTTGATGGATTCAAGTCTAAGAAATCAGCCTTAACCTCACTATTATGTTGTGCAATAGTTGTAGTATAGCCTTGATGGTATGGCTAGTAGTATGTGTGTTTCTTAGTGTTGCAGCTACAACATGTATTCCTCCTCAACCCCATCTGAATCCTTGAAAATAAGAGGCTATACCTCTTGTACTTGTACATGCTCTTGTGATGTGGGAGGGAGGGATGGTTGTATTTCTTTTACCTCTTATTTAGCACTCATCATGCTTATTAGCCTCTCTTGTAGCTCCTTCTCACATTGTTCCTTTTGTGCAACCAACTTCCTTGCAATAACTGCTTTATGCTCTTGTCATTGGGTTTGTAGCCTCTTTGCAAATTTTTCTTCAAGTCTCCTTGAAAGCTCTACCTCTAGTTGTTGCAACCTCATCTCTCCCTCTGAAGTAGAAAAAGTAATTCTTTCTCAAACATATCTTGGGAGACCTCTTGCTACAATGCATGGTTTGGACTCTATTCCTTTTGCGTTATTCCCTTAGGTTCCATCTTAGGTTGAGAAACCAAAATTTTCTCCTCAAAAATAGGAAAAATCTCATTGTTATTTGTTTCTTTTCCTTCCACCCTTGGTAGCAACTCAACATCAAGCTAGGGAATTGTAGGCTCTTGTGGTGTGGGCCTTTTGAAGCTAGGGATGTCATATTTTCTTCTTGGAGGATCTTGTGATTCAAAAACATGCAACTGGGAAAGCTTAAGCTTTAACTCATCCAACTCCCTCATTTTTTCTTCTCTTTTATTGTTGATCCTTATTTTCCTCTATTCCTCCTCCAGTTGAAACTGAGACAAAGCTTCCTGAGCCCTTTCAAAAACCATTGTAGTCTCACTAACCACCTGATAAGCATAAGGATCATGAAACCATGTCTCCCTATCTTTATGCATTACATCAACCAAAGACTTCATGAGGAGCATGAACTATGCAAGGTTCCCACCATATGAAGGCTCATAAGGGTTATGGACCTTTTCAAAAGTTCTTCCTAGGTTGGAATAGTGAGAGGATAGACTATCTATGTGGCTATAGAGCTCCTCCATCATGGCCTCAAGAATATTATAAGGTCTAGTGGGCAACTGAGTGGGCTTGTCATAACTGGGTTGTAACTAACATAAGGGATGGGAGGGTTGAGGAATAGCCTCTTCATGATATGAGGGAAAGTGAGAGGGATCTCTATGAAAGAAATCCATAATAAAGCATTCAATTAACTAAAATCATAGAAAATATTGAAAACATAAAAGATCAAGGATGATCTTTACACATATTAGCACTTGGTTTGTTGAAACCAAAAGATGCATTAAAGTCACCATGGTGTTTGATTGAATCCCTCCAAAGACTGATGACATTGAGAATAACACCCAAATTTTCAATGGATAAAGATTGTAACTAGCTAACCAGTAGACTTATGAGGTTGAAATATGTGTCCCACCGGGCCTGTAAAAAACTATTGACACACAAGTTTGCACCCCTAGCTAAGGTATGACCCTTAAGAAACCTTATGAAACATGGAAATGACCTCCAAGTGTGGGACTTGTGCTCTGAGGTTGAATCTCCAGAGAAGGCTAGCTTCCTTACTATCAAGGTGCACCTAAACTACTGCTGGGAAGGAAAAGGGAGAAGGAGAATTGAAAGAAAAAGTGGAAAGGGAGAGGAGGGTGATGCACCAAGATAGAATGATGGTTATAACTCTTCCCATGTATGCACAATGAATCAATAAAAACTCTAGATACATAGATCCTTGCTTTATTATATTCCCAAAGGATCACATGAAGGTTAGAAACTAATGAAAACATTGAAAGGAAGAAATCTTCACAATACAATCCTTATTAGTAGATTAAACACAACATGCAGAAAGAGGGGAAATAGAAAAGAAACATTCAAGGAGAGGCAAGATACATGCACAAAACATTGAATGAAAAGAAGAGGTAAGAAAGGAAAAAAAATATTTCATTAATGGAAGACAAGTAATTACATAGCATAATGTTACTGCAAAAATGAAAATAGAGAAGAACCCAGAAAAAGTATTTACAACTATCTTTTAAAGACTTTAGGAAAAACTTGAATCTAGCTTGAAGTTCAAACCCCAACCCAAGGTAGAGTCAACTTGTAGAGAGAATAAATAAATGAATATCAAATCTAAATCTGAATAATGAAATACAATCTTCTATAGAAGTGGCAGGAAGACAACAAAATCAATGCACCCAACCATAAGAGATCCAATCCAAAAGATCTGATCATTACATGTAATAAAGAGGCATGGGGATGCATTAATGCCATGGAATAAGGCAAAAAATGTTAGTTTGCATTGAAGAAATGATCCTTCTAACATGTCCTAGATGCAATAAATAAATCCACACCACTATAGAAAAAAAATGTAGGATGGGATAACATGCAAGTTAACCTACCATGAAAATTGTAGAATTGACCTATGTGGATTAAATTTGATCTATCTAGAAAATGTATAAACCATTGGTGTTGATATTCATTTTGGAATAAGCAACTCAGATGCTATAAAAAGATCCCTAATTGATGAATAAAATCCAACCATAAATCCAAGATCTCCACCTAACCACACAGACAACTGAGATGCACTCAAAAATATCCAAGGATGCTCCAAAATATAATGGCCATTGTATCTTTGCAAGATACCCAAGAAATGATGCAAAAATATGACCACCATCCAATTAAAAGTAGCCTAGCACAATAAGGATCTACCACATAGAATTAAACTATTGCTCGACACATTTCTTGAATGTTCAGTTGAAGATGCAGCAACAATTTTGCGATTTCACAAAAGCAAGAAAAGTCATTCTCTAAAATGGAAAAAATGGCTCACATGAAATGTTAACCCTAACAAAAAATGTGTGTTAACCCACAACTAAGCACATGAAGGAAAAATGAGCTAGCTTAGTCAATGAAGGAATCGAACTAGCTCAACACATGAAGGAACCAATCCCACTTAGCTCATGAAGAAACTGAGTTAACACAAGATGTTAACCCAACCAAGAAGTGTGTTAACCGACACCAAAGAATTCAATCCATTGAAGATATCTCTAATAAATTATTAATGATGGGCTAAATGGGGGACAAAAATTTCCAATAGTCACCAACCTCCAACCTATGGAGGCAAGCCTTGATTTGAGCTTATTGAACAGCACTGTTGTCTGCAACTTTCTTTAGGTGATGAATGTTAGCTAGTTGGGTTTATAATTTTGTATCAAATAGATTCATGGTGAGGCTTTTAGAGTCCTTACAAATATCTTTCATAGTGGTTTTTTTGGTGTAAATAAGAATTTATTAATTACACTTTACTTAAGTTTACTTAGGTTAATGCATTAATATATTAGTTATCATGTGGACACCTAGGAGTTTGCATATTCATATGAGTTTTCATGTAGATAACATAGTAGTTTGCACTCTAATTGAGCACATGTTGTCTACTACATCTCTTCATGAGATACACCTTTTCATTTTTATCCTCTCATTGTTGCATATACATTCATACATAATGAAGGATAATCCATTCTTGTAGACATATACTTAGTTGTTATGCTTATTTCTTTGTTGACTCCTAGTCATATCAATTGACTTTATATACAAGGCACTTCTATAATGTATTCATCCAAATATCAGATATACAATGGATCAAAGCGATAGGAGTTTCATTACATAGCCATTAGAGAGATTTTTTTTGTAGGCCAAGATTGGAGCTTGTTGGTGCAAACCAAATGTTGATATCACATTCAAAAGGTCAAAAAAACCCCAAATCAACTTTTTTTTCATCAAAATTAGACATCTCAGGTGAAATCTAGAGTCATTTGGTTTTTGGAGGTGTGACAATAGTGATTCAAGAAAAATAATTACAGAGGTGATTTTCAAACAATGATATCTCCCTCATACAGACTCCTTTTTTTGAGTAATATTTTTTGTTTTGGAGTAGAATTTTATGATCTACCCATTGGTGTAGGTTGTTTGTGATCTTTATTCCTAATTTTTTCTAAAAATTGTCAATCCTAATTTTTACAACTTTAGAGGCTTTGTTCGGGCTCATATAGACACATATTTAGGTGCTATTTTTTTTTGAAAGTGCATAATTTTAGTCTACTTTCTAGATCTGGTATCAGTTTGGAGTAATTTTGAGTGGACATAGTACTTTCAAAGTTTGGTCATTTTTGGCATATTTTGGCACTTGTAATTAATTAGATCCATAAGAGGTCTTGTGTCTTATCTTGTTGAGTTATAGCTTAATATTTTCAGTTGTAAATATCAAAAAAATAGAGTTTCACTTTGAACCAAAATTGGCAAGTGGCTATTGTACCTTCACTAAATATGAAGTGCCAAATCATTTTTTTTGGGGTGGGGATTCTTTGATTGAATGAAAAGGGGGGAGGTGTTTCTTTTGTTCTTGTCTCCCTCTTTCTCTCTTGTGCTCTTTTTAATTTTGCATCGTGGGTTCACCTAAAACTCCACTTTTAACTTCACATAGTTATACTACATGAAAAGATATTGTATGGAGTAGACTAATGGAAAAAAGTTTAAATCTATATGTTGAAGGTACAATTGTAAAACCCACTAATGTTGATGCACAAGTTGATTGGAAAATTAAAGACAACTAGGCTTTAGGAATTATTAGGAGTTATGTTCATAGAGATCTCTTCTTCCACATTTCTAGCTTTAAGGATGCCAAGGGTGCTTGGGAAAAACTTGAAGGGTTGTATGGTAAGGTCAATGAGGAAAAGGGATTCCAAATTGAGGATGATCTACTTCTCTTAGATCCTAAGAATTTTGACACAATTCAAGACTATCTCAACAAAGCCAATGAATTGAGAGCACTACTTAAGGATTGTGGTAATCCCATGAAGGATGATAGATTGATTCATCATATCTTGAAGAGGCTACCTTCAAAGTATGCATTTTTTTTTTTTTGAGTTACAACACTCACAAGTTGACCATGGGAAGTGCCTTCACTAAGCCTTCATTTGATGCATTTGTAGAAATGTTGATGTTGGAACAATTGAAATTGATAGATATGGGAATTCTCAAGTCATCAAAGTCTAAAGCATTGGTGACTAGTAATGAGACCCAAACAAATCAAGGTAGAATTTATTTTTCCAAAAACAAGAAAAATCAATGGAAGCCAAAATCATAATCAAAGATGCAACAATCTTCCTCCTCACAACAAGACAATTCTTCTTCCAACAAGAAGGATAAAGTATTTTGTGCATATTGCAAGAAACCAAATCATGATTGGCATCATTTCAAGACTAAGAGAATAAATGAGTTGGAAAACTTAATTAGGAAAAACAAAATCAATGTTAAAATTGCTTCCAAGGATTCAAATCCATCCACTTCAAAGGGAAAAGGCCAAACACTTATGGCAAGTTCAAGTTCTTCAGGGGAATTGATTCTTGACTCGAGTACCTCACATCATATGGGTTCTTTAAAAGGACATTTTTCTTCATTGGAGCAATCCAAAGTACCTCATATCTTTGTAGGGAATGATACACAAGTGGAAGTTGAAGGGAAATGACAAGTTGAGATGAAAAAAGGGGAGTTCAAAGATGTTCTCTATGTTCCTAGCCTTAGCTATAATCTCCTTTCAATTTACTAAATCACTCATTATGGAGGTCAAAATAAAGTTGAGTTCCTTCTTGATTCAGTAATGGTGCAAAATCTTAAGGATGATTCATTGGTTGTAATGGGTAAATTTAATCATGACACAAGGCTTTATTCTTTCTCCCACTTTATGCCTATGTCTCCTTCGCATGCCTTGTTGACACATTTACAATCACAAAGTAAATTATGGCATGAGTGGCATGGACATCTTGCCTTCCACTATCTTCATCAACTTAGCTCAAAAAATATGGTCAAAGGTCTACCTATAATCAACTTTTCTAAGGGTGAATGTTCAATTTGTCCAATGGATATTCATCTAGAAGAGAAGTTTGACATAGGGAAGTCTTGGAGAGCATCAATATTTCTTCAGATGGTTCACATGGTTCTAGCAGGCCCTTTTACAATTACATTAGTTTCCAAGGGTTGCTATGTCCTCACTTTCATTCATGAATTTTCATGCTAAACATGGGTCTACTTTCTTGATCACAAGAATGAAGTGTTTCATAAATTTTTAGCCTTCAAGAGTCATGTTGAGAAGCAATCAAGTAAAGCCATCAAGGTTCTTCATACAAACAATGAAAGTAGATATATGAACTCAAGACTTAGAGAAATTTATGAACTTGAGGGTATTGATCTTCAGAATCCTATATAATTTAGTCCACAAAAGACACATGTTGTAGCAATGAGGATTAAAATCTTAAGTCAATGGAAAGTTTTATGATTCAAGATAAGTCTCTTGATCCATCACTTGAGGTAAAAGCTATAAGTAGTGCCAATCACATCCTTAATAGATCTCCTCATAATTTCTTACATGGAATGACTCCTTTTGAGGCATGGCGTGGAAGAAAACTAGTTGTCAAACACTTCAAAGTTTTTGGTTGTCTAGCATGAGCACACATATCTTCAACAGAATGAAAGGCACCACCATGAAGGCCTTGTAATTTCATTGGATATGAAGAATGTGTTAAGGAATATAGACTTATGGATCCCAAGACTCATGAGATATTCATAAAGAGGAATATTCACTCTAAGTAAAGTTCACCTAGCTTATTCTCTAATCCTCTCCATACTTCATACATTGTGGAAACTGATAGTGACAATAGTGATAGTGATTCAAAAGGCTCACTTGTGGGGGATTCTTTTGATAGATGCAAGATGAGGTCACAACATCGTAAAATTCCACATGCATACATTGCTATAGTGATAGGTCCATGTAATTTAGTACAGTTGGGTACACCTTGTCTTCTGGTTCTAGCATTAGGGGATGACTACTTGATAGATATTTCAAGTTTTGTTCTTGGCGTCATACATAGTAGATTTGTGAGACATTATTGATGATATAAATCTTCTCTTTGATGAAGAAGATCCTTCTTCAATTTTTGTGAGGGAACACTCTGGCCCTCTTGTCCATTCTCTACATGATCAGTCTTACAAGGTTGGTATGATTTTGGATCCTTATGTGCAATAGTTGTAGGATATCTCTTTATCATTTGAGGAGACATATGGTTCTTTGGGATATGTTCTACATCCATCCTTGCTAGATCTACACTTTTTCTTTTTAGTAGTGTTGGAAGGGGCATCTATCAGTATCAAACAGGGACAATTGAGCAATTTTTAGAGACACCATTCATCTTCAAGATTATTTCTACATGTTTGGGAAGCATCTCATATGTACCTATGACATTGTTTCTTCCTAAGGGGAGGAACATTATTCAGCAGTCATGGATCAACTTCTACATTCTTTTTGGAGCAACTATCACTGATGGACATTCTACATTGATGGGGGACTACCTTGTCTCTTTTCTTCTTCTTCTACATCTTCTCTCTTATGAGGGGGACCTTTTCCTCTTCTAGTATTTTTTCCTTCTCATACTTCTCTATTGTATATACATGATGTATGTTGTAATGGGGGGGTCTTAATTACTCCATCCATCCATGCATCTTATTTTTTCCTCTCTCTTTTTGGGGGAGGGTTTTTCCCATGAGGTTTTCTCTCTTTCTCTACTTTATAAGAGCTTTCATTCTTTTTGCATTTTTTACATGGGTACCTAACATGGCCTAGTAGTCAGGACCCATCTTGCATTATTATCTAGCTTTTGTGAGCTTAAGTATATTTCCCTAACTTGCACTTAAGGGGGGGTGTTGGTGTAAATAATTATTTACTAATTACACTTTACTTAAGTTTACTTAGGTTAATGCATTAGCATATTAGTTTTCATGTAAACACGTAGGAGTTTTCATTTTCATATGAGTTTTTATGTAGATAACACAGTAGTTTGTACTCCAATTGAGCACATGTTTTCTACTACATATATTTATGAATTACACCTTTGCATTCTTATCCTCTCATTATTGCATGTACATACGTGCACAATGGAGGATAATCCACTCTTGTTCAACATGTTCTTAGTTGTTATGCTTATCTCTTTGCTAACTCCTAGTCATATTAGTTGCCCTTATATACAAGGCACTTCTATAATGTATTCGTCCAAATATCTGATATCCATTTTCATTTGATCAGCATTTATCACTCTTGTGTTATCTACTTATCTTCTTAATCTTGGTGTTGAATTATTGCCTTAGGAAAATTCTTACATTTTATTAGAGCTATACCAAATTCTTATAGGTTTTATAAGATCTTCTATGGTAATTAGTCAACAATCTATCATAAATGCAAAAAAACATCTTAATATGAATAATGGTATCATTCCACCAATGAATCCACCAAATTTGGGAGGTGGGCCATGGCTCAAGGTTCTAGATGTGAATTATATGATTGATAGTAGGTGCATGAGACAACAAAGAGGTATTATGATAAAACTATGTCTTACATGTACAAGGATGAGCTATGTGCCAAAGGATATAAAAAGGAATGAGAAAGTGGTTAGATAGGGTTACATATACCAAGGGAGTGATAGGTAAGTCATGCTCTTGAGAGAAAGAAAAAAATTATTGAGTTGTAAAAATAGTATGGTAAAGTCTCTTGTAGACCTTGTTAGTTCCAACTTGAAAATTAGACCAAGTGTGGCAAACCCCACCAAACTTGTGGTGATGAATGTTGGGATCAAAAAGGCCCAATTTAATATGCATATAAAACCAAGATTCTCTTTCACTAGCTGACTAGTGAAAAGGCATAAGCCTTTCTTTATCAATATTAGATCTCAAACATATTGAAGTCCCTAGAAATCACCTAAGTGATAGGTGGAAAATGATCCACCATCCAATGCTCTAGGTGTAAACAATCCATAGTATCATTGGAAGCATTAAAATTAGCAATACCAAAACAATGATTTTGAAAAGACAAAAAAGATACACAATTCTCTACATGGGATCAGAACTTTGTGAAGTAATTAAAGAAAGTAAATGAGGTGAGAGAAGAGTAACAACACCATCTCTACCCTCATATTGGGAAGAAAAAATGGAACTGTCTATCCATATAACACTGTAGGCTGAATTGAGAAGACCGTAGAAACTTTGACTCTTTGAAGGAAAAGAACATTAAGATTACCAAGCCTAAACCTGGTATCATGAATAGAATATTTTCTAGGGAGGTCTATTAGCCCCCACACATTCCATGAGATAAAATTCATCATAACCTAGATTTCATGCCATCCTAGTCCCCAAGAGAGGAGAAACTATTATGCATGAATGCATTAGAGTCAAACATAGGATCCCCACTATCAAAGAGAAATTCTGAGCCTTCTAGGATGTGGGAATGATGAAGAGACTAGACAGATATTATGGAGGCATCATGTGGTACTCAAACCTAAGTGGGTTGATGCTCTATATCTGTAGTACCTATCATGTTATAAGTGTATGGTTTTGAAGGAGGTAGGGGCGTGAGCAAAGGGATCAAGGAAGCAGATAGTGCCAAACTTGAGCTAGGTCATCTAGTATCTTGGGATGAGGACCCTACCTTAGTGATAGTGTTACATTTCCCCTTTTTCAAAATAATGATCCATTCATCTTTTTTAGAGATTAGCATCAACTTAGCTTTTGAGGTCAGTTGATGGTTATGTTGCAACTAGGGACAATCCCTAATCCTGTGAGCTGCAAACTGGCACCAATAATAGGTGTTCAGAAGATTGAGGTAAAGGACCTTCTAGATAAAGGTGGTACCACCAACATAAATATCCATAGTTTCCTTGAGGTCCTCTAAAATTTTGACCTCAACATAGGCCTACATTAGGGCTAAACATTATAAAATTTTCTAGGCTCAAGGAATATCACTTTTCTAATAGTTTTCATAATAGGTTGTAATAATGACCAATATGGGATGAGAAGCTCAGGAAACTCCACCCAAATTGGGACCTTAAGCTTATGGTAATCAAAGACTCCAAAGTCTCAAGAACATCTTTGAAAAATTAACAAGGATGGCCTAATAGACTAGGGACCTTGAGTGAACACATGTTCATCTTGGCTAGGGTTACATAAACAAAAATTAAAAAAAGATCTTAGTGAGGCTTTGAACACCTTCAAGGTAGACACCCTATGGTGTCGAAACCTTGGAAACCCATTCTTTAAGCATGCTTTCCAATGGAGTGTGACTAGTAAAATAGCCTATCAAGGTTTTATTCTTGAGCCATGCACATGAATTATCAAAATCTTTAGCATTGAGGATAATATCAAGAGAGGGATTTCCTTATGGAACACCATAGGAATGAATTTGTGCAAACATTTTTTCAATGAAACCATTCTCGCTAACAATAGCAGCTCCAACACCAGAATAAACTATTGGGCTAGACAAGGCAAAGGCCATAATAACCTAAAACTACTCCTATATTAAATGTGGTATGACAGGAAGAAACAATAGGATTCAAAGGAAATTTGTACAAACCCTAGCAGAGCTCACTTCAATAGACAACTTTTATCTAAGTTCCTCCACCACCATATGTGCATCTTTTGAAATGATGAGGCTATACTAAAATATCATTATTTTAAAATCAAACTCTTGATTACTATGAATAATTGAGAATAATTTGCATGTTCATTTTCACTTCCATTCCTAAAATCACTTAAAACGTCTCCAATCTCAAAAATATCATTTATGTCTAATCATATCAGTTGAGCCTAAAAGTGAGTCTAACTAAAAAAAATTGCTTTCAAGAAACTAAGCTCTCAAAATGATCCACTGAGATCCTTACACTATTTGAATTGAAAAATTGATTACCATTTGATCAATTAAAACTCATTTTTTACCTTTTTGAAATTTTGTCACTTTTGTGCTAAGAGGCCCTTAACCTAGCTTTAAAAACTCACAAGAACACCTAATCGTGGGCTAACACTTGGCACATTTATTCTCTTGTCAATATACTCTTACCCTACCAAGATCTTGTCTCATGATGATATTCAAATCAAAACACATTGACCTATAAATTTTAGCTCTAAAACTTATACCCCATCCAAACACATTAGAAACAAAAAATTGCATTCAAATTTGACTTTAAAAACTAGCCAAATTGTCACTTAGGAATCTGCAACTTTGGGAATAGGAACACTTTTACGTGGAGAAAATTATTTTTTAATTTGGGATCATGATGACTTAAAGGACAGATTTGGTAAGTCTCTAAAGTTGGCTTCCAAAACTTGTAGAAATAGGTAACTTGGAAAAATAGAATTTTTTGCACATGGAATGTCTTTTGAAAAGTGCTCAAATAGATTTGTGAAAACTTAAAAACTAAGGTACTTTGAGTTTTTTTATATAGAAAACATTGGTTTGATTATTTTAGGTGCATCTATCATGTATTAAAAGTTTTATCATCATGAATAGGGCTACAAATCAATCTGTGAAACGGATATGCATCAACAAGTTTACATCTAGAGGTGTGTGTAGAAGGACATGATACAGGTTATGATTTTCATGGTTTCTCTAGTCTTGGTTATCTTCTTGGATGTTCAATTTTTGCTTACATTGGATTTGAGATTGGTTGGAGATTGTGATCACTAGTTTGTGCTCATGCATGTCATGTGAGAGATGACATGGTTATTTCTTTCTCTTTCCACTGTTGGTTGTGGAGAATTTGGGAGACTATTGGAGACTTGTTATGAGAGTTTTTTCTTGTAGGATATTGGTTTATGTATTGTGGATGTCCTTGATACTACATGGATTCACTTCTTTGAGATGTGTTTAGTGGATTGGTTATAGATTTGACATTATCATTTGCAGTGGGAGCTTCTTGGTATATATGTGGCAAGTATTGCTCTTGAGGCTTGTGATTGTAGGTTGCAGATTCAATATGTCGGTGACATGAGATTCACTTGTTATACATTTGAGGTATGGATAGTTGGATGGGTTTGGCACTTTGCTGTGGGTGCTATTTCAGCTATGGATATTTTGACAACTATGGATACATGTGATTACCTTTGGATTAGGTTTTTGTGCTTGGAATTTCAGTTGGTACAGGATTTTATGATCTTCTAATGTGACAGGTTGGGTGGCTTTCTCTTTGGATGGCTTCTATGTATGTCCAGTGGCAGTGGCATAATAGGAGGTGAGATCATTCATGTTTGAGATGCTGGATACTTTGATTTTATTGTGGGTACTAGGATGGAGCACTTGGTGTATTTTGATCCATGATGGTGGATGTGCTGGGAGGGATTGTTCCCTTGTTCATTTATGTGGCTACGAATTGACCCTATGCAATGTATACAACAAGTGGGAGATTGTTGAGATAATGGGTGTTGCACACATTGCATAATATTGTTATATTTTATTTTATTATGTAATGTTGTGCCTAGATGGACGTGCAACATGTAAAGATTCCCATGGAATATTCTTGATGAGTTGTATTGTAACATTGTAAAAATATTTTATGTAATTATTTAATATTGGGGGAAAGAATTAAATGCCCAATATTAAATGTGGGGTCAGTGGGTTAGGTAGCACATGGTTTTAGCACATGGTTTATGTAATACCACTTGGTGGTTTTGTGGGACTTGCTACTATATAAGCAGCCACAAGGGTAGTTGTTGTATAGAGAGAGAGAGAGTGACAAGGAGAAGACAAAAGGCAATTTTCGAGCAGGACAAGGCTTGACAGGTTAGCCAAGGGAGCATTTGTGAAGGTTGAAAGCATGGCATGGGATGTGTGGATTCATGCTTGTTCACATAGTTTGCTCGGTTGTGACTATGGCCATGAAGGCTTCCATGGTTGTATGGCAATAATATTTTTGCTGAATAATACATGATGATGGATGCTTTTGGAGGCTAGGTTTTTTCCCTCAATGAGGGTTTCCCAGGGTATATCTTGTGTCACAATTTTGTGGGTATGTTGTCTATTCTCTTGCATGTGGATTTTAATTCTGTGTTTATTTCATATCTATTATGGGTTATGTGGAAACGGTTATATTCTTTATTGCCAAGTTTCCTTTACACATGTGGCCCATCTTGGTCGTAGGATTCAATTCACCTATTGACTATGTTGGTTTGTCAAGCCAACTATGACAAAGAGATGTTTCTTGCATAATTTGATCTTCATGATCAATTTTAACCACTCTCTAATGAATGCCATTCCTAGTGAACAATAATAAACACTCCACCATCTCTAGTTTTATCCATCTACTTCATCAAAATGACTTAATGGCACCATTTTATCCATCTACTTGGTCAAAATATTGGATTTCATTATATTTGAATCTATACTAGGATAAGATTTCCCCCATAACTGTATGATTATTCTCTAAAACATTTAAGATAGTGGTTGGGGAGTAACTCTAGTTAGTAAATCTTAGTTATGCCTGAGCTATAAAGGAAGATTTTGTAATCTCTATAAGGGTTGATCTTTTTCTAATTCTATAGTATCTCTTTCATGTATACTACTATAATTTCTCATTTCTCTAAACCATTGTAATTAATGAACCTCTTTTAGCAATTAACACACTATGCAAGGTTATTTGTCTTTGGTTAATGTTTTTATTTATGTCCTACAATTTGCATGATTTTATCTACTTTTGACATTCAAATGATATTAACTGGAGTTTCTTCCTATAGCATTGTTTTTTTGTATGATCTACATGTAATTGTTGAATTAAGCAAGGTTTGAATCTGTATTCTTTTAGGTTACAACTAGTTGACTGTGCATTCACAGGTAGAGATAATTTCAAACAATCTATTTTGGTGCATCACCACTTTAGGTTAGAGTACGTAGGTTTTCTTTCATGGATCCATTCTCCCTTTTCCTCTCCAAGAGTAGTTAGGTGTAGCCTAGTAGCAAAGGAAGTCGGCCTTCTCCAAAGACTCAACCTCATAATTCAAGTCCCATAGCTTGGAGGTTGTTTCCACATTTCACAAGGTTGTCCTTAAGTAAAAACTTTGGGCAAGGGTGCAAACTTCTATGACTATAGTTTTTGGCATGCCCAGTGGGACTAAGTTCAAGTAGATTTCAAGTTGATGCTGAGAAGATAGTGTTGCTCTCAATATTCTAGGCCTTAAGAGGCTCATTTCCATAAGCACTTGGTGACTCCACACCCTTCATATCTAGTTCTAGACTAAAGTTGCTATAACTCATGCCCAAAGCTAAAACAAGGGCATCTTCTAGAGGTAATTTCCAATATTAAGAACTCTCATTTTCAAATCCTAGAAGAAGAAAGACTAGATTGTCTCTATCACCAATTAAGAGTATAGAAGAAATGCGTACCCCTACAAGGTCATTTTCCACTCCTCCAATTATGAGATGTCAACCTAGAAAGCCATCAACTTATATTAATAGACTACTTTTTTATATGGCTAGAGCTCATGCTTTTTCCACCTTTAATGGTGGAAGTCCTCTTTTATTGGCCCAAAGTCATGACATACCTATAGCTACACTAAAAAATATACCTAAATTTACTGGTGAAACCTCTATCTCTCCCTTGGAACATATTCAAGAGGTCACAAATGTTTTTAATATCCCTAGTATTACAAAAGATGATGTGGTTGTTAGAATCCTAGCTTCATCTTTACAAGGAAAAGCCCTACAATGGTATAGAAATCTATCACATGGTTCTATAATAGATTGGGATGGATTAGGAGTAGGACTATGTAAATACTTTGAGGAAAAAAGTGACTATTTGTCACTTTTAGAATAGCTAACTACTATAAAAAGAGCCCCCCATGAATGGGATAGAATACCTATTTCAGTGAAGCCTACCCCTAGTAATGCCTTCTTAAATTACCTCAAATCTTTTAATAGTAACATTGCCACCACAATCCAAACCATGGGAGGAGACACTTTACCTAATGCTTATGAAATCACAATAAAGGCAGAAAACATATTGATATAAGGAGGAAAGTTAGCCCCAAGGCCTCCTATGCCCTTCTTTCCTAATGTCCCAAATCACCAACTAGTAATGACCCCTATTCCCATAACTTCCACATCACAATCCCTTTTTCTAGTCCCTTGAACTTCCACATCTTCAAATGGAATAGATAAAATCAAGGAGATGATGCATTCTATGATGTCAAACATAGATAAAAGATTGCAAGGCTGAGAGAAGAAATTGGAAGATAGCTTCTCTATGATGCAAAAGGTGAGCAACAAAGTGGTGACATTGGAAAGGTAGCAAGCTCAAGGTAGTGAGGCTCATCAATTACAATATCAAACTTCAAACAGTGGTAGGCCTCCAAATCATAATTATGGAAACACTTCTTTTGATCAGAGTAGGCAAAATAGTCATGTTTCAACCTCAAATGTAAACCAAAGTAGGGCCATAGTCCCTCAAAACAATAGGGCCCATGATCAAGATTTTGTCCCTCCGATAATTACTCCTATGCCTATTGCATGTGTCAAAAGGTTGAATCTTATTTTTCTTTTACCATTCAAGAGCTTGTAGTAGGACAATCATACAAAGAGAACCAATCCAAAGATGCCTCATATGTGCAAAGATAGGGTGATTGCTCCTTTATGAATCATCAAGTAGAGGAACATTGTAATGCAAACTAGGATTCCATTACTCACAACACTAGGAGAAAAAGAAGATCTATTGAAGATGATACCCATCCTCCTCCTAATCAAGCTTCAACATCAAATGTTGTGCCTCATGTACAAGCAGCAGATGATCAAGCCAACACTCCTCTACAACAAAAAGAGAGTAATTGTAGAGGAGATATGAATAGTCCCCAAGTCATTCCATCTCAACCTCCTATAGATGTAGTTCCCAAGGCTTCTACCAAAGTAATTGATGACTTATTTAGTGTGGTAGAATATATGAAGAAGACAAATGTGAATATTTCCATGTGGGATGTTGTTGCTAGTATACACATGTAAAAGAGACTGCCACAGTATGAGTTGGAAAGTATTGGACCGAAGGATCAACCACCTAGCATGGAAAGTGCCACAAGCCTAGTGCAACCATCAAAGGAAGTAGAAAAAAGTAAAAAGGTTAGACCTCCTCCATTTTAAGTTTCTCTAATTATAAGGGATAATCTAGTTCACAATTGTATGACTGATTTAGGGGCTAGTAGTTTAGTGATGCCTAGGTGTGTTGCTGATGATTTAGAAATGAAATATCAGCCCATTGTTAAGAATGTACTATAGTTTGATGGTAGTACTATAAAGACTATAGGGATCCTTAGGAATGTGGAAATGGCCTTACATGTATGCCCTAGTTGTACTATGACTCAAAATATATTCGTTGTTAAAGTCAAGTTGCATTTTTCCATTTGTCTATCAAGAGACTTCACTACCGAAATAGGTGGTTACATATCTTTTGATTGGTCATATATGTTTTTTAAAACAAGATATGGGACCAAGGCTTCAATCAAAGTAGAGCCTCTAGCCCTCCATCATATTGAACCCTACACCCCTAATCTCATCAATATGAATTGCACTATCTGAGAAATGGATAAGAATGACATAGTGAATGAGCCTACCACTTCTCTAGTAATTTTCACTTATGTGAATGGGCTAATGCATATCAATTTGATCCCATATCAAAAACCCTTGAGAGGGGTCTTGGTACATACTATGTATCAAAAAAAAATGCTCTTGTCCCTAACCTTATGAAAACTAAAGAAAATGTGAGTGGCATATGGAGTATGTATTTTGATGGATCAAGGACTAAGAATGAATTAGGGGCAGGTGTGATGTTGATTTCTCCTACACAAGTAAGGCACTACTTCTCTTTTAGACTCTAGTTTAGTTATACCAATAATGTGGCCAAACATGAGTCCTTGATTCAAGGTCTTCTACTAGGTCACAAAAGAGGAATTCAAACTTTGAGTGTACATGGAGATAGTGAGTTGGTGGTTAATCAAGTGAGAAATCAGAATGCCACTAAGAATGGCTTTCTTAAGTCTTATAAACATAGAGTATCAAATTTTCTTGAAAGTTTCAATGCATTTAATATTTAGATTATCCCTAGAAAAGAAAATAGACATGTTGATAGGCTTGTAATACTGGATGCATCTTATGATGTACCAAGGAATCTTGAGGAAGAGAAGAGGCAAAAAATCAAAGTGGTAGTTAGGCCTACAATTCCTGACAACAACACCAATTGGCAAGTTTTTGAATCTGATATAAAAATTGTAAATTTCTTATAGAATGAAGCAAAATTCTCAGAGAGAAACCAATCTAGGTTACATGACTAGTATGGAGATCAGATCGTCAATCTATGTTCCAATTTTTTTTTGAAAGGTCTTATTACCTTAGAGAGTGTTTTCAATCCAGATGACCAAGCAAGAGTTAGAGTCATGAACTTAGCTGCTAACAAAGATGATTATACACTAGTTGTGGTTGCTAATGGAAAGACCTTAAACATAGGGAAGGTATGCTTTGAAATTGAGCAAGAGAATTTCATTCACCTATGTCAAGAATTTAATAATATATTTTCTTAGACATATAATGATTTAAAATGTTTTGACCCAAGGTTGTTTCAGCATACCATAGAGGTAATTGATAGTTTCAAACTAGTAAGACAAAAATAGAGACCAATGAATCCTAAAATTGAGCCATTAATGAGAAAAGAGCTATCCAAGCTGATTGAGGCTAATATAATTTCCCTATCAAGCACTCATCATGGGTTGCAAACCTTGTCCTTGTTAGGAAGAAGAATGGAGAGATTAGATTATGTGTGGATTTTAGGGATCTTAAAAAAGCTTCCCTTAAGGATCACCAAACCCTTCCTTCCATGGAATATATTTTGTCCAAGATTAGAGGCTCAAAGAGGTTCTCATTTCTTGATGGATTCTCTAGTTACAATCAAGTACTAGTCAAAGAGTTTGATAGATACAAGACTACATTCACCACCAAGTGGGACATCTATTCTTATAGTAAGATGCCTTTTGGGCTAACGAATGTAGGTGCCACATTTCAAAAGGCAATGGAGATGGCCTTCAAAAACATGATTGAAAAGTTTGTACTGGTTTACCTTGATGATATCATAGTGTATTCAAAGAATGTAGAAGATTATTTTGGTCATCTCAAACAAGTGTTCATAAGGTGTAGATAGTTTGGGATATCCCTTAACCCAAGAAAGTGTGTCTTCACTACTAATCAAGGAAAACTATTAGGACACATTATTTCAAAGGATGGTTTAACTATTGATCCAGAGAGAACAAAAGTGATACTTGATCTCTCTCATCCTATTCATAAGAAGGGTCTGCAAAGTTTTCTTGGTAGACTAAACTTTGTGAGGAGGTTTATCCCTAATTTAGATACCATGGTGAAACCTCGTATAGCCACCCTTAAAAAGAATATGGTATTTTTGTGGACCATTAAAGGGAAGGTAAGTTTTGAAGAGATCAAAGTAGCAATAGTCTCAGTCCCTACTCTTATCAATCTGAACTTTGAGAAGGATTTTACTCCTTATACTTTAGGTGGTGAGTCAAGTATCTCTACTATATTGACTCAAACAAATGATAAGAATGAAGAACAACCTATTGCCTTCTTTAGCGAAGAGATTAAAGGATATTAAGTCAAATATAGCTATGTAGAGAATCAAGTTCTTATAGTCATTAGAGCCTTGAAGAAATTTAGACACCTTCTTTTCATAACAAGATCCATTTTTTGGTACCCCCCACTAGTGTAAAGGATTTCCTTTTGAGAAAAGATATTAGTGAGAAGAGAGATGGTTGGATTACTAAAGTAATGGAATATGATTTTGACATCCAAATTACCAAGTTGATAAGAGGAAAGGGATTGTGCAAATATATGATTTTTTCTCAGGAGTCAAATGAGGAAGTTGCCATGATATTGACAGAACAATAATAAGAAAGAAATGGTAATCCAAATAATTGGATGTATGAAATGATGACCTTCTTGATAGGAAGCAAATACTCTCAAGGATTGGATAGAACTACAAGGAGGTAGTATAGGCTGCATTCAATTCTTTATGTCATAGTTGATGGTATCCTTTTCAAGAAATATTTTAGTAGAGTCCTATTAAGATGCATTGACACAGACCAAGTTGAAATAATGATCAAAGAGCTTCATGATGGTCCTAATGGTGGCCACTTCTTAGCAAGGAAAACTGTAATGAAGATAATGAGGGCTAGTTACTACTGGTCATCCTTGTTCCATGATTATCATAAGTATGTAAGGAAGTGTGAAAATTGTGCCTTCTTCTTTGGTAAGAAAAAGCTTAAAGTGGTTCCTCTTCATCCCATCCAAGTGGACTAACCTTTTTCTTAATGGGGATTGGATTTCATAGGCCCTATCAATCCTTCTTCTAGCTCTATTCACAAGTGGATTTTAGCTGCTATAGATTACTTTACCAGATGGACAGAAGCAATAACATTAAAAGATGCCACAAAATGTTCGATATTGAATTCCTTGATGGAATTATGACTAGTTTTGGTGCCCCTTCAACCATTATTTCAGATAATGAAAAATATTTTGTAGGAGCTCAAATTTGTGCATGGGCAGTTGATCATAATATCTACTTGAGCACATCCTCAAACTACTACTCTCAAGGAAATGGATTGGCTGAGTCATCCAAAAAAAACCTAATCAAGATTATATAAAGGACTATAGAGGACAATCAGAGATGTTGGCATGAAAAGTTAGGGACATCACTATGGGTTGAAAGAATAACACTTAAGAGGACCATAAGAAATTCACCCTTTATGTTGGCATATGTTAGGGATACAAGGCTTCCAATTTCATTAGAGTTTCCATCTCTAGAACTAGCTCATTAGTTGGAGCTAATGGAAAACAATGCCATGACAATAAGAATAGTATAGCTAATGGAATTGGAAGAGAAGATAAAATAGGCCATGAAAACCCTAAAAACACATCAACAATAGGTGAAAAGGAGTTTTGATAAGAAGGCTAGGGTCAAAGTCTTCAAAGAAGGTGATATGGTATTGAAATAGGATGTAACCAGGGAAAAACCAAGGAGGCACTCAAAATTTGAGACTATGGAGTGGTCCCTATGTGGTTATTAGTTGTAAATAGGCCAATACTTTTCAATTAAGCAGGCCTGATGGTGAAATTCTACCTATTCCAGTTAATGGAATATCTCTTAAGTCTTGCTTCTAAAAAAGGATGAGCACTTCATGTATATAATTTAGGATAGTTTCCTTTCTTGTTTCTTGTTTCTTCTTTTCCAAGAAGTACATGAGCACATGTATTTTCTAGAGGTTGTAGAAGGTTTTTTGGGTTCCTCATTCTAATTGGAGTGTGGCAATTTTGAAGTTTCTTAGGTATGTTTTCTACAATTTTTAGGGTTTTTTTGGGTGGATTCTTTCATTTTCATGACTTTGTAGCCCAATGGATTCTTCAAGTCACTGGTCTTATACATAGCTAGCTTACATCCCCTCTAAGTCACCAAGATTATTGGCTAAATTTTCCCTCTTGTCAAGATCACCACATTTGAAATTAAAGGATAAACAACCACTCATTTTATATTCAATGCCATGGAAATAAGATATTTTAAGGTTGGGAACTAAAAGTCAAGGACCTACAATGCTATGAAATTTTGTAAGATCACGCAAGGAAAGATGAAGGCTTGCGATGTTATAGTGGTCATAAGATCAAGGAGCCCAAGAAGTAAAGTTGAGATGCTATGACCGGGATGCCCACCCATAGTAAGATCATAATATCATAAAAGGAAATGTCATCGTAACATCATAAGACAAGGTTTTAAGTCCAAAGATGATATGTGATTGGGAGATTGCAGGGCAATTTTCAAGGGTTTACAATATTACGATATGGTGTGGCATTAGGACAAAAAGCTAAAAGGTTCAAAATGATATGATGTGGTTGAGAGATAGTAAAATGAATTTCAAGGTTTACAAGGTTACACCAAACTTGTGAGATTAGGAAGTTGTAAGATTGAGGATATCGTAGGATTGAGAGAAGAGAGAGAAAGGCTTGAGATTCTATGTTGGTCGAGTGGTTGAAGGCCTTAAAGGGTTCATCTATGATGTTATGACAAAGCTTTAATTGTAGCATCAAGAGAAAGAAAAAGGGTCATTATGATGCTACAAAGTGGAGATGCTTTGTAGGATTGTGAAAAGAAAGAGATCAAGCTCTGATGTTACACTAGAAATAGTCAAAGAGGATGTCATAGGATCATAAAGCCAAAGGTAAAGATGTAAGATCTTATGAATTTACCAAATTTTTTAAGGTTGTAAAGGGAATTTTTCTTGGTTTTGATCTTACGCTTAAGAAATATGTGGGGTCAACTATTTCGAAGGGTGCCAAGTAGGTGTTAAGGTGGATAAAGTGATATGGTCAATTGTGTGGAGACTTTTCTAGGGTGGCAAAATGAAATAAGATTATTGGCCCACATGGCCCATCTTGGTCATAGGATTCAATTGACCTATTGGCTATGCTAGTTCATCAAGCCAACTATGAAGAAGAGATTTTTTTGCACAATCTAATCTTCATGATCGATTTCAACCACTTTCTAATGAATGACATGCCTAGTGAATAGTGGAAAAAATTCCACCATCTCTGGTTTTATCCATCTACTTGGTCAGAATGACTTAATGGCATTTTTTTTTCTTCTCAAGGCTCTGCATTGGCAAAATATTGGATTTCATTGTATTTGAATCTATACCTAGATAAGATTTTTCCCATAACTATATGATATTCTCTGAAGCATTTAAGATAGCAGTTGGGGAGTAACTCTAATTCTCTAGTATTTATTTCATGCATACTACTGTAATTTATCATGCCTCTAAACCAATGTAATCCTCTACTAAGTTTCTTTTAGCCATTAACACACTGTGCAAGGTTCTTTGCCTCTAGTAAATGTTTTTGTCTATGTCCTACAATTTGCATGATTGTATCTACTTTTGACATTTGAATGATATTAGGTGGAGCTTCTTCCTATAGAATTCTTTTATTGTCTGGTCTACATATAATTGTTGAATTAAGCAAGGTATGAATCTATATTCTTTGAGGTTACAACTAGTTGACTGTGCATTCATGGGCAGAGATAAGTTCAAACACTCTATTTTGGTACATCACCCCTTTAGACTAGAGTAGGTAGATTTTCTTTCATGTATCCCTTCTCCCTTTTCCTCTCCAAGAGTAGTTAGGTGCATCCCAATAGAAAAGGAAGTCAGCCTTCTCTGGAGACCCAACCTCATAGTTCAAGTCCCATAGCTTGGAGGTTGTTTCCATGTTTCACAAGGTTGTCCTTAGGTAAAAACTTTGGACAAGTTTACAAATTATTGTGACAAAAAATACCAAGTACAAGATATTCAAATGCAAAGTAGCTCTTTGAACATTGTTTGACACTTAAGCAAAAATGCAAATTTAACAAGTGCTCCAAATAACATCTCATGAAATGATTTGAAACTTGAAACTTACAACTTGAGACACATGTACATGCTAAATTCAAGGTTTGAATACTTGAATAACACCATAGGCCTCAAAATTATAGATGGGTATATGTGCATGAAACTCATTTGTAGGGGCTAAATTTTGCAATGTTCACAAATATGGTGCTTAAAATCCTCACATATTTTCAAGTCCCAACAAGATCAAGGTCTTTAGTTCTTATAGTTTTGCACTAAGGAAAGTCTTTCTAAGAGATCCTTTATTATCATGATTTCCCTAGATCCTCTTTTTTCTAAACAATTACATTTTAGACTTGTACCAATAGGTCCTTGCAAGGTGCATCCTTCACTATGTTGAACCTAATCCAATCATTATCTAGTCCTACCAATCTCTTTGGAAAGAAGTCATTTTATAGATTTCTATTTTGATATCAATTTTAAATTTTTTTCTTGATTATGTGTATTTCCTCGAGGTCACCATGATCCTTTATATCATGGTGCACTAAAAATGGGGTAATTCGCAAGTGATATCTTGATCTTTTTCTTTCTTCTTGTGAGTTAGTCAAATGTGACTTTTGCATATCCAAGCATGTGATCCTTCATGGTTACATGGTGAACTTGGACGATATTTCATGTTTGTGGGTTCCCCATTATCAATTCCACTTTAAATCATTTTGGACTCACATGTGATGTTGAGCTGATCCTTGTGAGTTTGTTTTGAGCTAGTTACATACAACATTGGTGGAATGGCCTTAATGTTAATAGTAACCTTGGCAAATTATTGATATTTGTATATCACACTAAGTGTTCAACTACATGATGGTGCCCCATTTTAAAGTGCCTTACACTCAAGATTCAAAACAACCTACCCCATAAAAATCGTATAAATTTATATCAAAAGTACTATCAAATCAAGAATTTTCCATAAATCCAACATCCTAAAAATTATAACAAGAAAATCCTACAAATTCCCCATAAGGATCCAAAACTTAAGGGTTCAATCCAAAAGGTGAGATCCCCTTGGGATCCCCCAAAATCCTTGGCTCTTTAAATCTCATGTATAAGGTTGTGCAAATGATTAACCTTTATTCTAGTTGGTTACTGTATAGAGGGTATAATCAGTCAATGGTGTGCTATACTTTTCTTTTCATTATAATTACATTAAGAGGAGCTTAATTATAGCAACACTATTTGCATTTGATTTGAAATCACATTAAGTTGAATTTCATTATAATTGCATGAAATTTCATTTTAAAATAATTACATTGGGATTTAGTCATATTTTAACTACATTAAGCTGAATATCATCTTTTAATTTCATTAATTAGAATTTCATCTCAATTGCATTAGTTTAAATCAATTTAGTTTGCATAATCATCTAAAAGTACATTGTTTCATTAGTTAATTTGAAATATGAATTCAAGTAATCCATCATTAGGTAAAATAGTAATTAATTGTATCATTTCATAGTTGTCCCATGATGATTAGACTATATTAAGTTCATCCCATTAAGTGATTATTCTTCTTGGATTCATTACCCTTATGCTATTTTCATTACTACTCTCACTTAGTATGCATTCATTTTTAGTTGCATTCATCTTAGTTGCACATTTACATATCATATTAAATATTTGAGTGAATAGTCATATAAGCTTCATCACAAAATTAGTTCTCATACATGCATTATAACATCTACATCATATGACCATAAATCATAAATAGATGCATGCAACAACATATATTACATTTTTAAATTACATTCTACATCACATCCATCATATAAACTGCATCATAAATCATATAGAATGCTTCACATCAATAAGTGTATCACATCATATATAGGATCTATATATGATAATCACATAAACATAATCTAGATCTACATAAGATAAAAGTAACCTCACACACTGCATAAGTGCATATGGTCAACCATAATCATAAATGCACCTCATATCTTTTAGGAACACATTAGAATACATATCATAATCATAAAACCATCACATCCTACAAGACACATGTTAGTCTATAATCATATAGTATAAATGCATTCACCAAGGAATGAAAATTAGGAGACATTTACTACAAAGCACATCATTCCACAAAACCAACTCATCATCTATATAATTAAATATCTCACAAAGAATATGTAATGCCCCACTTGGAGATCCTTGGAAAAAAGGATTCAAATCAAGCCAAGATATTTGTTTTTACAAGTATGAATGCACATGACAACATCATACAAGGATCGCAAAGATCGCAACGGAAGACTTCACCACAATCCTGGCAACCAATAGATCTCTGAACGCCACTACCAAATTGACACACACGAACAAAAGCCAAAAACCACCACAACAAGATGAGGACACAAGAAATGACCACTCATCAACAAAACACCAAGCTGGGGTAAAATGTAGAATCCTAAAATTTGGCTAAGCCTGAAATCTTGAAGCCCTAAAAATTGGCTAAGTCAAGATTTCTAAAGCCCTGAAATTTCCTAGAATCCATAACTTATCTCCGAGAGGTCTAAAACCTATCTCAAATGATTTTTTGCATATATTAAAATATATCTTAAGTATAAGTTGATATATTTTAAACTCCAAGAGACAACAACAAAACACGAAAAATTACATTGAATGAAAACCACCAGCATACAAAATGCAACAACATAGCGTCGAAGAATGCCCAAAAGGGTATCCAAAACCACTCTCAAAAAGTTTGAATCATGAAGAAAAGTGCCTGATGTCAGCACACGCAGGTTTTTCACAAAAATCGTGCGACACTTTTTACTAAGGGAGGGTGACTGATGCAGAAGCATCTAGAGGTATAAGGGCAATCCTGTGTCACCCAAAAAAATGTACTTAGAATTAGTTTCTATTTCATGTGTTTTCATTTTTGGACACCCATTTGGGTCAAATAAAGGTTCCAACTCTCACAGTTCAACTATCAGTGTGCTAGAAAATCTCAAAAAAAATACGAGCATGCAATTTGGCCATCATTTTGGTGACCTAGAAGGTGTGAATTGGCCAGATGAATGAAATTGTGATTTAGAGCATTCTAGAAAAAGAATAAGGTCAAAAGGCCCCACGATTTGAAAGTTATTACAGTTTTTCAGGTTTTGGAGACCTCCTAAGAATGCTTCAAAGTCAGGTTAGGGGCATTAAATGACCTTGAAAAGGGCCAAAAAATGGGGGACGAGCAAAGCTAGTCCATAGGGCTATAGAGCACTTCGAGAGCTTTCTAAAAATGTAAATGGTTCATCAATCGGAGCTACGGTTCAAAAGTTATGCCTCCCGAAAGTTCGATTACCGTTTTTGGATTCTTCTAGATTTGCACTGACTTCTAACGCAGCTTCTAGAACCTTCTATTTGGTCGGTGGATGCCTACTAGCACTTTCTAGAATGTACTCCTAGTCCTTAACCCTTCGAGGCCTATTTAAGGAGATTTCTAGCATTTTAAAAGGCAATCCAGAGTGGAGTTTGAGAGGAGGTACTAAAAGGAGAAATTATCTCAAGATTTATGCTATTGCAAGCCCTTAGGGCATGTCTTGAAGTTTATTTTCTCTGTACTATTTGTACTTGCTTATTTTCTTAGTTAATACAATTTCCCTTTTCTGTTGTGTCCATTATGTTCTTGGGTTGTGTCCCCATCAGTGACACTTCTCCTTGAGGCGTGCGACACTCTTCCAGTATCGTATGACATTTCTCAAGAAGGCATGTGACACTTTTTAGCATCATACAACATTTCTCAAGAAGGCGTGCGACACTCTTCTAGTGTCGTATGACATTTCTCAAGAAGGCGTGCGATACTTTACAGTGTCGTATGACATAGTTTGCATGGGCATGTGATACTTTTTAAAGTGTCGCACCATGCTGAACAAATTTCACCCATAGAAAAAAAAAACACTTCCAGAACTTAGAAAGGCAAAGAACAGACCAAAGAATCTCCACACTAGGAAGTACCGGATCCACAAAGGCTCGAGGAAAGAACACTTGAGTGAAAGAACAACACAGAACGAAGAACATCAAAGAGAACAAAGGCAACATTAGAATGAACTGAACAAACAAACTAAGTACATGATTCCTCCCAACCGTCAATAGCATCATAAGACCATCATGGGTCCTAGCCATCCCCCGCACGTAACATCCCAAGCCACCGACCAGATCGTCAGTACTATCGTAATAGGGACATCACTACAAAAACATGCAACAATATAAGCATAAGGAAATCTAACATGCTAGTAGTAAAGCATAAGATAATCCTACAGTAGACAACATCATCTATCACATGCTAAACAACAGTAAGCAACAAATATACTACTAAATCAAATAAAATCATCTAATCATATACTAAACATCATGATAAGGGAATGTGCCAAGTAAACTAACATCATCTAAACATGATATACAAGCATCCCAATGAAAGCATAAATCACAAGAAAGCATACTTCGAAACCTGAAGTACCAAGTGAAGACATCCAACAACGGTCGCACTAGAACAAAAGATTGTCTTTGTACATTGATCCCTAGTAGTGATGAAGGTAGCTACACCTCCCAACCACGTGGCACCCATAGGTCCACACCAGCCATGCTGATGGAGATAGTGATCCAACCACAAACACACAAAAGAACATCCATGGCTAACACTCATGCCAGACAGTATGATGGCTGCAATCAAGAACCTAAGACAATGCAAGGAATACAGTTCCTGGTCAGACACTAAAAAGGCTACTAAGTAGGGACTAACATCATGGAGAGTCGCTTGGCATCAAAGATCCCAAGCTAGGACTTGTGCAGATTCAACATCCCTCAATGGAAAGGCTCTAGCACCCCAACCTTTTTATTATCTTAAGTTTTATTATCATTCACACATTTTATTTAATTATCACTTATACAAAGCTTCCTCTGCCAACCCATGATGCCATGATCATCGGGCTATGAGATAGAATCCCCCTTCATATGCTACCCTACCCTACCCATGCTCATCTTATGACAAGTGCTCGTGGGCATGCATACTCCCATCCCAACCCCAATGATCAAAACTTCTAGAAAAGACATGGAAGGTCGAGACTCGCAAGTCCTCTGACAAACATACGCGTATGTACTCGTGTGTGGCACACCACCATCATGAAGATCATAACACAAGGGCAAAATGAGAACACAATGCAAAATAAACACCCAACTGAAAGCAACTCAAGAGGATAGATTCTACACGAATCCCAAAGCCAATAAAACCATACATCATAAAATCACTCAACCAGCCTCAATCCGAGAGTATGGATTCTACACAAATCCAAATGATGCAACAAGAACAAGGGTTATGAACTCACTCCACCGGCCTCAATCTGAGAGTATGGATTCTACATGAATCCCAATGTCCATGAAACAAAGCAAAGGTCCAAAAGAAACCATAATAGGTATAAAATCACTCAACCGAACACATCGGGAGTATAGATGCAACATGCATCCCAATGCAACATAAAAGTGCAAAAGTGGTCTGACTAATATCCAAATGGATCATCAAGGTCCATGATCCATATTGTGCCAAGAAAACTTGAGAAAACAAGGTGGCACACAAAATGAGGTAAAAACCTCAAAATTTGGAAAACTTCAAAATTAAAACCCATTTGGCCTTTGGGTTCAAAAACCTCAAAAATCCAAAAATAAATGGAATCGGACACCATATGCAAAAATGGTCAGCATAACGGCATAAAATCCCAAACCCTCATAACAAAAAACAAGGAAATGTTCATACCCGCCCAATTGGGTAGAACTAACATATAGAAACGGAGGTGAACACTAGTTCTCAGCCTCCAAACAAACGGCTACCAAAAACAAAAGTTGAAACAAAGCAGAAAAAACAAAATAGGAAACCCCTACCTCACAGCCAAAAGGGAAAAACGGGAATCTGAACCATAAAATAAATATCTCGCAAAAGTAGCTGAAAATTGCAGCAATCCAAGGTTTCCCCGAGCTGGATCTAACGAGCCCAACCTTGCGACGATCCCACGCCCGTAGCTCCCACAATGAACAAAAAATTAAATCATCATGAAGAGGATTTTGGGTTTTACTCTCCAACTTTCCAATTTGAAAGTGAGAAGTGAGGAATTAAATTTCTCTTTGGATATTTATTCACTTTTTGGGTGAATAATCGATTAGGGAAAATAACCAGCCAACCTAGTTAACCCCGAATCGACCCAAATGAAAATAGGAATTCATCTATGGAAAAGCTGCCAAAAATTAGAATAAATCAATTAAAAAGCTCGAAAACCCAAAAACACAAAAATATCCTTAATAACTTTCGTGACAATGCGAACCTCTAAATGCACAGACATGCTTACTGGTCTAATCACATAATGTAAATGAGTTCAGAATTAATAATCACTGAAAGGTTTAAATTAAACATTTAATAAAGGATACGTCGACCATATAAGGACAACATTGGTAAAATATGAATGGCTGAATCACTAACTCCATGTGCCACTGCTAGGGATATAAATCTTGCACACTAAAAAACACGATCAAGTGCAATTGCATATAATAGCATAGACGAAGAAATAAATGCATTAAATCACATAATTTAACCATTTATTTAATTATATTAAAATAATCTATTTACATCACTCACGTTCGCATAAAGCATAACAACGCAGGAATGAAATAAACAACCATAGCATTAAATCCATCACATAACAAAATCAGAGGTATGTCCAAATACTAGATAACCAGATATCATCATAAAACACACTATCATCTCAAAATGGCATCATCATGCAATATGATTAACTGAATAGCATAGTAGTCTAAAATCTATGATACTAGAATCAAGATGTAACATCTGACCCTCAGGTCCTCTCAAATATAAACATAACATGAGTAAAAAATATCTCTCTAATCAGAAATGTAACAGGGTAAATGTCCGTCGCACATAACCAAATAATCTCACATGAACAATCCGTTTAATTACTTACGCATTTAATAATGATTGATTACTCTGCATTAAAAAGGCATTTAAAACACATAAGCAAACATAGTCATAAACATGACTAACCACTACTACAGGAACCTAGTCCAGTGTAGCATGGTAATAGAACATAGTGTGATCTTTGTACACATCTCAAGGTAATCACAAAACAACCTCATGATACCACATTGATCCTGGTAACCACTGGCACAAACCTCAGTGAACCATAAATCACATCATAATCTCATAGATCATTCAAAAGCATAATCAAAGCAACTGATTAAAAAACATAAATCGAAACACCTCGACGGTGTAGACCACTCAGGGTCACAATCATGATCCCGTCACAACAAAAGATCAACAAGGTTGCATCCATCAGGATGACTAACAAAAGTCAAATGGGAGAGGCACTATAGAATATCCCTAAAGCCCTATGAAAGAATAAATAAGTCCATAAGTATACCAATGTCCATCCAAAAGAATAAATATCTCAAAGTACATATTCTTGGGTCATATGCCTTCAAAAAAAATTACATCATGTTATTTGTAGTATATCAATATCCATCTCATGATTCTATGGGGCATTTCTAGAGTTGGCTTTATTTTATCATGCTGATGTCTTTTTTCTAGAGGCACCAATATCTTAGATCTCTACATCCATCATCTAAATTCGACCACTAGTCAACTTTTTATTATTAAATGTATGTCTTGGTTATTAAATCTCTTATTGTTTCCTATGGGAGGACTCATCTCATCTACATGATCAACTAGCCCATTGATAGTTCACAATCATCTCCCTAGGTACTGATGAAATTGTTAGAAGGAATGGTGATGATACTACATTGGGGGAGTATCCTAAGAATTGGAGAGTATTGACATGTTGCAATCATGATTGTGTTTGTCATTAATGTCGAAATAGTAGTAAAGATAGGTAGAGTAGCAGAGAGTGATCTTAGTTATGTAGACAAGGTTTTTCTTATCTAGTGATGTGTGGTCATGGGAATGTTTAGCACAAAATCCTAATGATGAGGTTTAATGTTCAACACATAAGTCAAAAACATATGGAATTTGTACTTGATTTACTAAGAGTAGTATAGAGAAAGAGTGCTTGAAAAGAAGTACTTGATGTTTGTATTATATCTTTCATTAGAGATGTAATAAGAAGATTTGTGGTTAGCTAGTGATAGAGGATAGTTGGATGGTGATGTCAATAGATGCCAAGCACTAGTATCACATGTGTAATGTTTTGTATAGATTGTGAGATGAAAGTGTTATTATAATTGTAATTAATTAATTATCTTATTATAATTAATTGGGAAATCCTCAAGGCTAACTCAAGGAATTATTTTAAAGAAATGGTATAAAGGAAATATGTTTTCCTTGTTTGTAAAGTGTTTTGATTATTATATAAAGTTTAAAGTGTAAAAAGGAGCAAACTATTTACTGAATGTAAGTAAGTGATCCAAGTGATTATTGGATGCAAGATTTGTGATCTAGTTACAAGATCACAAGGAGCATAGATCTGGTTGATAGGACAAAGGAAGGAAGTATTATTAATTTGTATTATTCTACAAGGAATAATATAGAGGTTATTTGGATAGTGGGTTCATTGGTATTTCACTTGAAGTTGTTTGGGTAGTGGGTCTAGTTGTCTTCCATAACTCCTTACAGGGTTGGAATCTCCTAACAAGGACTGATATGTAGTGAATGTTGTTATAGACTCCTAATAGGGTATATCCTCTAACAACGAATATTTATATTAGTACATCATCTTGTGGGTACCATCCCCACCAAGGTTTTCCCTCTAGTCAAGGGTTTCCCTAGTTAACATATTTGGTATTATTGTGAACAAGTATCTTGTTGTGGTTTCTGATTACATTTCTCATATGGTTAAGTTTTTTAAAGGCTGATAATTGTGATAATAGTTGGATAACTTATGCCACATCCCCTCCCCCTATTAGTTATATTGGTGGACTATATATTCTAACAATTGGTATCAGAGTGCCAGGTCCTTGAAGGGAAAGCTTGACAAATTCTAGACATCACTAGGGAGTCATTTTAGGAAAGATAGTCCCATGTCAAATAGATGAAATTTTGACACCCAGAAGATGGAGATTCTTGGTGAGATATCAGAATTTTGTATAGAATTAAGCATTGATTTTTTGGATCCAGAATCCTTTTGTTTCATATAAAATAATAGAGGCACAGGGAAAGACAGATCCAGATCTAAAGAAGACAAGATGATTCAAGGAAGGTATTGATAGCTTATGGAAAGAGAGCCAAAAGGCATGGAATTTTTTTTTTGTTGGACATGTAAAGAGTTTGGTCATTTTTCATAAAGATGTCCTAAGAGAGTAAGAAAAAGTAGAAAGAGTTCACTTTCTAATGGAGATGAAGATTTTAAAACAAGTGTGGAAAAATTCTTGAATGACTATGATGTTAAACATAATGAACTTGAATTGGTTAATGAAGAGGAAGTAGTAGAAGAGATAGCTTTTGTAACTAATGTTGATCCAAAGGCTAACCATGAAAAATGTGTAATTTATCATTTAGACTAACAATGAATTGTAGAATAGGAATTAGATTGAAGAGGAGATCTGAAACTAGAGCACAAGAAAGAGTTGAGTTGACAACTCCTAGTATGGACCACCTTCCTAAAAAAGTCATTAGGAGTAGAAATAGTAATCCAGTAAATGAAGAAGTATGTTAATTGTGTTTGATTTCTCAAGTTGAACCTAAGAGTCCATATGAAGCATGTAAATATGATCATTGGATTCAAGAAATGAAGGAAGAAGTATATTAGATGGATGTTAAATCAGCCTTCCTAAATGGAGAACTTGAGGAAGAAGCTTACGTTGAGCAGCTTAAAGGTTTTCCTTTGATAGAAGAAAAAGATATGTATTGTTGGTAAATAGATTTATCTTCAAATAAAGATCCCAAAATAACCCTTATTCACCCAACAAAGAAGAAACAATAAACCACCAATAGTTGGGTCACTTTTCCATTGGATTGTGCAAGTGCCCTCTGAATTTTACAAGATATAGCTCCCTAATTTTGATATACAAAGAATGAAATTTAAGGAATGCTTCTAACCAAAAAGTGAAGGCTACCTGCAATATTCTTGGATAGGGAAAAAATTATTACAACTAAAACAGAAAGAAAATACTCAGCATACAACACTGGAAGCATAAAATCTTCTCACCCATATATGCACTCAGAAAGAAGGAGAAAGATTGAATAAATAGGAGCAAACCCTACAATAAATGAATACTATAGTAGAACATAACTCAATTACTCAATCCTAATTCACACCTAAACCAAGAATGAGAACAATCTGAAGCACACAATCTTCAAAATGGTAGAATCTTCTTTCAACCCAAAAATAATACTATACCTAAATACTACTAACAATCAAAATACTTGTAGAAAACAAGAAAATAAATCTAACCTAAAATAGGAATCTTTTATTAAAATTAGAAATTTTTTGTTTCACACAAACTAAAATTCCCCAAATATGTAGCATAAAGTCTACAAAAATAGCAAAATCTCCTAGACTCTGCACCCCTCAGAAAGAAGAAACACACCATCTGCTCCTTTTCAAAAAAAGAAGAACCTATTTTTCATTCTTTTTGTCTCCTTTTATCATCAATATTCTTGTCATTGATCTTTTTTAGTTATTCATAATTGGTTTTTGGAACGTTCCCTCATTTCTTGGCCAAAAGACCTTTCTCAATCAACGAATGACAACTGGCCATACTCTATTTAGTTTTTGTAACTAGATCTTTGAACTATTTAATCTTTTCTCTTTTCCATCCAAATAATTATCTTTTCCTCCCATGGTGCTTGATAGCTTTGATGACCAATATTTTAAATTTTTGATTTTCCTCTCCACCTCACACCTTGGGTTCAATGTTTATGCATATTCAAATAGGTGATCCTTGTGTTGTCATTATTTGTCCAAATTTGTCAGAGAATATTAGGGCTCTTGAAAATCAATCTCCATTTTTTATGCCTTAAAAATACATATTATTTTCCTTGATTGAAGCTCAAATGAGGTCTCAAAACTTGACTTATCACCCTCATATGGAATCATCTACTATGGGAAGAGAATGGGGTTCTGATGGTGTATATATTTCTTAGCAATTGAGAGTGATATACTTTGTGTCACATATGAATGGGTAGACACATATTTCAGAAAGACACGACTGATGAAGATAAGCCTTGGGATTCATTGAATGCCTAATGGTTGTTGATTGTGCCTATGGATATAGTTTGCATGCTACAGATATCCATTGGGATCATTGCTCAAAAACACTTTTGAGGTTTGTGCCTTGCTTCTGATCTGCATTAACCTTTTGTGTCACAATGTTCTCAACATGTGTTGGTCTACAGCCTTCACCCTAGAGACCTGAGATCATCTTTTCTTTGTGAACATTATGCTCTTGACATATCATGATGCTAACACCATGGGATAGATGGAGATATTGTGTCGAGTGATTTATATGCATTGACTATGCATTTTCATACAAAAGGGATGGGACATGAAATGTATAGCATCAAGTTCAATGACGGAATAGATTCATTATGAGTTGAATCTCAAAATCATGTCTCATCTTATGTAAATTACCAATAGTATACACTAAAATCATTCTTTCATGGTTTGGGCATTATGTCAAACAATTGGCACACCTTGTATGCACTCCCATCTTCTTAAGGCATTCTCTTAAACATTTGGTGAACAACCTCCATATTTTTTGAAGCTATGAGAGTCAATATAAGGGTATTGAAAAAGACTATGTGGCCATTTGATTGTTTGTCTTTGACATGTTTCAATGAGTCTAAAGGTTGATATACACACCATCAACACCTTATTTCCAACCTTAAGTTCACAAACTTCAAGTGTATTTCATCACCATGAAACTCTCAATTTAAACAATTTGATTCCAATGGGCATTGACTATGGAACTTGAACACATCTAAATTCTTTGTTCCTAGTTGATAATGGCTATAATGTACATAGATCCCACCCCTGTTCCTAGGTGTATCATGTGCTTCCTTTGACATTTAGTTAAACATTTAGCATGTATTGTTTATGTAAACATGTACTCCTTTAAAGCTTATGTTGTTAAGCATTTTGTGGGTTTGTTCTTTTCATGAACTTCATGGAAAATCTTGCCTATATGTGAGGCTCCTCAGTGATGATTGACATACTGCCTTAGCACTCATTATTAATAATACCTTCTCTCACTTAATATAGAGCTATGTAGATAGGAGCTCAATCGTAGATTAGGTAGGTAATAAGCCATCATGCTCACTCATCTCTTCAAGTTGATTCCATGTATTAATGTATTTTAGTGATCCACCCAACATCATCTATTGACCAATGTTCATCTAACCATGCAATGAGTTTTCAATGATTTATTTCAAAATTCCAACTTAAACATTGTGGCTTAATCTATAGTGGTGTGATTTTCCAGTTAACAAGTGCCTTATCACTAATTGTCATACTAGGAAACACTTGACCATCTAAAACAATATTCTATATCCATTTATAACACCAATTTCATTATATCCCATTCTTTATTAAAAATGAATTGAGAAGGGAGAGAGAAGTTTTTGGATATTTTGAGTGAGATTTGTAATTGAAGATCTCTAATTGGGTTTGGCATGCTAAACTGTGAACTTCAGAATTTGCACCTCAATATCTACATTTGAATGATGGGTTTGAATTTAAAAGTTGAATCTGTATTCTTAATTTTGAACTTTATTGAACCTCTTAAATCTCTGAAACACTAAACTTGAGGTTCTGACCAAAACCTTGCACATTCTTATAACAATCCTCTAAAAACATCTATTGTGCCACATCAAACCAACAAACCTATAGAACCATTTGAACATTTTGAACTATTGATCCAATTCAAATAGTACAAATTTCATGATGGAAAGCCTTAAACTTATGTGTTTTGCATTTTGGTTCACTATCATGAAATTTTATATGAAACTTGTCTTTCACAACATTTTTGACATAAATCATAGGAGAAAACTAAGATTTCCAAAGAGGATCAAGGAGAAAATCATCAAGAGGATGAGATTTTCAAGTTTAAAATGGGGTTTAGAACACCAACTACTAGGTATGCAGACTAAAGAAAGCTCTATATGGTCTAAAGAAAGCACCCAGAGCCTAGTATACAAGGTTTGACGACTATTTGGAAAAGCTTGGATTTGCTAAAGGTACATCAAATAGTAACTTATATTTGAAATAAATTGAGAATGGTTTGGTAATAATAATAATATTTTTTGATGACATCATATTTGGAGGTAATGATGAAGCAACTGATAAGTTTTCTAAAAAAATGAAGAATGAGTTTGAAATAAGTATGATAGGAGAAATGAAGTTTTTCCTAAGATTGTAGATTGTGCATAATAGTGATGGTATTTTCATTTCAAAAGCTAAGTACTTGAAAGAATTGTTGAAGAGATTTAGAATAGAAAGTTGTAAGCCTATTAGTGAACTGATGATAATTGCTCACAAGTTATCTAGCAACAATGAGATACTTATAATTGAACAAAAGAAGTACAAATCCATGATTAGAGGATATTCAAAATACATGATAGAAAGTACATTTGGGATTGTAGCTAGATTTCAAGATAATCCTAAGGAGTATCATTATGTAATAGTAAAGATGATATTCAAATATTTAAAAAGAACATCTAATTATAGAATTTGGTATGATAGATCAAGTGATTTCACTCTATGTGCATATACTGATGCAGATTAGGCAGGTAGTATGGATGACAAAAAGAGCACCAGTAGTGGAGCATTTTTTCCTTGGAGGAGGATTGGTTTCTTGACTAAGAAAGAAACAAGATTTTATTTCTTAGAGTATAGCTAAGTCAAAATATGTTGTAGTAACAAATAATTGCAATCAAGAGATGTGAATGAAACAAATGCTAAAGGATATCATAATTGAGTTTGTAGAACCTATTTTCATTTAGTGTGATAACACAAGTATAGTGAGTATGTCTAAGAATCATTTGTTTCATTCTAAGTCTAAGCATATATCTATTAAGTATCATGTGTTGAGAGAGAAAGTAATAGAAAAAGAGATCAGATTAGATTATGGGAGTACTAAAGATCATATTGTAGATATCTTTCGAAGCCTTTACCTAAAGATACATTTGAGTGCTTGAGAGGTATAGTTTGGGTTATGTCCCTACCTACTTCTAAGTATATTATGCAATAAGTGCATCTATCGAATGGTATAGAGCACTATTATTAGACTGGACTAAATTTTGATCCTTCCCATATAGGGGAGTATCTATGATAAGTTGAACCATTAAGGAAAACTAGTATTTGGTCTTGAATAGTGCCTTTGGACACTTAAGCTAGTTGAAAAATTGGAGCATTAAATTAACATAATGAGGCATTTTTCATTGATGTCAGCGTAGGAGATTATGCATGAAAAACATATCCTAAGTAGGTATGGGGAGAGTGCATGGAAATCTCTACTTTTTTAGGGATATTTAGAAATATTCATGTAAAGGAGAAGGAGGAATATCTCTATGGGTTAGATATGCAACATGAAGAACCTTGGTGTATGGTGAGTTGTTTACTATGAATAATTGTTGCCAATCCTAAAGAAGTAGAATAGAGAAGTGTTCTAGATGATTTGAGAAGAAAAGAATAGTAGCAATAGTAGAGTACTATTTTGGTATTCATGGAACTTAGATATTTTTAATCTATTTTTCAATCAATGCCAAAGGGGGATAGTGTTAGCATGAAGGTTGATGATACTAAATTTGGGGGAGTTTCCTAAGCATTGGAGATTATTGACATGTCACATTCATGACTCTATTTTTCATTGATGTCAACATTGTAGTAAAGACTGGTAGAGTAACTGAGAGAGATCTTAGTTTTGTGAACAAGGTTTTTCTTGTTTGGTGATGCATGGTCATGGACATCTTTAGTACAGATTCATGATGATGAGGTTTAATGCATAGCACGTAAGTCAACAATGTATGGAAGTTGTACTTGATTTACTAAGAGTTGTACAAAGGCAGGCTACTTGGAAAGAAGTTCTTGATGTTTTTATTATATCTTTCATTAGAGATATAATAAGAAGATGTGTGATCAGCACGTGATAGAGGATAGTCGGATGGTGATGTCAGTGGATGCGCAATCCCTAGTATTGCACATGTGAAGTTTTGTATAGATTTTGAGTTGATAGTGCTATTTTAGTTGTAATTAATTAATTATCTTATTATAATTCATTGGAAAAGCCTCAAGGCCAGCTCAAGGAATTATTTTGAAGATATAGTATAAAGAAAAGATGTTTTCCTTGTTTGCAAAGTGTGGTGATTATTGTATAAAGTGCAAAGTGTGAAAAGAAGTACAGTTTTTATTGAATGTAAGTGATCCAAGGGATTATTGGATGTGAGATTTGTGATTTGGTTACAAGATCAAAAGGAGTAGAGGTCTAATTGATTGGATAGAGGAAGGAAGTACTATTCATTTCTATTATTCTACAAGGAATAATATAGAGATCATTTGGATAGTGGGTTTATTCGTCTTTCCCTTGAAGTTGTTTGGGAAGTGGGTTCAATTTTCTTCCACAACTCCTAACAAGTTTGGCACAACTCCTAATAGGGTTGGAATCTCCTAGCAAGGATTTAAAGTCTCCTAACAAGGGACTTATATGTACTAATATTTTTTATAGACTCCTAATAGGGTCCATCCTCTAACAAGGACTATTTATATTAGTATATCATCTTGTGCGTATCATCCCCACTGGGGGTTTTTCTCTGATCAAGGGTTCCCTAGTTAACATGTATGGTGTTATTGTGCATAAGGATCTTGTTTTGGTTTATGATTATATTTCTCATATGGTTAAGTTTGTTTAAGGTTGATAATTGTGATAATCATTGGATAACTACTTCAACACCCCTACATATATTGGTGGACTATATATTCTAACTTCGTACATAGATATGTACTAGTTTATATAATCCCTAATATTGAAAATCTCCATAAATAATCTAGTAAGCATGTGTGCACTAGTCATTTATCATCCCCCTTCATAAGTTTAACCTATTACCAAATCACACATGAGCACATTCCTCTCCACTTAGATCATACCCTTCTCTTCTTGGAAATTATATGCCTCCCTCTAATAGAAATCCATCTTATCAATAGCCATCAACTCCTCCAGTAGTGCCTAGGTTAGGTCAATCTAGAGATTATCTCTCTTTGTAGTGACTTAATCCATCTCTACCACTACTTAATCCCTATTATGTGTATTTGCATCTCTCTCCCACTAAGTATGTTTAAATAGTCAACCAACTACCACATATGTCACCTAGAGAGATGCAATTTGTTCTACCAAACCACTATCCTATCTTCCATTTGATGGTCTTCCTCTTCCTCCTAACCTTCCTATATGTGTTTAAATTGCATATGGTATTGTGACCCTTTTCCCTCATATCCTATGTCCCTATCTAATCTATATCATCACCCCTCATAGCCTCATATGTAAGACTCATCTTAGGTGTCAACCTCTCCAAAATCACTCTAGTAGCCACTCACACCTATTGTGAATTTTGTGCTCCTTTACCTCCTCTTATTCTTCCCTTAAAACCATTTCCTCTACATCCCCTCATCCCTTAAGAACCACATATTTTTAATTCCATGAACCTCTTAGCCTCCACTAGAAGACCCATCCTTCCTACTTTCCTTAACCTCCTAAACCAATCCCAGTACTTCTGTATAGAACCAGTGTTGGCCTCTCCCCCATTCTAGTCCTAATGTACTAGTTAAGTCACCTTCCAAGTTGAAATCAATCATTTATTGTCAATGGATGGCCCAAGCTTAGATTTCCTCTCCTTTTTGGTACACTAGTAGTAGTTACCCACATCTAGTACTCCTTAAGTATAGTCAAACTAATACACTATATAATCTAGCATTTCCTACTCAACAACATACTCCTATACCTATTAGAAATGTGGGAGTAATTAAAAATGGTAGTCATTGCTATTCCTTAGGCTATGTATCAACTTTCATGTATGACCTCCATATAATTTCATCTTTAATCCCATCAATAACCTTGTGCCAATAATCGCATACAACTAACTTTAATCATCAAAATTATGAATTGTGAGTGGCTCAACCCAATTTTAGACTATAGGTTGATCTTATTTTTTATCATGTCTCTTAATTGACCTCAATATAAAAAATCCCCACATCTAGATTAATGTTACAAAATTGATGCTTCTCTCTTTCATGTATCCCTCAAGATAGACAATCTAGTGAAGATCTTTGGATTTCTCAATGAGCATCGATGTTCCCCATGGTAGGTACTCCTTATTGATCCCAATCGATACTGAGAGGGGGGTGAATTAGTACCATCTTTGAAATAGGTTACTCTTTTCACCTCTTTAACTATACTTTCTATAAGCCACTTGACAACCAACACCAAGAAAAATGTAGTAAACTAAAAGCATGTAAGTTTATGAATAAAGACATTCATAAAGTTGACACATATATTTTCATACATCAAAACCCTTGGTTAGAGGGTGAAAACCATAATAGGGATAATATACCCGCTAGCCCTTATAATGTGTATAAAGGGTTGTCCAATTAGGGGATACAAATATTTCTTTTGGAAACACATCTTGTTAGGTATGTCTATAACCTATAAGGGTTACACAAGCATATAAAAGATACCTATTAGAGGAATTACAAATCTCCTTCCAAGAGACACCTAGTTAGAGGATTTTACAATAAGCTTACTATCAAAGCTTTCCCTATTAGGGGCTACAAATAGATGTAATGGTAAGGAAAAAACCTAATATATTTAGATCTGATGTGTGGCATTAGCTTGCCTTGTAGATCTCTATTTCATACCTTCAAAGATTCTTTGATCTCCTCGTTCACATGGTGTGTTCTTTCTTCTCACCTTTCTCCTTGGTTATTTGAAACAACCTATCATTTTATTATTTTTCTTTACAAATTATTTTCTTTCTAATCTCTACTTTGTGCGTTCTACTACTTACTCTATTTCCTCACTTTTTTATACTCTTCAACAACAAACTTCTCTCATTACTTCAATAACTTGTATTCTTTTTGCAATTTTAGGGCACAAATACCCATAACCTAATTATCTCACTCATTTTTTAATTCAAATTTTGAATCCCATGCCTGGTCTATTCACAAGGACTAGACTAGTAGCTCTACCAATTCATCTGTATGCCTTTGTTAGAATTCATCCTTTATTTCTTGTGTCATTTATTTATTTATTTCTATCACATCAATGGTGACTCACTTCATTGTTGACCTAGATCAATTATATTTCATTTTTGTATGTTTTTGTTGGTGTGGTGCACATAACTGCATATTAGTTTTCTCTTCTACTAGTAATCTCAATATCTAATGCCTTCTTCCTCCTTTAATTGATTGTCAATCAATTTTTCCTATCAAAGAATGTTTTCAACAATGGAAACACTCCTTATAACCTTTATGCAAAAGAGACTTGTAAGGTCAACAATCTTCCCCTTTGGCATTGACAACAAAACATCTTTTACCACCTTGATCTCCTTTATTCTTTATGAAGTTTCCTTGATGGAAAGACCTTCTTCTCATGTTTACCATTTCTTTTCTTGTACTGGTGAAGCTAAAGTACCTAATGGATGGACTTAGTATGATATTTTTAGATATTCCCCTAATAATGTTCTTGTCCCACTCCATTTTTAGTTCAATCATCACTTCTATATTCTTTCTCATCCTTTTGTTTTTCTCCCCTTTTTCTCCTTTCTCTATCCTCCCCCATTTTTTCATTAGTGAAAAATGTTTCTACATGTTTTTGAATACATCTTTGTATTGTTTGTGTGTGGTGGCAAGATGGGCATGCCATGATACCTTCAGATTAATGAGAGCAATGGTCTCAATCTTTATGTATGCCAAGAGTGCTTCAAGTTCACTCATAGTATTGATTGGTGCTATGGTGACTAGTGTTGGTCCCAACTTGTGCTAAGAGGGGGGTGAATCAGTACCCTCACTTCTAAAAGTTCTATCAGCTAATGGAGTAAGCTAAAATACACACTTTATTACTACCACCTTAACTATTAAGAAAATAATAAAAGTTATGTAGTAAAAAAATATAATATCACACAAAAATGCATACATTAATAACATAGATTTTTTAAGGTGAAAACCTATAGTCTGAGGGTGAAAACCAAGGTGGGAGTAATATACCCACTAGCCTTTCCTTGTAAGTAAAAGGGTTCCCTATTAAAGGCTTACATATGTTCCTTTTGAGGATGCATCCTATTAGGAATGCCTATAACCTGTAATATTACAATGGCCTCTTAAGGCTACCTAGTTAAATGATTATAATCTCTTTTTAAGAGATACCTTCAAAGAGGATTGATAAGACATATCGTAAATCCACCCTATTAAAGGTTTACAATAGTTGTAATAGTTATAAATCATGCTAATTATTAGATCTAAATACTTGGCACATATTTCTAAGTAGATGCTCTATAAAAATGATTGAAGATGCTTTGACCTTCCTCCTTAGTTCTAGCTCGGTGACCTTCCTTGACTTACTCTCTCTTGCTTCTTGTCATGCTATTTATGTCTATCTATTGTCACTCTCCTTTCATAACTACTCTTTTATGCCCTTATCAAATTTTCCATTCACACAATTGTAGTAACAAAAACTACCTTGTTCTCTCTCTTGACAACATCTATATTATTTTTTTCAATCCCCCCATTTCCAGAAGAAAATTCCAAGTGATCCTTAAATCATGTACACTATTCATAGATGGAAACCCTAAAATTTACCACGTGTGAACTGTACATTTGATATTTGAATTACATAGTGAGCAGAGTCACAAGACACTAGTGACTACCAATCTATAGATGCTAGTCTTACTTCTTCTATTGTGACTAGTTATGCTAGTCTACTAGTGGTTTCACTTTCAATGCTTCATTACTTCTTGTTAACTAATTATTAATAAATGAAAATATTTCATACTTAACATAATACTTGAGTTCTCTTCTCTTCAATTTCCCAATCAATGTAGCTTTTTCCAAGAACCCCCCCTTTAGCATTGATGGAGGAACCTTTATTCTTAGATATAAATCTCAAATGTTAACAAGACTTATGATTCTTTACAATTTATAAGATAAACTACCTCCTTGCTACATGTCTAAGGCCTTAATCATTTCAATTCTTCTACTCCTTTGAGATTTCTTCCTTTAATGTTCTTCTCTTCATCTTATTTATTAACTTTTCCTCTTTTCATGACCTTTATCTCTTCTTTCTAATCCTTGTGTCTTCTTTTACTTTTCTTATCCATTTATCATTCTCTCTTTATTTTTCTATCCTTCCCCTTCTATTCCTCTCCTTATTGTTTCACTCTCCCCATTTTCTTCATTAATGACATGGGTAGTTTTGGGGTACCTATGGGTTTTCTTTTTTGGGTCCTGTTGGGCATTTTTTTTGCACGAGGTCAACAGTAGGAATCCATTGTGTAATTCCTCTCTTGAAAAGAAATCTTTTTAAGGATCCACTCCAAGGTTCAGTGTTTGTCTTGTGACGTACCAAAATTTTCTCAGTAGAAGATAAATGTGAATGTTCACAAGGAGGCCTTTGCTGGTTCTAAAAAATATTTTACCTTGGAATCAAGTAAAATCTGTTCGCTATCTCAAAGAACAATATTTTTGTATTTTCTATTTTTCAATGAATGCAACTACTATGAGGTCCTATTCTTACAGGGGGTTAGCAAAGAAAATAACATGAAATCAAATAACTTGAAATTGAAATTCCTAAACAGACATAAGCTATAGAACACAACATGTTGTGAGTTAAACCTTTGAAGAAATCGATAGGAAACTAATGAAAATAGGAGCAATGCTTCCTAGAATCCACTGATGAAATCATAGGTGAGAATCTTTATAAAATCAAATGATGTTTCACTCGTCATCAAATTGCAAGGCCACCGAAAGTATGCTCATTTGAGACAAAAAGCTATGTAGATACAATTAGGTGATCTCTTCTCAAGCTCGTTATGTCAACAAAAATCATATATCTGTAGCAAACGCCAGAACTAAAAGATCACACAACCAAAAACAATGCAATAATCCTTTGGCTCAATCACAATCTCATGAATAAAATTCACAAAATAATGACACATTCAGGCAAGAATAACTACACTCTGAATGCTAGCAGCAAAAGCATAACTTTATTGCATAATAATGGTGGCCCTTTTTACATTTTAAAATAGGGTATTTATAAGAAATCTTCTCCTCAATTTGTGTTAAGAGTGGGAGATATCTTGATACAATAAAATGTTTTTAAAACATTTAAACAAACTAAATATATACAAACTGACAATCTAACTGGTGCTTAGAGGGACTCCATCCATATTTTATTCATTAATTGAATGCATGAGCCCTTTACATGTCAAAAAAAATGAAATCATGAGAGAGAAAGTAGGAGGAAGCCATTAGTCAAAGTAGAAGTGCATGGAGACACCAAAAATAGAAGCTAGCCCTTGACTTGATGTGTGTCAAAGTTAACTTGCCATCAAAATGCATTTCCAATGCATGGAAAGTGTTATTTTTGGAACTGGCAGTCAATTGTTAGTGCACCTCTAAATTGTGGAGCTGCAGAGCTACGGACTTGGGAAGCTTGATTGGGTCAAAATTTAAAAATTTTACTAAGTGTCAAAATTGAAATTTTGGCATCTGGGTTTTTCTCATCTCTATCCTAAAGATATGTTTGGATATTTGCCTTTGAATTTCTCTATAATCTCAGTAATCTTAGTATCATTGGGAAGATCCAAAGCCTCATACTTATCTTTGACCTTCTATATGTAGTTGTCCACCTCAATTCGAGTTTCTGCAAAATCTCTGAGTTTGGTATCCAACTCTAACAATGCTTCTTTTTTCCTAAAGGCTTGTCTAATGTCTTCATCATTGGATGCTTCCTTTAAAGTCTTTCTAAAATTCTCCACAACTAGTAAAAGCTTCTCTCATTCTTCATCTTCAAAAATATCCAAGCATGCATCACTGTACAACTTTTTTGCTTCCAAAATTCACTCTCGGGCTTGGTCCTTGAGCCTATGTATCTCATCATGCAATGTCTTCATCACTTTATTTCCCTCTACAGTCTTTTCTATCCAATCATCTATCTAGTATATACATCAATCAGAATGTGGTACCTTTGTCCTTTTATGGCCTATAGAGTTTGTAAATCCTTGCTCCAAAACTGTACCTCATCCATAATACTGAAGTCCTGCCTCAAAATTGCCATGATCTTATCAAAATTCTCTTGTGTAGCATGTAATAACTTCAAACTTCTTGTAATTATAGTGACACCCCTATCTTCAAGGTTGTCTCGCCAATCTTGACAAGCTCTCAAAAATGGACGGAGTCATACACCTTCCCCTTCTTTAAGAATGGTAGTCAAAGTATCCTTAGGGCATTCAAAATCAAGAGGACTAATAACTTTAGCTAAATATCCTTTCAAGATCTCAACTTACCTTTGAAGTGCTCTGATTTCAATCTCATCATGTTCCATATGGTTAAGAACCTCCTTGACTCCCATAGTCATCATCTATCGAGAAGTATCCCATCTAGGCTTTCCTAACATGATATCCTTCACTTCATAGTCCTGAAGGCTGATAGCTTCTTCATCTATACCTTTCGGAGGGTGAACCACCTCTACAAATAAGTCTTGGTTCTAAGTAGTATTAATGAATGCAAATGGTGTTGCATCATGTAATGGAGAGTTAGGCTTGTTCAAAATCTTTGCAATGTCACAAATATCATCCTTTGAAGCAATGAATTAATGCTTAGCACTTCTCATTATTTCCTTCTAGAACCATCTCGAGATATGTCTTTCTATAATGTTGGCCCTAGATGATGAAGGGATGTGTTCAACTACCTCCTTCCCTTTGTTTCTCTTTCTTGGAGTCTCCTATTATGAGGGTTCTTCTTCGGTGGTCTCAGTTTTTGTAGATCTCTTAGTTTGATCCTCAACTTCTAGGGGAGGCTATTGTATACCTTCTACTACCTGTGCCTCTTTTGAGGGCTCATCAATAACCCTTGGTTCTAGTTCTCCTTGTAATGAAAATTCCTTTCAAACATGTTCTTCTGAACTTGGAGGTGGAGGTGTCACTGAAACCTTATCTACCATCATAACTTGAGATGAAGATGGGGGTGTTGGATGAGGGCCTTGTGTCTTAGGTGGCATCCACATCCAATCTTGCTATTGAAATTCACCTATAGGAGTATCTCTAATCTTATCTCCAACCAATTCTGTACCCATTGGCATGAAATCAAAATCTAGAATGGAGAGAATATCATCACCTAGCTCCCTTTTCTTATTCACCCATCATTGTACTTCATCTTCTAAAGAAGCAACTTCTACCATTTTAGCTTGGGTGGGTGGTGGGGTATTTGTGACATTCTTCTTTCTTTCCAATTCTGTGGCTGTGGCTAGTTGAGTTTTACTTTGTAGAGGCACTTGCTCTTCCTCCTCATCTGACTCTATTTCATCCTCATCTGATTCTTCCTCAGGAATGGTTTTAGGAATAGATGGATTAGGCACTAATATTTTATGAACTTTTTTCCTCTTATTCATTCTAACCTTGACCCTCCTTTGCTTTATGGAACCATAGGAGAAGTGGGCTCTTCATGCATCAGATGAATAGATGTCTCTGGAATCTCTCCTTCTTCTTGTTGGTTTGACAAAATAGGAGGCAATGGAAAATCAACTTGGATATGGGAAATTCCAGGGTCTCGGGGGTCCTGGGGAGTAGATTCATGCTGCAGCAAAGGGGCCTATTCTTCAACATGCTCTATCTAGATCCTTTGAGGAGAGGCTCTCTTCCTCTTTTCTTTCTTCTTCTCTAAAGGATGGTAGTATCCTACTGGACGATCAAGCTGGTAGACTATTTCTGGCCTTATAGGAGACTAGAGCACAAAGATAGGAATTGTGACTTTCCTCCCCTTTACCCTTTTTGGGTGAGCATGTGCATGAAATATCACTGTATCCAGAATTGGATCAAGTGGAAAGGGTTTCTTGATCCAACTCTTTGTCATTCTGATGATATGTCTCACTTGATCATTAATATCATCTCCTTCCTCTCTATCAATTTCTACATTTAGGATGGGCCTTTCGCCAACTTTATCTGTATTAATAAGGGATCCAGTAGCTCTTGCAAATCCTGTAACCTTATCTCATCCAGGATGGTCAAATGGAGAGCCTTTTCCACTAAATAAAAATTCATTCTACAATAGTCCCTGATACAAACATCATAGTAATTTGTGGCATTCATCCAATGATCTTCAATGGCATCTTTGTGGTAGAACTTTTTTTCTGCCAGATTTTCCACTTTACCAACATTGTCAAAGAATGGCCAGGGAGAGTTATATTCTTCGAGAGGATAATTTTCCCATTCCCATTTGAAAGTCGAGATATCCTACTTTCTCTTTACCTGGTATGCTCCTATTACAAAAGTCCAATCTCAACAAGGCCTTCATTGTTTCTTGATCCTCTCATAAGCTCACTCAATCTGCCAAGAAATTTCCATTAGAACTAACTTGTCACTTGGGTATCTTGGGAGCTTCATTGGATGGATGGATGCACCACCAACCCGAATGTATGTGAATGTTCAGAACTAGATGAAATATGCACCAAGAGCTGTGATCTATGCCTTGGCCTCATCAAAAAATCTCTTACCATAATCCCCTTCGATGAATCAAATGATCGAAAAGATGAAGACATCATTCACAATCCTGTACTCTTTTCTTTGCAGCAAGAGCTTCTTTTTAACTAGCTGAGGATAAACTATATATGGCCATGCATTAGGATCCTACATACTACCCTCCTTGTACAACTCGAGATAGTCGGTGGCTCTTGTTGCAAGTAGATATACCACATAACAAGTCATATAGAACTTCTTTTTGTCCTTTACTATCTGCAACTGGTCACACAAGTTCTCACTAAGTGTGGTGGCCCAATCCAGTGGCATCTTTGCATGTCTGATGGTCTCAATGAAGTTAACCATGAATGGAGCAAGATGACTCACTGCAGGCAATCCCATAACTCTGCTCAGGAGAATGATTGAATATCTAATGTCATCCTTCATGTATTCTCGAGTCATATCTACTTTACTAATTGTCTTCCCCCGAGATGGATTCTCAATGAAGTATGAGGAATACATGATGTCGATGGCCTCCTGGTGATGATCCTTATGCCACCTCTCGGCAGCTTCATATGAAAGCTTGATAAACTAATCAGCTCTAGGTAGGTTGAAAACCCTCTTGATATTATTAGGTTTTAGATCTAAGACCACTTCCCCAGTGACGCTCTTTACCACCCTTTCCTCAGGAACAAAATGTCGAGATAAGGTCATAATCAATTCAGGTGACTAAACGGTCCCAAGATTTGATGTTACATTTACCAATCTAGACCAGATTAAGGCAGATCTCAAAGAAGATCTTTTAAAAACTCTCCCAAGTCCATGTGTCCAGCTTCTATGTCTTTGATCTTAGAGTGTTCATCGTTCAACCGTGACTTCAGGGTTATGCCTTGGAACTTGTACACAATTGGTTTTGTTGTTGATCCAGATGTGTATGCCATTTGATTATATTACCTACACATCACAAAGAGAAAAAGAATGATTAATTATTGGATATATATGAAATGTAAGAAAAAAAATAATCTCCTAGAACTTTATTATTATTATTTTTATTTTTATTTTTATTTTTTTTACATTTTTCTCTTCTTCTTTTTTTTTGACTTTACTAAAAAAATAATTAATTAAATTAAAAAATGAAAAAATAAAAATATATAAAAAAACATGGGGGGTTAAGGTGCCATGGCAGCAGCCCAAAAAGCATGGCGGTGTAGCAGTCGCGCGTGGCCTAGAGGGTGCGTGCAGCACTGTCCCGAATGCCCCAAAAGGGTGTGGTGGTAATGGTCATGCCGCCTACCCAAATGGGCATGGCGGCGACCATGCCGCGTGCCCAAATGGGCATGACAGCGGGTGCGTGTAGTGCCATGCCGCACACAGCCTAGAAGGGCACCGTGGTGGTGGCGCACGTCCAAAAGGGCACACACATTACGCTTCCTCTTTGGGTCATGTACACACGCGAGCACTAGGGCTGCATGGAGGTGGAGGGGGGAAGGTTTCCATACCTTTCCCTCCTCAGCTCTTCTTCTTCAAAAAATGAAGTAAAAAAAGGGGGGAAGGGAGGTTTTATAACCTGCCTTCCCTTTTTTTTCTTGCTTTTGTAAAAGTGCACGTGCTTTGATGAGCGCACGCCCAAATTTTTATTTTTTATATTTTTTTATTTTTTATTTTAAATTTTTCTTCTTTTTTTTGAATTTTTTTTTTTGACCTTAAAATTCTAACTTATTTAATCAAGTTTTCTTCTCTCGACTCCTAAACTATGAGTTTGGGAGTCGAAAAAAGGTAGGGGGTCCCCATTCCTAGTAAGGAATGGGGCGTGTGTTGTGGAGACCACAACAGGTCCATGCCCCCCTTGGATTTTAATCTTCATCATCCTTTTTCTCTACAACTTCTTAGAGATATCCTTGTGTCTTTCTTTCTTTTTTTTCAATTGAGTCTCTCATAACTCTTTCAAGTGTTTGAGTGCTAGTACTACACTCCTAAGATTGCCAATTGCCTTTAGACTATATTGTTTGTCTCTGTCAGTGGTATGGAAACCTATATATCCACTTCCTTTAGATGTGTACTCATGATTCATTTTATTGGATTTAGGAAAAATTGAAGATCCACTATTTAGATAGCTCTCGTATCTTCTTATTATAGCCATTGCACCAAATACATTATATCTTGGATTTGTGTTATGTCATCTACAAGTAATCTAGAGAATAGATCATAGGCCTGAGACGGTTCATCATGGCCATACTAATCCTTTGATGTTTTAAGTGTATGGTGTTCTTGTTTTTTGAAACATTAGGGCTATTTAATTTAATGCTTTGAACAACTCATCCTTAAGTGTCATTAATTCCCCATCCTTCTCTTTAATGAGTATCTTTTCCTCTTCAACAAGTCTTACTAGAACCTATTATTACAATGGCTTTGGAAACTATCTTGCCTTCTCATGGATATTTCCTATGACACCTTTGATTTAGCTAATCATGTCATCATCTGTATTGTAGGATGTCACTTATGCAAGTCCCTTCAAGATACTATGAACATTTACTAGTATAGTGGTACCTCTTGTAGTTATGCTTTATCTTCTTATATCTCTTTGTGAGTTTATTATATTTTCCTAATTATTTTGAGTTCATTTATTTAAATTTCTTGCTCATTTATTTCACTCTATCTCTAAATTCTTGCATTTCAGCATCTTTAGTTGTTTCAATATCATATAGCACACCCTCATCTTCTGATATTGTAGACTCTTCTTGTTCTAAGGATTCTTCTCTTCCTCTATTCTTTTGCTTGCTTCTAGATTCCTTTGAATCTATTTTCCTCTTCTCTTTTTCCTTTTATATGTTTTTGATCCTCCTTTGTCCCTTGGATATTATCAATGACAACTTTATTATTGATTTCTTGAGTAGTTGAGTTAATGAAAACATCTCTTACCTTTCTGACTGATCTTTTATTTTTCTTGTTCTTTATTGATAACATTATGTATTTCTATTGTAGGTAATTGAGTATAACCCAATTCATCACCTATATCTTTCTCCTAAATTTCTCTTCCCTTCTCTCATAGTATAGATCTCTCCTCATGACTAGTTCCACCTTGACCTTCTTTATCTCCACCCTTGGTCACATTGATGATACTAGGATGTTCTTCAATTGTTTGAGTGTCATCCACTTTTTGTTCTTATATTTCTAACAGTGTTGGTGAGGCCTATTCGATCTCTCTTATTTCCTTGGGTTCCTTATTTATGTCTTGGCTTATTTTAGTCCTTTTCTCAACTTGTGCAATATATTTGTATGTTGTCTTCTCCTTTAACCTTTAGGGACCTATAGTCCTAGGTTTCTCTTTTTCCTTTTGTTTACCTTCTTCCTCTAGTCCTTGGAATTCCATTTTCTCAAAGGTTAATTTCTCTTGTTCATAAAACTATGACTAAAATTTTTTTTTTTTTGAAAATGCATCTCTATTCAAACTTATCTTAATTAAAGCTACATTTTCTACTGTGGTAATGTTTTGTCTGCAAGACTCTACAAGGTTCACATGGTCCTTCTTACTAAGATCAGATTTCATCTTTCCTAGTGCTTCATCAAGCATGTTTTTCCATTCTACTATGGATTTTGACCATTTTTTCTTTATTTTCTCAAATATTTCACTTGGGACTTGTGACTCTAGTATAACTGGTGTTCAATTGAACACTCTTAGGCTTACAAGTAGAACCTATATAATTTTACTCCTATTGGGCTTTGTGAATTTTGAAAATCTATAGTTCCTATTATTTTCAATATCATCAATAATATTTTGAAGATAAAGTTTCTTCCCTTCCTTTTTTGACTTGGGACATTTTGTTCCTACCTCTTTTTCTTTTTCTTCTTCCTCCAACTAGTTAGGAGGTTTATTCTTTATTTTCTCTATAGTTTTCATCTTATACATTTCTACTATTGGAGGCTTGGAGGGTGTTGGTTTCTTTTGTCTAGTTACTTCTTCTTCTTCTCACTTTCCCTAGGGTGAATAATCATCCTTTCTTTCTAGTTGTGGACTTTCTTCATTTCCTTAGGTTGTCTCTACTTCAACATGTTGTACATATTTCCTATTGATCTCAAATTGGTTTTGACAAGTGAATGTCAACACACTTAAGCCATTTACTTAGTTCATGTCAAATAAGTAATACATGCTAAGCACAAAATATAAATATCAAACCATGCCAAGTTGCAATGAGTGTCAAGTCACTCAAGTGTCAAGTAGATAGACCATGTTGAGTGATTTAGGAGCTGAGTATATAGTGGATGCCAAGTAATGCAGGTGTTGAGTCACAGTAAATAAAATAGTACATGTTGAGCATCAAAGACTTCATATGCCGAGTAACATAGTTTTGACATATTTATTAATAATGTCACAAACAACTATGTAAACTATTTTTGAGCCAACTTTAAGATAGATTTTGATATTTTGGAGATAAGGATGAATTTATATTTGGATTCCCTATGCAATTACATGCAACCAATCCGAAAATGAGAAGGATTAAGTAGCAAAATGGATGAATCTTAGCCATAGATTCATACCTAACCCTAAGCCACCTAAATCTTCTTAAGGAGGAACAAGTCCTAAACTCTTTATGGATGGATAGAGGAATGAATAATGAATATGTAAGGAGTTGAAGGAGCAAAAATGATAGTTTGCAGAGCATTCATAGTAACTTAGAATTAAGAGTGAATTGCATAGTGTTGTGGTGTTCACAACACACGCCCCATTTCTTACTAGGAATGAGGACCCCCTACTTTTTTTTGACTCTCAGACTCATAATTTGAGAGTCAAGAGAAGAAGAGTTTTATTAGACCTTAGAATTTTGGAGTTAAATATTCAAAAAAAAATAAAAATAAAAAAAATAAAAGAATTCAAAAAAAAAAAAAAAATTTTGAGAAAGCATCACACATTTGAGCCACCAAGTGTGTTTACACTATGCGCTTGTGCACTGGCGTACGTCGCATTGCACACATGCACGATCACACTGTTGTAGTTCATGCTATGTGCATGCACGTACATGCCATGATAGCTCCCGCACACGCGTAAGAACCTCTACAGATCATGCATGTGCGCGCGCACACAATCAAGGCACCTGGTGCACATTCGTGCCACATGCTCCCAAGGCACCATGTGCCCTTGCCAAGTTTCCATTTCACCTCCAATTTTGTTTGATTAGCCATAAGAGGGGTTTAAAATATATCATTTAAGTATAAGTTAACGTATATTTAATTATTTAATTATTTAATTCCTTATACTTAAGATATGTTTTAATATATGCGACAGATCTTTTGAGATAGGTTTCAGACCTCCCTAAGATAAGCTAAAGATTAGGAAATTTTAGGGCTTCAGGAATCCAGACTTAGCCAAATTTTAGGGCTTCAGGATTTCATACTTAGCCAGATTTCAAGATTCACCTCCAATTTTTTTTGAGTAACTAGTGTGTCTTTACTATGCATTTTTAACTCTATGGACTAATGTTTGCTTCTTTTGTAGGTAAAAATGGCATCCTCAACTTGTCGAAGTCATAAATTTTGACTTGGGCCTCAAAATTTAGAACTGCTTAACACCGTTGGAAAGAAGAATTGAAGATCTAATTTTAGTCCCTAAAATAGTGAGCCTTCGGCTGCCCAGTTTTAGAGACCGATGAAGGTTCTGACTTGAAATTTTGAGCAAAAGACCTCCAAAAAGGTCATTTAAAAATGCCTAGAAAATTTGTGAAAAAATATGAAAAAGTTGCAAACATTTGATCATCTTGGATAATTTGGATCACTTGGTTTCTCGCTGGGAAGGATTGGACAGGTGGAGAGAAGACAAAGGTCAAAGATACAGAGGTTGGACACATCAAGAAAATCAGGTTCCTCATCCTATGCAGCTATTGGGGACAAGATTCAATGTAGGTGCCTTGAGATTTTCGATTGAAGAAGCTGAGGGAGTGCAAGTTTATGAAAGTAATTAGATATAAAGAGGGTGTAAATCATCAAAAAGGGGCATGGAGCATATATAAAAAGTGATCTAAAACCTCATTTGAGCAAAACCCAGAAACTATTTTCAAAATTGAGAACTTTGATTTTTTGGCTAATTGAGCTCCGCACCTCTGCAGGTATGCAGGTTTGCAGGTCCATAGGTCTATAGCTCTGCAGCTTTGCATTTTCATGCAGGTTTGTAATTTAGAGGTGCGCTGATAGTTGACTGCCAGTTCCAAAAATAGCACTTTCCATGCATTGGGAGCGCATTGTGACGGTAAGTTAACTCCAACACACATCAGTGAAGGGCCAGTTTCCATTTTTGAAGCCTCCAAGCACTTCCACTTCGACTGATGGCTTCCTCCTACTTTCTCTCTCATTTTTTCTTTATTTTCTACATGTAAAGGGCTCATGCATCCAATTAATAAATTTTTTTATGGATGGAGTCCCTCTAAGCACCAATTAGATTACCAGTTTGTATATATTTTGTTTGTTTAAATGTTTTAAAAGCATTTTATTGCATCAAGATATCTCTCACTCTCAACACAAATTGAGGTGACAATTTCTTATAAATACCCCATTGTAAAATGTAAAAATGGTTGCCATTATTATGCAATAAAATTATGCTTTTGGTGCTAGCATTCGGAGTGTAGTTATTCTTGCCTAAATGTGTCATTGTTTTGTGAATTTTATTCATGAGATTGTGATTGAGACAAAGGTTTATTACATTGTTTCTAGTTGTGCGACCTTTTAGTTCTAGTTTTTTCTATAGATATATGAATTATGTTGATGTAACGAGCATGAGAAGAGATCACCCGATTGTGTCTACATAGCTTTTTGTCTCACATGAGTGCACTTTCCATGGCCTTGCGATTTGATGAAGAGTGAAACATCATTCAATTTTGTTAAAGATTCTCATTGACATTTGCATAAGTGGATTCTAGGAAGCACTGCTCCTATTTTCATTGGTTTCCTACCGATTTCTTCAAAGGTTTAACTAGCAGCGTGTTGTGTTATGTAGCTTATGTCCATTTCAGAATTTCAATTTCAAGTAATTTGATTTCATGTTATTTTCTTTCAGTTTTGTTATTTTCTTTGCTAACCCTCTGTTAGAATAGGACCTCATAGTAGTTGCATTGTTAGAATTGCATTCATTGAAAAAAATAGAAAATACAAAAATATTATTCTTTTAGTGTGATATTTTGAGACAAAAAACATATTTTACTTCGATTCCAAGACAAAAGAGTTTTTTAGAACCAGCAAAGGCCTCCTCATGAACATTCACATGTATCTTCTACTGAGTAGATTTTGGTACGTCACAAGACAAACACTGAACCTTGGAGTGGATCCTTAAAAAGATTTGTTTTTCAAGAGAGGAATTACACTATGGATTCCTACCATTGACCTCGTGCAAAAAAAATACCCAACACAAAGTTAGTTAGAGAAGAATAGAGGAAAAAGAAAGTGATACAACATTGAGAAATTTGATCATGAAGGATCAATTAGACATTGTTTAGAGATCTAGTATTAGGAAACCAAGTGCCAATCGCAAGATCTATGGGAAGACATTCTAACAAGTGATTTTAGTTAAATCTCTTAACAAAGTAGTCCTAGTAGTATATGAAATCCTTTAACAAGGGGCTTACTTAATTGTAAATTGAAGTCCTCTAACAAGGTACACTTCTAATAGGGTGTTGAAATCCTCTAACAAGGTGAGATCTAACAGTCTTTGTAAGTCTTTAACAAGGAAAACCTTTCACAAGGTAGAACATGTTTCATGGTCAAAACATTGTAACCTTAATTGGATACACTTTATTACTATAGTAGTGAAGATTTGTGGGTGTCATCCCCACCCCAATTTTACCTTCTCACTTGGAGGGTTTTCGGGTAATCATATTTGGTGTTATGTGTGTGATTTCTTACATGTTTTACATGATTTAGATGTATGTGGTTTACATGTTATTTCAGTTTATCTATTGAATACATGAGATGGATGTGTGGTGGAAGATTTATGGGTCCAAGTTTAAACTGCTAATTCACCACCACCACCCTCTCCCCTCCCTTAAAAGTTTATCTTTCCTATTGTAATTCCAACAATTGGTATCAGAGACTTGTTCTCTAAAAGAGAAGCTTTGAAGCTTTGAGGAAAGATCTTGGAATGGAAGTCTACAAGTTGGGAAAGACTATTGAAAACTAAGAGATTGAAATACATCTTGTACTACATCAATTAAATGAAGCAAGAGAAGCTTTAAAAATTTCCTTGAAGAGAAGGAAAGAGATTGCTATTGTAGAGAATGAAACACTATACAAAGAGATATACACTACTAAGCTATTTGGAGATGGTGACTCTAATAAATTTGATGCAACAATTGTAGATCTAATGGAAAAGTATAGAATCTAAGATGAGGAAATCATAAATCTCAAGATAGAACAAGAATCACTAGCCATACTACTATGTGAGGTAACTTAACAAAAGAAGAAAGCCATGATTGAAGAAAACAAAAGAGTTTCGTCCAATAGACTAGAAGAGAAGTCAATAGAACTAACCAAGATCTCCAACGTGCAATTGGATACTCTAAGTCAAATGATGAATGTCAACTATGAGTTGAATGTCAAGGACATTGAGATAACTACATTGAAGTTGCAAAATGAACAACTACATAATGACTTAAAGAGAGAAAAGGAATTTGCTAAAAGTTTCAACAAACCAAATGAAGCCATTAATTACTTTGAGGAATTACTAAGATCCCCTAGATCCAAAAATGATACATCTGGACTAGGATACACAACCACCAAAGAAAGAGAATCATCCAAAAGTGAATAAGAAAGGAATAGTAAAGTTAAGAACTCCAAACCTACTTGTCATAATTGTGGTAAGAAAGGACATACTACTAATATGTGCAAGAGAAAAACTAAAAATCAAAATGTCAACCCTAAGAACATGGTTCACTACTATAAGTGGAACAAGAAAGGTCATTAGGCACATGAATGCAGAACTAGGACCATGAACACACAAAGATTTGAAATTTATTGCCACAACTATCAAAAGTATGGACATGGAGCTTTTGAATGCAAATACAAATCCATTTGGTCATCAAACAAGCAGAACAAGGTAAGGAACAATGGAAACTCTTATAATTGGGATTATAATATAAGAAATAGTTGTCATTATTGTCAAGAATATGGACATATTCTAGAGAGTTGTATTAGGACACACTTCAGTGGTAACTACAAAAGGTGGTTGAGTCAAACCACATGCTTTAATTTTTTGAAGACTGATCACATCAATAAATATTGTCCAACTAGGTCAAAGGCATCGAGTTGTGAATATGATAAAGGTAAAAGAAAGGTAGATGTTGAACACATAAAAAATGAGATGAACAAGACATGGAAAAAGAAAGATGATTGCAACACATCAAATGGAGAAGGGATCACTTCACCCAATGGGTTAGGTGATCACACGTCATTAAACTAAGCAAACAAAAGGTATGTGGGACTAATATTAAAACATTATATTATATATTAGTTCCAAAATGATATAGTACTAAAAAGACTAAATTGGCATGAATAAAGATGCAAGATGTTGTTAGAAATCCAAAACAAATCTTTAAGTTTTTCATGTTGTTATCAAGTATGAAACATTTCCTATGTATGTTGAGTGGAATGTAAGAAGATTCTGAGCTAGCAATTTGGCTACTTTTTGTTGAACTCATAGTAGTTGTCAAGTAATGGAAATAACAATGGATGCCAAGTGAACCCAAAATTGGTTAATATTGAGCTTACAACTATGTAAGAACTCAGCAATAAATGCAAGGTTTTTGAAAGGTATATGATCATTTTTTGCTCATTCTTCATCATTTCAAATTCAAGAAAGAGAAAACATAGAAGAAGGTAATTCAAAAACCTATTCAAAGTGTTTGTAGATATTTTAGTAGTGATTTCATGCTAGTTCATCAAATTTTCACAGGTATTTATCAAGAGCTAAGCTATGCAATTTCAATTTTCAGAAACCCCAGTTTGGCAAGATGGCATCTAGTTCAAAAAATGTTGAAGGAAAGGAAATTGTAAATGTTCAGCTTGTTAGTAATGAAGTTAAGCAACCTATATTTAATGTCATTCCTAATGTAGCCTATAAACAAGATCCATTTGGAACTTTATCTATGACCCCACCAAACGTGGTAATGGTGAGAGATGTAAGGAAATGCTACAATTGCAAGATAGGAAGCATAGGAGACATGGAAATAAGAGGCGCATACAATAAATTGTGTGAGAACAATGTTTTGAAGGAAGAATTCAAAATTGTTGAGAAAAGGTTTTAACACGAGCCTAGATTTTCCTAATGCATTTAAAACTAAGTGTATATGTATTGTGCTAAGCCAAATTCATGATTGTTCCTTATGGCTAGAAGGAGGACCAATCAAGATTACCAAGAGAATAATCCATAGGGTTGCTAGCTACCCAACCCTAGATCAGCCAAAGACACTTAGAAGTAATTTAAAGGAAGTAATTGAGAAGAATACTAGAGCAGTCTAGAATAAGAGAGGTATAACTATAGATACCATCAAAGATCCTCTTATCAATTTTGTTTTGAGAGTAATCTCACATAAATTCTATCAATCTAGTAGATTGAATAGTGTACCATGCATAGTTGTGGATGTTCTTTATAAGATTGTTAAGAAAGATCATACATATGATTTGGTAGAACTGCAACTACAACAACTTATGGAGAACCTTGGAGCAATTAGGAAAACCAAGAGTGTACAATGAAAATTTGGTTTTTTATTAGTTTGCATGTTCTTTTATGTATAGAACACATTTCCCTCATTTGGGATAGTAGGATAGAAAACTAATAGGTCAATTGCAATATAGATTAATGAGTACATTGAGCAACTAGGAGAAAACTTTGAGTCATTGATGACAAGTTACTTTGAAGATTTCAAGAAGTCAATGAAGGAAAGGATGAGGATGCCAGTTTCCTTAGTAGAGAAACATTGTAATGATGTATGTTTTCTTGTTGATGCTAACTACACATTTTTACAAGCTGCCACGCCAAGGGTAAGATGGTTGAGACCCTTAGGTTATGAGGTCAATGTACACAAAGCCTTAGCAACCATAATAGCTTTACTTTTTGAAGAATTAGATAAGACTGCTAAAGTCTTTGGAAATTATGAGATGGTGAATTCAAAAATTGCCATTGAATTGAAAACTACCTCCATAATCAAGAAAAAGGACAAGTTGGTAAAGAAATTGAAAAAAAACTTGGAGAAGGTCCCAAGGAGGAAGATGAAGAAGAAGAAGAGGATAAAGAGGAAGAACAAACAGAAGCTCAATAATCTCTAGCTTTAACTCAAGGAATGGGAAAAGACAAGGAAGAAGAAGAGACTATAGGTGCCAAGGGAGAAGAAGTTAAGGAAGCACCTACTCCTATTGAGTCAAAGAAGAGGAAGGTAAAGGCATAGCCAGTGTCTAAGGAAAAGAAGATTTTAAAACATATCCAAGCCAAGCCTAGTGACCTACCAATAGTGGCAACACATGAGCAACTACACAAAAGGCCAAAGAAAAGACCAAGTAGATAGAGCAAGGAGGAAAAGAACGGAAAAGACAAAGAAGAAAATATGTGGCACAACTAGATTCTAATGAAGAGAGGATAGAATCAAATGATAATAGCCAATTCAAGGTGGTAAGTCACAATCCTCTATTAGATCTTGAGAACTTATGTGAAAATGTTAAGAGAAATGTTCATTTATCAAGTTTTAGTCATGTTAATTTTGATAAATTGGGTAAGGAAGAGAAGAACCAAGTGGAAGAGGCATTATATGCCATGATTTCAAAGTTCAATAACACACCACTATAATTTTCCAACTCAATACCTAAAAGATTATATGATATTGTTGAGCAAAAATAGCATTATTATCTAAATTTGGAAAGATAGATCAGGGAAACAACATTAGCCCAAGTAGTGTCAGCATTGACAAAGGGAAAAATTTCCAAGGCAGTCAAGAAATATGTAGTTAGGTTCACACCTAAATACAAATCCTTCAGCATTCTCCAAAAATAATATTGAAGATGTTGTGAAGAAATCAACTCAAATATGAAACTCATTCATGGGTTGACCATTGTCAAGGAACGAGAAGTTGACCCTTTAGAGGGTAAATATGATGACAAAGATCATGATAAAGATGATGAAAATAAAGGTGGTGATAAGGAAGATGATGATAAAAACAATAAAGTTTGAGGAGAAATATAAAAGCAAGATGATGACAAGGAATCAGCAGAGCAGTAGCAAGATGAACAAAGTTTGTAGGACATACAAGTGCCAATTGTCAATCCTCCCCATGACAAAATCAATCCACTAAAACCATAACTATGAAGGATGTCTTTGATCCATCACGTCAGAACATCAATCCACTTACTGTAGAAGATTTGAAGAAAATATTAGATCAATCTACACTACAAGCTAAACTATATGGTAATCCAATTTTGGTTAGTATAGAGTAATTGCAGAAGGTAGTAACTGATGTTTCAAGGGAAAAGGTGAATCTACAAGAACCGCCTTCAATCATCCCTTTAGTTACTCATGTAAAACCTTGATTAAAATAATAGTAGATACATCTACCAAGGTTGATACAAGTGTTAAAATTAATTAGAAGAAAGAAGAAGAGAAAGACACAACTATAGGAGAACAATAGGAAATATTATAGAAACATTCATTTGTACCTATAGCATAGGAACAAGGTGTTAGCCAAGTCATAGTGATCAAATAGGGCAAGACTAAAGAGAGTGAGCTAATACCAAAGGTGAAGGAATAAGTGACCATCTAAGCACTGGTAGCTTTACCATCATCTAGTAGACCTTCTACAAAAACTCTTCAAAAGCTAGGCATAGAAGCCATTCCATTGCAAATCTCAGTGCCAATCCTGAGCTCATCAAAGGTAGAAAATTTAATACATTATGGAGACATAAGCCTTGATGAAGACATCACTATTCCAAAATATGACTATGACACTATGACATTAGAACAAATAGGCATTTTAAAATAAGCCTTGAAAAGGAAAAAGCATCAAGAAATGCTTAGGAGAGAACATAGGTAGAAGCAAGCACTTCAAGATATAAAGGACATCTTTCTAGATGCATTTAGTTTTCCAATTCTTGAAGAGACCAAGCCACTAATAGAACAACTAACAAATATAGTGGAGAAGGTCAACAATGAAGACATATACATAAGTTCCCCATGGAGTTTTAAATGTTGTCTTAAATTTCTCTTCTTCTTTCACCAAGACCTGGTTATACCCTGAGAACCCATCCATCATGGACATAATTTTAGAACTAGTTACCTACTACAACATAGCCTCCATGTTTGGTAACTTGTAATTATCTTTTAGGGAAGCAATGTTTAGATTTCTGAAATCCACACATAGTCCGATGTCTCCATTCTTTTTCTTGATAGGTACTAGATTTGAGACCTAAGTGGAATGTCTAGTAGGTTTAATTCTCCCTCCATCTCCTAATTTCATCAATTCTTCTTGCATTTTGGGTGATAAGGTGGGATTTACTAGTCTCTGCTTCTGCCTAAAAGGTTTCACATTTTCTTTCAGTGGTACAACATGTTGGAAAAGGTCTTCTCTATAGGCCTTGAGATCCTCATATGACCATGCAAAAACATGTCTATATTTTCTTAGTAAGTCAATCAAAGGCTTTCTAATTTTAGCTAATAAATTCTGACCAATATAAACTTTCTTTGGAGCCTCATTAGTTCCAAGGTTTATTTCTTCTAACTCTTGAGGTTTATAATATGTAGCCCTAGGTTTTATCCTATCTTAGTTGTCAAAATTATTCTCTGAAACAACCAAACCCTTAGGTATTTTATTAGTCTTTAATTGTGCAACCTCTTGACCAAAAATTGTTTCCTTACCATCTATAGTTTCAACCAAATCACTACAATCCAATTCTTGACCAAGGTATTTATCTTTGTTCAACAAGAAATTTACAATATCTTTTTCATCTTCAAATACTTGCCAATATTCAATATTGTTAGGCATTGAGGGTCTATTCTAGACCTCAATCTATGAAATTCCTACAAATGATACATCTTGTGGTTTAATTGCTACATTTTTTAATAGGTCACCAATCTTATTCTAAGTTTTGTCTCTCTATGAAATACCAAATGCATCAAAGAACACTATCTAATCCCAAACAACATTTCTATACTATTTCAATCTTTTAGTTTTAGAGGCATATGTTTCCCTTATCTATGAGATAACTGATTTAGAATCACCTATAGCATGCAACTTTTTAATTCCATGGTGGGTAGCAAGTTTCAATCCTAACAGTAGACCTTCATTTTTAGCTATATTTTTGGTGCGTGAAGAATTTATGGTGAAGGAGTATCTAAAAGTATTCTTTTTAGGAGAAACAAAAACCACCCCTACCCTCAAACCTATAAGGAAACTTGAAAAAAAAATATTATAACCATTTCCACATAACCCATAATATATATGAAATAAACATGGAATTAAAATCCACATGCAAGATAATAGACAACATACCCACAAAATTGTGACACAAGATATACCCTAGGAAACCCTCATTGAGGGAAAAACTCAGCCTCCAAAAGCATCCATCACCATGTATTAGTTAGCAAAAATACCATTGCAATAAAACCATGGAAGACTTCAAAGCCATAGCCACAATTGAGCAAATTATGTGAACAAGCATGAATCCACGCATCCCATGTCATGCTTCCAACCTTCATAAATGCTCCCTTGGCTAACCTATCAAGCCTTGTCCCACTTAACTCTTTCCTTTTATCTTCTCCTTGTCACACAAACAACTACCCTTGTGGCTACTCATATAGTAACAAGTTCCACAAAACCACTAAGTGGTATTACATAAACCATGTGCTAAAACTATGTGCTACGTAACCCACTGACCCCACATTTAATATGGGGCATTTAATTCTTTTCCCCAATATTAAATAATTACGTGAAATATTTTCACAATGTAAAAATACAACTCATCAAGAATATCCCATGGGAATCTTTACATGTTGCATGTCCATCTAGGTGGAACATTACATGATAAAATAAAATAAAATAATAGAATATAACAATACTATGCAATGTGTGCAACACCCAATATCTCAACAATCTCCCACTTGTTGTATACATTATATAGGGTCAATTTGTAGCCACATAAATCAATAAGGGAACAATCCCTCCTAGCACATCCACCATCATGGATCAAAGTACACGAAGTGCTACATCCTGGTACCCACAAAAAAAATCAAAGTATCTAACATCTCAAACATGAATCATCTCACCTCCTATTATGCCACTGCCACTAGACATACATAGAAGCCATCCAAAGAGAAAGCTACCCAACCTACTACATTAGAAGATCATAAAATCTTGTGCCAATTGAAATTCCAAGCACAAAAACCTGATCCAAAGGTAATCACATGTATTTTTAGTTGTCAAAATATCCATAGTTGTAATAGCACCCATAACAAGTGCCAAACCCATCCAACTATCCATACCTCTAAAGGTATACCATGTGAATCTCATATCATCAACATATCCAATCTATAACTTGCAATCACAAGCCTCAAGAGCAATACCTACCACATATATACCAAGAAGCTCTCACTACAAAAGATAATGTCAAATCTATAACCAATCCACTCACAACATCTCAAAGAAGTGAATCCATGTAGAATCAAGGACATCCACAATACATAAACTGATATCCTCCAAGAACAACTCTCGTATCAAGTCTCCAATGCTCTCCCAAGTTCTCCACAACCAATAGAGGAAAGAGATAAAGGAATAACCATGCCATCTCTCACATGACATACATGAGCACAAACTAGTGATCACAATATCTAACCAATCTTAAATCCAATGTAGACAAAATTGAACATCTAAGAAGATAACCAAGACCAGAGAAACTATGCAAATCATAACCTGTATCATGTTCTTCTACACACACCTCTAGATGTAAATTTTGCAAGTATGATCTTCTCTATAAAAAAAACCCCAACAAGAAGCATCAACAACACCCAAACCATACCATATAAATAATCATGGATGTAAGCCTCTCACAAGAAGATCAAACTCATAAACCATTCCTAAACTAAGGAATATACCCAATATAAAACCATCTTCCAAACTCAACCAGCATAACAACATATGCAAATGGAGATAACCAATGCTAAACCATCTCTCAAATGAAACCTCCAAAACTAACTCATGTATCATAGCTAAAGATCCATATCCATGAAAGATAAGCATAAATATAATGCAATTGAGAGAAACAACAGGCTATACCTCTCAAGTAGCAAACCACCAAGTAGAACAAGAGTGGGGAATGAGAATGCTCATTAATATATCCAATTCTCCAACCAAGACTCATCTAAGAGAAATATCCTCTCAAGTCCATATCAAGTGACTGCCCCTTGGACTTCCTATTGAAACCATCAATCATCCCAACAAATAATTCTCTAATCCAAGATAAATTAACATCACCACCATCTCTAAGTATCCATGAGCAATTATAACCAATCAATCCATGCCAACTCCAAATGAAACATAGTAATATCATGAAATATCTAGCTTATGATCAATGTAGTCAATACCAAGAAACTAAATCAAGATCAATGTCAAAGTTCCAACTATGGCCTTAGGAACATAAACATGACAACATGATCTAACCATCTCAAAAGAAAAAACATGCTCCATATGAACATACTATAACATGTCACAACTCTAAATGCATATCAAGAGTATACCATGACATAATAATGAAACCATCCACACACCAAGGATAACATGCCAAATAAAAGCATAAACCACACCTTTACCAAGAACCTCATAAGTTCTCAAGATGCAACCATCTCCACACACCATGAAGATAACCAAGTGCACCATGCATTTGTCAAAGATGCTTCTGCAATAACAGGATCTAAGACAAATCTCCAACATCTACAAACACTCAATAAATATATCAATGCCAAAAACTCCCACTCAACTGTGGTACCAAGTCACCTATGGCATCATAAAATCCATCTCCTACATGAAGATCCAAACTAAACTAGGAACTAATCTTGCACTGTCACCTTATCACTATCACAAGCTCCCACTAAATTGTGTATCCAAGCTATCCATGACATCATGATGAAAAACTCATCCTCTAAGTATGAGAATCAACCAAGGCATCAAACCATCAAAGAACTCAAAGTGCACATCATGAGCTCCTCAAAAGAAACCAAATAATCATGATCCTCAACTAAGAAGATATACCACCATAACTGAATCAGAAATCCAAGCTAATAAACATCAAGGATGTACCTATATATCCAATCATATCATACCAAAATCTATGGCACCATGATCACATCCATGAACTAAACATCTGACTCTCAATATGTCCAACCTGTCAACATAAAATAGCTAACCACAATCCTCCACCATGATTGTATCTGGTAACAACATCTCATCCCTTCTACATGAAGAAAAAAATTAACAAATCATGTGACTTAGGGCATAGACAACCCAAATCAAAGCCACCAATCTGAATATGTATCAATAATGAAAGATCAATGGGTAAAGACAACCCATAACCAAGCCATAAATGCAACCTATAAGTATAGAGTGCTTACAACATTGCACAACTTATAGATCCAACAAGTCATCATACATGTCCAAATCAAATATTTATAACCATATCATCATGAGACCAATCTGAACTATGAATTGAGTATAAAATAACGTCAAAATCTTAAATCTCCAATGCCATAAACTCACAATGTTACCATAGTCAAAATATACCATAAACTATTGAGATTAATATATCACCAAATAAATCATACCAAATCTACACCAAATTTGAACCAGTGTGTAGAGCTTTTCAAGACCTTTCTGTTGACTACTCGAAGTCCAAAATCTGACTTTGTATGCCCAAGTTATACCCTAAATTTGTGCTCAAAATAAACAACATCTGACTTTAGGGCTCTTAAAAATTGACGAAATCTTAAAATCACAAAACCAAACCTACACCAAGTTGTAGTGCTCTAAATTAGCTTTCCAACGCCTATAAGAACTCTAAAATTTGATATCCTCAGAGAAAGTTATGGCTATTTTACTAAGACAATCTTTTTACCATTTTCATTACAATTTTTTATTTTATTTTTTTTGTGACAAAAAGTTCTGACGAGATTTAAATTTGATGGCCATCATAGGCTAAAACATAAAAACTCTTTCATTTCCTTTGAACATGGCCAAACTAGGGCATATTATATATCAAAATTTATGAAAATATTGACCTAGATCCAATGGTAAGGTTTGTTTTTACCCAGGAGGTCATTTCTGCAAGCTACCCCGTAAAGCCTCATTTAAATGAAACATCCAAAAAATCCATTTTTTTTAACAATTTCACATTCCCAAATATAACAACATCCCATCATAACAGCAAACTCAAAACCCTCATATCTACAATAAACAACTCATATATCTTGCCCTTTCTTTTATCCTCTCATGCATTCCCATGGATTCAATCTAGGGTTACAGTAATAAAAACATAGCTCTGATACCATGGGAATGCATGAGAGGATAAAAGAAAGGGCAAGATATATGAGTTGTTTATTGTAGATCTAAGGGTTTTGAGTTTGTTGTTATGATGGGATGTTGGTAGATTTGAAATCTTGACAACAAAAAATATAACCATTTTCACATAACCCATAATATATCTAAAATAAACACTAGAATTAAAATCCACATGCAAGAGAATAGACAACATACCCACAAAATTGTGACACAAGTTATACCCTAGAAAAACCTCATTAAGAGAAAAACCCAGCCTCCAAAAGCATCCATCACCATGTATTAGTTAGCAAAAATACTATTGCAATACAACCATGGAAGCCTTCAAAGCCATAGCCACAACTAAGCAAACTATGTGAACAAGCATGAATTCACACATCCCATGCCATGCTTTCAACCTTCACAAATGCTCCCTTGGCTAACCTGTCAAGCCTTGTCTTGCTCGACTCTTGCCTTTTGTCTTTTCCTTGTCACACCAACAACTACCCTTGTGGCTGCTTATATAGTAGCAACTCCCACAAAACCACTAAGTGGTATTACATAAACCATGTGTTAAAACCATGTGCTACCTAACCCACTGACCCCACATTTAATATTGGGCATTTAATTATTTTTCTCAGTATTAAATAATTATATGAAATATTTTCACAATGTTACAGTACAACTCATCAAGAATATCTCATGGGAATCTTTACATGTTGCATGTCCATCTAGGTGGAACATTACATGATAAAAATAAAATAAAATAATATAATATAACAATACTATGCAATGTGTGCAACACCCAATATCTCAATAGAACCTTCCTTAGAGTTATCCCCATAAAAATGCATGGTCCATAATACTAGTGAATCCATACAACACTCAACTTCATGCTCAATCATAGTAGGCAACTTCTCAACTTCTTGGATAATTAACTCAACTCTGAATGCATTCACACCCATGTCTAAGAAACAAGTAGAATCTTTATCAAATTCTTCCCCCAAAATATGATTGGCCCTTTGCTCTCTATCTATTTTAACAGCCTTATCTCCTATGTGAAAATTTGCATAGGTTAGGTCACATTATAGGCTACCTCCCATAGTAACACTCCATTTTCTAGAGAGCAACATTCCATAGTGTAGAGGAATATCAACTACAAGGACTAACATAGTCAATTCTACCTCAGGGTATGCAACTAGCTTAAATGGTAGAGCATTGATAGTACCTATAATTGGAACTTTTCTAGCATCCATACCTCTACATCTACCTTGATTAGTGTCTACTTTCAACCCTAGGGCTTCCATCACTTTCAAGGGCATGATGGTGTTAGAGGCTCATCATGGATATTTCTAGCCTGGTCCTCACTAAATGTAGTACCTTTGAATTCTTTCTTTTTTTGATCTTGTAGGTCCAATTTATTTGAAATAGAATTTAAAACTAGAGTGTCTATTATATCCCAATTTGGTAGCAGTAAAATATTTGATGCTTTCACCATCTGCCTCCCCTCTTCAGGGATTATACTTTGGAATTATTGCAACATCTCTTCTTTTACTTGATTCTACAAGGCTCTCTCCTCTAGTTTTGGATGCTTTGTTCTTAACTTATTACATTTTTCCTCATATTTTTCTATGTTTTCTCTCCATGCAAACTGGTAGAAGGCTCTTGTTTTAATAAAATTGTCATTAAACAAAACTTCTTGGCTGGTTTGTTCTATTACAAGGTCCACTTCCCTTCCTCCTGCCACTGTCAAATCAAGGCTTGGCATTGGAGGCTCTTGAAGTTTTCCCTCATCTAATTCTACCTGGGTAATAAAAACTCCTCCTTGGGACCCCAACTATTCAATTTTCTCTCCAATAAGTTTTTCGTCTTCAATCTGCAAAGGGGATTGTGTAGGTAAATATTCCTTTTAGGGGAGGGCTCATCAGGTCTCTCTTCTAAGACAACACTAGTGGATCCTATTATTTGTTTACCCTTATCCATAGTGGCCTTCTTATTTTGTATTAGAGTATAACCTAAACTCTTTTGGACAATCAAATGTCCTACCCCTACATTAGGAGTGAATGTCAATCTCTGAATAACTTCTTTGGCCTTATCTAGATAAGCATTAATATATAAAAAAATTCTCATTCACAATTTCCATTATTTTAGGAAAAGTAATCATGAGTTTATTGATTCTATCTGCCTCTATAGTGGCATTATCCAGAGGACTCTAATCTCCATCAAAACAATGGATAAACTCCAAAACCCTTGAGAAAAACCTCCACTTTTTTATTTCTTGGTTGTTCTTCCAAGGAGAACTCATTTCTTATTATGTCCTTAGGGTAATATGGCTCATGTTTTATTTTACCAAGCTTAACTCTATGCCTAAAAGCTAAGTCATAGAATCCCTTAGTGTCAAAAAAAGGGAATGAGACACAACCATCTTATATTGGTCTAGTATTTTATAAAATAATAGCCAACCACCTTTTGTAATCACAAATTGATGAGCTGTAGTGCAAGTCGGGAAAATTGACCCTCTTCCTCTTTTCACCAAATAATTTTCCTCCAATCCTCCTAGCTACCACAAAAACTTAGCTAACCCTACCTTTAATGGTACCTAGTAGGGAAATACATGTGGAGTTCCTTTGAAACCATAAATCCTAAAAATGGTTGAAACAGAGTATAGGATAATGTCTCCCCAATTATGTGATACTTTCAAACTAGTAGGATTATCCATGGGCCTAATAAGACCTACCAGTGCCTTAGGGATTTTAGGATTGTCCCTGAATAATAGGCACCTTAATTTTGAAGAAAACTACCTGTGAAATCTCACAAAACTAGCTTTTTCTGCATCCCATGTCATATCTGCACTCCATAGCTAAATTGGTAGTGCTTCTCCCTCCTATTCTCTATTTAGATTAATCTCTTTACCAAAATATGCTACTCCTTTGAACAAAAACATATGCATCAGTAAAGAATAATGACCAAAAGTTATATCTACCTTGCATTTTGCAATCCCCACTAGGCCTGTATGAATTTCTTCTACTATATAGGAGGAAAAATAAAAAAATAACATCAACACCAAAAGAAGAAATCTAAGTGATCATATACATAAAACTTATGGGCATAACATTCTGTTCATCTTCACCAAAAAATCTACACAGAGTCATGTATGCCTCCACAACCTAGGTAGTGAAATACTCCTTTTTGAAAGGTTCCCTAGAGGATGATGTAATCATTGGAAAATTTCCAATTGTGCCTACATGCTCCCTTAGTGCACCCTACCTAATTGCATCCTTCTCATCCTTCTTTGATAAATATTCTTTTTCTAACTCTTATAGGTCAATGGGTACATGATATTCTATCAGTGGCTCTAGGCCAAATACCTCTTGAATTTCCTCATGGCTAATTGTGATTAGATTCTCACCATTTTCTTCTCACTACTCTGATTTCTGAACCATAATTTTTTGCAACAACCTCTAAGAGGTCATAGTCCATAAAGACACTAGGAACCACTAGCCTTCCCAAATCAAAATTTCAGACATTTTCATGAGGGGCAAATAAATTCCTTTCTGAGAACCATTTTTTAAACAAAGAAAGCCTAGTTTGAGAAGTTTTAGCATCCCTAACCCAATTTCCCTTATCATATAACCCATCTACAATTTTGAGTCTAGGGTTCAAAGAGGTTAACTTTTTCACTTTAATAGTTTTGTTTGTGGGCTCAAGTAGTAATTCGAGGAGATCATCACAAATATTTTTGGCCAAATAGTCTTAATAACCCAAGAAAACCTTCTTTGGAGGCATAGCGAATACAATTTTTAGAAAACTAGATTACTTTAATAAGTATGGTGCACAGGAACTTACTTGATTCTCTGCTTATCCTACTCTACAATTATGCAATATTTTTTGTGAACAAAGAAAAATTCTTTCATGTTTGATCACATCCAACACAAAATTGCAATAACTCTTTTTTTTGGGAGCTTGAAATCTTGTTCATGTGGGATGGAAATGGAAAAACTTTCTACAATATATACTAGTGTCTTCTCACACAAGGAGCTTTCATTTCTCATAAATGAACTATAAGGGAAACTAGAGTGACACCACAATCTATCTTCAAATTTGCACAATTGATCTTAGAAAAGCTGACGATCTAGGAGTGAAAATAGGAATGACTCATTTTCTACTTGCCATGCTAGAAGTCAACCTAGTGAACTTTCTCCACATATGCATTTCCTCCACTACTGAAGACATAAACTGGACCCACTAGTTCTTGTGGAGATGTGTCATTAAGTTGATACATCACTATGCATAAAAAGTGAGCACTTTGTCTATATGACATAGCAACATTCATTGATATCATTTCAATATGATGATTTTCCTTTAATCAATGTTTTAATACAACTATGGTGGGTCCCTCCTTTTCTTCCTTTGGTTGCTATGTCACTACCCTTAAAGAACGAGCAACTCACCTTAGCGATGAAGTGACTACCATTGATATGAACTTGATATGATAGTGAGAAAATTGCATTGATATTATATCAACTATGGTTGGTCCCCATGTTCTTTCCTTTAGTCACCATGTCATGTTGAATAACTGGTGTGCAACTCTCAATAGCGACTTGGCAATGATTGTTGATTCAATTTTAATCTAATGATCACAATCTTTCATCTACTCTTTCCTTTTGAGTGTGGGTCCACGTCACGTATGACTTGGAAATAACCTAACAAGTTGGAAAATAATTCAATATTTTAATTCCTTTTGTGACATTATACGACTAGGCTCTACCATGTTTCATATTTTTAGGTTAGGCACTATGTCATAACTAGCAGAAAAGAAGGACTTCCCAATCACAACATAGCGACCTTAATACTGTTAAAAATTTGGTACCAAGAAGATATCCACATTTCCATCATGATTACTATAATCAATGCCTCTAATAGTTTATTGAAAGTGCAGAGCTATATTATTAATTGAGACCTTTCAATGTTTGCCATTTTAAAAAATCTGTCATCCTTTCTATTTTTTGGTAAGGCGCAATGTCGCTATTGATGGGGTGTTTACATTTTTTGGTCATGACATAGTGACCCATCGAAAAATACTAAAACTTAGTGACACAAATTTTATAAAACTCTAGCTATTCCCTTCTCTAACACTAACAATTCTGACATCAATCACATCATGGAAAAATTCAAATCAATCAAGATTCTGGCACCCACTTTCCACTTTTTGACACTATCCTTCCATTTTGCAGTAGTTGCTATGTCACATAGGTTAAAATCCTCCCATATCCTTTAAGAAACATAACGACCACTTTAGATCTTACAAAGATCTGATGATGTAAAAACTTTGGGAAAAAGAAACAAGAAAGTGGGATTTTAAATGGATGCAAAAGGAATATTCTAGATTCAAAAGTTGCCTATCCAATAAAACTTAAAAAGGACAAGGCATAGCATGCCTAATTGGGACACAAAGCTTGATTTTAAAAGGGTTTCTCATAGGGTTTTAAAATTACAAAGATAGAAAACAAAACCCTATTAGGAAAGACATAGAACTTATTCTAATTTTTATATCTAAATTTATGAAATTTTTATTTTGTAAAAATCAGATCAACATGGAACACAAAATTTTGGATACAATATAGATATATTAACTTAGGGGGAGTTATCAAATTTTGAGGTATACAAGTTAGTATAAAAATTTTCAAATTATAAAATTTTGTATCTAAGCTAAGTCATGGATATGTTATGCTCGAGGGATTAAGGTTGATCATGAATATTTAAGTATTTTTTACACTCATGTCAAAGGGAAGATTGTTGATCTTGAATTTGTTTTGACAAGTGAGTGTCAACACACTTAAGCCATTTACTTAGTTCGTGTTGAACTAGTAATACATGTCAAGCATAACATATTAATATTAGACCATGCAAAGTTGTAATGAGTGTCGAGTCACTCATGTGTTGAGTCACTTAGGTCTCGAGTAGATAGACCATGACAAGTGATAGTCACAATATATAGAATAGTGCATGTTGAGCATTAGAGACTTCATATGGTGAGTAACACAATTTTGACATATTTTTTTGTAATGGCACAAGCAACTATGTAAACCATTTTTGAGCTGAATTTAAGATAATTTTTGATATTTTGGTGATAAGGACGAATCTCTATTTGGATTCCCTATGCAATTACATGCAACCTATCAAAAAATGAGAAGGATTAAGCAGAAAAATGGATGAATCTTAGCTGTAGATTTATACCTAACCCTAAGCCACCTAAGTCTTCTTAAGGCAAATAAAGTCCTAAACTCATTATGGATGGATAGAGGAATGAATAATGAATGTGTAAGGAGTTGAAGGAGAAAACAAGATAGTTTGCATAGAATTCATGGTGACTTAGAATTGAGAGTGAATTGTAGAATTAGTTAGAGAAGAATAGAGGAAAAATAAAGGCATACAAAATTAAGACATCTAATTGTGAAGGATCAATTAGACATTGTTTAGAGATAATCTATTATTAGGCAAGCAAGTGCCAATCTTAGGATCTATGGTGAGACATTCTAATAGGTGATTTTAGTTAAATCTCTTAACAAAGTAGTCCTGGCAAGCTATATGAAATCCTTTAACAAGGTGCTTACTTAGTTGTAAGTTGAAATCCTCTTACAAGGCACACTTCTAACAGGGTGTTGAAATCCTCTAACAAGGTGAGACCTAATAGTCTTTGTAATCCTTTAGTAGGATAGACCATGTTTCATGGCCAAAACATTGTAACCTTAATTGGATACACTTTATTACTATAGTAGTGAAGATTTGTGGTTGTCATCTCCACCCCAATTTTACCTTCTCACTTGGAGGGTTTTTAGGTAATTGTATCTAGTGTTATGTGTGTGATTTATTATATGTTTTACATGATTTAGATTTATGTACTTTACATGTTATTTCAGTTTATCTATTGAATGCATGAGATGGATGTGTGGTGAAATTTTTATGGGTCCAAGTTTAAACTACTAATTCACCCCTCCCTCTTAGAATTTCACCTTTCCTATTTTAATTCCAACATTTCCTTGTTTCTTTCTTCTTCTTTTGTTTCTTCTCTATAGTGACTTCTTCTTGCTTCTCAATTAGATCCTTCTTTTTCGCTCCAATTGTACCAACCTTTTTCATTCTTTAACAATAGGTTTCTCCAATAGTTGTTTAATAAGTTTCTAGTTGGGTCATCTTCAACCTCATAGGGAAGTCCAGTCAACTAGTGGGTTATTGGTTCAACTACCTATGTTATGCACCTATCTATGCTTTGATAAGAAGCATTTTTTCCTCTATAGTTGTTTACTAGATTAATAGGTATCCTTATCCTTCTCTTCATATCTATTTAGAAATTCTTGAAATACTTATCAAACTTTTATAGGGCACTAGTTCCCATCTTGTTGTGCATTCTCATTATCAAAGCTATGATATTGTTCATCATTTTCCATTATAACTTATTCTATTTATGGAACTCTTCCTTGAAATATAAAAATGTGCTTACCAGTATTGTGCCAAAATTGAATATGTTTGGACCATTTTCCCTCTTGATCTTCCTTAGATTATCCATCATCTATCCAAGTAACTGATGCAGAAGCATCCTGAGTTTTTTTTTTCTTAGTTTTTGTCGAGCTCCTTGTTGCTATTGAGATCTTAGCATTTTTTGAGTTTTTTATTGTTGTCAAGTTCTCTATATGTTGAGTTCATATTTATTGTTGAGTTAGCAGTTGATGTTGAGTTCACAGTTGATGTTGAGTTCGCAGTTGATGTTGAGTTTTCTGTGGTTTTTGAGTGCTTGTTGGTGTCAAGCTCATGTATGTGTTGAGCATTGTCAAGTGTTATTATTTATTATGCTCTTTCTTTGGCTAAGCTATCTCTATCTAGTTCCAGTTTGGGCTGACCTTGGATGTTAATTTTGTAATTTGTATTTAATATTTGTTGAGATCTGACTTGTGGCTTGGTTATGCATTTAATGTAAGGGTTTATTTAGTTGGTAATTTGTAATAGGCCAACTTGTGGCTGTGCAAGTATTTAAAGTGGTCTTGGGTAGAGTCTTAGGCATGATTGGTGGGACTAAGAAGAGTAGAAGTAGAGTGAGAATAAAAATCAAAGTTTTAATTGTAATGTTGGTATTAACCCAAAATGCCTTATAGATGGGACTGTATGTGGATGATTTGATGAATCAATATACTATTTTTCTCTTCTATCCCCTTTGGTTGTCGTTCTTTGCATTTTGTTTTCATTATGTTTACTCTTGCAAGTGGCTTTGGTAGTTGGGTATGCCTTTAGCCCTAGTTTTCCATCATCCTCCTCACATCAAGTGGTATCAGAGATTGAGGTTTATCCTTATAGAGATTGGATTTTGTAGAACCCTTAGTTGATTGGTCGTCGAGTAGCAAATTTGACAATTTGACCTACAACTTGTAGAGGGTTACAATCTTGTAGGAACCTAATTATAAAGATGGTTAGAGGTAGAGGAAATTCTTAAAATTTCATATTGGATACATTGAGACAAATTGTAGCAACTTAGATATTGTAGAGACAACCCAAAGGAGAGGAGTACATCTTGATAACGTGAGTGATGATGAAATAGTAGCACCAAACCCTAATCCATATTCTAAAGAAAATCAAGATGAGGCAAGATTGTTGATAGTATTATCAAGGGAAAATTTAAAGCCTATTGTATAATTTATTCCTTATGATAGGAAATTTGATACCAATGTTGTGTTGGGTTGAATCTCTGATATGGAGAAGATCTTGAGTATGAAAACACTCTAGATAATAAGAAGGTGAAAATTGTAGTTACTAGGTTGAAGGGTCATTCCTCACTATGGTGGGAGCACTTGAAAACTAATAAACAAAGGAGAGGAGAGGAGAAGATCAATAATTGGGTGAAAATGGTGAACAAGGTAAAAAAAAAAATTCCTTCCTATCTATTTTCAAGCTAGCTTGTTGAGAAAGATGCAGAATTTGAGGCAAAGAAATAGGACTATGAAGTATTATACTATGGAATTCTATAGGTTGGACATTAGATCTAGACATGTAGATTATGGTGTTGAGAAAATTGCAAGGTACATAAATAGATTGAGACCTAGGATTCAAGATGCTATAAGTTTTGTGAAATTGGAAAGTGTGGAGGAAGCATATCATTATGCCTTGAAAACTAAGTAGATCTTGATAAAGAAGCACAAACAAAGACAAAGAGGTACAAGTGGTAGATTCCAAAGAGGTAGAGGTAGATCTTATGGAGAAGGTGATAGATATGACAATTTTGTGCAAGATAAGGGAAAATCTAAATGAAAGAGTGATGAAAAAAGAAAGACCAAGTCAAAAGGTGGTTATTCTTACTGAGGAGGTGCTAGTTCTTACTAAGGAAGAGGTAGTCCTTAATCTAGAGGTAGTTTTTGTGGTAATTATTTAAGATGTAGTAAAGAAGGGCATAGATCCTTTAAGTGTAGATCCTTTGAAAGTGGACAAGATAACCAAAATTTTGTGGTTCAAGGAGACACTGAGGGTTCACCAAGTGGACCTAAGGTTGGAGAAAATTTGATGGTGAGAAGAACCTTATGTAATAAAAGAAGTGATGAGGAACCTATCCTTAGGAGACTTTTCAAGACCAAATGTAAGGTGGCTAGAAAATGTTGCAAGGTCATCATTGATAGTGGAAGTTATATATATTTGGCATCAGAAGAATTGGTTACAAAGTTCTAGTTGTAGAGGCTAAAGCATCCTAAACCCTATCATGTTTCATCGATCAAAGATGAGCATAAGATATTGGTAACTGAACAATGTATCATAAAGTTCAAGATTGGACATTATTTTGATGAAGTTCTATGTGATATTATGCCTATGGATTTTTGTCATGATTTTTTGTGTAGACCTTGGTAATATGATAGATATGTTGTAGGTGATGGAATAATGAATCAATATACCCTTTGGGTAAATGGGAGAAAGCATATATTATTGCCTTTGATTGAAAGTCCAGATCAGATTATTTGTACTACTATAAAGATTTGCATGGTTAATGGGAAGAAATTTGAAAAAGAAGTGAAGAAGAATCAAGTTTGTTTTGTTATAATTTCTAGAAATAGTAGTAGCTAAGTGACAGAAAATAGTGGTGACTAAGTAACAACTAGTGATGGTCAAGCAACAAAAACTATTAGAAGCTAAGTACTAGCCAAAATTGAAAATTTTCTAAATGAGTATAAAGACATTATTGTAGAAGATATTCCTGGTGGTTTGCCACCTTTAAGAAGTATAAGTCATTATAGGGATCTGATTCCTAGAGCTACTTTTCTTAATAAAGAACCATATATACTGACAACTAAAAATAATGAAGAACTTAACAAACAAGTGCATGAGTTGTTGTAGAAAGGTTTGATCAGAGAAAGTTTGAGCACATGTGTTGTGCCTATTGTATTAGCACCAAAGAAGAGTGGAGAATGGAGAATGTGTACTAATTCTAGAGATATTAACAAGATCATAGTGAAATATAGGTCTCCTATGCCAAATATGGATGACATAATGGATTCTTTGAGTGGAGAAAAGTAATTTACCAAGATTGATTTGAAGAGTGGTTATCATTAGATCAGAAATAGAGAAGCTAATGAATGGAAAAGTACTTTCAAGATAAAAAATGGTTTGTATGAATGGTTAGTAATGCCTTTTGGTTTGACTAATGCACCTAGTACTTCATGAGGTTTATGGATGAAGTTCTCAAGAGATTTTTGGGTAAGTTTGTGATGTTTATTTGGATGATATTTTGATATTCAATAAGACTAAGGAAGAACATCTTGAGCATGTTAGACAAGTGTTGCAGAGATTGAAAGAGGAAAAGTTGATGATTAATTTGAAAAAGTGTTCTTTTAATGCAAGAGGAGATTATGTATTTTTGATTTGTGATTTTAGTTGATGGTTTGAGAATGGATCATAAGAAGGTTAAAGACATTTTGGAATGGCCTACTCTTGAGAATGTGGGTGAGGTAAGATCATTTCATGGTTTGGTTAGATTTTACAGGAAGTTTATAAAGAATTTTAGTTCTATTTTTAATTCTATGACTAAGATAATAAGAGGAGACAAAAAGTATTTCAAGTGGACACATGGAGCTAATAACAATTTTGAGACTTTGAAAAAAAAGGTTGTTAAGTTACATGTCTTGACTTTGCCTAATTTCAATAAGGTATTTCAATTTGAATGTGATGCAAGTAGTAGTGCAATAGGAGTTTTATTGAGTCAAGAAGGTACCTATTGTTTTCTTTAGTGATAAATTGAATGATGCTAGAAGGAAGAATTTTGTGTATGATCAAGAGTTTTATACAATTGTTTAAGCCTTGAAGATGTGGAGACATTATTTAATTCCTAAGGAGTTTTTTTTATATACTAATCATAAATATTTATAGAACTTGGTAGTTTAACACAAATTGACTCGAATACATATGAGGTGGGTTGAGTACTTGCAGAGTTTCACATTTGTGATTAAGCTTAAAATTGGAGTCACTAACTAAGTTGTTGATGCATTGAGCATATGACTTTCTTCGTTGATAGAGATGAAGTTTGACATTCTTGGTTTTGATGAGATGAAGGAGTTGTATAATATTGACACAAATTTTTTGAAGGTGTGGAGAGAGTTTAGAGAACTAAATCTATCAGGTCACATGAGTAAGTATGATGAGTATTTCATTAATGAAGGTATGTTGTTCAAAGGAATTCAGTTGGTTATATCTAGAAGTGATATGAGAGTCAATCTCATTAACAAAAAAATATAGTGGTGGATTGACTGGACATTTTGGAATTGATAAGACATTAGTTTTATTGAAGGATAAGTATTATTGGCCATAAATGTATGAGGATGTTACAAAATTTGTAAAGAATTGTGGAGTTTGTCAAGTTGTAAAAGTTGTAAGTTAGAATATTGGTTTGTATACACCTATTTTTGTTCTTAACAAACCTTGGAGTGACATCAGTATGGATTTTTTTCTAAGATTACCTAAGAAACACAAAGGGGTAGGATTCTATATATGTTGTTGTGGAAATATTTTCTAAGATGGCTCATTTCATACCATTTAAGAAGACATCAGATGTTCATCAAGTTGGTGAGATTTTCTTCAAAGAGATTTTTATATTGCATGGAATACCAAGAAATATTACTTCTAACAAAGATAATAAGTTTTTTGGTTACTTTTGGTAGACTTTGTGGAAGAAGATGGGTACTGAGTTGAAGTTTAGTTCTATATTCTATCCATAGATAGATGGATAGACAAAGGTTGTCCATAGAAGCTTGGTTAATTTGTTGACATATCTAGTTGGAAATAAACCACATAATTGGGAGTTGGTGTTGACACAAGTTGAGTTTTCATTTAATAATTGTATGAATAGGAGTACAGGGAAAATATCTTTTGAGATTATTACTAGAATGCAACCTAGGGGGATATTTGAATTGAGGGATGTTGCTAGTGAAGAATTGAGAAGTATTTTAGGGGTAGAATTTTTTGATTTTATGGATTCTTTATATAAGGAAGTGAAGTTGAGGTTGGAAAAAAGTTGGTGATGAGGTGATGGTTCATGTGAAGAAAGGAAGATTCCCTAGTGGAACATATAGTAAGCTAAAGATTAAGAAGTTTGGACCTTGTAAGATCTTGAGGAAGTTTGATAGTGGTAATTCTTATAAAGTTTAGTTACCTAATGCCATGGATATATCAACAATATTTATTGTTTCTTATTTGTATAAATACCATTAGTTAGATGATGAAGTTTTTGTATCATATGATTATTGTAAGAAGCATATTGAAGAGGTTGATTAGGTATTAAATCAAAGAGTTGGTAAAATATAAAGAGGAAAATATTACTACAAGTATTTAGTGAAGTGGAAGAATAGACCAATTGAATATGCTACATGGATTTCTCAATCTGAGTTGGATTTAGGAGAATCATTTCTTTCAACCCCGATTGTCTAATACATGAGCATCTTAAGTTGTATTCCTATCCTACATGTTTCTTTTCTTAGTTTTTGTCAAGATTTTGAGCTCTTAGTCTTTGTCAAGTTCTTCGTTGTTGTCGAGTTCTCTGTATGTTTTGAGTTCATAGTTGTTTCTGAGTTCCTCATTGATGTCAAGTTCTCTGTGGTTTTTGAGTTCATGTTGGTGCCAAATTTTTGTTTGGTGCCAAGATCATGTATGTGTCGAGTGTTTTCAAGTGCCATTATTTGTTCTAGTCTTTCTTTGGTTGAGTTATCTTTGTTTGGTTCCAATTTGAGCCAACCTTGATTGTTAATTTCATAATTTTTATTTAATATTTGTTGAAAGCTAACTTGTGGCTTGGCTATGAATTTAATGTAAGGGTTTTTTAGATGGTAATTTTTAACAAGCCAACTTATGGTCCTCCAAGTATATAAAGGGGTCCTGGGTAGAGTCTTAGGCATGATTGGTGGGATTAGGAAGAGCAAAAATAGAGTGAGAATTTGAAGATCACAATTGAAGATCGAAGTTTGAATTGTAATTTTGGTTGTGACCCAGAAGACCTTATAGCTGGCCACATATGTGGATGATTTGATGAATCAATAAAAAAAAATCTCGTCTATCTCCTTTTGTTTTTTTTCTTCGTATTTTGTTTCCACTATGTTTACTCTTGCAAGTGGCTTTGGTAGCTAGGTGTGTCTTTGGCCCTAGTTATCCATTGTCATCCCTACATTAGTAACCAACCACTTAGATTAAGATGAGTTTTCTTCTTAAATATCCATTGTACTTCATATACTACTCTAGAAGATGTACTATTTTCTTGGCTCAACTTGTAGAGTCTATGCATAATCACCCTTAATCTAAACTATAATTTTTGACTAGGGATATGTTTTAGTGAGAACATGTTTCCATCATAATATAATCCTACCAATTTTTCCATTTCATTTAGCATGTGTTTATGAGTCCTCAATTATTCTTTGGTTCCATTAAACACTCTCTCAATCACATCCTTATCTAGTCATATGTATCCATCATGCACCCGACTGGGCATGAATATGACTCATTCATCCTTAAATAAGTTTTGGATATCCAATACCAAGGCTAGTTTTTTTACTTCTAGCTCTTTGAATCCTTATTTCCAATGATCATTTACATGGAACTTTTCATGCATATCTCTAATTTTAGTATCTCCTAGCTCCGCTATATTTTCTTTGAGATAGTCACTAATATCTTCAATAAGAAACACACTATTGGGTAGTGAGGATAGGGCTCTAGGCATGTCCTTCTTGTCGATGTTCTTTGACATTATCTCATAGAGAAGTGTCTATATTTCTTGTCCATTGACCATTTAAACTTCAAATAGACCATTTTATTATGTCATTATGAGTTACAGATTTGGAATTTCTTATTGATCTATTTCTCTAAGTTGATTCTCAAGTTTTAGGGCAATTGGTATCTCCTTTCTTAGATTTTCACAAAGAATCACTCTTTTGGTAGCTAGGGTTTAGCAAACAAAGGTTTTTTTTTATCTCAAGATTGCAAAAGTAATTTTTATTAAGTAATGTATTTATTTATAGATCACTCTAAAAAAGTAATGTTGAGATCCTAATAGTAACCTCATTTCTTACCTACCTCTACCTTTTGTGAACTAAATGCCTTCTCATAGTTCATCCAATAGTCAAATTTTGGAGATAGACTATCTTCCACCTTTAGATATAATGCATTCATGTTCTACTAAGTTGTCAGTTGTGATATAAATTTTCTTGAGTGGGTCGATAAAAAGATAACTTTATTTCCTAACCTTTCTTAAGATTATATGGCTTAACCCAAGTGAGAGGTTGCATCACTTGTCAATGAGCTTATTACTTCTCTAATATTTACTCCTTTATCCTTTGACCTTTTCTTGGTCCATACTTTGGAAAAATCCTCACTGGCCTTTATTTCCATTGTACTATTGTTTGGTTTTCTTCATGGTCCAAAAATCCTTAGCTCCATGGCTTGTATTATGACATATGTAACATGTCCTTCTTGTATTGTTCCAAGGTCTTGCATGATTCTAGTGAATTTTCTTCCACTCCCAATGGGATTAAATGTGGCCATAATTACCATAGGAAAAGAAAACCTATCTCTTTCTCTTTTGAGATGATTAATTTTACTGAGCTTTTGATCTACATCTTTTGGCATTGTGACCACACCTATTATAGTGATAGTAGTAACCTTTTGCTCTTTCTTCAATTGCAAGGTCTTTGTACTCATGTTCACTATGTCCATATGAGTGATAGATATTGAAGCAACCTATATAAGCATCATGTCTTTTAGTTGCATCTTGGCTATGCCAACACACATTTGGCTTGTGTCCTATTTTACCACAATGAAAACAAGTAGGTTTATTTGAGGACATAACATTCTTTTTTTCCTTTTGTTCTTTATGAGTTTGATTATTTTGTCTTTAAGACTCTCCTTTCTCATTTCTTTTGATTCCTTCGAATCCTTGATTAGTTATGTCAGTGGTCCTTTTGTGTTCCTTTATCTACTCTTCCAACTTTGACTTAGTGCTTTTGTTTGACTTTTCTAGTCTCTCATATTTTTCTTTTACTATCTTAAGTTTATCCATCACTTGGAAAAAAATTTCCTCTATTTACCTTTCTTATTTAGTTAGAGATATTAGCCAGTATGTTTTTTCTTGCTCAAGTAGGATATTATTTTCTTGTGTGATATACTAGTGTTCTTCTTCCATAAGGGCTATCTCATTTTCTTTTTCTCTTACTAGATCCCCAAAATACATTTTTTCTTCCTAAGATAGTTTGAGTTCCTCATAGGATTTCTCTCTTGATAGGATGACATTTCCTTTTTCATTTTTCTAACTATTGTTTTTTCTTTTTCATTTTTCATTGTTTTAATCCTCTTCTTTATCTTTTTATTCTTAGTCATAAGTTCTGATATTGCTTCATGTAACTATTTATATTTTCTTTGCTCTTAAAGCTTTTATATTATCTCTTGGATTTCTCCCAACTTTTTCATTAGTTTCTTTTTCTTGGCTAAGGGTTCTCTTAGTTTGTCCTTTAGATCTTCAATAGTGTCTAATATTTTTTCTAGCTATCTTCTAATGGATGTCATTCAATATTCCCCTAAGTTTTTAGATTTGTAGCTATCAGGGTCTAATATCTAATACCAATTTTTGGTCATAACTAGTGCTAAGAGGGGGTTGAATTAGTGTACTCTCTTATACAAAATCTACCACTTAATGTAGAAATATTTAACACAAACTTTGTTACTACCACCTTAATTATTAAGAAAATGATAAAAGCTATGCAATAATACCATATAATATCACCCATAGATGCATAGATTAATAACATAGATATTTTTGCATGGAAAGCCCCAATGTAAGGGTGATAGCTGTGGTGAGAGTAATATACCCAGTGTCCTTTCCTTGGAAGTAGAAGTGTGCCCTATTAAAGGCTTACATCTATTCCTTCTTAAAATACATCCTATCAGGAATGCTTATAACCTAAATTACAACAACTTGTTAAGTCTACCTTGTTAAAGGATTATAGTTTATTTCTAAGAGATATCTAATTAGAAGATTTATAAGAATTATCACAAGTATACCCTATTAAATTCTTAAAATTTGGAATTTTTAGAAAGAACACTAAAGTTTAGATCTAAATACATGGCACACCTTTCCTAATAGATCCTTTGAGAAGACTTCTTGAAGATACTTTGATCTTCCTCTTCTATTCTGGCTTGATGACCTTCCTCTTCTTACTCTCTTTTCCTTCTTCTCATTCTATTTGTTCCTATCCATTTTCACTTTCCATTCACAACTACTAACCTTATCAAAATTTTCCTTTACACAATTATAATATTGACAATGACCTCGTCCTCTCTCTCAATAATAGCCCTATATTTTTTTAAATTACACCACTTCTAAAAATTAATTCCAAGTAATCATTAAATCATGTACACTATTCATAGATAGAAACCCTAAAATTTATCATGCTTGAACTATAGATTTAAAATTTTAATTACATAGTGAGCATAGCCACAAGATATCCATGACTACCTATCTATAGATGCCTATACTTTTAGGTCATCCTATCCATCAATAAGTCTAAATCTACATCCAATACCTTACACTCTATAGCCAACATCTTTTAATTATCTTTGTGTGCATGCCATATCGCTATCATATCTTTTTTTGTATCATCAAATCAATGGTGACTAGGATGCAACCATCATGCTTCCATGTCTTTCTTAGTTCTTATGTCATGAATGGTATCCTATTCTCCTAATGATTGAACTTGTAAAACTTTATTAGTTATTTTTAATTAGTTAACAGTCAATGATAAAACTTCATACTTGCTCAATACTTGAGTTCCCTTCTCATAAATTTCCTAGTTAATGTAGCTTATTCCAACAACTAGTGCATCTGCATTTGCAATATGTTTTTAAAGGATGCCTATCATTAGGGATAGCAAGAACTTTACTTCCATTAGTTGAATTTATCTTTTCTATTGCTCTCTTTTTGATGAATTATATATAATTTCCCTTGTGTCTTGGATAGATTTTCATCTTTAGGATCAGTGACTACATTGTATATTCCTTGTAGTGCATGTAGCTCTTGTTGATATTGTTGTAAATTTTGTTCTATATTGGGTGGGAGTGAACTTGAATTAGATGTCTTCTTTATGACCATTGCTAAGTCTTGCAATACTTCTATTATTTTTTCCTTAGCCTCCTGTAGAGTTGCCTTCTTCTTATCTACTAGATTTATTAATTTATCTAACACCTTATATTCTAGATTCTTTGTCACTAGTTCTTCAATGCTCCCTAATTATCCTTTATGTTTTCAACAAAAGTAGTAATTTGTTTGATGAGATTCATATCTAGATCATATGAAGCATCCAAAGCTAATTCAAAAATAATATTTCTAGTAATCAACAATATTCTCTCTCTGATACTTCTTGATTTCTCCTTTGAATTTTTTCAAGTATTAACTGATTTCTTCTAGATCCATGTATTTCATTATAGGATTCTTCTTTGTAAAGATGACATCAAGTTTTTTTTCTCATATTTTGTTCCTACATCCTTTTCAAAGAATTTTCCTTCAACTTTTAATCTTGAGGATGATGAATATGTTATCATATATCTCATTGGCCTTCTCTTCCTTCTAGAATATTTGCCACCAATTATTTTAGAAATTCTTGGTGTTCTCATTTTGCCTATTTATCATTGTGTCTTTCTCTTAGATACTCTTGATCTTGAGGATGTAGGCTTAGATACTATATCTCCTTCTTCTTTATTCTCTTCCTCCTCTTGTTTTTCTTTTTCTCCTTGTTGTGGTTTTTATTCTTATTATGGTTCTTCATCTTCTTGTTCCAATTCTAGAGACTTTTCCTTTAGGGGCTTAGCATCTGGTATCTAGACAATTTTAGTTGGTTCATCTCTTTCACCTTTGTCAATATCTAGTGATGAATAAATAGTAATGGCGGTTATCCTAATTTTCTCATTAATCTATTATTGAGTCAATCTATGGGTGACTTGACTCATTCACCATTATTTCCATCACCAAGTTGTGTAATTAGTGGAGAATGTATCAGTTGTTCATCCCATTGGCAAAATGCTTAGTTCTCCCCTTTAGATTTGTGACAAGGGCTTAACCACCTCATGTGTACTATAAGTTTATTGGTTGTATTGAGAATTCACATATCAGTCTTTTGGTGTAATGGTAATCCCACTCAAACAAGTAGTATCAAAGCTTGATCATAGGTTTGAATCCTCAGACCCTTAGGTAACACTAAAGGGGAGATTTTTAGAAAAATGTTCAAAACTCCCCTTGAGATTCATGACAAGGGATTAACCACCTCTTGTGTACTATAAGTTGAGTGGTGGTATTGGGCATTAAAAGATCCTTCCCAACTCCAATTGTAGGTGCTTCTTCTTCATTCATCTTGGGTGCAATTGACTCTTCTTGAGTCACATTTTTTTCACCTATTTCTCTTCCTATTGAGTTTCTTCCTCCCTTTGACTTAGATTTTCTTGTCTCCTTTATTTAGTTCCTCTTTCTTTATATAATCTTGTACTATATCTTCCCCATTCTTGTCTAGGATTAGTTGTCTCTCTACTCTTAGAATTAGATGATTCCATGGTGATTCCTTGAGTCTAATTGCCCTTCAATTAGGTATCTACTTATGTCATCATCTCTTTCCAACATTGGGTGATGCTTTCTTGGGCTTGGTTTTTTTGACTAGTTATGATGTCTATGAAATCCTTTGTATTATTGAACTTTCCTCTACATACTCTAATACACAATGCATTTTTAGACTCGGATAATTTGGGTTTCAATTTTATTAGAGAATTGTGTAACATTTTCTCATAATCCTTCATGCCCATACTTCATTTCTAATTCAATATTTTCCTCAATTCTTTGGGTATCAACAATACAATATCATATAAATTTCTCTCTATTTCTCTCATGCTAGCCAATGCAATCTTTATGGATATTTTCTTGTTGTCCTTAGAGAATCTTGAAAATGTATTCTTTAAAATTGAATAATCATGTTTCTTTACAATTGTAATCACAATTTATTTAATGGGGACCAATTTAGATTTCTTCTTTCCTTTCTTTGGTTCTCTTTATGTCTCTTCTTCTACCTCCTTGGTTGCTTCTACTATTATAGTTTCTCCAACTACATCATTTTTTAATTCAATCTCTTCTACCTCTATTTGAACCAATGGGGATTCTTCTTCCTCTTGAGCCTAAGTCTCTTGAGGGGGACTTGATGCTATCTATTCTTCCATTTCTTTGGTACTCATCATCTTGAAAAATTTTATCTTGGATTCTTTTGATGTTTGATTCCTGGTTACCCTCTATGGGGTTGGCTATTGAGCTTTCTCATTATCCATGAGAATTTTGGCTTTTATCTCTACACAAGTGCCAAACCTTGGTAGGATAGATATTTCCTCCAGTACTACTAAATGTTCTATGTCGTTAGAAATTTGGCTAAGGTGATGTATTAGTGTTGTCATTTATGGTATCATATAGCCTATTTTGAGATAGAAAAATATAAGGATAATTTTTGAGTATAGATACACAAAAAATTATCTAAGCTTGCTAAAGATAAATAGGGAACAATAAACTTATTTTGTTTAGTGTAGTTCACTACAGGAACTTTGGAATGTGTGCACTTACTAGAAGGTAGTAGAAACCCCATATGATGTGGTTAATTGTGCTAAATAATTTGGCAAGTATAGTATGATTTATTGTAGATTTACCAATAATAAGTTACCATGATAGAATAGAGTTAAAGGCAATATTATGTCATTTTGGTTAAGGAATTGTTTTGGTTTACAAAAAAAATTACCTCACAAGGTGGGGATGAAATCCTAGGTATTAACCCTAATGTAGAAAAAATAATTTAAAATATTTATCGAAGTATCAAGAAGGAAGGCTGACAGAAAAATATTTTGGGTATAAAGTCAGAACATTTTGTTTAGTGAAGTGTGGAATTCTATTGTAATGATATACTATTTGTATGTGCACTTTATATGATTGGAATATATCTAAATGTGATTCTAGTATAGAGCTTGCATATAATGAAATAGGGTTTGCATGAATATAATTTATGGGTTCACCGTGAACCCCCCAAAATTTGATTTTTTTAGCATTGCCAATTTTGTCCTACCACAAAAGTGGCACCCACTATTGTGGGCTCACCTGGAAAGAATTTTTATACTTAGTTTTGAAGGACTCCAAAGGACAAGTAAGATATTGAAGATATCAACACTATGTAAAGTTTTTGTATCTATCACCATAGATAGCATTATAAATTTTTATATGCATGTTTGTGCAATGGAATATTCTTGCACTCTTATGTATTGTAAATAAAAACCCCTAATTATAGAGTTGAGGCTTCTAACAAGGCCTAGTCCTCTAACAAGGAAATCTATACTATACATATGTAATAGACTCCTAACAGGGTGAATGTATTTCACAAGATAATTTTGATTAGCAGATCATTTTGTGGGTATCATCCCACCATATTTTTCCCTCATCTAGTGTTTCCCTAGCTAAAAAATAATGGTGTTATGAGTTGCATTGTCTTATGCTTATGTTTACTTTTTAGTTTGATCATCTATGCATGTTTAAAGTTTATTAGTTGTATCCATAGTTGGGAAAAATTTTGTAGATCACTAATTGACCCTCCCCCCCTCAATGTTCCCTATTTCTAAGAATTGGTATCAGAGCACAATTACTTAGAGGATGCCTAGTAGCTTGAGTAAGATCACTATGGATATGGAACAATTGTATAATAATCTTAAGGAACTTTATATAGTGAAAAAGGAAATAATTAAGCTAAAGATCAAACTTAAAGATGCACAATACTTCATTTAAATTTTGAAAGAGCATATTGAAACATCTTGATGTAGGACCATCTTGGTTCAATGAGCAAACTTGTATCACCCAAAAACATTTCTTATTTTTTGTACCTATTTCTATTTGTTATGTAGTCAATGCTACCTTGATTTTTATGCTATGTATAGTTAACATGTTATTAAGGGTTTATTTTTAGTCCTTACCTTTTGAGATACACGTATCATATTCCTCAAGTTTTGTGTCATTCCTTCTAGTCTATATTTCCCATTGATTTCATCTTGGATAGAGTGTTATTTCTTTTAGTGTAATTTATTATGATGACATGGCATATTTTATAGTTGGGAACTAAATCCTAATGTGTGTGTGGACCTAGCCTTAAGAGAGTGTGAACAATTTATGCCCATTGCATGGGTTATGATTTACATCTCAAAGACTAGATCTATATTGTAATTAAATGTGTGACTAAGCACCTTATGATCTAGTCGTTGAAAATATAAGAGGAGTAACTAAGGGGGTGTGAGTCAGGTACCACTAAAATAAATCCTAGATCCCTTAGATTTCAACTAAAAAATTCAAACTAGTAAAATTGATTACTGTTGATGCTCGGTAAACACATAGAAATTATTGTAACTCAGTAAATGTAGAATGTGAATTACTTTAATAGATCTTAATATGTTATTAGTAATTACTTGCAAGAATGAAAGAAATAACATGAACACATGATACACTAGGATTTACTGTGGAAACCCAATTTGGAAAAAATCACCAATGTAACTAGTTACTATTTTTCACTCTTTTGAAGTGAGCCCTAGTAGGAGCCAACCCTATTAAAGGTTACAAAACACACTATTAGGTGTGACCCTATTAAAGGTTTTAATCACCCTGTTAGGAGTGGCCTTGCAAAAGGTCTTGAAACAATTCAAAGGAATTACCACCTTGTTAGAGGATTTATAAAATGGTTGTTAAACCAACTCTGTTAAGAGATTTTAGTTCACTACTACAATGGTTAGAGAGTATCAATGAAGTGACCTAATTGTGATGCAATTGAATTATTGATTATAGATCTCTACTTTTCTTCATACTTGATCCTTCCTAATCAAATAATACTTTTCTGCTCCACAAGGATATCTACTTATCCTTCAAGTTCACTTCCTCTTCTTTCTCTTTCAACTTATTCAACTTGCATCTCATACCCACTTTGAAATCACAACTTGACCTTTTTCTTATACCTTCTAGATTGTCAAGTTAGCTCAAATACAAATTAGAATAACCAATATTCATCACCTCAATTTTCTAGAATTAATTAATAAAATCACTAAGCTTTACATGCCAAAATAAGAAAATCCTTTGGTAGCCAACCCAACTTAGTATAAATTGATTCTGAAATGATTTCTTGTGTTAACCAATAGAAGCTTGGTTAACACTATGAACTAACAAAATTTCTTTGGTAACCAAGTGAACTCAGTTAGCACTAACTCTATTCAATTTTTCCTTTTTTAACCAAGTGAGCTTGGCTAATAGTCTTTTCTACTTAACTTCCTTCGTTGCTGGAGTGAGCTTGGTAGAAACTGGCTTCTAGACAGAATAAACTTAGGAATGCTTGGTAGACTCAAAAATCTATCTTCATTGACCAAGTGAGCTAAACATGCATTGGTTGTCAACTGATATGACATTTGTGTAACATCAGAGACAACACACAATTAATCAATTGTATCAAACAATCTCCCTCTTTAGCATTGATGGCAACACAACATGCCATAGCATAATGAAATTTTTTAGAACAATATTCCCTCTGTCAAAAAGTTTCTCCTTCTTTGATTTTATGTAGAAAACTTCTCTTATATTATTCTCCCTCTATGAATGAACTTCTTAATTTCTCTAAAATTTTAGAAAGATATGATAGTAAACTTCTCCCTCTTGACAACACATGCCAAAGACAATTCTATTAGTGCCAATGTACCTTGAGTATAGATTCATTTGCAATATGTCCTTGCCAATACTGCATTAACTAATTGATCTTCAACTTGGTTCCTGTTGATACATCACTAAACCTTTTTTAGTGAGCTTTAGATAGGGGAATGACCCCTATCTTACCTCTTAGATACACAAATGCATCCTTGGGTAATGGATTTTTGAATATGTCTACAATTTTTTCTTTTGTATGCACATATTCTAAGCTAATTTTTTTGTCCTATACCAATTCTCTTACAAAGTGATATTTTATGGCAATGTTCTTTTTTTTGGAATGCATCACTGGATTCTTTAATATGTTGATTACAGTAGTGTTATCACAACACATCACTAATGTCTCTTTGATTTCAACCTTCATTCCTTCCAACAACTATTGGAACCAAACAATGCTAGAGCAATTCACTATCGCTACTACATATTCTATTTCTTCTATGTATTGGGATGTGCAATTATGCTTGTTGCTTGTCCAAGATACTAGGCTTTTGCCAAGAATAAATGCTCCACCACCAGTGCTCTTTCTATCGTCAAGATTTATTTCCCAATCAACATCAGTAAATACTTTTAGGTCAAGGTTACCTCCAATCTTGTACCATAATCCACAGTCTTTAGTGCCTTTTAGATATCTTAAGATTCTTTTTATTACCATCATGTGCTTTTCTCTTGGTTTAGTTGAGAATCTTGCTACTATCCCAACTACTAAGGCAATATCTGGCCTTGTACGTACCACATAAATTAATTTCCCAATCATTGATCTATATAAGGTCTGGTCTACTTCTTTGAGTCATCATCTTTTGTAAGTTGATGTCCAATACACATAGGGATTCCAACTAGTTTTGAATCCTCCATCCCAAACTTCTTGAGTATCTCCTTGATATGCTTAGATTGAGTGATATAGATACCATTCTTGCTTTGGTGTATCTACAATCCAACAAATAATTTTATTTCACCAAACATGGACATCTCAAATTCCTTATTCATTTTTTTTGAAAATGCTTTGCATAAATCATCATTTCCTATGAATAGAGTATCATCCACAAATATTTCTACTAGCACAATCTTCTTATCTAGTCCTTCCTTAATGTATAGGCTATTGTTATCATTTTTTCTTTGAAAACCAATTTGTATCAAATAGTTATGCATTCTTTCGTACCAAGCTCTAGGAGCTTGTTTGAGACCATATAGGGCTTTGTGTAATTTGCAGACCATGTTCTATTTGTCTGGATCAACAAAACCTTCTAGTTCTTCAATGTAGACTTCCTCATCAAGAATTCCATTCAAGAATGTATATTTAACATCCATCTAATATACTTTGAATACTCTATGAGCTCCATAAGCCAATAAAGTCCTAACACCTTCTAGTCTTACAGTAGGGGCAAAAGTTTCACCATGATCAATACCTTCTTCTTGAGAGTAGCCTTTATAAGTGCAATCTTTCTTCTCTTCCTTTCCTTCTTTGCTTGGAAAACTAGCATCAATATGACCAATTTCTTCACAAGAAAAATAGGCTAAAGGAATTTTACCTTTGTACTTTCCTCTACTCCTAGAATATTTCTTTGCAAGTAGAGCTTCAACAATTTCAAGATCACTATCAAAACTTTCTTCAGTTTCTTCTTCACTTTCTGATTGATTATCTTTTGTTTTCTTTCCTTTCTCTTTGAGTGAGAGTTTAGCTTCAAATGAAAACTCAATATTCTTGGAAGCAAGAACATAGTTTTCAAAGTTGTCTAGTTCAAAAACTATCAATCTTCCTACTAGGGCATCCAAGCCTATCTTGTTATTTGGATCACATCTCTTTTCTTGAATAGAAAACACTCTAATTGCATAGATGGGAAGAAAAGTTATGAGAACTTTACTTACAATAGTTTATTCTTTGATTTCTCCTCCAAATGCTCTAATTGCACTAACACTAGCCTTAATTCTTTCCACATATTTTGTGACATTTTCATGTTCCCTCATTCTCATCTAATCAAATTGTCCTCTTAGGCCTTCTACTTTGGCTCTTCTTACATTGTCATCTCCTCCATATATTTCTTTCAATTTTTTCCACATATCAAAATTAGTTTTACAATCTTTAACCTCATCAAATTCAACATAATTGAGAGCAGATGCAATGTCAATCATCATGATGTTATGGTTCTTCTTCTCAGAATTATCATCAACTAATAATGTTCCAGTGGGAATCTTATATTCTTCATCAAGATATTTACATCTTGAATCACTGATGATAGCTAGATGAAGCCTCATAAGTCCTTACCATGTTGCAAAGTTATCTCTATTTAGCTTTGGAATCTCTCTTTTGTAAGACATCCTAATCTTTAGCTTAGGTCCTTGAAACCTTCTATACAAGTACCAAAAGATTTGATACCAATTGTTTGAAATATAAGAGGATTAATTGGGGAGTGAATCAATTACAAGTAAAATAAATCCTAGATCCTGTAGATGTCAACTACAAAATTTAGAATGATAAAATTGATTCCTACTAATGCTTGGTAAACATACAAAAATTATTGTAACTCAGTAAATGCAGAGTGTGAATTACTTTAATAGATCTTAAGATTTTATTAGTAATTACTTGCAAACATGAAAGAAATAACATGAACACATGAGACACAAGGATTTAACATGGAAACATAATTTGAGAAAAACCACCAATCTAACTAGTTATTATTTTTCACTCTTCTAAAGTGAGCCTTGTTAGGAGCCAACCCTATTAAAGGTTACAAAGAAAACTATTAGGTGTTTCCCTATTAAAGGATTTAATCACCCTATTAGGAGTGACCTTGCAAAAGGTCTTGAAACAATTCAAAGGAATTGCCACCTTGTTAGAGGTTTTACAAATGGTTGTTAAACCAACTCTATTAAGAGATTTTAGTTCACCACTACAATAGTTAGAGAGTAACAATTAAATGACCTAATTGTGATGCAACTGAATTGTCGATTATAGATATTTTCTCTAGTTCATACTTGATCCTTCCTAATCAAATAATACTTTTCTACTCCATAAGGATATCTGCTTATCCTTCAAGTTTTCTTCCTCTTCTTTCTCTTTCAACTTATTCAACTTGCATCTCATACCCACTTTGAAATCACAACTTGGCCTTTTTCTTATATCTTCCAAATTGTCAAGTCAGCTCAAATACAAATTATAATAACCAATATTCATCAGCTCAATAAGCTAGAATTAATAGATAAAATAATTAAGCTTTACATGCCAAAATAAGAAAATCCTTTAATAGCCAACCCAGTTGAGTAGAAATTGATTCTGAAATGATTTCCTATGTTAACCAATGGAATCTCAGTTAACACTGTGACCTAAAAAAATTCTTTTTGTAACCAAGTGAACTTAGTTAGCACTAACTCTATTCAACTTTTCCTTTGTTAACTAAGTGAGCTTGGTTAACACTCTTTTCTCCTTAACTTCCTTTGATGCCCAAGTGAGCTTGGTAGAAACTACCTTCTAGAGAAAGTAAACTTAGGAACACTCAATAGACTAGGAAATTTGTCTTCATTGACCAAGTGAGCTTAGCATGCATTGACTATCAACTGATATGACATTTGTGTAACATCAAAGACAACACACAATTAATCAATTGTATCCAACACTAGCTATCTATATAATTACTTAGAATTGATGCAAGAAGGTAAGCATGATAGAAGTAGAAGGAAAGTAAGAAGTGGCATGATTAGTAGAAGGGAGAATAATACAACAAATTTGGAATTTTTTGTTGTAATTCATTATATAAGGCTAGAACCTAGAAGACCTCAAAATCAGGCATGTTGGTTGTTGGTATCTTATCAAATCAATCAATAAATCTATAAATTCTTTTGTCTCTTTACTAAAATTATTTTTTGGGATTGTTTTTTAACTCTAAGAAGGGTGTCAGGAGGTTTAAGATGAGTTTATTCCACTTGGACCTCCTACCATCCCTTGCATCAGGTGGTATCAAAGCTTGGGTTCTTTATTGTGATTTGGATCATAAAGAATCTTAATTAGATTAGTGGTAGGGTGGAAGATTTGAAATCTTTCCTATAACTTTTAAAATATTGTGATCTTATAGGAACTATTGTCAAAATAGTTTGGGGTAGAGAAAATGTAGAAAGTGCTTTAATGAACATGTTGAGGTAGATTGCAACAAGACTTGAAGTTGTGGAAACAACCCAAAGAAAAGGTGTACCTCTTTTAAATGTTAGTAGTGTTGAAGAAGCTATACCTAATTCCAACACTAAACTTGAGGTGGAACAATATGAGGAAAGTCTTCTTGGAGTCTTGTCTAGGGATCTTCAAGATGAGATCAGTTGTGTTAAGATGGATAGTGTGGAAGAAGCATATCAATACACCTTGAAAGTTGAAGAAAGGTTGTTGAAGAAACATGATCAAAGACAAAGAGAAGAGGTTGTAGATTTCAAATAAATAGAGGTAGAACCTATGGAGAAAGTAGTAGATCTAACAATGCAATGCAAGATAAAGGAAAGACAAAATGCAAAAAATAACCTTTTATAAAATGAGGTAATTACAGTAGACATAGATATACTAGTTACTCTATGAATAATAATAGTGGTAAGAGAGAAGAGAGATCTTGGTTTGAGGGAACTTATTTTAAATTTGGATAAGAAGGACATAGGGCCTTTGAATGTAATAATTCTTGTAAGAAGATTGGAGATAGCAATAGGAATACTTTGGCTTGTGAAGAAGTTACTGAAACACCTAACAAACCTAAACATAGTAAGAACCTAATGATAAGAAGATTTTTTTTGAAAAAAGGAAGATGATGAAGTACCTATTCTAAGAAGAAGTTTTTTCAAGACTAAGTTCAAGATTGCAAGAATATTTTTCAAGGTAATCATTGATAGTTGAAGTTTTGATAATTTGCCATCTGAGGAGTTGGTTAAAAAATTTCAAATATAGAGATTGAGACATCCTAAAACTTGTCATGTTGTTTGGATCTAGAAGGAGCATAAATTACTTGAATGTGAGCAATGACTTGTTAAGTTCAAACTTGTGATTTATCATGATGAAGTCTTGTGTCATATTATGCCTATGGATTATTGTCATATTATGTTGGATAGACCTTGGCAATATGATAGGTAACCTTTGCATGATGGTAGATTCAAGTAGTATACTAGATTTGGGTTGATGGGAAGAATAAGATTTTGTTACCTTTGGTAGAAAATCCTTCTAAGAATCACTCTACCACATTTAGAGTATCTTTGGTTGAAAGAAAATAGGTTGCTAAATATATGAAATGAAAAAAATGTTTGTTTTGCTTTGATTCCTAGAAAAATTGAGAAACGAGATGAATTAGAACATACACCTAAGATTGAATCATTTTTGGCATAGTTTCAAAACACTATTTCTGATAATTTATCCCATTATTTACCTCATATGAGAAGTATTAGTCAAGTTATATGGATTTGATACCTAAAGCTAGTTTTACTAATAAAGCACCACATAGATTAACACCTACTGAAAATGTTGAGTTAAATAGACAAATGCAAAAATTACTTGAAAAGGGTCTGACTAGAGAAATATTGAGTCCCTCTATAGTACCTATTATATTAGTACCTAAGAATAATAAGGAATGGGGAATTTACATTGATTGTAGAGATATCAATAGGATCACATTGAAATATAGGTTTCCCTTGCCTAGCAAGTTGACATTATAGATTTTTTGAGTAGAGAAAAATATTTTACACATATGGACTTGAAAAGTGGCTATCATCATAAAAAAAATTAGAGGAGATGAATGGAAAACTACTTTTAAGACTAATGAAGCTTTGTATGAATGGTTGGTTATGCCTTTTGGTTTAACTAATTCACCTAATCCTTTCATGAGTCTGATGAATGAAGTTTAAAGAAATTATTTGGTAAATTTGATTGTATATCTTGATGACATTCTAATATTCAATAAGACTAAAAAAGAACACCTTGAAATTTTTTGGATATGATTGACTAATTGTGTGTTGTCTTTGATGTCACAAAAATGTCATATCAGTTGTCAGGCAGTGTCTACCAAGCTCACTCAGGTGTCGAAGGAAATTATGGCAAAAAATATTGTTAACCAAGTTCTCATTATTAATGAAGGAAAGTTGGTCAAAGTTAGTATTAACCGAGTTCACTGGGTTACCAAAGGATTTGTGTAAAGTTCGTCGTGCTAACCGAGCTTCTATTGGTTAACATAGGGAATCATTTTAGAACCAGTGTTTACTAAGTTGGGTTGGCTATCAAAGGATTTTTTTGATTTGGGATATGAAGTTTTATTATTTCAAGTATTGATCCTAGCTAACTATGGTAATGATTATTGGTCATTGTAATTTGTGTTGAGTTGACTTGTAATTCTGAATGATATAAATATAAGGTCAAGTTGTGATTTTTAGTAGTATGCAAGTATATTGATTGATTGAAGTAAATTTTATGAGAAAACTTGAAGGATGGCCAGATATCCTTGTGGAGTAGCATAGTAATATTCTATCAAGAAGGATCAATTTTTTCTGAATAGAACAAAGATCTAGATTCAGCAATTCAGTTGCATCTCAAGCAAGTCATTTCATTGTTACTCTCCAACCATTATAGTAGAGATTTAAAATCTCTTAATAGAGTTGGTCTAATAGCCAATAATAAATCCTCTAACAGGGTGATAATTCCATTGAATTGTTTTAAAGACTTCTAACAAGGCCACTCCTAACATGGTGACTAAATCTTCTAACAAGCTCACGCCTTGATGACATGAAGAAATAGAAGTTTTATTAGCCCTTTTTATGAACATTTGTTTATAACATGCTGAACTTTATCATCCTTTAGAATAAATGTTTTGAACTCTTTGATGTATAAAGTATGGACATAGGTTATAAAATGATAGTTAGAATTATATTCAAAAAGGGATTCATTTTGTGGTAAAAATCTTTCTTCATGAATGTTTGATATGGGTAGATCTTCCTGTAGCTGAAGAGATTGCAAAAACTATTAGTTGAATAATTAATGCCTTTTCTTTATAAACTAATAAATGAAAATAAATGTTTGTGAGAAGTCTTGTGTGTATTAAATGATGATCACATGATACAAGATGAGAGGGAGTTAAACAAACTATGAAGGAATAGCACTAAAGCATCGATGACATTAAGGAGACACGTTATGACACCGTTGCAACTAGAAGACTTGGCAACAAAGTCAGAAGGGACCTATTTTAATGAATAACCAAGTGGGACCTAAAAAAGCGATCGAGCAAGGAAGTAAGAATAAAAGCAATCAGTTAAACATTTAAAGCACGATACCTGAATTCCTGAAAAGCTATTTGAAGACAGATAAATGAGCAAATCTAGCATTCACTATGATCTCTATATTTGTGCGGAATTTAAGGGAGAATTGATGTCTTTCCAATTGCATGTTTGCAATCTTAAAGTTGTAACTAGCTTTCCTTCATGGGGAAGTCATAGTTTTAGGATTTTGTTGTTCTTCTCTATAAATAAGACCTCATCTGTACCTATGAGGTTAAGTAGTAGTGAATAGACAGAGTTGATAGACATCTTACTATTTTTCCTAAGTTATTGTAATACTACATATTTGATGAATACATGCCTTTGCTGAGTTTCTACACTTTTATCTGAGTTTTCTTTCCTTCATTCTTCTATGGGGGCCCATGCAGAAGGTGGAGTTTTACTTTAGTAAGTAGAAGTTAGACTTAGTTTTCTAAGTTAAAGTTAGAACTATTGTTCCTGTAGCCACGGGAAACAGATCCAGTCACTGTTCTTGTAGTAGTAGGTACATAAATGTATGGCTAAATAATTAGAATTTCCTTTTGAATATTTAAATAGTCATCTTTCCTTTGGATAAACTAGATTTCCTTAATAGTAATTGCATTCAAAGTAGTAGTGACTTTTAGTGAAAACTAGAGCATATACTTTGTAGACATCATCTCAAGTTCATGCTCTCGGATTGACATTTAATGAAAATTAGCATAGTAATTTGGTGGTAAGGGATGTCCAATCCTACAACTAAAAGGGTTTTATATTGATTAGACATATTTTTGGCGTTGTTGTTGGGGATGGTGTCAGTCTAGTATTTACTATTGAGTCATTTAGTTTCATTTTTAGCATTTTTGCATGCATAGAAGAAGAGATCACCTTGGAAGATTTCTTCCCAACTTCAATCAAGAAGATCCTTCTTATCCTGACTCTGAAGAAAGAGAAGAAAGAGAAGAGAGAGAAGAAGAACTATTTGAGAACATATTTGCAGAAGTACCAGAACAAGTACAATCACCAACCACATCTGAAGAATCTTTTCATTTGAATAATCTTTTTGCTGAGCCAGAATATCAAGATAATCCATTAGCTCTAGTCATTTATTAGCCACCACTAGGACATCTACAAATGGCAGCAGCTCAACCTACCTTTCCCTTTCTAATTCCTGCTCAGCAGGGTAATCAAAATTTGAAAAATATACCCTCAGCTGCCCTACCTAAATTCTATGGCCTTATTACTAAAGATCTAGAAAAATTTCTCTTTGAGTTTGACATCCTTTGTCAAAGTTATGACTACACAACTGATGCCCATAAGCTGAAACTATTTCCATCAACTCTTAAAGAAGTCGCCTTGAGATGGTTCATGAGTTTAGGTGCCAGTGCTATGACAGATTGGCCAACTATGAGTAATCTGTTCCTTAGCAAATATAAGGAATATTGCAAAGGCCATGATTTGAAAGGAGATGACATTTTTAAAATGACACAAAAGCAGGATGAGACTTTGGAGGACTATGTTGCCTAGTTCATGTTAAACCTACAATTCAACACACAACATCAGCTGAATGAGGAGTCTCAAAAGAACCTCTTTCTAAAAGGAGTACATGACAGGAGTATGGAATCTTTAGACATAATAGCTAGAGGTGACACTACACAGAAGACGTGGGCTGAAATTTGGAATATTTCTTTAAATTATTCCAGAGCAACAACAAAAAAAGGACAAGGTTTGAGGGATTTACTCCAAAAGACCCTTGGGACAGCAGTATCTAAGATAGAATTATCAAACCTCTTGTCAAATTTCAAACAAGACATCATTAATGATGTTTCTACATAGTTGGATACCATGCAAGCACAAAGGAAGAAGGAAGATGCTGATAGTATGTTGGCAGAATATTACCCCCATTGCAGAGAAAAGAAACACAATTGTCGATGTAAACCTATTGCTAGCGTGGAATCACAGCATGTGCCTACTAAGTTCAAGGCAATTGATGAAGATGAGGAAGTCTTTTATGTTGCTCAATGAAGGCCATGGGCTTCAAGATCAGGTATTCCTCAAGACCCACTCCATAATTACGGTAGTAATAGTCAATAGCAACAACAACATGCTAATTATAATCATTGGCAGCAACCTTACCAAGATTGGTAGCAACCTTACCAAGGTTGGAAACAACTTTACCAAGGTTGGCAATAGCCTAACCAAGGATGGCTGTAGACCAACCAAGGGTGGCAGCAACCTAACCAAGGTTGGCACCAACCTCAGCAAGGTTGGTAGCAAACTCAAAATTGGCAGCAACATCAGCAGTAGCCGACTTTGACTCAACCTTCTCAACAACAAGCCTTAATGCCTCTTGCAACCAATAAAACCCTTCCAAAATAGCCCCAGTTACCTACACAGCCTGCACCTAACCCTAATAGTGCGAAACCTTCAGTCCAGCAACAAAGTTATTCCATCACCCTAAATGATATTCATCTAAGATTTGGAACAACGCTTCCTTCACCTCAGTAGTCCATTATAATAGAAATAGATGATATAAGTGCTGAGTCATTTCAAGAACCTAGCACCACTATTTCTCCTGCAGCCAAAGTACCACCATTTCCTAATAGGTTAACAGAACAAGTACTGCCAAGTGAAAATCAAGCTGCACTAGATTTTCCCGAGCAACTCAAGCAAATGATGGTAAAAATTCCCTTACTTGATGCAATCAAATAAGTACCTATATATTCAAAGCCATCAAAGAAGCTTGTGTTAAAAAGCCAGGGAGGAAAAAGAAAGACCCAAAGACTATCCATGTACTTGGACAACTTTCTAATCTTATGCTTGATAACTGCAAAATGCCTAAATATGCAAACCCTAGTAGACCAGTAGTAACCCTCACCATTCAAGGAGTACAAGTACAGAATGTTTTAATAGACCTAGGAGAATCCATCAATGTAATAAAAAAGGAAGTGGTGTCCAAATTAAGTATTATTGGTCTCAGGCAGACGCCAACAATCTTGCAATTAGTAGATAGTTCTACCATCATCTCTGATGGTATGCTAGAAGATGTCACTATTATATTACATTCGTGGGAATATCCAGTTGATTTTATTGTACTCTCTCCAAAAACAAGTACTAGAGGCTACCCTATCATTTTAGGATGACCATGGTTAGCAACAGCAGATGCTTATATTGCATACCAATCAGGAAAAATGACTATTTTAGATGGAACAAACACTAAAAATTTGACCTTGTACTCTCCTACTCAGCCTTTGTTGTAGGATGATCAAGTTGTCTGGCCAAATATGGATGACTCTGATATGGACATAGATTCTATTCAACAATTGATGATGATCTCACGAGACTCATTTGTAAACATTAAAGAAGAAGATCGTGTCATTTCTTCCATTATACTAAATGAGTATGGAACACAACCTGAAACATCTTCTATACAAGAGTATGTCTTAGAAAGCATTTTGCCTTTATCTAATGAACTGCATTCACTCCTACCACATGAGATAGATTCACAACCAATTGTGCAAATTTCAATGGCTAAAAAAGTAGTCAAAACAACAATCATTCCAGGAAGAGAATTAAATATAAGCAAGTCCTTATCACAAGCACAATATCATGATACCCTACAACTATTACAAAAGCATCAGGATGCTTTTGCTTGGGAGTATACAGATATGAAAGGTTTGGATCCTGCACTCTATACCCATAGAATTTATATCAGTCTGGATTATAAACTTGTGAGACAACCTCAGTGTAGGATAAACCCAGCATTAAGGGATATTGTCAAAAATGAATTGCAAAAGTTACTCAATGCTGGCTTCATATATCCTATTTTCAATAGCCAATGGGTATCACCATTAGTTAATGTTCCCAAAAAAGGGGGAAAATGGTGAGTCTGCATAGATTATAGAGAACTTAATTCGGCTACCAAAAGGATCATTTTCCATTACCTTTTGTCGATCAAGTGCTTGATAATCTTGCAGGAAAGAAATACTTTTCATTCTTAGACAGGTTCAGTGGTTACAATCAAATCCAGATAGCACTAGAAGATCAGGACAAGACAACATTCACATGTCCATGGGGAACATTTGCTTATTCTTTCCTACCATTTGGTATGTGCAATGCACCTGCAACCTTCCAAAGAGCTGCTATTAGCATTTTTTTTGACATATTTGTAGATTATTTGGAAGTGTATATGGATGACTTCACCACATACGAGCAAACATTTGAAGAAGCCAAGGAAAATTTGGACAAGGTTTTACAAAGATGCAAAGACTACAATTTGTCATTAAACAGTGAAAAGTGCTTTATGATGATGCAAGAAGGAGTGGTCTTGAGACACTTTATTTCTCCTAAAGGAATTGAAGTAGATCTAACAAAAATAGAAGTCATACATACATTAGCTATACCAGCCAAATTGAAAGAAGACAGGAGTTTTCTAGGACATGCGGGATATTATTAGTGTTTTATCAAAGATTTTAGCCAAATTGTAGCACCCTTATACAAATTTCTTTGAAAAGATGTAGAGTTTGTATGGGATTCAGAATGTACAAAAGCTTTCCTGCAGCTTAAGGAAGTCCTCTCAACAGCACCAGTGATTCGAGGACCAAATTGGGAATTACCTTTTCATATACACACAGATGCTTCAGATCATGCCATTGGAGCAGTACTTGGCCAAAAAATAGATTCAGTAGAACATGCAATTTACTATACTAGCAAAAATCTTCAAGGAGTCGAATATAACTATACGGTGACAGAAAAAGAACTGCTTGTTGTAATTTATGCTTTGAACAAATTCAGACATTACATTACAAGATATCAAATATTTGTACATACAGATCACTCTGCTATCAAATATTTGATGAACAAACCAGCAATCTCTGGACGATTGGCTCGATGGTTGCTACTAATGCAAGAATTTGACATCACCATTATTGACAAGCTAGGTAAAGCAAATGTCATGGCTGATTTCTTGTCTTGTCTTCAAACACCTAATGATCTTGCAGCCATAGAAGATAGCTTTCCTGATGAACATCTATTTCTTTTATCAATGCAAAATCCTTGGTATGCTGACATTGCCAACTATCTAACTACTGGCAAAACTCCTTCACATTTTTCTACAAAAGAAAAATGATTGCTAGCAGAAAAGAGTTTTAATTTCTAATGGATCTCAGGATTCATGTTTTATACTAGGCCAGATTAGGTGACACAATGGTGTCTCAAAGAAGATGAAACATATGATGCTAACTTAGGATGTACAAGGAAGGCTCATTTTAGTAATGAGCTGGCAACCCTTTGTACTTTCAAAATGTGTGAAATAATATTAAATCATGATTTCGCATACCTCCTAATTAAAATGGCGTATGTTTTTGAGGACGATCTTTATTCCCATTATGGTTTGGTGATTAAAATGTCATCATGAAGTACTGAAGGATGTCATGTTTGGAAAGTATTGAAGCATTGAAATTTCCCTTTGTTGAAACCCCTGTAGCTATCACCGCCCATTCAAAATCACTTGCAGTGAAATCACCTGTACTAGCATTTTTTTTCAAAAATATGGGTGGAGAACCTCAGCAGCATGAACTAGTAGATCATAGAGTGTTACTGGCAGACCCAGCCACATGTAGTTTGTTTCAACAACGAGGTTGGCTGGCTTATTGTCTCAGTTTGAAGCAGTTTGATCAAGAAATTGTACTCCAATTTCATAATACATTGAGGGATGGATATGCAACTGTTAAGGGTATTCGGGTAGAATTCATCAAAGAAGTGGTGGTAGAAGTTTCTGGGTTACCCACAATTGGAGAACGTTGGACAGAGGATATGGATGCATGACAAGAAAAGGAGTAATTCTCAGTACCAAGAGATCCTCAGCTAGAGGAAAACAAAAAGAAAGGTACATTACGGCTATCTCTCCCTCTACAATTTATCCACCCTACTAAATTTATCATAAAATATTTTACCTGTGAAGGAAGATATTCCTATTTGCATGTTGTTCATTTCAAAATTCTGAGTGGTTTACGGCATGGGGATTGTCTTGTAAATCTTCCAAGTTTCCTTTATAATATCATCAAAAGGCAAGCTACCTACGTACAGTAATGAAAAACCCAGTCGGTATCCCACCATTGCTTGATTACGGCTATAATTGGAAAAGAGTTGACTAGGCAGCACTTGGGAACATGGGATGATTTTGTAAAGTTAAGGTCAGATGGACCTAGAAGGGGTGGACCTAAAGGGCAAGGAGTAGGGACAAGAGAGAAAACTATTGTAGGAGTCAAAAAAGTAGTATATAGAATGGCTCAAGAAGCTTTGGCTTCTGCTTCCACACATAAAAAGAGGAAAATTTTGACCATAGAAGCCTCAACTCCTAGGAGGAGAAGATCACACACAGTTGCCGTAGGGGGAGGTTCAGAAAAAGAACCTCCAGTATCACAAGAACCTAACCTAAGTAAAGGGAAATATGTTGATAAGGGCAAGAAACCAATTTCTACCCCACGACGAGTCACTAGAATGTTTGGGATGAATATAAGAACTAAACCTCCTGTGCCACCTGTTGAGCCTCCTGTACCATCTATTGATATTGAAACTCTAGTACCTACATCTGCATAGTCACCAGGGAATAAAGCACCTACTCCTAAACATAAAAATAATCTTGAGGAAATTTTTGCAAAACCAAATAGTCCTATTAATATCGATAGTGACACGGAGTCCTCAGAAGAGATAGAGCTCAAGATTGGACACCTTGCAAAGGAAAATGATAATCTACCACTAGAGGAATATCCATTTGTTGCACAAGAAATAGTTCAGGAAATTGTTGAAACATTTCTAGATCAAACGACTATTGAACCCCATCCTACAACCATTGCCCCTTTAGAAAAAGTTGATAACATTGTTCCTTATCAACATAATGATTTTTTTGAACAACAGCATTCTCAGGATGACAGCATTGTTGACCACCATCATCTTGAGCACTGCCTTGAAGATTACAGACCTATTGTCCATCATATACCACCAAACATTTCCACTCTGTTCACAGCTAGCTTCAATTTGTACCAACAATTTTAGTGGGAGAAAGAAAATTGGGATTTAGAGAAGAAACAAATGCTCAGAACTATCAGGGAACAAGCACAGCAAATTGAAGAAAAGGATGATGAAATTAAGATCCTGTAGCAACGTGTCACAAATATCACAGAGCTCATTCTAGAGCTTGTCAATTGTAGGTCCCCATCTCTAGTTTATACATTGTTCCTAAAGGAGCAAATGAACAATTTTTAGTTGTCACGAGTTACTCAGGGATTGAACCCTTCTTTACATACTCCTCAAGAATTTTATGCAACATTCAATTCAATTCCAATGACTTTGAAGAATCTCCTCTGTGAATTATATTTTCATAATCTTGTTGTACCAGATGATAAAGATTGGAATTCATTGTTGTACGTGGGAGATGTACAGTTTAGGGTCGTTATGTCATGGATGCAGAATGAGATCAATCGAGAGAACCAAGCTACTCCTTACAAGGAAAAGGAAATTTTTGAACCATTGTACATTCAGCCAAATATACAGAACACTTACAAAGTATTCTTTGATTGGCTTTTCATTAGCAATAATCACAGTGCTACTACCAAAATCCATCCTATCCGCGAACAAGCATTTTTCGATTGGGAGCAGCATTGTTCTAAAAATGCCCCTGATCCTTTACAAGCTTCTCTTCAAAGATGGATTCAGTTGCCAGAAGACCTAAAAACTAGGGAGTTTCCCTCTCCCCAAAATCTGGAATTAGCCATCAGCAAGATGCCTAGGTATCTAACGTTGGGAAGAAATCAAAAAAATTATTGGGTACCTCTTCATTTCCAACTGCCAATACTCCTGCATCCTATGCTTGGAAAACATGATCTATTTGTTGAATATAAGATGACTGCTAAAGAATAGAAATGGGAAAGATTGAAACAAAATCATGGGTATTTTAATTACAAAGCTCATGAATCAGGGGAGAAAATCACCAATGACCTTAGACTGCAGATGAGGATCAGAAACCTATAGATGTTGAAGGGACTAGCCTCAGGACGGTTGGGAGGAAATATGATGACATGAAGAAATAGAAGTTTTATTAGCCCTTTTTATGAACATTTGTTTATAACATGCTAAACTTTATCATCCTTTAGTATAAATGTTTTGAACTCTTTGATGTATAGAGTATGGACATAGGGTATAAAATGATAGTCAAAGTTATATTCAAAAAGGGATTCATTTTGTGGTAAAAATATTTCTTCATGAATTTTTTATATGGGTAGATCTTCTTGTAGCTAAAGAGATTGCAAAAATTGTTAGTTGAATAATTAATGCCTTTTCTTTATAAACTAATAAATGAAAATAAATGTTTGCGGGAAGTCTTCTGTGTATTAAATGTTGATTGCAGGATACAAGATGAGCGAGAGTTAAATAAACTACAAAGGAATAGCACTAAAGCATTGATGATATTAAGAATAAATGTTATGACACCGTTGCAACTAGAAGACTTGGCGGCAAAGTCAGAAGGGACCTATTTTAATGAATAACCAAGCAAGACCTAACAAAGTGACCAAGCAAGGAAGTAAGCATAAAAGCAATTAGTTAAACATGCAAAGCACGATACCTAAATTCTTGGAAAACTGTTTGAAGACAGATAAATGAGAAAATCTAGCATTCATTGTGATCTCTATATTTGTGGAGAATTTAAGGGAGAATTGATGTCTTTCCAATTACATGTTTGCAGTCTTAAAGTTGTAACTGGCTTTCCTTCATGGGGAAGTCATAGTTTTAGGAGTTTGTTGTTCTTCTCTATAAATAAGACCTCATCTATACCTATGAGGTTAAGTAGTAGTGAATAGATAGAGTTGATAGACATCTTACTATTTTTCCTAAGTTATTGTAATACTGCATATTTGATGAATACATGCCTTTGCTAAGTTTCTACACTTTTATCTGAGTTGTATTTCCTTCATTCTTTCATGGGGGCCCACGAAAAAGGTGGAGTTTTACTTTAGTAAGTAGAAGTTAGACTTAGTTTTCTAAGTTAAAGTTAGAACTACTGTTCCTACGGCCATTGGAAACAAATCCAATCACTATTCCTGTAGCAGTAGGTGCATAAATGTATGGCTAAATAATTAGAATTTCCTTTCAAATATTTAAATAGTAATCTTTCCTTTGGATAAACTAGATTTCCTTAACAGTAATTGCAGTCAAAGTAGTAGTGACTTTTAGTGAAAACTAGAGTATATGACTAGAGATAAAAACAAATTTTGAACATTTTGAACATTATGATGGAGGAGTGTAAGATTTGGAAACAATGAACTGTGTTGCATAAAAAGAAAGGGCCATATTTCATTAACCAATGAACTTGTATGTGACAATGCTTATTAGGTTGAAGGACTAAAGCACAATCTGCTGAGTGTGGTACATCTTACCAACATTGGATTCAAGGTAGAATTCATGCATGGTAAGGAAAGACTACTAGATGACAACGAAAAACTGATTGGATTAGGCAAACAAACAAAAGGTAACCTATTTTATCTTGTTCTTGGTGATTGCTCAATGAAAATAAGAAAATGCAAGAAACTAAGAGGTATTCCTAGTTTGAAGAAACAAAATGTTGGTTTATGCAAGAGTTGTCAAATTGGCAAAATGGGAAAGACTAGTTTTAAAAGCAAAAACTATCAATCTAAAGATATCTTGGAAATTGTGCATACTAACCTATGTGGACCCATTGGAATAGAAAGCTATAGTGGAGAAAATTTATTTATTCTTTTTGTTGATGACTACTCTAGAATGATGATTGTTATGTATTTAAGAGAGAAGCTATAAGCATTTGAGAAATTCAAATTGTATTTGGCAAAAGTAGAGAAACAAATAGGGAAAATATTGAAATGTTTAAGATTAGACAGAGGTGGTGAATTCATCTCCAATGAATTAAAAAACTTTTGCATTGAAAGAGGAATTAGAAAATAGGTATTAGCCCTTGGAACTCCCAAGAATAATGGAATAGCTTAAAGGAGAAATAGATCCATCATGGATTGTGCAAGGACTTTGATGATTGAAAAGAATGTTGCTATCAAATACTAGAAGGAAGCTATCAGCACTACAGTCCATACTTTGAACTAAGTTCAGTTGAAGAAGGATTCAGTCAAGACTCCCTATGAACTCTGGTATGGCTAAAAACCCAATGCAATTTACCTAAAAGTATTTGGAAATAAATTTTATATCTTGAAAGATTCTAGAAAAAGAAAGTTTGATGAGAAAAGTGATGAAGGTATATTTCTAAGATACTCTAGCAAAAGAAAGGCATATAAATGTTTAAATTTGTCTGCTCACAAAATCATAGAAAGTGCACATGTGAGAATTGATGAGTTTGCAGAAAAGGCTAAAGAAGAAAGCAATAAAGAACTAGAAGACTACAAAAGGTTTATCTACTATGAATTTGAAACTGTGCTAGGTATATTTGATAATAAGGACACTACATCTACCAAGCCTAGTAAAGTTACCAAGTTGCAAATAGTTTAGACCAAGTTACAGTCTAAAGCTACTGAGCCAATGCCTATCAAGTCTAAAGGACTCAAGTTGTAGAAAAAACAACCTAAGTCTCAAGTTGAAATTCAAGAGGAAGATAATTCAATTCATTCAAAAGGAAAGGTACCTATATTAGCTAAGTATGTTAGAAGGCATCATACACCTAATCAGATTATTGGAGATAAAATAGAAGGTACTATGACAAGAAGTAAGCTAAAAGGTACATGTTTACTTACTAAATTTGAACCTAGAAGTGTTAAAGATGCATTAGAAAATGAAAGTTGGATTGAGGCTATGAATGAAGAAATTGAAAAAATAGAGAAGAACAAAACCTGGACTCTTATACCTAGGCCTAAATACAAAAATGTGATTGGCACAAAATGAGTATTTAGGAATAAGTTGAATGAAGATGGTAAGGTATCAAGAAACAAAGCTATATTGGTATGTAAAGGCTATTCTCAAGAAGAAGGCATTGATTATAGTGAAACTTTTGCTCCTATTGCAAGATTGGAAGGTGTCAGGATCTTACTTGCATATGCAGCACATAAAACATTTAAGGTATATTAGATGGATGTTAAATCTACATTTCTCAATGGTATTCTTGATGAAGAAGTCGACATTGAACAACCAAAAGGTTTATTTGATCTAGATAAAAGGGAAATCGTGAGATTAATTTCTTTGTTGGAATTTAGATACAGTAGAGTAGGAATGGTATCTACATCACTAAATCTAAGTATATCAAGGAGATACTCAAGAAGTTTGGTATAGAAGATTCAAAACTAGTTGGAACCGTAATGTGTACTAGATTAAAGCTTAGCAAAGATGATGACTCAAAAGAGGTAGACCAGACCTTGTATAGATTAATGATTGGAAAATTATAGTATGTAGTTCATACAAGACCTGATATTGCTCTTGTAGTTGGCATAGTGGCAAGATTCTTAGCAAAACCTAGAGAAAATCATATGATGGCAATCAAAAGAATCTTAAGATATTTGAAAGGCACTGAAGACAATTGTTTATGGTATAAACTTGGAGGAAATCTGGACCTAAAAGTTTTTACTGATGCTGATTAGGTAGGAAATATCAATGGCAAAAAAAGCACAAGTAGTGGAGCATTCTTTCTTGGTAAAAGGTTGGTATCTTAGACAAGCAAGAAGCAAAATTACATATCCCAATCCATTGTAGAAGTAGAATATGTTGTGGTAGTAGTGAATTTCTCCAACATTGTTTGGTTTAAACAATTGTTTCAAGGTATGAAGGTTGAAACCAAGGAATTAGTTCTAATGTTTTGTGATAATACAAGCATAATTAACATATCAAAGAATCTAGTGATGCATTCCAAAACTAAGCATATTGTTATAAAATATCATTTTGTCAGAGAACTAGTGGAGGAAAAAGATATCATATTGGAATATGTCCATACAAAATAATATATTGTAGACATATTTACCAAGCCATTACCTAAGGATGCATTCTTGTATCTAAGAGGAAAGTTAGGGTTCATTCCCTTATCTGAAGCTCACTAAGTAAAGCTTTAATGATGCATCAACAAGAACCTAGTTGAAGATAAATTAGTTGATGTTTCTTAATTAGGAGAACATTGCATATGAATTAGTACTCAAGGTAAATTGATACTCATTTGCTATGTGTTGTCTTTGGCATGTCTTGTCAAAGAGGGAGAGTTTATTGTCATATCTTTCTAAATTTTATTTTGAGAAAGAAGCTATGTAATTCCTTCATAGAGGGAGATTACTTCATAAAAGAGAAGCTTGTGGTATAAAATCTAAGAGGGAGAAACTTTCTATTAGAGAAAGTCTTGTTCTCAAATTTCATTTTGCTATGACATGTTGTGTTACCATCAATGCCAAAGAGGCAGATTGTTGGATATAATTGACTAATTGTGTGTTATCTTTGATGTCACATAAATGCCATATCAATTGTTAGGTAGTGTCTACCAAGCTCACTTAGGTGTCCAAGGAAATTATGGAAGAAAATAGTGTTAACCAAGTTCTAATGGTTAATGAAGGAAAGTTGGTCAGATTTAGTATTAACTAAGTTCACTCAATTTCCAAAGGATTTTTTCAAAGTTTGCAGTGTTAACCGAGCTTCTATTGGTTAACATAGGGAATTATTTTAGGACCAGTGTTCACCGAGCTAGGTTGGCTATCATAGGATTTTGTTGATTTGGGATATGAAGTTTAATTATTTCAAGTATTGATTCCAGCTGACTATGGTAATGATTATTGGTCATTGTAATTTGTGTTGAGCTGACTTGACAATCTGAATGATATAAATATAAGGTCAAGTTGTGATTTTTAGTAGTATGCAAGTATATTGATTGATTGAAGGAAAGTGTGTGAGAAAACTTGAAGGATGGTCAAATATCCTTGTGGAGCAGCAAAGTAATATTCAATTAGGAAGGATCAAGTTTTTGTGAACAAAATAGAGATCTAGATTTAGAAATTCAATTGCATCTCAAGTAGGTCATTTCATTGTTACTCTCCAACCATTGTAGTAGTGATTTAAAATCTCTTAACAGAGTTGGTCTAATAGCCATTAGTAAATCCTCTAAGAGGGTAATAGTTCCATTGAATTTTTTTAGTGACCTCTTACAAAGCTACTCCTAATAGGGTGATTAAATCCTCTAACAAGGTCACACCTAACAGTGTGTTTTGTAAACTTTAACCTAGTTGGCTCCTAACAAAGCTCACTTCAAAAGAGTGAAAAATAGTAACTAGTTACATTGGTGGTTTTTCCCATATTGGGTTTCCACATTAAATCTTGTGTCTCTTGTGTTCATTTTTTTCTCTCATGTTTAAAAATTATTACTATTGATGTTAGATTTGCTAAAGTAAAACATACCGAGTTACTAATTAACTTGAAGAAATGTTCATACATGAAGGAGGATGTTCATACATGAAGGAGGAGATTGTTTATCTTGGTTTTGTCATTTCAATTGATGGTTTGAAGATGGGACTTGAAAAGGTAAAATTTATTCTTCATTCCCCTACACTTGAAAATTTTGGGTTAGTTAGATCATTTCATTAACTGTAGAGTTTTTACATGAATTTTATAAGGAATTTTAGCTCAATATGTCATTCTATGATAGAAACTAAAAGAGATGATAGAAAGGATTTCAAGTGGACACATGGAGCACACAAGAGTTTTGAAATATATAGTAGCAAAATTATCTACACTTACTTTTCCTAATTTTAGTAAAGTTTTTCAAGTTTATTGTGATGCTAGTAGAAGTTTCGTTAGAGTTGTTTTGAGTCATGAAAGAAGACCTATATTTTTCTATAGTGAGAAGTTGAATGATGCTAAGAAAACATATTCATTTTATTATCATGAATTATATGCTATTGGTCAAGCTTTGACGAAGTGGAGACATTATTTGATGCCTAAATATTTTGTGTTGTTTAGTGACCATAACAATTTTTAGTATTTGGAAATTTAGAACAGGTCAAATTAGAGACATATGAAGTGGGTTGAGTACTTACAAAAATTTTCCTTTGTGTTGAAACAAATGAGTGGGCAATCAAATAATTTTGTCAATGCCTCGAGAAGGAGAACAAATTTTTTTTATAGAAATGAGAGCTAAGGTACTTGGTTTTGAGGATTTAAAACATTTTTATAAAATTGATCCTAATTTTGTAGAACCTCAAAAATCTTGTAAGAACTAGATGATGAGTGAGCAAAATAAGTAGACTGGTTGTGTTATTTAGGAAGACATGATGTTTAAGGAAACTCAATTATGCATACCTAGAGGATCTATGAGAGATAATATCATGAAGGAGAAATATATTGGAGGACTTGTTGGACATTTTGGGATATATAAAATAATGAAGTGTATAATTTTTAATAGGCAATTTTGGCCATAGATTTATAAGGATGTATAGAGAATGATTAGAAGTTACATAATTTGTCAAATAGAAAAAGGAGTTACAGAAGTTGGGATTGTATTCAGCATTACATGTACCTAACAAGCCTTGGGAAGATATTAGTATGGACTTTGTTCTTGGTTTTCCTATAACTCAAAGAGGTAATGATTATATTCTAATAGTAGTAGGCATATTTTCAAAAATGGATCATTTCATACCTTGTAATCTAATATATTTGATGCAATACATGTGGCTGAATTATTCTTCAAGGAGATAGTGAGATCAGATGGGTTCCCTAATACTATTTTTTTAGATATGGATACCAAGTTACTAGTCACTTTTTGAGAAAAATTTGGAGGAAAATGGATACATAGTTGAAGTTTAGTTCTACATTTCATCCACATGCAGATGGATAAACTCAAGTTGTGAATAGAAGTTTGGGGAACTTGTTTAGATGTTTGGTTGGGAATAAACCTAGTAATTAGGATTTGATTTTAGAACAAGAAGAGTTTTCATATAAAAATTATATCAACAGGAGCACCAAGAAGACACATTTTGAGATTATTAATGGATTGAATCCTAACAAAACTACTCAATTAAGAGATTTGACTACTGAGTTAAAGAGAAGTGTTGAAGTAGAGGAATTTGTTGAAGTAGAGGAATTTGCAAATTTCATGAAGTATTTGCATGATGAAGTGAGGAAGAATTTAGAGGATAGAAAACTTGGATATAAATAGAGATAAAATAAAGTAAGAATACATAAAAATTTTGAGGTTGGAGATAAACTAATTGTTCATTCAAGGAAAAACATATTTCTAGATGGTACTTACAGTAAGATAAAGAGGACAAAAAGTGGTCCTTGTAAGATTTTGAGGAAATTTGATAGTGGAAATGATTTTAAAGTTGAATTACCTGGAGACATGGATATTTCACCTATATTAAACATTGAAAGCATATTTTAATGCTTTGAAGATGATGATGAATTTAAAGATAACCTATATTACCCCAAGAGGAAGGATGACATCATTAAGAAGGTTTTAGATAGAAGAATAAGAAAGAGTTCTAGATGAAGAGACTATATGGAATACCTTGTTCAATGGAAAGATAAACCAAATGAAGATAGTTTGTAGATAACACAAGATGCAATGTATATTAATGATTTAGGTTAGAGCATCAAGGATGCCTGATGTGGACATCAATTCTTTACTTACCCAAGGTATCTAATGCAGGAACATCTTAGGTCAATGAGAAATCTTACATCACCCAAAAATATTTATTATTTTATGTACCTATTTTTTTGTAATGTAGTATTTTCTACCTTGTGTTTTGTGCTATGCATAGTTAGCATGTTATTGAGGGTCTATTTTTAATCTTACCCTAAGAGTGCAAATGTTGATGTATCACATTCCTCAAGTTTGGTGTCATTATTTTTTGTCTTTATTTCCTTATGATTTCATCTTGCATAAAGTGTTATTTCTTTTGGTGTAGTTTCCTATGATGGCATGGCATCTTTTGAAATTAAGATACAACTCCTAAGATGTGTGTGAACTTATCCTTAAGATAACATGAACTATTTATGCCCATTACATGTGTTATGGTTTACATCTCCAAGGATGGACCTATATTATAATTAAATGTCTGATTAGGTGACTTGTGATCTAGCTAGCTATACAATCACTTGGATTTTATGTAGGAAGTTAAGCATGATAGAATTAGAAGGAAAGTAATAAGTACAATTCTCAATATAAGGTGTAATAAAGTTGTGCATTTGGAATTTGATGTTTTAATTCATTGTATAAGGTTATAACCTAGAAGTCCTTAGAGCCAAGCATGTTGGTTGCTATTATCTTATCAATTCAATCAGTAAATCTATTTGGTCACTTTTCTACAATTACATGTTTGGCTTCCATGTGTATCTAAGAAAGGTGTTAGAAGGTTTAAGTCGAGTTATTTCCACTTGGAACTCCTACCATCCCCTACATCACATTATAGAATGAAAAAGAAAGAGTTGCATGATTAGATCAAATATTGTGAAGTAGTTTCAAGGCTTAAGAAGGAGAATAGAATTCTAAAACATGAGCTTGGATTACAAATTTGAAGATGACCATGATGGAAGATGAAAACAAAAGTTAGTTTGATTTGAGATCTAATAATGCAGATCTGATATCCAAACTTACTAAAGTGACATCTAAACTTGAGACTACCAAGCTAAAATATAATTTATTTTCTTATAGAAATAAATCTAATGAATATAGGAAACCTATACTTAATAATAATAATAATAGAATCTATAGAAGTGTTAACCCTATAGCTAGTAAATCTTTGGGAGAAACAAATTTTATTAGAAATGGAGTTATATATTATAAGTGTAACAATTTTGGGAATATTGGTAGAGATTACATACTATAGACTATCAATTTGGACCTAAATATAGAAATAGAGTTATAACATGTCAAATTTGTAAAAATTTGGACCATATAGCTAGATTTTGTAGAGTGAACAATATGAGATCACAAAATATGAATCCTAGAACAAATGTAAACAATAATGTAAGAAGGAATGAAAATGTCAAAGGAAACTGAGAATCATAATGAAAAATTTTTAGAGAAGGAACACCTAAAAAGAAGTAAGATATGGGTAGAAAAGACAAGAGACACATCAAATAATAAGATGAAAATCAGTAATTATTGTTAAAACACCATTATCAACTTAAGAAATCATCTTTATAAAGAAAATATAAAATAATACACTAAATATACATTAGACCCCTTATTGGAAATATTAAGTTTTCCATAGTTCATAGTAACTTGGAACCAATATAAGAATTATATGTTTAAGAGTACAGAAAATATTATGAAGATATGTGAAGATGTAGAAGAATTAAAGTTCTACTAGATTTAGTAATAGATTTTTTATTGTGTGTACTTGTGCATTTAATGGAGATGTAATTTTTTAAGGATTTAAGGGTTGAAATAAATTAATTTGGTCACCATTTGATTGATTGGAGTTTACAGAAACTTGGTAGAAAGATTGAAAGGAGATTTGAAGGATTTTGGAAGCTAATTTAGTGAATTTCTCTGAAGATCCTAATTTATTATTTCAAAGGTATTTATCTATCTTTGAGCTCATTTCCTAAAGTAAATTTGAAGATAAATTTTGAAAATGGATTCACTTGTCTTAGATATTTTAGAGAAATCTAGATATAAACTTAAGATATACCATATTTTATCATTGGAAGACAATCCCGCTAGGAAATTTTTGCAAGTACTGAATGAAGTATTGTCCATGGAAGATGTTAGGAGATATATTCATTGAAAGTTTGAGATATTAGGATAAATATATTTATATAGAGAGTTTAGCAGTGTTTACGAAGATGATAGGACTTTTAAGGAAGGATTTGAGCATCTAGGGAAACTCAATGTTGCATAGTATATATTTTATCATGAATTTTTTTTTGTGAATATGTACATTTCTGTTAATTTAAATATAAAGTTACATATTCACAAAAAAGGGGTTGGAGACACAATGAATTTGATAATGAAGAGAGGTCAATAATTATATTGAGAAAAGTGCATGATAACATGTTCTAGTTTAAGACTAAACTAGTTAAGATTACTTGTGACCTAATTCATGAATTAATCAGACTATGTAATGAGGCTATCATTTCTTTGTTTCTTAAATTGGTGAACAAGCAAGGCCTTGATTAATTTTATTAAACTTAAAAATATTTACATAATCTTTAATTTGTTCAAATAGGCACCAGTAGGAAAGAATAGAGAAGAAAACCTCCAGTCTATATTATTACATTATGAAAGAGGCATACCTAGCGAATATATCAACTTTAAATATCTTAAAATACAATATATGAGGGAATGAAACCCTTTGAAAATACACATCACATCTATATATTATACAAAAGGATGAACTCTGTCTAATTTAGGCCCAATCATATCCCTTGCACAAGAGATTCTTCTTCACCAAACATTCCTTCCTCTAATTGAGCTAGACAGTTAAAATGTTAGCAATCAAACCAAACCACATAAAACTATGTCTCCTAATCCAACTTCCATGGGAAAAAGCTTTCCAATCCTTGGAAATTATATATTTATCAATCTAATAGGAGCCAAATTACATTGAAACCAAATAATAATGATTACAAAATGAAGATCATAAAACTAGTATCAACAAAAATTAATAAACAGAACATTTAAAATTATAGTTGAATTAAGTCTGAAACTATGAATGCAATGACAATCAAAAGATAGACCATGAGGGATATCTACTCATAATCCAAGATTAGATGAAAAAAAAAAATCAAAAAAGGAAAAACAAATAGGGAAACTCAATCTTATGTTATATCCTAAACATACTATTAGCCAAAATAGTCTAAGGAGATAAATAAGCAAGAATTTCACTATCCCACAACTATTGTGAATTTTATCTATTGCAATGATAGAGGCAATATATTCCAAAAATAAATAAAGTCATACCCTTAATTGCAAGACCAAAACCAAATGAAACAAGTAAAATGCTAGCCTAAATTCTACAAACTCTAATATGCATTACAATGACACATTCACAGTCAATATCAAAAAGGGCCATAATCAAATAATCTAAATAGAATATTAATACCTAAACATGAAAGAAATAGAAGAAAATCTTGGTCTTAACCAATATCAGAGAGAAAGCTTCAAATAAATCCATCCATGAAGTGTGAATGCACCAGAGAAAAGCCTCCAATATACAGATAATTTGCATAACAAAGAAATATCTTTAACTTATTGATGAAGAAATATGTATAACAATCTTCTTAAACACCATTACCAAGGCACTATAAAGACATATTAAAGTCTAAGTTGAAATCGGGCATTGCTCATAATTAATCAGGAAGATTACTATGATAGTTATACATAGAACTCAAAATCTAATCTATGAAGAAGACCAAATGAAATGAATCTGAAGCTGCAGTAGTTCCAAAATCTAAAATAAATGAGCCAACTAGTAATAAATATGTTATCAGCTACCCAACTTCTAAATTATGAGACAATGGTTGAAACACAAAACAAGGACCAAAGATTCATTTACAATACCATATTAAGATTCATTTAAAATTTAGAACCAGCACCCATATTAATAGATAAACTACTATATATATTAATTATATATGTTCTTTTACATAAAGAGCTACATACAGCATTGAACCTAAAAGATCTTGATCCTTAATGCAAAGGGTTGGAATCACTAATATCAAAAAGAAACCCAAGTCGACATGTACATATACCAAAAATGGAGTAACTACCTAAAAACCAAAAAAGATGCTAAGAGAGCCTAGCCAACTTTCGTAAACCCTACTTTAGGAACACCATGATGACTTTGGAAATGTCATTTGGGTTTTCAACCTGAAAGTTGGGGGGGAGCTCGAAACTAGCCTTAAATCTACTAGTCTTTTATGCATCAGGAGTACAAAAGATCAAGGCTTCTAGATTATCAAATGAAACTCCCAAATGGATACACACATGAAAAATGTTGAGGTATTCCATTAGCCAAACCCTATTAACTTCTACCACAAGACCCCTCCAATGTAAAAGAAATTGTATACTCGCCTCCATTTTTGGCCATTGAATGTAGAATGTGACGCTCTCACAGATAATCAAGGAAGGTTGACGATGAGCCATGTCCAGCTTAGAGGAACTTGGAGGAAAATCCATATACTTCTCAAGAAGTGGTATACACAGCTTGCTACCAATGCTCCGTATTGCATTCTCAAGACACTTTCCCCATGTTGGTTGGAAAATGTCACCACACAGTTGAATGATTTCATTGTGATCCACCTTTTCTCTAGCTAGACAACCAATGAAGGATCCAATAATGCTAATATTTGTCTTCCATGTATAACCATAGTCAAAAATGCCTTCTCCAATTACCCTACCCACTGTAAACCTTGGCATATCACTAATGGGTTCAAAATTTTGTTCCAGCATTCAGGCTTTACTGAGCCATGAAAGGCCATTGTTCATGATTCTTTGGAATGGAATAACATAATGTTGGTATACATTGCCACAGAGAGAAAAATATAAAAACTCATAATAAGCCAATCCCATAAAAAGAAAACAAGGAAAGATCTAGAGAGAAATTGATGTGCCACATAATGATGATGACACCATCAGACCAAGGCATGAGGGAAACAAAAGAATAAAAAATGATAAGTGTCCAGCTAGAAGCCCATCATAATTCAATCAAATTGGGCATAAATCATCATACATAGAGCCCTAGCTCTATAACACTTAAGAGATAATAGACTCATACCTAAAGTGAAATCAGTCATGCACCATCATGATTAATCGCACACTCTAATTACATAATTTGAGTAAGTAAAAGCTATACTCAAGGTTATTGATATGAAGAGGACATACTAAGGAGAGAAACTTAGCCACTATTAACATGGAATATTTTTAGGCAAAAACAATAGGTGTATATGAGCACCATCAATACCTTTATTTGCAAGCTGATCCACTTTTTGATTACCTTCACAATAAATGTGATTAATTTGATAATCCTTGAAATAGTCAAGAAGATCAAGAACAACATCAAGTTTGGAGTTAAGGACCCAATTGGGGGTGGAGCATTTTCTAATAGCATTCAAAATAATCTAAGAATCACCTTCAATAGCCACTTTGGTTATCCCAACCTCCAAACATAAATGCAGCCCTAATTCTAGCACCTCTAATTGGGCCAAGTTATAGAGGTAGGCCTAATGGTCATAGCCTTTTTTGCTAACCATTGACCAGAATCATTGTTGATGATACATCTAATTCCTGCTATGCCTGGATTACCTCAAGCCACTCCATCAAAATTGAGTTTGGACCAACCCATCAAAGGGGGGGGGGGGAGGGTTAATTAGTTTGACCCAATTATTTTTCATGATACCATCTTAGATAGAGAAGGATCCTTCTTCTTTCATACATTTTCTGAGATGGGATTTAGTAACTTCCATGATACTAGCCTCAATTTTTAAGATTAACTCCTCAAAATTTAGTTCAAAATCTTGATAAATGTGCCTATTCCTCTCCTTCCAAATCTCCCAAGATACAATGAACAGACAATAATTCCAAAGTTTATTGTAAACTCCCTTAGCCAAGCTAGTAGGCCAACTTATAAGGAGGTCCTAGAAAGACTATTGGAGTGGCATGGACCATCCCAACTTGAATCTAAGTCATTCCCAACATTTTTGCCAAAATGAACACCTATAAAGCAAGTGGTTTAGGTCTTCATAGTTTCATTTGCATAGCACACATCTAGAAGGACCATGAACCCCAAATTTTCCTAGCTTATCAATAGTCAAAATCCTATTTTGGAAGGCTAACCATAGGAAGAAACTAGCCTTAGAAAGATAGGTCCATCCCAGTATAGCTTGAGTGGGATATCAACTCTGTCCCAAATTTGAGAGTATAGTAAAGCTTTGTAACCATCCCTTACTCTAAAATTTCCATCATTGGTTGTAGCCCATATAAGTTCATCTTGCTTCTTTGACTACTTGACTACCCTATTAGATATAATCTTGACAGAAGCATCTACTTCTGTTGGATCTACACCCAAATCTTCCACCGATTTCCATTCCCATTTAGCCACACCATTTTTCATAATCTTATTTTTATAATTAATAACTTTATTCCCCCATCAAATTATTAACAAGTCCTTTAGATACTTTGGAAAGGGTTTGGAAACTAAAGGGGAGTGGTTGTCCTAAGAATCTTCCCAAATTAAGGCCTTGTCACCTATGCCAACATCCCATGTAAGAAATTTTCCTATAAGATCATGACATTTCAGCATAAAGTTTGAACTTTTGGAACCCTCAGGAGGATTGATCATTCTGAAAATTGAAATAGGATCTTCCATATTGAGATATTTGTTATATATAATCTTTTCCCATTTTTGATCTCTTTCTTTGTACAAATGTCAAATTAGTTTTGCACCCAGGGCTTCGTTTTGCCATTCTAGGTTCTTGACACCAAGTCCTCCCATTTCCTTAGGTTTGTAGATATTTTCCCATTTGATTAATGCTAGCTTTTTGTCTTCTTCATAGTCCTTCCAAAGAAAATTCCTAAGTTTAGCTTCAAATTTGATGTGATGGCTCTTTGAGAGAGGGAGGCAAAAAAGGGGATAAATGGAAATTGCAAAAAAAATAAAACTAATTTTAGTTACCTTACCTACTTTCAAGAGCCATTTATCTTTCTATCCCTTGATCCTGGCATCCATTTTTTCAAAAGTGTCATGCTATACCTGGCAAGATTTGGAGCCCTTTTCAAGTGCAATTCCTAAGTATTTACATGGGAATTGTCCTTTTCTATAACTCATTAACTCGCAAATCTTGTCTTTAGTTTCTTTTTTCGTATTCATAAAGGAAATCTCATATTTTGCCTCATTAACTTTTTGACCGAAGGCCATCATATATGTTTTTATGATAGATTTAAATCCTAAAGCTTCTAAAATAGTACTTTTGTTAGGTAGAATCATATCATCAGCATATTGTTGGTGAGTGATAATAGGCATATTTTTTGTGATAGTAATTCCTAAAAATAATTATTTCCAGTAAGCATCAGATAAAGCTCTCCCAAAGGCTTTGGTGATAATGATGGAGAGAAAGGGTAATAAAGGATCACCTTGCCGAATACCCCTTGATATTTCAAAGAAACCTTCAGCCATTCTATTAATCAGAATAGATATTATGGGCATAGATATGAATTTAAAAATAAGATTGATCCATTGATGAGAGAATCCAAAAGCTTTGAGAACCTTACGTAGAAATCTCCAATCTACCATATCATATGCTTTTTGGATATCAAGTTTCATAAAAATATAAGGATCCTTAATTTTATCGAGTGAATGAATCATTTCTTGAATTGTAATGATGCTATCTAGAATAGATCTTCCAAGAAGAAAACATATTTGTTCCTCATGCTAGAAATATGGATGAAGTAACTGAGAGGGGGGGTGAATCAGTTACCACAAAAACAAATCTTGATCCCTTAGATGTCTTAAATAACTATTTACTATTGTCACTTAATAAACATATCACAAAAATGTTGTAACTTGGTAGATTAACTTGTTACTAATCTTTAAGCATTCATAATTATTAGCATGAATGCAAAAGTGAATAACATGTTCACAATAGACACTAGATTTAACATGGAAATTCAATATGGGAAAAACCACCAAGTAACTAGCTACCAATTTGCACTCTTCTAAAGTGAGCCTTGTTAGGAGCCAACCCTATTAAAGGTTACAATACACGCTATTAGTGTGAACTTGTTAGAGGATTTAATCACCCTATTAGGAGCAACCTTGCTAGAGGTCTTTTGAAAAATTCAACTGAACTATTATATTGTTAGAGGATTTACAAAATGGTTTTCAAACCAACTCTATTAAGAGATTTTGAAATCACTGTTACAATGATTAGAAAGTAACAATGAATTGACTTGGATATAATGCAACTAAATTTTTTGATTACAGATCTCTATTCTGCACTATTAGATCCTCCTCGATCAAATATAGCTTTGCTACCCCTCAATGATTTTTGATCATCCTTCAAAATTTTCTCTCACAGAAATCAGTCCTCCTTCACATTTACATTACATCAAATCCATCACACACACTTAGAAATCGCAACTTGACCTCTTATATTTACCATTTAGATTATCAAGTAAGCTCATTCCCAAGTTACATATTACCAATAAACCATACATCAGTCAGCTAAATATTACATTAAACAAATAAACTTTATTCCTCAAAACAATGAAATCCTTCATTGGCTGACCCTACTCGATAAACACTGCTTCCAAAAATAATTTCTTGAGTTAACCATCTCAACTTGGTTAACACTGCAACATTTGCAAAATTCTTTGCCTATCGAGTGAACTTGGTAAGAACTAAAAAAAATTTGCTGACCATGAGAGCTTGGTAATAACTCTTTCTACCATATTTCCCTTTGATGACTGAGTGAGCTTAGTAACAAGTAAATTTCCTTGATTAACCTTGAAAGCTAAGTAACAACTATCTCCATAAGGTAAAGCATGAGAATGCTTGGTAGACACTGTAAACCTTCTTTGCTAACCTTCTGAGCTTGGTAGACTCTATCTGATGACTAATATGACATTTGTGTAGAGTAAAATCACAAACTTGTGTCACCTTTTATAAAGAAACGTGATATTAGAATGTGAGAGTTCAACATTAATGACAAAAAAAATGGTATTTGTGTTTACAATATGAAGATGATGTAAATTGATGAAATGTTTAGAATTGTATGAATTTTATGCCTATAATTTTTATAATTTTTTTGACTAAAAATTTATTCATTTTATTTTATTTTGAAGTCCCTTTTTTAACTATAAAAAATATAAGATGTAGTTCCCGTCAAACAAGTATGTGCAAATCATCCTTTTTTGTTCTGATTTGAAAATATTTTATAGATGACATGTATAGCTAGTGAACAAAAAAAAAAAAAAATTATTTTTGATGTATATTATTTTCTTTGTTATAAGTACTCAAGTTTGACCTTGTCAGAATCCAACCATTTTTTCCTCTCGTCAAAACTTCCTTATCAAATCTATACCTTCTTGAAAAAGATTACATATTCATGAAGAGGATTCTCTCCTCTAGTGATAAATATAATTTTTTTATTTTTTTGATATGATTTACTTTTCATTTTTTCATTTTTTGAGAGAGCATCTTCTAAAATGTTGAAATATTGACTTATAATATTTTGAGATTATAACATATTATAACTAATCAAATCACTCAAAAATTTATATAATGATGATATTGAATTTGAGATCTATAAAAGGGTATTTTTAGTTTTTGAAAAAAAATGAGTTTTGATAGAGAAATGAGATTTGACCAAAACGGGTTTTTGTATCACAAATGGTGACATAGATCTGTGCTTTTACCTTGTAACATCAAAGACAACACACAATTGAACAATTATATCCAAAAATCTCCCTCTTTGGCATTGATGAAAACACAACATGTCATAGCAGAATAAAATTTGAAAACAAGTCTTTTCTAAAGAATGCTTCTCCCTCTTATGCAAAACTCCTCAAATATAGTAATCTCCCTCTTACATAAACTCTCTTTTTATTGCAAATTTTAGAAAGATATGACAGTAAATTCTCCCTCTTTGATAACACATGCCAAAGAAAACATAAACCAAATGAATAGAAATGTACCTTATGTACTAATTCATATGCAATATCTTCATTATTTTATTGCATCAATTGATAGATCTTCAATTATGTTTCTGTTGATGCATCACTAAAATTGTATTTTAGTGAGCTTTAGATAGAGGAATGACCCCTAACTTACCTCTTAGATAAAAGAATGCATCCTTCGATAAAGACTTTGTGAATATGTCAGTAATTTGTTCCTTTGTATGGACATATTCCAATCTGATTTCCTTATCCTGCACCAATTCTCTGAAAAAGTGATACTTTATTGCAATGTGCTTGGTTTTTTAATGCATCATTGGATTCTTGGATATGTTGATTGCACTTGTATTGTCACAAAAAATAACAATAGGTTCTTTAATTTCTTGCTTGATGCCTTCCAATAATTGTTTGAACCACACAATGTTTAAGCAGTTTATTGCTCCTACAACATATTCAGCCTCTGTTGTGGACTGAGATGTATAGTTCTACTTTTTACTTGTCCAAGAAACCAACCTCTTTCCAAGAAAGAAAGCTCCTCCACTTGTACTCTTTCTATCATCAACATTCCCTGCCCAATCTACATTTGTGAACACTTTTAAATTCAGATTTCCTCCAAGTTTATACCATAATCCATAATCTTCAGTTCCTTTCAATTATCTCATGATCCTTTTGATTGCCATCATGTGATTTTCTTTTGGTTTTTCTAAGAATCTTTGTAGTGCCTCTCATGTTTTTAGTTTGTACCTTGTCTATTTTGATTCAAGAGATACTTGATACTCTTATTTTGTACCTTGTGATGACCCGAGGGTCAGATGTTATACTTTGATTTAGTTCCATAGATGCTATGCTGTTCAATTTATCATTTTTCATGTTGATGCTATTTTGAGATGGCAGTAGATCTATGATGATATCTTGTTATATGGTTTATTTAGACATATTTGTTGATTGTGTTATGTGATGGATTTTTATGCTATGGTAATTTACTTCATTCCTATATTTTTACGCTTTCTACAAATGTGAGTGATGTAAATGGATTAAATAGATATTTTAATACATGTTTCTTTGGCTATGATATTATATGCAATTGCACTTGATTGTGAGCTTTAGTGTGCAAGAATTGTACCCCTGGCAGTAGCACATGGAGATAGTGATTTAGCTATTCATATTTTAGCAATGTTATCCCTATATGGTTGGCATATCCTTATTTAGTTGTTTTTAACTAAAACCTTTTAGTGATTAGTAAATCTGAACTCATCTGCATTATGTGATTAGACCAATGAGTGTGTCTATGCATTTAGAAGTTCGCATTTGTCATGAAAGTGTTAAGTGATTTTTTTTTAATTTTTTTTAAAGGTTTTAAATCTTTTCAGATTTAATTTTGGGTAGCTTTTCCTTAGGTGAATTTCCATTATGAATAATAAACTATTTTCATTTGGATCAATTTGGGGTTTAGCTACTCCAACTGGCTAAATTCCAGAATTGACTATTCACTCAAAAAGTGAATAAGTATTGGAAAAGTGAATTCATTATAAACTTCTCACATTTTGGAAATAGAATTTGGAGAGAAAATTTGGAAATCCTTTTCTAAAGGATTCTTCTTTTGTTCATTCTAGGAGCTGTGAGCATGGGATCTATGTGAGGTTGGTCTTGTTGGATTCAACTTGGGGAGTTTATTCTTTGCCTTCATTTTCAGCAGATTTGGTAGGTGATTTATTTTATTTTGCGAGTTACTATTTCTGCCCCTTTTGTTGTCATGTAGGGCTTTCTTGTTTTATTGTTTTCACTTCATTTTAGCTTCTAATTCTTGCAGGAATTTGTTAGGAGGCTAGGAACTAGTGTTCGCCTCTATTTCTATTTGTTGGTTCTATGCAGTTGGTTGGGTATGAACATTTTCCCTATTTTTGAAATGGAGGTTTGGGTTTTTGAGTCGTCATATTGGTCATTTTTGCATATGGTGCCCAATTTTATTTTATTTTTTGGATTTTTAGGGTTTTTGCACCCAAAGGCCAAATGGGTTTTAATTTCAAAAAAATTCTATAATTTGAGATTTTTACCTTGTTTTGTGTGTTGCCCTATTTTCTTGGCACAATGTGGGTCGTTGACTTGGATGATCTATTTGGATATCCATTAGACCACTTTTGCACCTTATGTTGCATTGGGATGCATGTAACATCTGTCATCCCTATTTTTATTTTCGATTGATTGACTTTCTGTTTGGATTCTCATCCAATACTTTGTTATGATCTTCATGATGGTGGTGTGCCACACATGACTATGTGATCATACATTATCAGATGACTTGCGAGTCCTGATCTTCCATGGTATTTTCAAAATTAGGATCATTGGGGTTGGGTTGGGAGTTTGCATGCCTACGAGCACTCATTTTTGGATGAGCATGGGTAGGATAGGGTAGCATATGGAGGGGGCTTCTATGTTGCAACCTAGCAGTCATGAAACCATGGGTTGGTAGAAGAAGTTTTATATAAGTTATAACTAAAGAAAATACTAGGTGGAAATAAAACTTAAGATAATAAAATGTGTGAGCACCTAATTAAGTTTGAGGACACAATGTGTGAGCACCCATTTAAGTTTGAGGACACACGATCTGAGTTTGGGCTTGTACATGCCAAGTGACTCTCCATGATGTTAGCCCCTACATAGTTGCCCATTGAGATGTCTAACTAGGACCTATCGTTATGCATTGTCTTTGTCTTGTATTCAGTCATCATACTGCTTGGCGTGTGTGTTAGCCATGGATGTTGTTTTGCATGTGTTTGTGGTTAGATCATTATCTCCATCAGCACAACAAGTGTGGACCTATGGGTGCCATGTGGTTGGGAGGCATAGCTACCTACACCAGTACTAGGGACTAGTGTACAGAGATGGTCTTATATCCTAGTGCAACCATTTCTGGATGTGTTAACTTGGTACTTCAGTTTACGGAGTATGCTTCTTGTGATTTATTCTTTCATTGGGATTTTGTTTATCATGTTTAGATGATCTTAGCTTGATGCATTCCTTATTATGATGATTAGCATGTGATAGGTGATGTTATCTACTTGCGGGTTTATCTTTTGTTGTACTACTAGCATGTTAGATTTTCTTATGGTTTTGGTTTTTAGCATGTTTATTAGTTACGTCCCTATTACGATAGTACCAATGATTTTATTGATGGCTTGGGATGTTATGTACAAGGGGATGGCTAGGGCCCACGATGGTCCTATGATGCCATTAACACTCAGGACGAACTACATACTTACTTAGTTATTTTGTACATTGCGATGTTATTTTAGTTATTGTGATGTTGCTTTAGTTCACTACGATGCTCTTTCTACACTTTTACTCTTATCTATTAGATGGTTAGATGTTCTTCTTTTCATATTTCCTTATTCAATTTGAGGGTTCTTGCCTCGAAATGTGGATCTGGTACGCCCCAATGTGGAGGTTTTAAACTCAATTTTAGTCTTTTGTTTGTCCTTAAGTGTTTTTATTTAGTTTCCTGGGTGACCTTTTATCAACATGGTACAACACAAAAATGTATCACACGCCCATTGAAACTATATCATGCATCCCCTAATTCTATCACACGTCTCTTGGAGAAATATTGCGTGATACTGGAAAGTATTGCACCTCCTTGTAAGAAATGTCATATGACACTCTTAAAGTGTCACACACCTTTGGGAGAAGTATTTCCCAATCCCTAAAAGTGTCATCCTCCTTCTTTAGAAATTGCGCGTGATACTTTTCTATTCTATAATAAACTATCACCTAGTTTTTTTAAAACCTATGCGGGTGGGTAGCGGACAGTTTTCGGTCTAGTCTGAACTTTCTAAGAGTTGATTTGGATATCCTCTTCAGTGTTCTTCAACCCTATGGTTTTGCATTTTGATTTCTGTTGAGTTTTTTTTTAGTAGTCAATGTCTTGGGGTAATTTTTTATACTTAACATATATTTTAATATATGCAACGATTCATTTGAGATAGGTTCTAGACCTCTACAAGCTAAGATAAAGATTCTAAGAAATTTTAAGGCTTCAAATATCTAGACTTAGCCAAATTTCAAGGCTTTAGGATTTTAGACTTAGCCAATTTTTAGGAATCAGCATTTGTCTTTCAGCTTGGTTGATCTCATTTGTTATCTTGTTGATGTTTTGGTTAGTAGTGGCATTTGGAGACCCATTGGTGTTGGTTTATTGTCAGTCTTCCATTGTGATCTTTGTGATCTTTGTAGTTTGTTATCATGTACATTTACACTTGGTTTTAAATTTAAAAAAATTATTGCTTGTTTTTCATTCTTGTTCCAAGGATCTCCAAGCGGGGCATTACAATCTTGCTACAATCCCTACTACAAGGGCAATGTCTAGTCTTGTGTGCACTATATATTGCAACTTTCCAATCATAGATCTATATAATATCTAATCCACTTCCTTTTATTCATCATCCTTGGTAACTTTTAATCCGATACACATAGGAGTCCCAACTGGTTTGCAGTCTTTCATACCAAACTTTTTCAATATCTCCTTGATGTATTTAGATTGAGTGATGTAGATGTCATTCTTACTCTAATGAATTTGAAGGTCAACAAAGAATTTGATCTCACCAAACATTGACATTTCAAATTCCTTGTTCATTTGTTCTAAAAATTCTTTACAAGGATCGTCATTTCATGTGAACAAAGTATCATCTACAAATATTTCTACCAAAATAATCTTATTATCTGGTCCTTCCTTGATGTACAAGCTACTATTATCATAGTTCTTTGAAAACTAAATTGAATAAGATAGTTATGCAATCTTTCATACCATGCTCTAGGGGCTTGTTTCAGACCATACAATGCTTTATGCAATTTGCAGACCATGTACTCCTTGTCTGGATCAACAAAACCTTTAGGTTGTTTAATGTAAACCTCTTCATCCATTATATCATTGAGAAATGTTGACTTGACATCCATCTAATAAACTTTGAATCCTTTGTATGTAGCATATGCAAGTAAGGTTCAATAACCTTCCAATCTTGCAATAGGAGCAAAATTCTCTCCATAATCTATACCTTCTTCTTGAGAGTATCCTATGCATACCAATCTAGCTTTGTTCCTTGACACCTTACCATCTTCATTTAACTTGTTTCTGAATACCCACTTAGTTCCAATCACATTTTTGTCTTTAGGCCTAGATACAAGAGTCCATGTTTTATTTTTCTCTATCTTTTCTATCTCTTCATTCATAGCTTCAATCCAACTTTCATTTTCTAATGCATCTTTAACATTTCTAGGTTCAAAATCAACAAGTAAACAAGTGCCTTTCAACTTACTTCTTGTCATTGTTCCTTTATATTGGTCTCTAATGATTTGATCTAGTGCATGATGCTTTCTAACATATTTGGCTAGCACTGGCTCCTTGCCTTTTGAATAACTTGCATTGTTATCCTTCTATATTTCAACTTCTGGTTTTGGTTGCTGGGGCTCAATAGCTGTTGATTCGATAGCTTTTGTTTGCAACTTAGGTCATTGTAGCTTAGTAGGCATTAGCTCAGTTTGAACTTCCTACAACTTGGTTACAGAAGATTCTGGAGTAGAAGAGTTTTATTGATAGGTGTGCCTGGTACTGTATCAAGTTCAATGAAAACAAATCTCCTGTAGTCTTCAAGTTCAATTTTGCTTTCTTCTATAGTTCTTTCTACAAACTCAACAACTTTTACATGTGCACTTTCTATGACTTTGTGAGTAGACAAATTCAAACATTTATATGCTTTACTTTTGCAAGAATATCCCAAAAATATTCTTTCATCAACCTTCACATCAAATTTACCTTTTCTAGATTCTTTCAAAATGTAACATTTTCTTTCAAATACTTTTAAGTAACTTACATTGGGTTTGTAGCCATACCATAACTCATAGGGGGTTTTGAATGAGTCTTTCTTTAGCTATACTTGGTTCAAGGTATGAACTATAGTGCTGATAGCTTTCTTCTCTTTTCAATCATTAAGATTCTTGCATAGTCCATGATAGATCTATTCCTTCTTTTAGCTATTCCATTTTGTTCAGGAGTTCCAGGTGTTGAAACCTATCTTTTGATTCCCTTTTCAATGCAAAAGTTATTGAACTCATGTGAAATGAATTCACCACCTTTGTCTAACCTCAAACATTTTAGTCTTTTGCCTGTTTCCTTTTCTACTCTTGCCAAATACCATTTGAACTTTTCAAATGTTTCTGATTTCTCTCTTAGGTACATGACAGTCATCATTCTTGAGTAATCATCAACAAAAAGAATGAAGAAATTTTCACCAGTATAACATTCAATGCCAATAGGACCACACAAATCAGTATGCACAATTTCTAAAATTTCTTTAGACTTATAGTTCTTGCTTTTAAAAGTAGTCTTTCCCATCTTGCCAATTTGACAATTCTTGCATAGACCAACCTCAGGTTTCTTTATGTTAGGAATACCTCTTACTTTCCTGAATTTACTTATTTTTACCAAGTTATCAAAGTTCACATGACACAACCTTCTATGTCATAACCACCTTTCTTCAAATTGAGTAATAAGACATGAGCATTCACCAAGTTCAAGATAAAACAAGTTACCTTTTTTTTGAGTGCCTAATCCAATCAGCTTTTCTTGCCATCCAGCAGTCTTACTTTTCCATGCATGAATTGCACTTTGAACTCATTATTAAGTAGTTGTGCCACACTCAACAAATTGATTTTTAATCCTTTTACCCAATATGTATTATCACATACAAGTTATTTGGTTAGTGGGATTCTTCCTTTTTCTTTTATGCAACAAGGTTCATTATTACCAAATCTCTGTTAGAATCTGAAAAGATTAATAACCCAGAAAACTAGTGCAAAGAGTAAATATCTAAACTATGAATGCAAATGATACAAAATCAAAATAGCATCATAGAGTTAGTCTCCAAGAGAGTAATGCAAATGCTGGAAGAAAAATAGCATTAAGAGGGTGCAAAAACAAGAGATACAAATACAAGCCAGGTAGCATGCTTATATAGGCAAGGAAGAGAGAGGAGGTGGCAACACCAACCAATGAGGAGCAACCATCTATCGGACTAAAAATAGCAAAGTATCTTCCCAAGATAGCTAATGGATGCTCACATGTAGGAAGGTGACACCTCACAACCATTCACCTAATAAGACATGCTTTATTAACCTAAGCAAGATTATTAAAAGTGTAGGAAAAACCTAGCAAAATAGGAAAAAATAAAAAACTACACTAACACCCCCCCATAAGCGAAGCTTAGGTGGATGTAGAAATGGGTCCCGGCAACGAGGCCATGTTAGGTACCCAAGTACAATGCAAGAAGATGCAACCTCTGAAAGCGGGAAAAGAGAGAAAACCACAAGGGAAAAACCCTCCCCCAAAAAGAGGTAAGAACCTAGTGAAGAACTGAAGAAGTCTCCTGCTAGGGAAATTGTCCCCTAAAATAGGAACAAGGAGTGATCATGAAGAAGTAGCATCACTGAAGCATGAAGAACCGCAAAACTCTGTCAAAATGCTGATCTGTAGAACCCCCATGGAAATAGAAGGCACGAACCATCAACCAAAGGAACCTCCATGGAAATAGAAGGCACGAACCATCAACCAAAGAAGCATAGAACAACAATATAACCTCCCCTTAAGGTAGGTGAGGTGACAGGCAGCTGAAAAGATGGGCCAAAAATCTCCTACAACACAGGAGCCAAACTCATCGAGAGTGAGGTACAAACACAAATAAAGGCATGTGTCGTTGACACTGCATGAGGAATTAGAGAAAGAGAGCCTATAAGCGGCAAACAAATATCCCCCCCATGGTACTTTATATAATAGTGCGAGTACAACGAATCACAATGATGAAAAGGATCCCAAAATGCAAGAGTGGCACTTTATTTCAGTGCGTTGCATAAAGATGCTTACAATGAATATCAACAATGATCAGAAAAAACATAAGGCTGAAACAACAGAAATTAAAGCCCAAAATGAAGCAACTGAAGCAACAAAATCGATATCCGGAGCTGAAACAAACAGAATATCCACCAGAATGCTAAAATGCAAAAGACTGAATAGGATGTGTCTGGAACAGAATCTGGAACAACAACCAGCATCACTGGAAAGAGCACAGAAAGAGCTTTCCAACGATATAAAGAAGTCCAAAATTGGAGATCGGAAGCTCAAGATACGCCTCCTGGAGTGCAAAATAGAACATCCGGCTTCGACTGCCATAACAGGCAACCAAACTGAATCAAAACTCAAAAACACCTGTACCGGCATCTCCGTCTCAGAACTAGCTTTTCGGCACTTTTTTTTGGATCGGAAAAATACCTCCATATGCAAAAGTTATGGCCAAAAAACCACAAGTAGGTCTTGATTTCAATGCATTACAAACCCTCATGAAGAGCATATGTTAAAAGTGAAACTTGGGCACAATAATCAAGGAAACGAATAGCACCACTGCGATCTACTCGAAAAATCATGCACTTTCAAAAAAAGAATCGCCTCGATATGAGGTCGTATGAGAAAGTTATAATCCTCCGAAGTTTTCAAAACAAGAACTGTGCACAGTCACGGCTGAGAATCTACAATTTCTGAAGAATTCATGCATGAAAATCAAAAAATAACTCCAATAGTGGATAGAGCACAAAAAAATAGCCAAGTTCATAACAAGAATCATCAAAATCGGAGTCCATATGAGCAAGAACGAGACATTTGAAAACTACATTCAAATCTGCGGCTGCCAACGGAGAGGGGTATGGCTGTAGCTTTGCATGCTCGATTCTGAAAAATATACAGCTTGCATGCAAAATCTAAAAGATACCCAGATGGTTTTTCGGGGCTGCGAACAAAACCCAGAAAGCGTTTTTCTTCCTGATGAACAGAAGATGTTGCTGTAGTGTAAATCAGACGCCTTTAACAAAAAAAAACGGCTCTAAAAATCAGAAAACGACCCCAGCAACCAAAATTTGACATGCAAATGCTGGATCAGCTTCTCAAGTCCATCAATGGCATGCTGGAACCTGCAAAACTGATTGAAAACTCCAAATATGCAAGTTGGTTGTCAAATTTGAGATTGAAACCCCAGAGAAAAACTGTTTTTGTCAAAACTTTTCTGATTCTCAAGATCATCCAAAGATGCAAGAGAAGAGCATACTTCATTTTTCAAAAAACTAAAATAAAGTTTATTTGCCCCCCCCCCCGAATCTCTCAAATAAGGAAACTAAAATCTACTCTTGCACATAGAAAAGCTCTGATACCATGTTAGAATCTGAAAAGATTAATAACCCAAAAAACTAGTGCAAAGAGTAAATATCTAAACTATGAATGCAAATGATACAAAATCAAAATAGCATCATAGAGTTAGTCTCCAAGAGAGTAATGCAAATGCTGGAAGCAAAATAGCATTAAGAGGGTGCAAAAACAAGAGATACAAATACAAGCCAGGTAGCATGCTTATATAGGCAAGGAAGAGAGAGGATGTGGCAACACCAACCAATGAGGAGCAACCATCTATCGGACTAAAGATAGCAAAGTATCTTCCCAAGATAGCTAATGGATGCTCACATGTAGGAAGGTGACACCTCACAACCATTCACCTAATAAGACATGCTTTATTAACCTAAGCGAGATTATTAAAAGTGTAGGAAAAACCTAGCAAAATAGGAAAAAATAAAAAACTACACTAACAATCTCACACTATTACCATCATAGTCTTCAAAATGTTCAAACTTAGTTTTATCGCCAGTCATATGATGAGAACAACCACTATCTATAATCGATGTATCATTTTTTCTCACATGAGAAATGAGTGTCATTTCTTCATCATTATCAAACTCATCCTTCATAGCAATGTAAACAATTTCATCTTCTTCTTCATCATCAAAATCATTATAATCTTTAGCCATGAAACATGTTTTCTTACCTTTATCCTTGAATGATTTGAAGTCTTTCTTGCTATTGCACTTGTGACCCTTCTTCTCATCCTTGTTCTACTTATTTGGGCACCTAGCAGCAATATGTTTAATTTCTTTACAAGAAAAATAGATTAGAAGAACCTTACCTTTGTATTTCCCTTTTCCTCTAGAATATTTCCTTGCTAGGAGAGCTTGAACTACCTCAAGATCACTATCTAAAAGCTGTTTTGATTCTTCATCACCATTTGATTGAGGATCCTTTCTCTTCTTTCCTTTCTCCTTGAGTGAAAGCTTGGCTTCAAATGTTGATTCAATGTTTTTCCAGCTGGAACATAATTATCATAGTTGTCTAGCTCGAATATTGTCAATCTTCTGACTATGGCCTCTATATTTATCTTATGATTTGGTTCACATCTTCTTTCTTGAATTTTAGAGACTCTAATTGCATAAATAGGAAGTAGAGTTCTAAGTACTTTACTTATAACTATCTCCTCCTTAATATCTCCTCCAGATGCTTTGATTGCACTAACACTTGCTTTAACTCTTTCACCATATTTTGTTATGTTTTCATCCTCTCTCATCCTCATTTGATCAAATTGTCCTCTCAAACTTTCTACCTTGGCTCTTCTTACATTATCATCACCTCCATAGATCTCTTTCAACTTGTTCCACATTTCAAAAGTAGTTTTACAATCCTTGATGTCATCAAATTCTTCACAACTTAGAGCAGATGCAATATCTATCATCATGTTGTTATGAGTCTTTTTTTCAACAATATCATTAATAGATAATGTACCAATAGGTTCTGCATATTTTTCATCAAGGTACTTCAGCCCTAAATCACCAATAGAAGCTAGATGAAGTTTCATCAATCTCTACCATGCTAAGAAGTTGTCCCTACTAAGTCTTGGAATTTCCCTCCTGATCTTTAGCTTAGATCCTTGAAATCTTTTCCTGCAAGCACCAAGAGCTCTAATACCAATTTTTGGAAATATGGATAAAGTAACTGAGAGGGGGGGTGAATCAATTACCAAAAAAATAAATCTTGATCCTTTAGATGTCTTAAATAACTAGTTACTACTGTCACTCAGTAAACACATCACAAAAATGTTGTAACTTTGTAGATTAACTTGTTACTGATCTTTAAGCATTCATAATTATTAGCATGCATACAAAAGTGAATAACATGATCACAAGAGACACCAAATTTAATGTGGAAACCCAATATGGAAAAAACCACCAAGTAACTAGCTACCAATTTTCACTCTTATGAAGTGAGCTCTGTTAGGAGCCAACCTTGTTAAAGGTTACAATACACACTATTAGGTGTGACCTTGTCAAAGAATTTAATCACCATGTTAGGAGTGGCCTTGCTAGAGGCCTTTTGAACAATTCAACTGAACTATTACCTTGTTAGAGGATTTACAAAATGGCTATCAAACCAACTCTATTAAGAGGTTTTTAAATCACTACTACAATGATTAGAAATTAATAATGAATTGACCTGAATATAATGCAGTTGAATTTGCTGATTATAGATCTCTATTCTGCACTATTAGATCCTCCTCGATCAAATATAGCTTTGCTGCCCCTCAATGATTTCTGATCATCCTTCAAAAGTTTCTCTCACAATAATTAGTCCTCCTTCACATTCGCATTACATCAAATCCATCACACATACTTAGAAATCACAACTTGACCTCTTATATATACCATTTATATTATCAAGTCAGCTCATTCACAAGTTACAGATTACCAATAAACCATACATTATCTGGCTAAATATTACATTAAACAAATAAAATTTATTCCTCAAAACAATGAAATCCTTCATTGGCTAACCCTGCTTGGTAAACATTGCTTCCAGAAATAATTTCTTGAGTTAACCATCTCAACTCGGTTAACACTACAAAATCTACAAAATCCTTTAGCTACCGAGTGAACTTGATAAGAACTAAAATTTCTTTTCTGACCATGAGAGCTCAATAAGAACTATTTCTATAATATTTCCCTTTGATGACTGAGTGAGCTTAGTAAAAACTAAATTTCCTTGATTAACCTTGAAAGCTGGGTAACAACTGTCTGCACAAGGTAAAGCATGAGAATGCATAGTAGACATTGTAAACCTTCTTTGCTAACCTTCTAATCTCGATAGATATTGTAAACCTTCTTTGCTAACGTTCTGAGCTTGGTAGACTCTGTCTAATGACTGATATGACATTTGTGTAACATCAAAGACAACACACAATTAAACAATTGTATCCAACACATCAGTGATCAACTTTGGAGAAAAACCGTTAAGCCTATTTGCTATGATCTTGGAAAAGATCTTATAAATCATATTGCATAAGGCAATGGGCCTAAAATCCCCTGCATATTAAGGATCATTTTTTGTGGGATTAATGTAATAAAGGAAAAATCAATTTTAGATAGTAGAGCTCCACCATTTCTTGAGGCTTCAATAGCCTTCCATAAGTCAACCCCAATTATATCCCAACATTTCAAGAAGAAAAAATCCTAAAACCCATTAGGTCCAGGAGATTTATCTGGGTTCATATTAAAAACTACTAATTTCACCTCTTCCAAGGTTATGGGTTTATTTAAAAACTTATTATCCTTAGTAGAGATTAATTTAGGTATAAATTTGAGCATTTTATCTTGTGCCACTTTATTTATCCCTTCATAGTTGTTTAGGATATCCTTAAAATGAGATACAAAGGTATCATCAATATCACTTGGTTTCTCAACCTGAGTGCCCAAGTGATTTTTGATACTAATTGTTTTATTCTTAGATCTATTATATAAAGTCAAGTTATGGAAAACTTTGGTATTTTGGTCCCCTTCATCCAACCATTTTTCCCTAGACTTCTATCGCCAAAACATTTCTTCTTTGGATAAAATTGACTCCTATTTAGCTAATAACTCTTTTTCTAGCAAATAGCTTTCTTTGTTCATACCTTTCTTTATAATTTCTAGGTTTAGATTTCTTAATTGATTTTCTATCTCTAATTTTTCTTTGAAAATATTATTAAAGTGATCTTTGTTCCATTTTAAAATGTGCTCTTTTTATAATTCAAATTTGGAAACAAAAACAAACATCTTCAAACCTTCTACAGTGTCTTGCTCCCACCAAGCTCTAATATTTTTATGAAAATAGGATCTAAGAACCACATTTTTTCACATTTAAATGGGTTCCCAGTGGGTTTTAGAGGTTTGAAGAGTTCCAAATGAATCGAGTAATGATTGGACCCAGCAATAGGTAGAATAGAAGATTGAAAATTATAATTGTTTCCATCTAAATTGTCTATGATAAAAAAACCAATCCAATTTCTCCACAATATATGTACAGTCTTTCCTCCTATTATTCCTGGTAAAATTCCCATTGCTGATGGGAACAATGATCATGTCATGTTTTCCTATCCAAGCTTTAAAATCTAAAGAAGATGGTGAAAGATGTTGGATACCACCTAATTTTTCAAATAAGTCCAAAAGGAATTATCTTTAAAGTTGAGAATGAAACTACTAATTTCAGCCGAAACATTCTTTTATCCATGTAGCTGATAGGACCATAAACATTAAAAAGAATAAACTGCAAATTTGACTTAAGACTCTTGACACTAGTACTAATCCAATTGGAACTACAATTAAGATAGCTAAGTGATACCTTCCTAGGATTCCAAAAAACTCCTAAACCACTAGATGCCCTTGCAGATTCTTGGAAGAAGGAGCCCCAAATACCCAACATTTTATCTAGTTTTATTGCTTCATTCTTACTTACCTTAGTTTCTTGAACTATAATAATATATGATTCAAATGATTTGAGATTTTGTTTTACTAACATTTTCTTGCTAGGGGCATTTAGTCCCCTAGCATTCGATGTTGTAATATGCATGCCTCTTTGAGAAGGCACTTCCCTTTCCCAACATTTAGTAGCTGATCAATCTTCTGATATTCTCTATTGAGTCCTTCCACTTCCCTAAGGTCCTTCAATGACCTTCTACCTCTTTTACCCTTTGTCTTGCCATATTTAGGAGAGCTCAAACTTTCTTGGTTCCTCTAAATCCCAAGGTGCTCTGGAACTTTCCCTAAATTTAGATCACTGGTCTTCTTCTAGTCAACCTTCCCTTCTGTATCTATAGATTCTAACTCTCTGATGATCTTATTAATTATACATGGCTGAGAATCCTCTTCAATTTCATTTCCTATCATATTATCCATGTTCTTCCCATTATCTATTACCTTGGGACTGACGACAATAATCTAAGATTGTCTCATAGCATTATCCTCTGCCTCTATACACATCAAATATCCTATGAGATCTTTATAAGAGTAGTTATTACCTACTAATTTAATAATTCTTTGAATTAGTTCTACCTTTTAAGCATCTGTATTGTTGTTGATGTCCTCAAAACCAAATACCTAAACTAATTCATCTATTAGTTTTTCAAGATTCTCATCTCTTGTATCCAGATCAATTAAGTTTTCCTCTAAATTACCTTATTTATTTAAGAATTCTTGCACCTCTTTTGTCAAGGAGCTCTCAGCCTTATAACAATCCACTTTGTTAAGATTATCTACTGGGGTAAATGGAAAACTTCTGATGTCTGATGGAGTCTATTAAAACTTGGAAGACTTGATGAAGCCTTCTTTGCATGGTGCTCTTTCAATAGGTTCCTATATTTGACATTGTTTCAAATTTTATGTAACCTTTGAGGGTGTGAGGGGCTCATTTAACACTAATTTTTCTCCAAATAATAGAAAATTCTCTACATCCTCTATATTAACTTCTATTGGAACCCCTGCATCCTTGTTTTGCTAAGGAAAATTCAACAAACTATCTATATTTTCATTTCCTATGAGAATCATTTGCCTCTCTTTGGTGACTTTGTCAACAACATAATTTGATACCTATTCTTTACTTCTACTGGACTCTAGTGATTTTTGATCCCTTGCATTCCTTCCAAGATTTTCCTACTCTTTATGAGGTACCTTCCCATTTGATGTCATATTTTTGTTATCTTCTGATAATGATATTAGTTCTGCATTATTCTTGGAAGATTCTTGTTTATTTTTCTTGATTATTTTTTATGTTACATCCTTTCTAGTTGATGGATCTGGCCTCTTACTATGCTTAACCACAATAACAAATTTAAGTCTTCCCTTAGATTCTAAAATATCTTCACTACTAGATATGTTTCCACTCCAGAGATCTATTTGAGGTTTGCATTGTTCAAAATTTAGATTAGAGGTTCCAAAATACATGATTGAACCCTTGACTTCTTTCTCTGAGCTCTAAACTTTAGAAATATAGTCTGAAAGTTTGAGGTACATGGTAAGGTTTCAAAGTTTGATTCCTTCCCCTTCACTACCTTTATGATTTATGATATTTTCCCTTCAGATCAATGCACAAAACATTCATATATTTCTCTTTTTGATACCACTTTTCTAATTCCTTGAATAAATTGATTATATTTTGTTTTAATGAGCAATTTAATGTTGTTATAATATTGGAAAGATGAATCTATGCCTAGAAGCTCTCCCAGACCAAACCCTGGCGATTTAAGAATCTCTAAATGATTCAACTCCGAAGGAAGAGACTCAATGTTGACCCAAATAGGGCACATGAAATCTAAACTATCTAATTTAAAATTAGGCTACCAATCAATGAATTTAACAATACGCCCCTTACAGAAACACTCGGATACATCTATAAGTTTTTTTTTAATAGCTTCATCTCTATAATGTAAATAAAGAATAGTGTCTAAAAAATAAGAAATACTTACCTGTGACCCACAATTTTCTCCTAACCAATTGGAGAGAAATAGCATGTCATCCTTAGAATCACACCAAATTTTTAAGATATCATAAATTTTGCAATTGATCTAGGCATCTTTGATTTCTTCATCATGGAGGGAGATGGAAGGAGTTGCATCTATAGACGAAGCTTAAAGTTTAAGAATGCTTTTAGGATTTTTGGAAGCCCTCAAGGAAAAAAGCTTAGAGCAGCAGTGTGGAGGGATATACAAACAAGGTCATCTAGGATCCTTAGGGGATACATTGCCAAATGTAGACGGGGTTGAAAATGAAGAAGAAAATGACCTATCAAACTCAGCAGGAAGAAGAGTTGGCTTACCAAAGTTGGGGTGAGCATATTTTGTAAGGTGAAAAACCCTAAATTGCTCCTCTAGGATTTTGATAGTGAAGAATGACAGTGGGTACTGACTTGACAAATCTAGGGCATGTGATTAGTCTCTTTACATCATTTTAGGAGACCATGATCTATGATATGAATCATTCTGTAAAGGATTCACTCTATGTTTATGATGTTGAATGCTCTCATCTCTATTTTCCAAATTCTCCAAAATGAAGAATTTTTTTGATAATTTGACCTCAAAGCCTAATTTGGATCCATTTTGTGTCTTTCTCAATGATGGTTTGCACCACTTCTTTGAATCTTTTTTGAAATTTTTGCTGATATTTGACCTAGGGTTTGTAGCTTTGAATTGATGTTTGGTATTTTGCTCTTTATTTTTTGCTAATTCACTGTTGATTGCCATTTTTAGCATGCCCTCATTTTATTTGATTTCATTGTATCATTCATCCCAATAAGAAGAATGCAAAAAAATAGTGCAATAAAACATCAAAACTATCTAGAATAGAAGAGGTGTGATTCTTAACAAAATTAAGCACGATGATGTGATATTCACGAGAGAAATTATAGCTTATAAGATGAATTCTTGTTCAAGGAAAGATGATGCATCGGCTAGATTTATCCATGTTGCATACAAAATTTGTGTGGATAAAGTAAAATTAAATATGTGTGTGATTCAAATTAAAACAATGGATATTTGACAATCTTGAATTAATTGAGAAGAAAAAATATGAAGGATTCTGATTTGATTCTTTAATTGCTTATTTTTCTTTCATGTTGTAAAAAGATTCCCAGATACTCCTATGTTAGAATGGAATATAGGAAAGTGTTACATGGAACTAATTATACATTGGTTTAGGAAGTATCTAGAAGAAAAAATGAATCATAAAATCACTTTGATGATGAGGTTGTTTTAGACTGAGATGTAAAAGAGAGCAAGGATTCCTAATTCTATTGTGGAGAAATACAAGAATGAAATTTGTTTTATGGTAGAAACAAATATGACTTGTATCAAGTTTGTAGAGCCTAGGGTAATGTTTATAGAAGTACTTTGATATGAATTGATAGAGGATATGGTTAAGGAATATGAAAAATAAATACTTGACTCAAACTTGGATGAGAAGAGTGATAGATGGGGCACCTATGAGGAAACATTGAGTGAAGTTCAAAAACACATCATGAGAAAGGAAACAAGAAAGAGAGTTGAAAAAATTATTAAAAACATCTTGAAGGCTTCAAATATGACAAAAAAAAAAATTGGTGAGTCAATGCAAAAAGCCTTAGAGATGAAGGCTAGGGGACAAAGTAACATACTATTGGTTAAACTTTTAGATATGGAAGCAACTCCTAGCACCCCTACAATAGAAATTATATTAAAAATTATACCATAAAGTGTACAAGAACCAACACCTATTACCCCTTTAGCATTATTATTGTAAAATATAGTATTAGATGATGGTCCAAATACACAAGTGTAGACTCTACTAGAAAAGGCTACAAGAAGGTTAGTAAGAACCTCTCCATCAATTGCATAGGAAAATTTGACTTAAGCTAAAGAAGAAAAGGACAAGGAAACCCCTAAGAAAGTAAAAGAAGTGAAAGAAATGGAAACATGTCCAATATCCAAGGAGAATCCAAAGATAGAAACATCATACTTAGGAAGGAAGAAGTCAAATAAACCTAAATCTGAACTAGTCAGGACAAGAATGAGAGGAAAAATTCCTTCACCTATAGAAAAATCAAAGGAAGATCATCTTGGGCAAGGAAGTAGTAGCAAGAAAAGGAAATGGAAGCCTAAGATAAGAAATATGAATGAGATGATAATGAATGAAGGCAACTCAACTATGTTGAAACAATTTTATGATAACTATGATGCTAATTATACCTATCATAAAATACATAATTAAGTTTAAGAGTCCCCTAATAAGTCTACATGGTATTTTACCTAAGGAAATGTGTGAAAGGTAAAAAAATTGAGATTAAGGGAAGCATAGGAAGAGAAGAAGTTAAGAGAGGTATGTATTGATAAATGTTGTATTATAGATAGTAATGAACAATTAGAAAAGGTCAAACAAAAGAAAAAGCCAAATGAGAGCTACAAGAATAATGGGTGGAAATTATGTAGAGGTAAGAGAAGAGATTCAAAAGATGATTTATCATTTGATAAGTGGTCTTGATGTCTTACAACCACAAGCACCACTAACAATAGCAGAAGAAGAAGATCAACTATAGCCTAAAATTTTAGTAGTGGATCCAATAGCATAGGAACAATACCAAGATGGTATTATAATGGATACAATGGATGCACCTAAGAAACATAATGATTGCATGACCATTGGAGGAATAAAGATAATTGTAGATACTTTAGTGGTCCATTTAAGGATCAATATAATTTTGATGTTGGCAATTTGGTCAAAGATGATGTAGGAACTTGTGATGAGAAAAAGCAAGTAGATAAGAGTCTAGATAAAAATGGTGTGTACACTGAGGAAGCATGATAGCCTATTCTTTTAACTTGGTCACATGATAGTACATAGAATTTAGTACCTAGTACTAAGAGAATAGAATCTAGTCTACAAAGTAAATGGAAAAATATAGTACAACAAATTACCATAGTAAAAGATACATCAATGAAAACTAAGGAACAAGTTGAAGACAAAGAAGAGAAGAAGGAAGAAAAGGAAATAGAGCACATATAAAAGGATAAAGATCAACTATCAGTACAACCATAGGATGAGAAGAGAGATGAGAAAGCTAGTGAAGACAATAAAATGCAGTAGGTAACTTCTACCAAAGTAGTTGAGAAGAAAACACCTACCACCTCTCAATCACCATTTGAGATTTTGTTGGATAGCATGAAGATGGAAGAAAATTTGGACATTGAGAAATTATGTAAAGTTGTAATATTTTCCATGGGAAAAATTATAGAGAAAACCAATAAGTAGAGCAAGAGTGTACAAAGTACCTTAGAAATGGTAATAAATAGAAATAAAGGCACCATATCTATATAAATCATTGAACAAGATTTGGAGAAGAGAGAAAATAAAGTGGCAGAAACCTTTGACAAAAATCTTTCTACACTTGAGGATGGAACTTCTCTAAAACATCAAGTAGTACATGATGCAAATTTGTTTAGTATAATCTATGGACATATCAAGTATGATCTAACAACATTAGATATTTGCATTAAGGAGTTGAGGATTTATGCTTCTAAAGGAAAATATTTGTATGGAAAATGTGCCTTGGAACATAAATTTACTTAAGACATCTCCATGATAATATAGAATAAGAAAGATAAATTGGAAAACTGGTAAATGAGTTGAAGAAACCATACGCTAAAATTATAGAAATTGAGCAAACAATTGGTATAATTAATGATGAGTTAGGGTCTCTTGAGATGAACATAGAAATAATCTAATCTTGAAGATATTCTCATTACTAAGAGAACACATAACTTGGAAAAGTGATATTAGTTGTTCAAAGGTATTTGGACACATGTTTAGAGGCAAAGAAATCATATGAAAAAAAAATCTATTATGATATTGATGTACCAGAAGTTGTAATTTATGGGTTATGTTCTTTAACTAGTGTAGCAAATGCAGTAAAAGACTCTTGTGAAAAAGAGTTTGGAAACTTGAAGAAGGATTTTGATGACTATATGACACTTCTTATAACCCATATATCATGATGAAATAAAGGTGGAACCACAATTTTGATTTGTATATAATATTTTGATTCACCATTATCATTGATGTCAAAGGGGGAGAGTATTTTATGAAAAATCATAAATCCTATATGCATTGTAAAGTGATATATGAGTTAGAGAATAGTCTCAGGGGGATTATAGTGCATATATGTATAAGATGGTAAGATAAATAAAAAATGATCCACAAATTTTGAAAATTTTGATGGTCATGTGGGATACTTCACAAATTTTACATTTTTTGGAATTTTGACACTCATTCAATTTCTCATATGTTGCCATCAATGCCAAAGGGGAAAATTGTTATAATTTTGGTTGAGGTGATGTGTTAGGGTTTCCATTTATGGAAACATATAGTCTATTTTGAGATAGGAAAATATAAGGATAAGTTAGAAGTACAAAATTAGAAAATTGTGTAAGTCTGGTAAAGAGAAATAGGGTACACTCAACTTATTTTGTTTAGAAAAGTTAGCTAGAGGAACTTGGGAATGTGTGCACTTATTGGAAGATATTAAATACTCAATATGATATGTGGTTAATTATGGTAAATATTTGGCAAGTATAGTTTGAGTTATTATAGATTTACCAGTAATGAATTATCAAGAAAAAATAGAGTTAAAGGCTATATAATGGCATTTTGGTTTAAGAAAATAATTATTTGATAAGGTAGGGATGATATCCTAGACGTTAACCTAATATGGGAAAAAATAATTTAAAATATTTTTCAAAGTATCAAGTAGAAAAGCCAATAGAACAAAGTTTTGGGTATAAAGGTAGAACATTTTGTTAGTGATGTGTGGCAATGTATTGTAATTATATAATGTTTATGTGTGCACTTTATGTGATTGGAATATATGTGAATGAGATGTTAGTACATAGAAGATTATTTGTATGATAAATTTTGAAGGACTACAAAGGACAGATTTGATATTGAAGATATCGACACTATATGAGGTTTTTGTTTCTATCACCATAGATAGCGTTGTAAAGTTGTATATGTATTTTTGAGAAGTAGGATCATCTTGCACTCTTTTGTATTGTAAATAATGACCCCTAACAAGGTTAAAGCCTCTAATAAGGTCTAGCCATGTAATGAGGACATATACACTATATGGATGTAATAGACTCCTAACAGGGTCAATATCTTTCAAGATACTTTGATTAGTCAATAATTTTGTGGGTATGATTTCCATTTGGGTTTTCCCTTGCCCATGGTTTCCCTAGCTAAAAAATAATGGTGTTATGAGTTTCATTGTGTTATGCTTATGTTTACTTTTCATTTTGATCATATATGCACATTTAAAGATTGTTAATTGCATCAATAGTGAGGGAAGATTTTGTGGAACACTGATTTACCTACCCCACTCTTAATATTCCTTATTTATAACATATGTAGTAGTGAAAAAGATCATAGTGCTAACCAAGTCTAACAGTGTCTATCGAGCTCACAGGGCTAACAAATTGGATCTAGTGTTGAGTGAGTCATATAGTGTCAACCAAGTGATCCATTTGCTATCAAGTTTCTCAGAGTTCACCGAGTCACATAGTGTTGACCAAGTTCAAGTTACTTGGAAGTTATTAGTATGGACTGAGCTTAAAATTCAATCGAGTGCCAAATATTTCCAAGTGTTGATAGTGTTTTCCATGTATCAAAACATCACCGAGTTTGTCTTTAGAACCCAAGTTACAGCAATTTGGTTGACCTTGTGGATTATGATGAAACTGGTATTATAGCCAACTCCAGTGAGTTGTAATTTGAATTGGTATATGTGTAATATATTGTATCATATCCAAAGAAGATAAGAAAATTATATGATGAGTAGAAGTGCAAATTGAAGAAGGCTACAAGCAGTATAAGGGACAACAAAGTATTATCTATCACAGTCAGGTGATCATTGTAATACAAGGAATCTCAACCACAAAATCAAAGTTGTAGATGAAAGATCAGCCACTAGTTCATCCTAATAGGTGCATCAATCAAATCCTTTAATAGGGTAGAGTTAATGGTGTTTTCTAAATCTCCCAACTAAGTGCATACTTTATTGTATGTTTGTAAATCCTTTTACAAAGTGGATCTCATAGTCCTTATTGCTCCTAATAGGGTAGGTCACTAGAAGTGGTTAATTGTAAGCCTTAATAGATTAACTTTATATTATAGTACTAAAGCTTATGGGTGTCATCCCCACCCTAGTTTTACTTTATAATTGAAAGGTTTTTGGGTCACAATATCTTTTGTTAAAGTGTTATGAATGGTTTCATTGTTTTCATGTATGTAATTAGATCATAATGTTATATGAAGGATTAATTGGTGAAGTAAGATAAAGTTTTATTGGTTCCTGATTCACCCCTCCCCTCTAAGTAACATTATCTACCTTATATTTCCAACAATTGGTATCAAAGCTAGTTACATTCTCACATCATAAGTTTAATAGCTTAAGAAAAGATCAAAGGCAATGGAGGTATACAAGCTAGATAAGGCTATTGACAATGCAAATTGAGATCTTGAATTGGATATTGGGCAACTAAAGAAAGCAAAGGAGCAACTCTCTCAATCCATAAAAAGAAGGAAAGATCTTGCAATACAAATGAATGACAATCTCTACATTGAAGAAAGAATTGAAGATATATATCCTAAAATAAATTCAAATGAAGTTGATGAAGCAATCAAAGACCTATTAAAAAAGAATTCCAATCTTCAAGAAGAATTTAGAAAGTTGAAAAGAGAACAAGAAAACTAGTTAGTAAGATTGTGTGAAGTTGTGGAAGAAAAAGACAAAGCTAAAGAAGAGATAGAAGAAAAGAACAATGAAATTCAACATTTATCACTTCAGCAAGTAGACTTCATTGATCAGCTCAATAATGCAAAAGAAGAACTTATGAATCTAAGGTCAGAGAATGAAAGACTATAGAATGATCTCAACACTAAAAAGAAAGCCTATGAAAGAATGATAAAATCTCAGGAAAGCATGAATCAATTGAATGAACAAAGTCAGTATAGACACAAAGGAAAATTTGGTATAGGATATACAAAAGAAGGTGAATCATCTCAGTAAGGAGCTCAAAAGAATAAAAGACTGACTTGCAACCATTTTGGTAAGATAGGTCATACATCAAAAAAATGTTGGAGCAATGGAAAAGAAAAATTCAATGGAAAATGTCACAATTGCAATAAGCGTGGTCATAGAGCAAGTGAATGTAAAGAGAAACCTAAGTTTGAAGGTAAATGTCACAATTATAGGTAACAAGGACGGAAATATTTAGAATGAAAACCCAAGCAGTGGAACCCAGTATAACAAATTGTGAAAGAAATATTTGGATGGGATTACAATACATGGTGTAGATGTCACTACTATGTTGAATTTGAGCACATTGTAGAAAACTATGTAAAACATCATATCAAAAAAAGAGAGACACCATAAAAAGATGTTTTATTTGTATATAACTTGGACATCTTGCTAAGAATTGTATGAACACAGGTAAAATTGAAGATGAAAAGAAAGCCAAAGCTAACAACATCAAAAAGAAAATAAGGTAGCAATGGGTACCAAGATCTCCAGAGAATACAAACCAAGATCATGAAGTGAATAACACCCAAGTCAATGAGTTGGGTGGTCCAAACACTTCAACATAGTTCCCTATGAAGATCATTGGAGTTGTGATTTAGAAGAGGAAATCTAACATTAGTTCTAGCCAACAAGAAAGAAAGATCCAAATAAGAATTTAAGATGCAAAAGGATCACCAAGTATGATGGAAAGTAGTAGACATTACCAAGCTAGTTTGGGTCATAAGACCTTATCAAGCAAGTTCGAGATGTATATTGTAGGTGCACATTTTCTATTTCATACCAAGTGATGGTGACTCTATCGAGCTATAGATGTCTCCAAAGCATTAATGAATAAACTAAGTGGAGGATAGCCTATCACTGAGTGAGTATGAAGTACAAAGCATTAATGGAAATTAAAAGATGGAAATTTGTTAAAAGAAAGAAATCAAAGGCATTGTTTCACCACAAATTTCCAAAGCTAGTTGAGAAGAGAAAATTCAAAACCCTATGAGAAATTTGAGTATTTGTTGTTGAATATTTATGAAGTGTTCAGTAAACCCTATTGAGAAATGGTATCTTCTAGAAGTGAAAACAAGAAAGGGTCAATGTTGGTTTGAGGAGTCAACTATAAGGCACCAAACTTTAAATTGAGTCCAGTAATTGTAGAAGTGCTTGACCCAACTAGTGTGCAATCAAAAATTCCACCTAAGGTATTACTCATGCACAAAATTTGTTGTGTTTATCATTGCTCAACCCAAGAACTTAGAACCCTAGAAATGAATGAAGCATTTATGGAATTATGTGTGGATGGCACATTGAAACCCAAGCATCAGCATTTGGAAACCAAGGGCTTGACTGATATCTCTCATATGCCAAGAGACTTTGAGGTCAAATGGCTGATCATTAAACATAAGCTTTAGAGTTCAAGAAGATTAAATAGTGTATCATGTGAATCTATCAATCTCATTTACAAGGTTGTGAAGAATAACCTATCCTTTGACCTTGTTGAGTTTCTGTTGAATCAATTCAAAAAGAATATAGAGAGCATAAAAGGATCAAAGAATAATCCATGTAAGTTTTGATCTCTTCTAACATGTTTATTCTTCTTTACTCAAAAAATTATCCCTTCCAAAGGTATAGTAGTATGAAGGAAAGGTGTTCCTATTTTGAATCAAATTAATGAGTATATAGTAGAGATGGGTGAAAATTTTGAAAGTATCATGGATAACTACTTTGAAACATTCAAGGAAAGGATGAATAATAGATACAGGATTCCCTAGAAACTTATTGAAGATTACAAGGATGATATATGTTTCATGGTGGATTATGACAAAGTGTACCTTCAAGTAGTCAGACCTAGAGTGGCATGGGGTAAGCCTCTAGAGTATGAGGTTAACATTGATCACACCAAGGATATCATAGAGGCTCTTCTGAATGAGCCTGTGGATCCCAAAGCTACATAATTCAGTACATATGATGAACCTAAAGCAAGAATAGAGCTTGAGATTAAGTTACCTCAAGCAGTCAATAAAGGAAGGAAAAGAGTAAACAAGATACTAAAAGGCACTAAGAAAGAAGAATCCCCTCTAATTCTTATCGAGGGGAAAGGTGATGATATTAAAGAAGATGATGTAAAGGATGAAGAAGAAGAAGAAAAATATGAGGAAGAAGAGCCTCTTAGGAAGAAAGAAAAGCTTATCATAACTAGACCTATCAAGTCATCCCCTATTGTGTTCACTACAAGGACACCCAAGTCAAGAAATAAATTGAAGTTAGGTGAAGATGAAGCAGAGAAAATAATATTCAAGAGATCTCCACCTACACTTTAGGAAAGGTTAAAGAAAATTGAAGAAGGAGCTAGCATGGAAAATTTTTAATTCCTCAAGTATGAGACAAGGAATGAGGATGAGAAAAGATAGATTAAGGATGTTGTCATGAACAAGCTAGGAAGATGGAAGTACTCTCTAGATGAGCTTGCACAAAAAATCCTAATGAACTTATGTAGGTAATAAATCCAAGATGATAAAATGCACAAAATATTGTTAAGGATATCTATGAAGAGACCATGAGGCAACTAATTCCAAAACTTAGTAATAAGGAGGTGAAAGAATCAATGAAGAAAAATGAGAAAAAGTTCACTCTCAAGATGAACACATGTATGATATTGTTAAAAGACATTGAATATGTAGTGAAGGCAACAATAACTACATGGAAAAACATTTATAAGTTGCATCAACCTAGTGACTTTATTGTTCATGTTGATGATAAAGATGATGAGGAAGAGGGCATAGAAATAAAAGATGATGAACTTGATGATGTTAATCTAGATGATGAGGAGGAAGAATAGGAAGCTATTGGAGGAAATATTCCAAAGATACAATGTATTGAGGAAACTAATGTAGAGAAAAATGTATCAGTAGTCATGGCCTCATTTCCTCACTCTCTGAGCACAGCCTTAGTGCAATCTAGCTCAGAGATAGCTTCTACTAAGTTGGTTGTCGATAATATTGCTACACCAAGAACCCAACCAAGATTTGAATCTATTCAACTAAATGTTACAATGATAGAAGTGCCTAGCACTTCATCTATCAAGCATCAAGGTCCTCCATCATCAAGCTTGACCAAGTAGCAACAAGGTATTCATGTAGTTAGTTTTGTTTCAACTTTTATTGCTAGTCCATTATTTTCAACTATTACTTCTATTCCAAATTTATCTATAGAAAGTACAATGACAATTGAGAAAGAGTCTCAACTAAGTACTAAAGTCCTAGACAAGGGGAAACAAATTGTTTACACCATTTTGAAAGAAAAGGGAAAAGAAAACTAAATGGTTGGTCTCCATGAGGATATAGTTATTCCAAATTGTGATATCTCTACTCTCACTCCTAATCAAATGAACATCATGGGTGAATTACTAAAGAAGAGAGCTAATAAGTAGAATCTTAGAGAAGAAAAGAAGAAAGAAAACCACATTTTTGAAGACATAAAGAGCATATTTGTTGATGCTATAAGTATTGAGGTTGATGGCACTCAACCTATTTTGGATCAATTAGTAGATATTGTTGACAAATTCAATAAAGACTTGAATGGATAGGAGAAGCTACTTCAGAGAGAAAAAAGGAAGTTTGAGAATAGAGTGTTAGAACAAGTTTCACAAAGAATTGCAATGGACCAAGTAGAGTTAGCTACTATTCTTGGTACACTAGAAACATCTATTAAAAATTTTGTATTATTATTTTTCAAGTGACACATCTATCTGTACTAGGGATGTCAAGGAGAAATTGTCCAAGATAGATGAAGACATGAAGGCAAGTGCACACCAACTATCATTTGACCCAAGCCATAGTTCTACACATTATTCAAAGATTAGATATCTAACAAACTTATAGGTAGAATTACTGAAGGAAGAATTCAGGATCAGGGTCACACTTGCAAGAGTCTAAGGCATGATTCTTCAAAACATGGATGCATTGTAGAAACATTTTGTACATGCAAAGGCACTTATCCATGATAACAATTTCTCCATAGTTGGTCACATGATGGAATCATCAGTAGAAGTGTAGATTGCATTACATGCAAGAAAGGTGTTACAAGAAAATTGGGACAAGACAATGCTACTTATTTTGAAGGTACATTCTAAATTATTATCACATTTTGGTATTAACATATAGTTATTATACACCTTGGGCATTTATGTCAAAAAGGGGGAGTAGTGTATATAGTATGTAAAGGGGGAGAAGTATATATACTATGTATGTATATAAGGGAGATATATGTATGGGGAAGTAGTATAGTGATGAATATAAGAAGAAAATACTTTTATAAAAGCAATTTTGAAAAATCAAAAAAAAAAATGTTACCGAGCCATAGTAAATGGAAGTCAAAACTGAGTTGAAGTCACAAAATGAAGGCAAAGGAAGTTTTAACTTACAATTTTGAATGATCAATTTTTTTTTATAAGTATTTTTCTCACTAATACCAAAGGGGGAGATTGTTGACATAAAGGTCAATATGTATATTAGTGACTCAATACTTAGTCAATTGGCTACATTGCTACCAAGCTCTATAGTTGATACCAAGCTTATCATTTAGTTTGTAGTGCTAACTAAGGGAGTCAATTGTTCCAAAGCTAAGTAGTCAAAACATAGTGCCTACTAAGCACTTGAGTCAATTTTTAGTGTTTATTGAGCTACACAGTGTTTACTGACCTTCACAAGCAAAGTTTAGTGCAAACAAGCATAGTAGAGGCTATCAAGTCAATCAATGGAAGTGAAGATCATAGTGTTAACTAAGATCGATAGTATTAACCAAGTCCAATAGTGTCTACCAAGTTCACCAGGTTAAAAAAGTGGATCTAGTATTGACTGATTCATATAGTGTCAACCGAGTGATCTTGTTGCTACCAAGTTTGTCAAAGATCACCGAGTCATACAATGTTGATTGAGTTCAAGCTACTTGGAAGTGATTAGTATGGACCAAGCTTCAAGTTCAATAGAGTACCAAAGATTTTTGAGAATTGACATTATTTTTTTTGTATCAAAACATCACCAAGTTTGTCTTTAGAACTCGAGTTATAGTAGTTTGGCCAATATTGTGGATTATGATGAAATTGGTATTGTAGTCAGCTCTAGTGAGTTGTAATTTGGATTGGCATATATTTAATACATTGTATCATATCCAAAGAAGATAAGAAAAGTCTATGATGAGTAGAAGTGAAAATTGAAGAAGGCTACAAGTAGTATAAGGGACAGAAAATTATTATGTTAGGTGATCATTGTAATACAAGGAGCCTCAACCACAAAATCAAAGTTGCAGATCAGAGATCAGCCACTAGTTCATCCTAACAAGTGCATCAATCAAATCCTTTAATAGAGTAGACTTAATAATCTTTGCTAAATCTCCTAACTGAGTGCATACTTCATTTTATGTTTGTAAATCCTTTTACAAGGTGGACCTCATAGTCCTAATTGCTCCTAACAGGGTGGATCACTAGAAGTGGTCAATTATAAGCCTTAATAGGTTAACTTTATACTATAGTATTAAAGCTTGTGGTAATCATCCTCACCCCAATTTAACTTTATAATTGGAAGGTTTTCAGGTCACCATATCTTGTTTAAAGTAGTATGAATCTTTTCATTCTTTTCATGCATGCAATTAGATCAAAATATTATATGAAGGATTAACTAGTGAAGTAAGATAAATTTGTATTGGTTCATGATTCATCCCTCCCCTCTCAATAACCTTTCCTACCTTATATTTCAAATAAGAATATGTCATTTTTATACTTCTCCACCATTGATGGAGAGATTATGTTTCTTTTTTCCATCCTTTCTTGAAATTTCTTCATCATTCTGGAGATATCTTAAATCATCCTTTCCTCTTGTTTGGTTCTATAATGTTGAGTAATCATCCTTATAGTGCATTTATTGCTATTTCATTCTCCTTAAAGTATATTAGGAAATTTTCTTGTGGCTTGGAAGAACAAGTGTGTTAGTAGTGATTCAAATATATGTATTGTGTCTTTTTACTTTTTCAATTTCACTATGTTATCTAGCATTTGGTGCTTGACTATTTCACACATGTTAACCTTCTTCCTTTCAACTATCATCAAATAAGTAGCATGTAAGAATCCAGTTGGCACTAAATTCAATCTAGAAATATGGTTCAACTAATATCCAATTATCTTACTTATAATTCTAACATTAGTAGTTATAATAAGGTCAACGTTCATGTTCCTTCCATATAATTTTGACTTAAGGATTGTCTAAATGCATTTCTTCACATTATTTTCATTAATAGGAGTATAGCCTTCATCATTAAGGCCAGTAACCTTGTGAACTAGGTCATTATCTATCATTAGTGGAATGTCTCTAGCCAAAAACATACACTCATGAACTCTGCTTAATATAATTCTGCTCCACTCATGGTTATCAAATTATGTATGAAACATGTGCTTAGCTAAGTCTAGTTAATTTAGGTGTACATACTCTTTCTTTAGGGATTAATATCCATTGCATATAATGTTCAATTCATTGTGAATATCACTATATTCTATGCTCTCAAATTTTCAATGAACATATGATCTTACGCCTTCAACATATAACATGTTAGGTGGAATTTGGTGAAATTCTCCTAAGGGGTCATCAACTAAGGATACAAATAGATGCTTCTTAAATTTATATTATGGCCTCTCACTAACATCACATACTATGGGATTATCCATTATACCAACTTGAATGCTCAAAAATTGGATTGAGAATTTGTAAAATACCTAGTTTACACATATTTAGGGCTTTTTGAACTTTGCACTTGCAAATCCCTTTAAATTTCCTTAACTCACTATCAATTCTTTTTTGAAAGCTTCTTAACTCTTCACATAGTATAACAATTCCCACAATCATTCTCTTATAACTTATATCTTACCATAATGATCTCTGCATTAATTGTGCAACTACTCAATCTGTAAAATTTTTACTCTGTTAACTAGTAGACTATTTCTTATTCATACTACTTCATACAATTTCTAAAATACTTGTGCTCCTAACTAGGGCTTCCTTTTAATTTTCTCAACCTTCTATTAAGCTTGGAACATCTAACTTGACCTCTACCTTATGTTCCATCTTTCTGATGCGATGTCTTCAATAGGAAATTATTTAATTCAAGTAAGATGAATCACATACTATGGTTGATTTCAATCTCTCATTAGGTGCATCAAAATACTACTCTTCTAAAACTATATGTGAAATTTCTAGATCATTTTCCTTCACAAACACTTCCTTAAATTCTTCAACATGCTCTTTAAGTGCCTCCTTCTAACTATTATTCCTACTATTATCATTTCTTCTGCCATTTTGGTTATTGTTCCTTCTATAGTTTGGATTCCTTTTTTCAATTCTTAAAAATCTTACTATATGTCCAAAGCTATTGTATAACTGGCATACTATTGTATTCTTTCTCTAATTAGGTCCACTCTGATTATCTAGTGCTTTGCAATTCCTCACTATATGTCCAAAGTTTTTACACTTATAGCACACATTGTTCCTTAGTGTTTCATTAGTTCTTTCTCCATCATTGGATCTACTTGAGGATCTCCTTCTTTCATTACCTACAAGGTTAGTATCCCTAAACATTCTACTATTTTTATTATTACTATCAAACTTAGGTTTCTTACAATTAACTGCTTTATTCCCAAAACCATGACAATTATAACAATAAAAAATAGTAATAGGTTTAAAAGACTTACCTATGCAATCTCTCTTCGTATGACCAATTTCATTTCATATCAAACATCTACCTCTGAATTCATGTCTAACTTCCTTAGGTGGTTCAACTTTCTCTATTTATTTTGGCTCATCACATTTCTCAGGATGATTTACTTGCTCAACTTCTTTAGATACTTATGTAGACTTGCTTGGTTTAATCCTATTCTTATCATTCTTCTTAGATTTATGGGTTTCAACAATTGGATATGTTTCCTTCCTAACTTTAGTTTTCTTTGCTAATTTTTCTCCAATAAGATATCCAAGACCTATTTTATCATAAGACAATCTCTGATAGAATAATTGTTCATCAATTTTCTCACTACTAGAATATAAGTTTTCTAACTTTTACTTATCCTGGGTCAACTCTCCTTTCACAATGATATTGTAATTTTCTAATTCTCCATGCTCTATTTTGATAGAATATAATTTAGATGTTACTTGAGTCAGATGGGATCTAAGATCTGTATTCTCATATTTCATATCTAAATCAAACTTTCTATCACATTCCTTAAACTCAGTTTTAGTTCAACAATCTTCAACTCATGTTTTAAAATTTCATTTTCTTTCTTAAGGGTTGCTACCTCATCACTATCACTAGTCTACTCTTTGGGTTCTATTCTAGATTTGAGATAATCAATTGTATCTTTCAGTTTAACAATGTAATCTTTTGCATCTTCATACCTTTCTTTTAGGTTGTCTCTTTCTTTTGTAAGAAGATCAATTTTCTCAAGGGCTTCTTCAAGATTCCTCTTTGACTATTCCATACACATAGGGATCTTACTCAAGTTGTCAATCCTCTTTTGAGTAACTGATATATGATACCAATTATTAGAAATGGATAATACTAAGAGGTGGATGAATTAGTATTCTACAAACTTTTTCCCACAACAAAATATTATTTATTACTTTATAATATGCATGTAAAAGTAAACCAAAAATGTTCAATAATATATAAATCCATACACAAAGAGAACTCATAACACCATATTTTGCTAGCTAGAGAAACCTTGACCAAGGGAAAACCCTGATGGGGATGGTACCCAAAAAATTATCCACCAAACAAAATAATCTTGTTAAGGATATTGACCATGTTAGGAGTCTATGAATTACATATAGTGTCTTGGTCTTTGTTAGAGGAATAGGCACTATTAAAAGAATCAATCTTGTTAGAAGTTCCTTAAACCTTATTAGGAGTTGGTAATATAATTACAACTATATGCAAGAAGAGCCCACTGCCCTAACATGCAATTATACAATATAGTTCATTTACACAAAATGATGATAGATACAAAAGCCTCTTATTGTCGATTTTTGTACTTCACATACCTATAATATTTCATCAAAATTTTCATCAATGGCCTTCACATAAGTTAGCATAACTTATGCATAGTTTGTATACTTACACACCACTTCACAAGTTATGATATCTTACATATACCCTTCGTTTTACAAAATTATTGACCAGTTGGCCTTAATGATTTTACACATTAGGCTAAATACAAAATTAGCTTGTGTTAACTTAAGGTCAATATCTAGGATGTCATCCTAATTAGTTAATTAATTATTTCATGAGAAAAATAATTTGTTAACCATTTATTTCCTTTTCTGTGGTGTGTTATGTTTTGTTCTATTCACTGCCCTTACTAGTGTTTGACCTTTAACTTGATATGTACTTATGTACTTATTTGCACACTTAGGTGTATCATTAGGACACTCTATTCTACCTATCCCTAACTATGAACATGCCAATTTTTACTATAGACTTCACAATATCAAAATTACCTCTATAGTGATGTTAAATTGTCTAACACTTAGACAATTTTCTATCTCTAAACATATGGTCTTCAATTGTACAACTTATCATCACTTCAAAGATATATGTTTCCATAAATGACAACCCTTTGTCCAACCTGCTCAGACATATTACCAACACAATGATCAATGAGTTTGCAACCTCATCTAGATTTTCTTCAGCTACTTCACTTTTGATAAGTAGAATATAATTTCCACAGCAAGTCAAATTGTGATGTTGCTATCAGGATTTAATTGTGTGATTTTGAGTCAAACTCATTGACCCATGTTTCGTGAGTAGTGATTCAACATGAATCAATATCTCATGAGGATAAATGTAACACCTAACACTCATTGGATCTAGGTGATGCTCATAGGGATGAAGCACTAGGACTTCTCAGGAGATCACCCATCCTAGTACTACTCCAGCCTGAGTGTGCTTAACTACAAAATTTCCTCGATGGTTAAATCCAAAGCTGAAACCCCATTTTCAAAACCTTCACCAAGTCTTGTGCCTTATGAACTATTCATTAGAAACCCTCCTAAGCTCATTAGTTAATAAGTAGAAGATAATTTCCACAACAAGTCAAATTGTGATATCTCTATCAAGATTTAATTGTGTGATTTTGAGTCAAACTCATTGACCCATATTTCATTAGTAGTGATTCAACATGAATATATCTCTCATGAGAATAAATGGAAAACTTAGATTCATTAGATCTAGGTGATGCTCATAGGGGTGAGGCACTAGGACTTCCTGAGAGGTCACCTATCCCAATACTACTCCATCTTGATCGTGCTTAACTACTAAGTTTCCTCAATGGTTAAACCCAAAGCTTGAAACCCCATTTGTAAAACCTTTACCAAGTGTTGTACCTTATGAACCATTCATTAGAAAGCCCTTAAGTTCATCAATTGGAAATCATCTACTACTTATAAATTAATGAGCTTAAGGGGCTTCTTAATGAATTTTTCATAAGGCACAACCCTTAGTGAAGGTTTTTCAAATGGGGTTGCAAGCTCTAGGCTTAACCATTAAGGAAACTTTATAGTTAAGCATGCTCAGGATGGAGTAGTATTGGGATGGGTGACTTCCTGAGAAGTCTCAATGCTTCACCCTAGTGAGCATCACCTAGATCCAATGAGTTCTAAGCATTCCATTTATTCTCATGAGATATGGATTCATGTTGAATCACTACTCATGAAACATGAGTCAATGATTTTGACTCAAAATCACATAGTTAAATCCTAATATCAATATCACAATTTGACTTCTTATGGAAATTATCTCCTACTTATCAATTGATGAGCTTAAAGGGCTTGGTGAAGGTTTTTCAAATGGGGTTTCAAGCTTTTGGTTTAACCATCAATGAAACTTTTTAGTTAAGCATGCTCAAGCTAGAGTAGTAATGGGATGGATGACCTCCTAGGAAGCCTCAATGCTTAACCCCTATGAGAATCACCTAGATTGAATGAGTGCTAAGTGTTCCATTTATTCTCATGATAGATCAATTCATTTTGAATCACTACTCATGGAACATGGGTCAATGAGTTTGACTCAAAATCACACAGTTAAATCTTGATAGCAATATCACAATTTGACTTGATGTGGAAATCATCTTGTACTTATCAATTAATGAGCTTAAGGGGATTTCTAATGAATGGTTCTTAAGGCACAAACTTGATGAAGGTTTTTCAAATGGAGTTTCAAGCTTTGGGTTTAATAATTGAGGAAACTTTGTAGTTAAGTGCACTCAAGCTGGAGTAGTACTAGGATTGACGACCTCCCAAGAAGTCCTGGTGCTTCACCCTTGTTAGCGTCACCTAGATCCAATAACTTGTAAGTGTTACATTTATTCTCATGAGAGATAAGTTCATGTTGAATCACTACTCATGAAACATGGGTCAATGAGGTTGACTCAAAATCACACAGTTAAATCCTCATAGCAATATCATAACTTGACTTGCTGTGGAAATTATCTCCTACTTATCAATTAATGAGATTAAGGGACTTTCTAATGAATGGTTCATAATGCACAACACTTAGTGAAGGGTTTTTTAATGGGGTTTTAAGATTTTTATTTTTAACCATCAAGGAAACTCTTTAGTTAAGTGCGCTTAGGTTGGAGTAGTACTAGGATGGGTGACCTCCCAAGAAGTCCTTGTGCTTCACCCCTATGAGCATCACCTAGATCTAATGAGTTCTCAGCATTATAATTATTCTCATGAGAGATGAATTCATGTTGAATCATTACTCATGAAACATGGGTCAATGAGTTTGACTCAAAATCACATAGTTAAATCTTGATAGCAATATCACAATTTGACTTGCTATGGAAATTATCTCCTACTTATCAATTGATGAGCTTAAGGGGCTTTCTAATGAATGGTTCATAAGGCATAGCACTTGGTAAAAAGATTTTTTCAAATGGGTTTGTAATATTCTGGTTTAACCATCAATCAAACTTTGTAGTTAAGTGTACTTAGGGTGGAGTATTACTGGAATGGGTGACCTCCCAAGAAGTCTCGGTGCTTCACCCATGTGAGCATCACCTAGATCCAATGAGTTTTTAGTGTTACATTTATTGTCATGATAGATGGATTCATGTTGAATCACTACTCATGAAACATGGGTCAATGAGTTTGACTCAAAATCACATAGTTAAATCCCAATAGCAATATCACCACTTCACTTTTATTATTCCATTAAGTGGTGAAGTTTGATTATGCTCTTGTTTTTCCTCTGAGCCTTTAGTTTCTCATCAAACTTATATGAGTTGTCATTGGATCTTCTCAAATTTTCATTTCACTCATTCATGCTTCTCATCTCCTCTGTGGGCTTGAACACTTTCTCAGTCACTCCCATAAACTATTCCATATTAGGTTGGTTTCTCTCCTTCATCTTCTACTCATCCTTTCTCCTTTCTTCTATTTCATCCTCAACCCTAGCTAAGATGGTAGCATCTCACTCAACTTGAGCTCTAATAACCTCTTCAGCTAGCTTTTCCTTTTTTTTTCTCAACTAAGAGATGGTTTCTTTAATGGGTCCCTTTTAGTCATTAAGTCAAATATGGCTTCTTCTAACTCCTCCAGATTGTTATGCTCCTCTAAATGTTCAATAAACTCTTGAATCTTTCTGATCTTTTTTGTCAATTTTTTCCTTTTCCATCTTTTCCCTCTTATTCATGGTCTTCCTAAGTTTTTCCTTCAGGCCCTCAATAGTGTCTAGAGCTTCTTCTAGCTATCTTCTCAATCATGCCATTGGATCTTCCATCAAGTTGTTAAACTTATTGCAACAAGGATCTAGGTTTTGATACCAATTGTTGGTACCAATTGGTACTAGGAGGGGTAGTGAATTAGTACCATCTCCAAATCTAGTTACTCTTCTAATTGCTCTAACTATAATTTTTATAATCTACTTGATAGCTAACACCAAGCCAAAATTAGTCAAGTAAAAAAATGTAATTTCATGCATAAAGACATTCATCAAGTTGACACAGAGATTTTTGTACATGAAAACCCTTGGTTAAAGGGTGAAAACCATTGTAGGGATAATATACCAACTAGTCCTTATAATATAGGTGAAGTCTTTCCCTTTTAGGAGCTACAAATGTTCCTTTTGGAATCGCATCCTATTAGGGGTTCCTATAACCTATCAAGGTTACACAAGTCTATGAAAGCTACCTTGTTAGAGGATTTAGAAATCTTTTTCTAAAAGACACCTTGTTAGAGGATTTTGCAATGAGTTTACTATCAAATCTTTCCCTATTAGGGGCTAAAAATATATGCAATAGTAAGAAAGTAATTTAAGGTATATAGTTGAAGTGTGGCATTGGCTTTCCTTGTAGATCTTTGTTTTGTACCTTTAGAGATGCATTGAACTCTTTGTTCACTTGGTGAGTTCTTTCTTCTCATATCTCCCCTTAGTTGTTTGCAATAACCCATCATTATATTCTTTTTCATTGTAGAATATTTTTTCATTGATCTCTACTCTATGTTCTACTACCCACTATTCATCCTCACTTGCCTCTACTCTTCAACAATAACCTTCTCTTTTTGCTTCAATTAATTATATTCATTCTATGATATTAGGGCACAATTACCCATAACCAAATTATCCTGCTCATTTTTTAATTTAAATTTTGAATTCTATGCCTCATCTATTCATAGGAAACCCATGACCCCTATACCTTTGGGTATAAATTGGTGGCCCTACCAATTTGTCTCTAAGCCAATGGTAGCCTTTATCCTTGCTTGATTTTGATATTTTTCTCTTTTTTTCTGTCATATTCACTCTTCCCATTACTCTCATTACATCAATGGTGACTCACCTCATTGATGACCTAAATCAACTATCTTGCATTTGTGTCTACCTATGTTGGCATGGTGTGTATAAGTGAATATTGGTTTTCTCTTCTACTAGCAATCTCAACATCTTGTGCAGTCTTCCTCCTTCAAATAGTTATCAAATGATTTTGCCTATCAATGACTTTTTCCATCAATGACATCACTCTTATAACCTTTATTTGAAAGATACTTGTAAGGTCAACACTCTTGTATCTATGATCCACAAGATCATACAAACAAGTCCCTCTTGTATTAGGAGTAATATTCCCTAAAACCAACCCATAGACAAAAAAGTAGACTCAACTCACTGGTGTTACACCAAGGTGAATATCTAATGCTAATTAATTAAATAGGCATAACCCATGGTCCTACTATAATTTATTTCTATTTTTTGGTACCACCTATACTGACATCTCTCCCCTAGATGGGAAATTGGAAGATTTGATATATATCCTTCAAGATAACTATCATCTACCCTGTCAAGAGGTGGAACATAGTTTCCTTTGAATGCAACCTCTTGCATAATGTTGTAACCATAGCCATATAGGTCTCCCTATATAACATTTTTGATAATTAACATAAGTTGATAATGTTAACCAGACCCTAGTTTGTTAGTATAAACTACTTTGTAACTCATAATATTGTTATATATTGCTCCCTAGATGTAAGTCTATCCATGGACCATTGTATCCTATCAAACCAAGTTTTTTAAGCATTTAGTCAATCACAAACTATTCTAAACCATACCATTGATTCCCCTTAACCTTAGTCCCCTATTTAACCTAGGTTCAACCCTAAAACCCATGTTCTCATTGGGTAGTCTCAGCATTCTCGTGAACCCTTTAATTCCCAAACTCTCACATGCATAGGATTTCCAACCCTAACCCAAACCCTCCTAATAATAGAAATATGATCCTCTAAAGACCCTAAACTTACCCCATGGCCCTGTGGGATTGCATAATTTCCCCTAACCTAGCATATTTTCTATGGGAATATGTTCCCATAAGAAACTCTTGGTGGTAATGCACTCCTACAAAATCTCCGTTGAATATTCCCCAAATCACATTCCCATAAAAAACTCCTACCAAACTTATTTGATCAACCTAATTCTTTGACATTTTTATGGGATCACAGTCTTGTAGGTACTAAAGTTAATCTTGCAAATCCTAAACCTATATGATGGCTAAATCTAAGCCTACAACTAGAAATAAAAACAATAACTATAATGGAAAAGTAGATTTCAAGGTCCTACATGTTTATCCATAGCTTGGTGCTACCATATATTCCTCATGATATTGATTTGATATCTTGGTCATTCTCCTTAGACATTTCCACATTCTCTATCATATATCAAATTAGAAAGGGTTCTATAGACTTAAATGTGTGTAAATGAGTCCCTTTCTAGCCCTCTAGGCCTTTATGTAGGACCCCTCTGAAGCCCTTATTCTCTATTATGCCTCTTGGGTGACCCCTTTTATACTCCACAGTTAATTTTGCATCATGATTTTAATTTTAACCAAAAATGAGGCTTAACCCTCAGGAGTCCAAATAGAAAACCTAGACATCTATCCAGCAAGCCATGATAAGGACTATAATAAGTTTGATTATTTGATTGATAGATAAGGTAGATAGCATATGATGCTAGATATAGGAAGAAGAGATGCCCCTAGTGATGAGATTCCCCTACTAATGATGACTATGAATTTTCATCAAGTCAATTTGAAAGAAAACTATGAAGCAAGATTTGATTGATGAAATAATGTAATCATCATGCCCCCTCAAGAGAAAAATTGAGAGATGACAAGTCAAAATTGTAGACACCTAAATCCTTTAGAAAATAAAGTATTTTTATTTTCTAAAAAAATTCTTGATAACATCATCATTTATTAATTATTTATTTATTTTATTTATTTATTTATTTTTATGCCATTAAATCCCTTTATCTTAATTTAAAATATTTAATTAAGGAATCCCTCCCAAAAATGTTTAAATCTTATTTAAACATTATTTCCTTATTTATTAATTATTTAATTAATAAATTGACCAAAAACCCAAAATAAATAAATAAATTATTTTTTGCCCAAAACTTGGCCAATTTCCTTAAGACCACTAACCTCTTCCAAAATCTTATAATCCTTCTTTAATTTTGATTAAATGCTAATCCCATCATTTCCTACCCCTAATCCCAACTCAAAATATTTAATTAAGATTAAATATTAATCCTCATGTTTATTAAAAAAAAATTAATAAATATCTCCTCAACCCAAACCCTTGAAATAAATAAAACTTTATTTATTTCCTAAAAATCTAATTTATCCTCATCCTAAGAAGTTCTAGACTCTTCTAGAAAGTCTTCATCCTCATCCTAGGAAGTTCTAGACTATTCTAGAAAGTCTTTATCCTCATCTAAAGTCTAGACTCTTCTAGAAGATGTCTTTAAACGTAATCCTAATCCCCTCCTAACCTTGTCACATTTCCTAAACATGGCTTAAGACTTACTAACCCAAGCCAAAGTTAACAAATATCTCCTTCTTCACCACCTTCATTAAATGCCATCCACTTGCCTATCCCTAAGCTAATCCTAAACCATCCTAATCCATCCTCTAATCATTTGCACAATCCTAAGAAAGCTTAAAACCTTCCTAATCAAGCCCAAGTCAAAATTCCTCTCATCTCCCTCAAAATATCCCAACCATAAAACTTTATGAAGCCCACTAGGCCATAAATGACTCTTCCAAGCCCTTTCATTGCTCTTACAAGCCATTATGAGGATCTTTATGAAGATCTTATCCCTTGAGCCTCCTTTGTTGACTCATCCTTCCCCTTTCCTCCATCCTCTCACCCTATGACATGTTTCACTCCTTGATTGGCTATAAGGAAGCACAATCCATGTGCTCTCCTCTCATGCAATCTCAGCTTTCCATAAGCTTTTTCCCATCCTTGCATCCTAGCCCTTGATCCCTCAAGCCCTTTGCCTATTTAAGGAATCCTCTCCCAAGCCATTTTAATACAATCCATGAAGTAAAGTCATAATGCCATTTTAAGAAGCCATTTTACATCAAAACCATACACTCACACCCAAATTCCAACTCTATTTAAAGCCCTTTTTGAAGCATAAGCTTGACCATACATCCTATCTATTTAGACAAAGCCACTCAACAAGAGAGCTTCTCATTGAGAGAGCCCATTAATGGCTCATATTCTCAATTGAGAGATCATCTTAGTCTATCTTGAAGTTTATGAATTTTTTTTAGTTTGTAGAAGCTTTATTTAAATTTTGTTTCTATTAGCATACTAACATTGCTCATATACATTTTGGCACGCCCGGTGGGACCCTGCATGGGTCATCTTCATTAGCTTTTTTAGTCAAGTTTTGTATGCCATTTGCTAATTTTTGGCTAATTTTTCTTATTTTTGTGATTGGTAGGATTGTATAAATTGGTTTTTTAGGTCCACATGAGCATGAAGAAGACAAAGGAACTCATAGTTTACCTCATAGTGTTTGCAAATTTTTCAAGCTTATAAGTGGACAAAGCACTTGGGATTCTTCTTCCTCTTCTTGTCTATATTCTTCATATTCCATCTACTTCTTCTTCTTCTTCTTCTTGTGGGAGATCTTGGCCATTTATTTTTAAGGAAGAAAAATCATACACACTTCTTTTTAGTACTTAAAATGAACCCCCAAATCATACTTAAATCCATTAAAAACTAAAAATTTACAAAAAAAATCTTTTAACAAGTGAAACTAAACCAATCCAATCATTTGCATCCTTGCAACATCAAGGTTTTAGATGCCTTCATGCAAAGTTAGGAACACTTCATTTTTGAGAATTTAAAAAGAACTTCAAGTTTCCATTTCAAAAGGGTCAAAATCAACACTAAGTGCACACTAAAATCTAAATCAAACTCAAAGCATCAATCAAGGATAAAATGAACCTCATTTCCAAATATTTTAAAGTTCTTTTAAAAATCTCATGAAAACTAAGAGTTCTAAATGGTTGCCAAAATTGTCCTAAAAGCTTTGTTATTTGTTCCAAACAAATGTCTTGTTGCAAAATCTTGAATGTTTCTTAGGTTTTTCATGCATCAAAACAATCTAGGAATATCATTTTTTGGCTTAAAACATGCAAACTAGAACACAAAATCTTGAATGAAAACCAAAGTCCAAAGAAGTCATTTTTACTTTTGAGTCAAATAAAATCTTGAATACTCAAAGGAAAAAACATGAATATTTAATCACTTGTCTTTGAATCCATGTTGCTAAAATCACTCTTGAGTGCCATGGATTAAAATCAAGTTTTTTTTATTTTTATGAATGCATAATTAAAACAAAAAATCCAATCTTGAATGCAAAAGGTCAATTAATCATTACAATATCTCACACTTCATCTTTTGGGACATAAAAAGAATCTACATTTTAGAAACTTTCTACATTATAAAAACAAATAAAGACACTTTGAGTGAATTTGATGTTGGACTCACCCTCTTTAATCACCCATCATTCTAACCATTGGTTGCAATATCAGTACCATATATGGGGATGGGTCTACCTAAGAAGGTGTTAAGTGCTCCAAAAAAATAAAACTCCACTCACTTGAGTTTTTATTGGTTTTTCTAAGTTAAAAAATTTCTTGAATGAACATTAGTCTCACTAACACTTCATTTGGGCATAAAAATTGAACAAATCTTGATGTGGAGGGCCTCTAGGTGCATGGTTGAAATCAGGCTTTACACACATCTTTATTTTGGGCTTTAAAAAACTCACACTTAATCTTGAATGCCTTAAAGAAAAATCAATCGATACTTGACATGGAGGGCCTCTGGGCATGTGATTTTACTTTTGTTGACCCTAAATCTTCTTGGTGTATTCATTCTTCAATTGATTTTCTTTTGTTAATGCTTCAAGTTGGAATTGAACATTTTCATCCTAAACATGTGTGTTTGCAAGGTCTAGATCAGAAAAACTTAAGCGTCAATTGGAAAAGAATTCTGTCTTTTAGCCCAAGATCATCCAAGTCTTCTCTCCCCTTGTCATCTTTCGAGGCCATCTTGGGTGCATAAGATTAGGATCCAAAATCTGGTTTAAATTTTAGGAGGCCTTCTTGGGGATTTCATCACCCCTTGGGATGACCTCAACTCCAAAGTTCTGGTGGAGTATAAAGATCGGGAGGTGAATCCAAAGACACCTCTCTTGGGATCAAGATTTTGTCACTCGGGCTAAGCCTCAAGGAACTTTATACCCTTGAGAAGTGAAAGAGGAGAAGTGGGTTACCGCTCCTCTCAACTATGTGACATCTTTTTGTTTTCATCTATGGATTTGGGCCTCACGTACCTTGGGTATATCAAGGACTCCCTAGCTAAACCAACTATCAGCCTTGCAGACAACCATCTAGGGTGTTAATGTGTTTGAAGTGATTGATCGAAACATTTGTAAAACATACACACTCCTTGGCACAAGTATCACATTCTGAAAATCAAAAACTTATATCTAGTTGTTCCTATCTATTGCTTGATTTTTTACTTGTTGAATGAATGTTTGCCAAACTTGGTCAATCCTAGCTTAGTGCATACTTAGCGTAGTCACTGCATATTCCAGAAGTTGAATGAGTTGAAGCAAAACAAGCAAAATCTCTCTAAGCCAAGCAGATTCAAGAATTTATGTCAAAACAACCCAAACCCAAATAGAAGTTTCACAAAGCCAAACTCAAGCCATCTCAGGAATACTAAGAAATTTCAGCCAAGAGAAAGGAAGTAACACCAAGCCCTCGAATTGCTAAACTCCACAAAGCAGAAGACAAAGTAGCTGACGAAACTTGTCAAGACACCTCGTTAGATCGCACTATTAGATTTAGTAAGCATCCAGGAGTTAACCCTGCTTATGTCTTACCAACTAGGCATGATTTCTATGATTAGGCCCCCTTATTTTTCCACATCTTCTTGCATAAGTTTCAATTTATAGTCATCTTTGTAGGAAAGCCAGCCATTCTAGGTTATCCCTTTAAATCATTTTAGCTCATCCATCTCATCTAGGTCTTTGCCTTAGAATCAAACCAATCCCCTCAAATGTAGCTAGCATCCCAAAAAGCCTAATTTTCACATCCAAGCCTTCAAAATTGTTGTCACCTTGCCAAAGTTTTTCCATTCCTACCATCTTGCAAATCCACCAGCCTCACTAAGGTTATCCCTCTGACAGAGTTTTGTCTAAGGTAATCTAGCTTTGTCACTTGTTATCCCTCATCACCTTGAGCCAAAGGTTGGGATCCACAAGTGGTCAATCTCATGTTTTTCCTAAAGGATCATCAGTCTATCCGTAAAGTTGACACAATCATCACCAAGCTTGCACATAGGAAAGCAAACCTTTCATGCTTTGGAAAAATATCTTTGAAGTTAGAATCCCCAACCCAATCCTCCTTAGGTTTTTCATATAGCTTTGCCTCAACCTAAGAAATCATTTGCATAGAAAAGCCTTCCCCCTTTGCATCCATCAACATTGTTGCATCTCATCCCTAGGAACACTTTCATGCCACCCAAGTTGAAATCTCCATTCCGCAAGCCAATCCAGCCACCACCACTCCACCCTTGGTTCATACCTCGCCACTCCAAACTATCTTTTCCCAAAACACCTCACCATTAACTCCCTTTACTATTGTTGTTGCTGCTCTCCAACCCAGCCTTCCAAATTTTCCCACCTCACAAATCAATGCTAGCATCTTTGGTCAACCTCAACAATATACAACAGGGATGCCACCCATGGGGCCAAGTAATCAACCTTTCATCACCCCCAGCTTGTTTACCTCAACTCAGAACACAATTCCATCATTTCCACTAGGTCCTTGGAGCTCAATGCCATCAGCCACAAATCCACAAGCTACTACCCTCACTCCACAAAGCTATCAAACCCCACAAGCTCCTACTAATGTTCTACCAAGCTCTCAAGTGACCCAAGCTCCTGCCACCACTCTACCAAGCTTTCAAATCTAGCCACCAAGCTATCAAACCCCATCAGCTCCATTCCCAAGCTTTCGATTCCCACCACCTCCACCACCAACTAATCCATTACCTCCTATTACCAACTATTTTTTTATGCCACTTCTAGGAGGTAATCCACCACCCCCGCCAGGCACCAATTATTTGTAGATACCTTCCCAACTGAGGGCATAGCCCACATATATTGGTCAAACTCATCAAATCTGAAGTCACATTCCACAAGCTCCCCAATCCTTTCCCCAAGCTTCACAACCATCTTATACCTTACCTCCATAAAGCAATCCATTTATCCCACAACCACCTTATGTTCCTCAATCCCAACCTCAAATCCAATATCAGCAGCAAGCCTTGCAACACATGCAGCAATATGTGCCACCTCCACCTTAGCAACCCATCATCCACCATTCACTTTCCCAAGCAATGTACAATCCCTATCAGCAAGTCCCCCAAAGCCATCCCTATTCAGTAGCCCCATCTAGCACATACCAACCTTAGAGTGCTCCTACATTGGGGGCACCCCAACCATCATCCATCAATTTAGAATAGGAAGAAATGAAGACAGCTCTGAAAGCCATCCAAGAAGAGAATGATCTGAAGACATTCAAGTTTGAGACTATGTGTCCTTATCCATTTGATAGAGCCATTACTACAACTCCATTTCCCAAACACTTTGAGATACCTGAGTTTGACAAATTTAGAGGAAAAGGAGACGTTGTCACACATATCGAAGAATTTTACATGCACTACCAAGAAGTGGCATACAGTGATGTCTTCCTCTTGCATCTCTTTCCCAAAAGCTTGGCTAGACCAGCTCTTGAATGGTTTTATAGAATCCCATATGGCACAATTAAAAACTTTTCTGAATTGCCAAAGGCATTTGTAGCCCAATATACCCATCTTGTTGAAACAGAGCTCTCAATAGTTGATCTTGTCCACACTAAGCAAAAAGGTGGAGAAAGCCTTCCCAAATATCTACAAAGATGGCAAACTCTTACCACTCGCATATCTTGCACCTTGCTAGAATGCCATTTGGTGAAAATGTTTATTGATAATGCCCATTCCAGCTTGGCTCACCACATGACCATAAACTATTTGCAGACCTACAAAGATATCAAAGAAAAAGAAATGATCCTTGAGCAAGGACTCATTAAAGATGGTGTGGTCAAGATTTACAAGGAAGCCAACCAAAATCAATCACATTCCAATGACAAGTCTAGGTATTGGAACAAAAACAAGCATGTTGCAACAAATGACATCACTAACACCAAACATGTGAATATTGTTGGTCCTTCCCAAAATCAGTCCAACCCACCTTATCAACCAAACAATCAACAAGCTATCAACTACCAACACCAGAATCAACAAAACTATCAAGGCCACAATCCAAGACCCAACTTTCAAGGGTCTAGCCATCAAGCTAATGCCATCAATGTAGCTACAAGACCAAAGCCCAAGTTCCAACCTGCACCTAGAAATTATACACCCCTTGGTGATCCATTAGATGTCATTTTTGAGAAATTCACTAAGGAAAATCTCATCAAATTTCTTCCTATCCAGCAAATTGACCCAGGCCAATCCAAAGCTGCATGGTACAAAGACAATGAGTACTACAAATTTCATAGGGTAAAAGGTCACACCACCCTTAGATGCATGAAACTAAAAGATTATGTGCAGGACTTCATTGATCGAAAAGAAATCACTGTTGGTGCCCAAATGTCTCCCAATGCAGGCTTACAAATTTATCAAAATGTTTTTCCTCCTCACTACAACCAAAATCCTAGACAAGCACCTATCCAAACCAACAAAAACAACACCAACAACCACCAACCAAACCAATAGCATGGGAAGAATAATGACCACACTTCATCCTATATAGACTATGGTAGCCTCATAGGTTGTATATCCGAGAAAGAGGCTTCTGTCAATGTTATCAATATCCAAGGACCAAAAAATGAGTGTGTAGTCACCACTCGAAGAGCGTAATTTAACATTGCAAGCCCACTAGTTTCACTAGCACCATCAGCTCCTTCAAAAAGTCAGTACAATATCTTGGAACATGTCAGGAACATGCCAGCCCAAATCTCCATTTTAGACCTTCTCCACACTAGTCCTCTATACAAAAACATCCTTGACAGTGCTCTCATAAAATCTCGTGTCCCTTTAGATATCAATGCTACTAATTTTCATAATCTTGTTGGACACCTATCCTCCTCATGTGCCCTATCATTCAAACCCACTGACATACCCATCGTTGAGCAAGATCACACCCTTCCACTTCGCATAGCCATCATGGTATCCAACTTCACTATAAAAAGAGTAATGATAGATAATAGATCAGCCTTGAATATTTGCACCCTAAAATTCATAAAACAAGCTGGGTATACTGAGGCAGATATCATTAGTGAGGTTATCACCATCAAAGCTTATGACAACTTGGAAAGAACCACAGAAGGAATTATTTTACTACCAATCAAGGTTGGGCTAGTCATCCAAGAAACACTCTGCCATGTTATTGATCTAAACCTACCATTTAACATCCTCCTTGGTCACCCATGGATTCATGTCATGAAAGCCGTTCCATCCACTTACCATCAGTGCATCAAATTTTTGCATCAAGGCACTGAGGTAACCATCCATGCCGATCTAGAACACTTTGCTTACTGCAATGCAGTTGAAGCTTCATATACAAACCATTGCCCTAGAATTGATATCGGCACAGCCATCACCAGCTCATCCCACACTTGTAATGACCCAGAAACCATCCTTGCCTCCACCCTATCTAACGTAAAGATCAATAACAAAAGTTTTGGAGAGTATAGTTTGTCAAATGCATTTTTTGTCGGGTAACTCCCACTTGATCCACACACCTATGGATGACCGACATATCACAAATTTAAGGAGATTCCACCTCCTTGATACAAATAGTTTGGCCCAACAACCTTTATATCCTTGAAAGTCCCTCTTCATGAGGAGTTCACTCTAGATGTCAACAATTGGTTACATAAGGATGCACCTCCAAGAAATCAAGCACGCCTTGATCACTTCAGCTAGAAGTATCCCCAAGAACATAAGCTCATCACTGACAAATGAAACTATCAAGGTGGTGGTCTAGGACTAGAGGAAAGAGGCATGCAGTGCCCCATCAAAGCACACAAGTGGGAATCGAAGTCAGGTCTTGGCTTTGGCATACCCACAACTGGGGGCACCAATGAGAACGGTCACGCTTTTTCAAACATTCACCGTGACCTTGTCAAAATTGAAGACATTCCTAAGGAAGTTGAAAAGAGAGCATATGACGATATCCTAGACCAAATCTTCCTTGGAGACTATGTTCTCTAAGAACTATCCATCCATTTCATTGACCTACCACTCGCCCATCCACAACTCATAGATTGGGACCAACCAAGCATCATACACATTGATGAGTTCACATCAGAGGAAGCACTTTTGAGATTCATGGGAGCTAAAACTCCTCACAAGCAAACAAAGCCAGATTCTGCCTATATCTATAAGCTAGATCCCAAGGGGTATTTTGGAGAAAATCCCCAACCTAGTTTTGATACACCCAAAATTAGAACTAAGGTGAATCTGGGACTAGCTAAGGCAAAAAAGAGAACCCCTCAGCAAGAAAATCTAGAGTCACAAGCAGAACATGAGGATTTAGCATTGCCTCCTCAAGATAATCGACTAGAGGTGTCTTCTATTCTAATTGAGGATACTAGAGAAGTCAACATCAGTTCTTCAGAGATCCCTAGACTTGTTCACATTATTGCATCCCTATCACAAGACCAAGATAACCTCCTCTTTGAGGTCTTAAGAGAGAACATTGGCCGATTTGCATGATCATATCAAGACATGCTAGGACTTGATCCAAAGCTTGTAGTGCATCATCTTGTAGTCGATCCAAAGATCAAGCCTATCAAACATAAGCTTAGAAAAATGCACCCCAAGGTGGCATTACTAGTCAAAGTTGAATTAGAAAGAATGCTAGCTGCTAAGGTTATCTGACCTATCAACTACTCAGAGTGGATCTCCAACATGGCTCCCATCACTAAGCCTTCTAGTGACATCAGAATCTGCACTGATTTCAGAGATCTTAACAAAGCTTATCCAAAAGATGTTTTTCCCTTACCCAACATAGATATGATTGTAGACCTTACAGTTGGACATGAAATTATGTCCCTCATGGATGGATTTTTTGGGTATAATCAAATCAAGATTGCAGCAGAGGATCAGCATAAGACAGCATTCACTACCCCTTGGGGAACCTTTTGCTACAACATGATGCCTTTTGGCCTAAAGAATGTTGGGGCTACCTATCAAAGAGCTATGACAGCCATTTTCCATGATCTTATCCATAGCATTTTGGAGGATTATGTAGATGATATCTTGGTTAAATCTCACACCTTCATGAATCATCTTGCTGACCTGGAGAAAGTCTTTGATAGGTTAGACAAATATCATCTCATGCTAAATCCCAAGAAATGTGTCTATGGGGTCACATCTGGCAAGCTTCTAGGCTTTATAGTTTCTAAATGAGGTATAGAGATTGACCCCAAGAAGGTCAAGACTATCTTAGACATGCCTTCTCCCCAGACACTGCGATAGCTTCACACTCTTTAGGGAAAGCTTCAATCTATTTGACGCTTCATCTCCTAGCTTTCAAATAAGTGTACGCCATTTGCACATTTACTAAAGAAGGATGAAAACTTCAAGTGGGATCCTTTATGTCAATGCAGCTTCGATCATCTCAAGCAGTATCTCATCAATCCCCCTATCTTGGTTCCATCAGTTTTTGGTCATCCCTTGATCTTGTACATATTAGCAATGCCTACTGCTCTAGGGGCACTTCTAGCATAGCTCGATGACTACAAAAATGAAAGAGCCATCTACTACATCAATAGAACCCTAGTTGGTTATGAACTCAATTATACTCCTATGGAAAAAGTTTGTTTGGCAGTTGTTTTCTCAACTCAAAAGCTTCGCCACTACATGCTAAGTCATACCATCCAACTAGTCTCCAAGATCGACCCTCTCAAGTATATGCTCTCCAGAACAGCACTTACAGGCCGTTTGGCCAAATGGGTTATGCTCCTTAGCAAATTTGACATCCAGTATGTGGACAAAAAGGCAATCAAAGGGTAAGCTATAGCAGATCACCTAGCTGATGCACCTCTAGTACATACATATCCTTTGATCACATAATTTCCAAATGAGCATATCTGTCTAATTGAAGAACAGCCCCCATGGAAACTTTATTTTGATGGCTCATATACATCTCATGGATCAAGGGCAGGAATATTGTTGGTCACACCTCAAGGAGATTACATTCCAAAAGCCTTCAAGCTACAATTCCCTAGCACCAACAATATAGCTAAATATGGGGCTCTCATAGTAGGATTAAAGATAGTTGTAGAATGGAACATCACTGAGTTATAAATATTTGGCGATTCTTAGCTCATCATCAAGCAAGCCCTAAATGAATATCAAACCAAAGATGAAAAGCTATTACCCTACAAAGAGCTAGTTGATCAGCTAACCCATCACTTTACAAAGCTTTAGTTTACACAAGTGCCTCGAATGTAGAACAAAGTAGTAGACGCTATGGCTACTATCAGCTCACTCTTGGAAATTCCCCAAGTGGTTACGCAGTATGAGTTTTTAGTCGAGCAGCTTCTCACACCTGCCTATGTGAATGATGACTCAAATCGGTTTTGTATCTTGGTTGGTCCCCAATCGCCTTGGTACCATGAGATTCACGCTTACCTTAAAGATGGTATCATATCCTCTCACCTCACATGTACCCAATGCCAAAACCTCATCTAAAAATCATCCTGCTATGTTATCATAGCCAATACCCTATATCGTCGAGGTTATCACGATACCCTCTCTCGATGTTTAGATGAAAATGAGGCCGTGATGGCATTAAAAGAAGTACATTCTGAACTTTGCGGTGCCACGTGAGTGGTATTGTCCTAGCATGAAAAATCCTTAGAGTAGGTTACTATTGCCCTACCATTGAAGAAGACTCCTATGACTTTGTTAGAAAGTGTCTCCCATGTTAGCAACACACAAATCTTGTGCACGCTCTAGCACAAGATCTACAGCCTATTGTACCACCTTGGCCTTTCGCTTGTTGGGGCCTTGATCTAGTTGGAACTATCACACCTCTCTCATCTGATGGACATAAATGGATAATAACAGCTATAGACTATTTCACTAAGTGGGTGGAAGTAGTCCCCCTAGTCTCAGCTATAGGAGTTCATGTCTCCAAGTTCATCTTGTACCACATTGTTTGCCACTTTGGCATCCCATTCACCATCTTCACTGACCACGGAGGTAACTTTGAAAATCTCAACATGGAAGAATTTTGTACTTCCCTCTGCATCCATCACCACTTTTCTAGCCCATATTTCCCACAAGGTAATGGCCAGGCAGAGGCAACTAATAAAACCCTCCTACAAATCCTAAAGAAAGTTGTCAATGATTATGGCCGTGATTGGCACCTACAGATTAATCTTGCCCTATGGGCTTATCGAACTTCCTTCCATACATCCACAAGCACAACTCCATACTCCCTAGTCTATGGTGCCAAAGTGGTACTACCTATAGAGGTTGAACTTCCCTCCTTGCACATATCTTTGCAAGGGAAAATATCAGATGAAGAATATAAAGTAGCCAGACTCACCTAGCTAGATCTCTTAGACAAGAAGTGAAAACAAGCCTATAATCATCTCACAATCTACCAAACTCATCTCAAAAGGAATTTCAACAAGAAGGTACTTCCACAACACTTTCAGCTGGGCAACATGGTCCTCAAAGAAAACATGAAAGTCCAAGCAGATCGAGAAAAGAAAGGTATGTTTGAACCTACATGGCTTGGTCCTTATGTTGTCACTGCCTCCTTTGGCTCTGGAGCCTATCAACTATCTACACTGGAAGGAGAACTCTTGAATGATCATACTAACATCATTCATCTCAAGAAGTTCTATGCTTGAAGATCCTTGGTATACCCAGCTTTTGAAAATACAAAATTTTAAAAAATAAAAAATAAAAAATAAATAGTAAAGAGAAATAAGCATCCAATAGTGAAAACTTGGCAATTCAAGCACCTTGAATAGGTACCTTGGTGAAAACTTGGTAATTCAAGTGCCTTGTGTACTAAGACTAATCCATTATCTATCACTATCCTATCCCTCATCCATCCACTCACCATCCTATAAAACACTTGCTTGTTCCCTTGGTGTTCCAACCAAATATCCAACATCTAATGAAGCTTGTAAATACATCCTGTACAGCTTGTAAATCTTGTACCTCAGCTTGTAAATCTTGTACACCAACTTGTAAATCTTGTATCATCCCTTGTATCATAGCTTGTATATCCAAATCTTGTCCAAAGCTTGTACCATATTCCAGCTTGTATTATATGCCAAATCTTGTATCTTAGCTTGTATCCTATCACATGCACACAAAGAATCCCATTTTCCTTAAGCTTTTTGAAAACCATCTACCTATCCGCCTATCAACTATTGCAAACATCCCACCCTTCACGAACATTTCCATCTCACAAAAACTAAAACATGAACAACTTTGTACATTTGTAACATATCTTGGTCCGTCAGCTTGTACATCCTCTTTAGCTTAGTACCATTGTATCTATCCAACTTTTGTGTCAGTTCCTCCTTGATCAGCATCATGCACACATTGCACAACCCTTGGTTAGCTATTTCAATGCATCCTTTAGCTAGATCTCCTATCACCAAAGTGTTATCCTTCTTAGTTCAGCTTGCCAGATGCATCACTCATCCAAAATCCATCAGCTTAGGTGCTCTCTGATAGATCCTTGCAGGATATAGCTTTCCACATTTATGATCTTGGTCCGTTAGTACCTCATCCTACCCATCTCATTGGCAAATGGTTCTCTTTTTTATTTTCTCTTTCTTTTGATTTGGAATCTTCCCTTTTGGGTCTTGAAGTACCTTTTCCAAGAAATCTCCTTGTTCCTCCTCAAGGTTATCACGATCTTCCATATCATTGTATACTACGAATGGGGCAATCTAAGCGTAAGGTCTTGATCAGGTCTTTTTTTTGTTTTTCTTTTCTGCTTGTGGGTTATCCAGTGTCAGTTCCACACTACTTCCTTTGGGATTCATGTGTGATGCTGGAGCAATTCTTGCGTGTTTATTTTGAGTCAGTCCGTCAGTCCTCTGGACAATTGGTGAAAAGGCCTTGATGTTCTTGGTAACCTTGGCAATTAGCCAACAATCCTATAGAAAATCTAGTGCTCAACTACATGGTGGTACTTCTCTTTGAAGTATCCCCCTACTCAAAAAAGCTTCAATGGTTTCCCTTCATCTCCATTATCCCCCATCCATATCCAGCATCTGTCTCTCCTACCCCAACTTATGCATCAATATCTCTTTGAATCAATCTGTACTTTTAGCTTTAGGGATCCATAATCCTAGTCTTAGGGATCCACCAATCCAATCAATCCACCAAGCCTCATCTTTCGAGCTCCACAATCCCAGTCCTACAGATCTTCGAAACCCATCTTCCGCTAATCTAACTCTTTGAAATCCTGTTATATCAGCTTTATCATCCCATCATCCATCTCCCTATCCTAGATTCCTTTTTATAGCACTTTGCTCCTTCATCCTCTACAATCCCTGAGATCTTAAGATTGCTTCCTCTTGTGCCTCTGATTCTCCCTTTATCATTCTCCCGTAGTGAGAGTTTGAGCTAACTAAACCTCATCTCTTAAGCCAATTTGAGTCTCCTTGCTCATCTCGAATTCTTGTACTTTTCAAAGAAGCCATTGAGCCTCGCTTTCTCTCCCCACCACCTTCTTGAGGGGGCATCTCGTAGTCCATTCTCTCCTCTTCTGCTCTAGCCTTAGGCATCTTATTTTCTTATCTCTGATGCCATGCCACTTGCGGCATCACATCAAAGAGGGGCAAAATGTAGACACCTAAATCCTTTAAAAAATAAAGTATTTTTATTTTCTGAAAAAAAATTTGATGACATCATCATTTATTAATTAATTATTTATTTAATTTATTTATTTATTTTTATTCCATTAAATCCTTTTATCTTAATTAAAAATATTTAATTAAGGAATCCCTCCCAAAAAAAATTAAATCTTATTTAAACATTATTTCCTTATTTATTAATTATTTAATTAATAAATTGACCAAAAAATCCAAAATAAATTTAAAAAATTATTTTTTGCCCAAAACTTGGCCAATTTCCTTAAGACTACTAACCTCTTCCAAAATCTTCTAATCCTTCTTTAATTTTGATTAAAGACTAATCCCATCATTTCCTACCCCTAATCTCAACTCAAAATATTTAATTAAGATTAAATATTAATCCTCATGTTTATTAAAAAAGTTTTAATAAATATCTCCTCAACCCAAACCCTTGAAATAAATAAAACTTTATTTATTTCCTAAAAATCTAATTTATCCTCATCCTAAGAAGTTCTAGACTCTTCTAGAAAGTCTTCATCCTCATCCTAGGAAGTTCTAGACTATTCTAAAAAGTCTTTATCCTCATCCAAAGTCTAACCTAATCCTAATCCCCTCCTAACCTTGTCACATTCCCTAAACATGGCTTAAGACTTACTAACCCAAGCCAAAGTTAACAAATATCTCCTCCTTCACCCACCCTCATTAAATGCCATCCACTTGCCTATCCCTAAGCTAATCCTAAACCAACCTAATCCATCCTCTAATCATTTGCACAATCCTAAGCAAGCTTAAAACCTTCCTAATCAAGCCCAAGTCAAAATTCCTCTCATCTCCCTCAAAATATCCCAACCATAAAACTTTATGAAGCCCACTAGGCCATAAATGACTCTTCCAAGCCCTTTCATTGCTCTTACAAGCTATTATGAGGGTCTTTATGAAGATTTTATCCCTTGAGCCTCCTTTTTTGACTCATCCTTCCCCTTTCCTCCATCCTCTCACCCTGTGACATTTGTCACTCCCTGATTGGCTATAAGAAAGCACAATCCATGTGCTCTCCTCTCATGCAATCTAAGCCTTTCATAAGCTTTTTTCCATCTTTGCATCCTAGCCCTTGATCCCTCAAGCCCTTTGCCTATTTAAGGAATCCTCTCCCAAGCCATTTTAATACAATCCATGAAGTAAAGTCATAATGCCATTTTAAGAAGCCATTTTACATCAAAACCATACAAATTCCAACTCCATTTGAAGCCCTTTTTGAAGCATAAGCTTGACCATACATCCTATCTATTTAGACAAAGACACTCAACAAGAGAGCTTCTCATTGAGAGAGCCCATTAATGGCTCATATTCTCAATTGAGAGCTCATCTTAGTCTATCTTGAAGTTTATGAATTTTGTTTAGTTTGTAGAAGCTTTATTTAAATTTGGTTTATATTAGCATACTAACATTGCTCATATATAAAAACAATGATGCAAAGTAGTAGATATAAAGGTAGAGATGTGATGAGAGAATAAAAAGGAGATAAAATAGGTCAATTTTAAAATTTCAATTTTGAACTATTTATAGGTGTCATATTTTGATTTCAATCATGAAAGTGGATCTAAGAACATCAAATTACATAGGGGTGATCCAAAAGGATAGAAATATGTGATGATAAGATTAACCCCTTTGATGAAAGAAAATATCATCAAATCAAAAGAAGATGAAGACATGATTAAGAAGAATAAAGGAGATGAATTCAGTTGATCAACACATCCATGAAAGATAAAGAATACTCTCTCATTACTCAAATGCAAGCTAAGATAGAATGAAATCCTATAATGAAAACTAGTATGTGAGGTGCAATTGGAAGGGTTATATATAAGTAGCTTCTAGTTTTTATCATTGATCCTTATTATGAACATTAGAAGATCATACAATCATCATTAGTATTAACAATGAGGATATGAATATGATCTATATTGAATAGTAATATGGGAACCTGACCTATGCATCAAAGACATAAAGGTCAAGATGCTAATGCAATTAGATTCTCTAAGTTTAGTGTAGCAAGATTTTGCTTACATCAAAAAAAAAAAAAAATTTGAGATGGACATAAGCATGGTCTTGCAAGAGAAAACAAAATGAATAGAAAAGGATGTATCTTTGAAGGTCCTAAGAGATAAGGGGGTCAAGCAAGAATCTCAAGACACCTAAGATCCACAAAATACACTCGCAAATAGAAATCAAAGGAAACATGTCCCATGCCCCTAGTCCTCTAGTTCATGATATCCTCAAGATATTATTAGGGAATGAACACTCATCAAATAAATCATCATAGACAACACACAAAGAAAATGAGTGAATAAGTCTCATCCAGTTTTTCTGTGAAAGTCACATGATCGTCTTCCTAGGACTCAAGCATGTCTGTGAGAAATATCACAACATCCTACACTGGAATCCAAGGTAAGGTATCTAGTAAGTGTTGTGAAATACTTGATGACAAGGGAGAGTGGGGTAAAAGCACAAACCTATGTCACCCTTTTACAAAGGAAAAGGCTTTAAAAAGTATAATTATTCACCTTCAATGCCATAAAAGTGGTATCATTATTTAGAATTTGAAAATGAAGAAAAGTAATGAAATGTGTAGAAATGGATGAAGTTTAGGATTATAATTTTTCATAATTATTTGTAATAAGAAATTATATATTTTCCTATTTTTTAAAGATAACTTTTTGGTTGCTGAAAAATGTTGGAAATTAGGGGTCTACTTCCCACCACAAAACTACATGGAAATAAAATTATTTCCCTTCAATCTCAGATTATGTTATAGATAAAATATGTATCTAGAACAATCAAAAATGAAAATTGGCTTTAGACCTATATTTTCTCTTCTATAATGATTCAATTTTCAACTCACTTCAAATCGACAGTTTTCATCTCCCATCACATTTTTCAAAATAAATATATTCCAACCAAAATAAAAATTATACATTCTAGAAGAGGACTCTCTCCTCTAGAACATTATATAATTTTTAAACTTTTTTTATATGATTTAATATTTTTTCATTTCCAAAATCAACATATTCTTGAGTGTTAAAATATGGTCTTGTAGAATTTTTTAAATTATAATATACTATATCTAATTAAAACTCTATGAATTCTATATGAGAATATTCTTGACTTTGAGCTCTATAAAATGGGGTTTATATGTTATTAAAAAAATATCATAAAAAATAATAAGAGTTATTGAAATGTTATTTTTTTGAAATAATTTTATTTCTTTAGTAATTGGATACTAACTAGCATAAAACATGCATTTAATAGATATTTCCAATTGGAAAAGTGTGAGACAATATATAGCTTAGTTAGAATAAATTTATCAAGATCATATGTTTGAAGAAAATAGATTTTTAGATAGAGATACACAAATTCAGTCATTCTAATAAGTCAACCTAAAAGGTGACACAACTTTGTATTGTTACCCAGTGTTGAAAAACACTATTTGGAGAGTTGTCAAAGAAACACCAATGCAACAAGGAGATCTAGTTAGTTATATAGTTTGTGCCCCCTAAACTTATACAAGGATCAATTCCAAACTAGAAAAGAAAAAGAGATCTGAGATGGATTAGTTTAGAGCACAAAGAAACACATTGATATACATAAGTGCAAGAGTCTCCATTAGTTCCTATTCCTAGGTTTTCACCACCTAGTTCTTAAGCAAGATCACATTATTTTGTTCCAATGTCTAGAAAGGTATAATACATGATGTAGTAGCCAGATGGTGAATGATTAGAGATGGATAGGAAAGGAGTATGAAGTGAGTGAGAGTGATCCTCGAAATTTGTCTCCTTAAGAGTACCTAAGCTAGGGAAAAGGTAAGATAGACATATGAAGTGGGTTTTGAACAAGAAATAAAAGTAAATGAGTGAGATGGAATGATGTCATGAAATAAAGTAATTGAAAAGAGTGGATATGTCAAGAGGCATCAAAGAGACATGTTTTTCTTATTTTTCTTTTGATCAAGACCAATGGGGAAAGCAGATAGGATAGTGATAAGATGACATAATGAGGGAAAAGTTATTTATGGAGGTATGCATGTGTGACTTGGGATAAGAAGGATCATGATAGGATATATGATGGATAAGATTAAAAAAAAATGTTCATGGATATCTCAACAGTGTCAAGATCAAAGAGGAAAGATGGAATGGATGGTTTATGGAAGAATTATGCATGATGCATGTTTGCCAGGTATTCATCATGGTACTTAGCTGAGGTACCACAAGTAGTGGTATTCACCATGGGACAAATTTATTTATCTTTACTTTTTCTACCAAGCCACCTACTTTGAGGTTTTTACCAAGCCTTTTTTTCTTTTTCTTGGATATTTGGATTTTTTGAAAGAATCCAAACTTTCCTCAATTGAATAGTGCTCCTATTGGAAGCATAAGTTATGATAAGCCAAGACCATAGAAATCTATTCTCAAAGATTTGGATAAGGTAATGGAAGGGAGATAGTAGAAATGGTATATGGAGCATAAGATTTTAGGCTTTGGATGAGATAAATAGGTTGGGAGGATAAAAGGTGGGAGGACAGAATGTGGAAGGATAGTGAATAGGGTATTGAAAGGGATAAAAGAATTGCATAAGGGTAGTTGAGAAAGTGGGAAAAATCAACATTGACACACATCTTGAAGGGTAGTGGGATAAAAAAGGAAATATGGATGAAATTTCTTGAGGTTTAGATGTCTGAGGTGGTAGAGTAACTTTGGAGGAAGATGAAGTGGAAGCCTTTGGAAGTTTGAGTGTCAACTTTGATTTGTTTTCAAAATTCAAGTCTTTTTGAAAGAGACTTTGGAATCCATAGAGAATTTGTCTTTTCCTTTCCTTTGGATGCTTTAGAATGTATTTCTTCAATGAAAGATTTAGAAACACATATTTTCTTTGATTTTTCTCTCTGGTTAGTGGACCTTTGTGGTCTCTTGAATAGTTTTTCCCCTTTTTATTCACATAGACCTTCATTGGAAAATGGATTCTTGAGTTAATTCTTAAGTTGATCATCCAAATTGCTTCCAAAAGACTTGGGACTTGTGGATGAATATGGTTGATATTAATTGTTTAGATGGAAAGGTAGACATGAAAGGTTCAAGGATGAGTATCTCTATTGATCTTGAGGTATGATAGGAGAAGTAGATGGTAAGATAGGAGTGGAAGTAGGAGATGGAGGAGCATAGGGCCCTAATATGGAAGGAATTACTCAAGGTTTTAGCTTAGATGGATAAGGACCAAGGATAGACTTAGGAGATGCAAACAGATAGTGGATGGGTATATCAACATCTTTAGAGTAAGAAACATGACCAAGACCATAAATAGACTCATGAGTAGATTTTGTAGATGAAATTTTTTTAGTAGGAGCATATTTTGAAGTGAGTATGAGCATATTTGAAGCTTGAGCATATTTTGAAGTGAGTATGAAGAAGTAGAAAAAGAGGGAATACTTTTATCTTGACAAGTTTCTTTAGATAGCATAGGTGTAGTGATTTCCTCATTATTTTTAGTAAGCTCAATGGGGATAGTGGAAGTGGTATCTTCACCATACTTGGGAGATGTGAGAGACATAGGATATAGAAGAGTGACATCTTGGAGGAGATGAGAGGGTTCTTTATCTTGATCTTTCTTGACATTTATATCTTTATCTTTTTTAGAGTCCTCTTGACATGGATCCACTTCTAAGGATAAGGAATCTTGAAGGGGGAATAGGATACTATTTCAAGTATGCATAGTAGTTATATCATTACATGAAGGTTGAGAATCTTTAGCCTTTGTAGTATGGAAAAGATTTGCAACCAACTATAAATTAACTTGAGTTTCTTTTAGAGGTAGCCCTTGAAGATAGGCATAGTCAACGTGGGAAGCATTAGGTTCTCTATTTTATGGAGGAATGTTGGAAATATTTGAAGCTTTAGGAACTTCACATGTTTTTTAATAAGTATAAGTCTTAAGGAGACCATCACTAGACATAGGATCATCAACATGATCTATCATCTTGCTCAAGAGAAGTATCCTCATCACATGAGTCACTAGGAGTTCCAACATCAATGATATCATCATCAATAAGATCTTGGACTTTATGTTTCAACTATGTAAAATCTAAGTAGTATGTCCATTATGTCACTGATAAGTACAATAGATTTCCTAGAATGGGTTTGCACAATTGAGTCCATATGAGCTAGACTTAGGCAATGTAACAAGCTTATTATCAAGTAGTGTTTGAAAAAAAAAAAATAAGCGTCCCCCAAAGGAGTAAGAGTCCTCTCAAAAGTGTGGCTAGGATCTTCTCATTATTTTTAAAGTGCATAGTAAGCATCCATGTCTTCATCATATTGATCAAAGATAGGGTTATCATATAATTGGAACATGGGCTCAAAGGAGGTATCATGTGCTTGTTTTCTGAAAAAAGCCTTTAGATCATTGGTGTCTTAGAGAGACATATTATGTAGACCTAGAAGAAGAGGATGAACTTGAAGAAGAGATTCATATGCATGTAAATGCATTAAGAAAGATTCATGTGAGGATAATAGTCTTTCTTTTACTATTTTCTCAAGTTTAGATTGTATTTCTACTATGCTCCTAGTGAGACAAAGGTAAGCAGAATCATTTATCCCTTCTAGTTCTTTGTATCAAGTGTATAGGTCTTGAAATTATTGAGTTAATGTAGGAGCTCATGATCATCCTCACTTGGTTAAGGTTTGGAAGAAAAAGACTCAAAACCTATAGTCAAAGATAGAAAGCCAAAGATGAAGGAACCTAGGTGAATCTAATAGGAAAACTAGAGTGTCCTTCATTTCTAAATAAGGTACGAAAAGTATCCACTTGTCCAAATTGAAAAAGCATAAAAATAGATAATAGAGATAACATGTCACAAGATGCCCAAGCCATGGGTTAGAATTCCCTATGTACAACACTTGTGAGAAAGAAAAGATAAGATAGAAGATCAACAAAGGATATGATAAGCCAAGATGGAAAAGTGAGAAATTCCCTAACCAAGAGTGTAGTCAACTAGCTCAAGCTAACATTTTAGAAGAAAATAAAAAGGTCCCTGTATGTTGACATAGACAAAGAACATAGAAAAGACCAATATTGCTAAGACCAAAGAGCCATTTCAAGAAAGTTCGAGCACTAGAGACATAGAGAAGAAAAACCAACACCAGAAAAATTTTAGACTTGGAGGAAAATGTTTTGAGTTTTTTATTATTTTGTTTTTTTGAAGTTTTATGATTTTTTTTGGTTTTTTGAATAAAAACACACAATAAAATCATGCAAAGAGAAAATTCCAAGGCTCAATTTAATGGATTGTGTCCCCTTTATTGTTCAAAGTGGGGAAGGTTCTGAACATTCAAGTACGTCAAATACACTAGCAACCTATTCAAGTTTTTACAAGGATGCACAAGTTCAACTAGGGCATGCCATTGATATGCACATGGTATGTGAGGCCCAAATATGTAGATGAAAGGGAATGCTGCCAAATAGCTGAGAGGAAATGTAACCCAATCTCCACCTTCACTTCCTAAAGGTATAAATTTCTTTGGGGTTTAGAAAAGATTTACAATATTGCTACTTCTAAGAGGCTTTTCTTTAGATTCAAGCCTCGCTATTTATATTCTACTAGAACATGGGAGTTGAGGTTGTCCCCTAGAGTCATCACTTCTCTAGGCAAGCCCCCTAAAAATTAAAAGCATGATCCCTTAATTGTGTTCCCCTTAGACTCCTTAACAAGGATGTAAGAAGAAAACAAATAAAAGAAAACATTGGGGATTAAAAGACAAATTAAGGAGTTCATTTTTATAGCCCAAATCCAAATGTGAATGGTTCATTTAAGCTCTTTTTTCAATGTTGGGAAGACACACCAAACAAGTTGACAAAAAGAAAAAGATGATTTTATGATGAAAAAGAAAATAATAATCACTTTTTACAATGTAAATAAAATGTTTAGAATGTGTGCACCTTGATTGTATGCTTTCTAGTTTTTTTCAATATTTTTGCTCCTTTAACTTCCAAGTTGTCTTTACAAACTTAAATCAACTACATGAAATCATGAATAAATATGATGATTTAAATAAAATATAATGCATTATCTTATTATATACAAAATGAAACCTTCATATCATGCATTGAACTATGTGAAAATAAAGTGCAAGCTTATCACTAAATGCTCTTCTTTTGTTTTTTGTTTTTTTGTTAGTCAACAAAATCAGATGTGCATGCTATGATTTGGCCCCAAATATGAAAATCCAAAGAAGAGACCTATAGTAAAAATTAGAGATATTTCCAAAAAAACAAGAATTTTAGCCATATCTTTTGTTTTTCCCTATGGGCCTATTTTTTCCAAAATGGACCAGTTTTACTAAATCATGTTTTTGAGCTATTTTATTGCATGTAAATTAAAAACTCAAAGAATTAACCCCTAGTAGAATTCAAAAATCTTTTGGAAAATCTTAATTGTTTTGGAAAATTCATTGATTTGTGCCCAAAAATGGATTTTTATGAAAACACAACAAAAGCTTATAAATCACACATATCAAATTTGGAAATGCTGAATTTTGGATTAGAGCATCTATACCTCATCTCCTACCTACAAAACAAATTTCCAGTCCAAAAAATAAATTGTTTGAAAGATATGATCAAATATTTCAAAACCCCAAGGTTTTTGCCTGCAACGCAACTTGCACAATGGTTTATCTTAGAAACCAAAGTGGAAACCATACAAAACCATTTGATAAAAATCCAATAAGTGGATTAAAAAAACCAAAAGGTATAAATATAACGAAAATGTAAGTTAAACTACTGAACAAAAAAAAAAAAGGCAAGAAAATGGACTAGAAACTTGATTCAAGCCCCATGGTGGGTGCCAAAAATGTGTGCATGAAATGTGTCACACTTCTATAGACCATTATTCTTAAGAATACTCATAGTGAAGAGAATATCAAGAGGTGGTCTATAGCTTCCTATTAATGATGTGCAAGATCTATGAGATTGTGGTTCTCAAATGAACCCAATTAAGAAATCCTTGCAAGGTGCACCAAAAAATGGAAGATTCAAATAGTAGAGACAAGAGTGCCAATATCCATGAATCACAATCATGCAATGTAAATATAAGATAAAATAAATGAGGTGCAAGATCTAAGCTAACAAAGAGTTACAAAACCACCTAATTAAGCTATGTGATTTGAGCAAGTGCATGAATGGAAATCTAAGCTAGAAAGTATGCCATAATACAAGGAAAATGAAGAATAAACTAAGAATGCAAGTGCAAGATGAGGGTTCCAAGTGCTCTAGAATGAAACCAATAGAATAAAAATAGCATAAACTAGCCTCCCTCGAAAGTGAGGAGAGAGTCTCCCTTTTAAAGAGAAATGGATGGTAGAGATTAAATTAGATGAATGAAGGAGATTGATTGATAGTTGAGTTCAAATGAAAGTTTCTATACAAGAGAGAAGCTTTTGAGAGTTTCTAGGAGACAAGATTTAGTTGAGATTTAGTTGACTGATGTATATCCCTTTCTTTTCAAGTTAACTCAAAGTTTCCATTTTTTGAACTCGGGATGAGATCTTTGGAAGATATTTGAAAATTTAATTAAATATTACCTCATATTTGGTGATTTTATCAACTTAATGAATAATTAAATTCAATAATTTTAAATGAGGAGATATTATTTAATTAAATACATTCAATTCCCTTTTCATGTGTTATTTAGCTAAAAGGGGTGATTTAATTTAATTTAAGTGCTAGGACTTTATAATTAAATCAATATGATCAAATAGGTTTTTTAGCCATATTAAGTCAATATTTAGGAATTAAATAAAGTATGTGATTAATGCAAATTAAGGGTGTTGGGACTCAAAATCATAGCCCTAATTTTGAGTACCATTGAGAAATCAAGCCTTATAAACGCTTTTTAATGCAAGTGTACCCGACCGTCCATTCAAGGCCTAATAGGTGTTTAATGTTTCTAACACCATGCATTCGGTATGTCCACATGTTCCATGAAGATAAATTTTCATTTTGAGCCATTTCATGAAGTCCTATTTTGAGCAATATCCAAATATGCATCTTTGCCTAAGTGTCAAACAGTGATAGGAGGCTATGTTTGTAATTGAATATTTTGCACCAAATAATGTCTCATGACCACCACTTTGGGAGTATTTAGTGTCTACACCAAAGAACCTATATTTCAAAATTTGAGTTGTTTTGAATCATCTTGACTAAGTTTTGAATCCCTCAAAGTTGGTTGTTTATTAATCTCATGATGATATGAACTATTCAAAATTCTGGGAGGCCTTGTTTGACTTGTTATAATTTTGACCCACTTAATCAAAATGAGATAATTCCTTTTGCGATACATTTTAGAGGTCATAAACATGCTATATTTTAATTTTGAGCCTATGACAAATCCGTTTGGTCAATTTTCAAATGTGATTCCAAATGCAATTTGTAAGTTTTTACTAGTGTCAAGAAGTGCAGATTTGTTGAAACCCCTTGTTTATGATGTTATCTCTCAAAATATATGATAGGTGAGATTGAATGGATTGTACAACTAAATTATACTCTAAAAATAGTTTAAGTATACCAATTTTCAAAACTTGACAAATCTGTCTGCACACTTTCCCAAGTGCATTCCATTTGCAAAAAATGCTTTTCTGACATTCCTTCCAGTTTGCAAATTCTATGTAACTCACTTTGACGACTCACCATTTTTTCTTAGCTATTCATCATGAGCCCAAATAATAGATTTATACTCTCCTTGTGACAAAGAATAGGCATTATAGTTTTCATTTCCCCAAGTGTTAGTTTGCCTTATTTTCAAAGCCAAATTCGAACGCAAATTATGTATTTCTAGCATGTTTTCTTGCAAGCAGCTCTAAGAGGGAAACTTTGACTGTCAATATCTTTTAACGTAAAAATTTTCATGAGATGAGATTTGGTAGAGTAGGAGTATTTGGAACAGAGAATCTATATGTTTAATTTTAGAGCCCGATCAAGTGTTTGGGTTAGTTTTTTAAAGCCAGGTGATAGCCCTTGTCAAATCAAAATTGACAAGTTGCAAGAAAATGATAAAATGTGTTTTTAATGATAGATCAATGCTTGATTTTGAATCTAGTCAATTTAGGATGTTCAATGGTCACTTCGAGAGTTCAGGTGTTGGAAAATGAATTTTTTTTAGCCAAACCCGCTTTAAGGCCTGGCTGACTTTGTCTGGATGATAGAGTAGGTTTGAGGATGTTTTATGATAACTTTGGTCATTATGTTTTTTCAATGCAAAACATGTTTCTAATCAAGCTAGGGATGATGGTTTGCTTCATGCTACTTATGGAACCCCCAACTACGTTGTCCCTAAAGTCATCAATGATAAAGGTTATGATGGGGCAACATCAAACTTGTGATCATGTGGTCTTATCCTATTTGTTTTGATAGCATGGTATTTTCCTTTTGATGGTTCAAATCTCATGACATTATATAAAAATATTTAAAAAATAAATTTACCTGAGATTTTAGAAAATGAATGGTTTTGGGGGAACTTCTAAAGGAAGTTTTAAGAAATCGCCTAATTTGAAGCTTTTTGTTATGAGTACTATGTTGCAAGTTGAAAATTTTCAAACATATTTCAATGATGCCTAGCTTATAAATTGGATTGGAATGTTGCATTTATATCTTATTGTCTATCTTCCTTCTTTTGAGCATCTGGTTTATTTTTAGGAACTAGGAGCAAATTATAACTCATCATCTCCAATGTCTTCTTATTGGAAAGATAAATGACAAAATTACTACTTTCAAGGTTCTGAACGATGCAAAGGGGAAAGCAAAAGCATAGTAGAAGATCACCATGGCAACAGTAAAGAACACCCATTTTTAAAAATTAGAGAAGAGGAACTCCACCTATATAGATTTGCTATTGGATTAGCTAACTAGAGTCTATAGCTTTTAAACACAAATGCAACCATAGGGGACGTACATGGAGAATCCAAGGTGCCATGCAAGGAATGGAGTTACACAAGGCAAAGGTAGCCATCAAGAGGGAGCCCATAGCCATGCAAACAAATGTAGAGGAGTCTCCACTATTAGCAGGCAATCCATGTTTTTAGGGAGAATAGCATAAAAAGCTTGGGGTAAAGCCATAGAATCCACCCATGTAAACAAAGCCGCAGGAAAGGAATTGGGATCTCCACACTTAGATACCTGCTAGTCCTCGTTGAAGGAAGCACATGTAAAAATAGAAGCCCACAGCAAGGGATTTTCCCATTAATTAATGGCGTGAATAGATTATGATTGGAGGAGGGAACGAGTTTTATCTTTACCAGAGGCATGTGTTATCATAGTAAGTACTAGTCTTCACCTTTCCCTAGAGGTAATCATTGGGAAATCTCATTTTCCCACAAGCAACAATACAAGATATCAGAGGTAGAAAGCTTGAGGCAGTTGCAAAGACTAAGATATGTAGAACTCGCAGTGAGAAATCTATAAATTCTATTGCCTTGCATCCAAATGATTTAGAAATGGTTGGAAGAGATGATGATATGAACAAAAGCAATGCCTCCAGGGTATGATATATGCAAATGCATGAAACAGGAGCAGTTGATCATTTGTTTGGAATCTGCACAAGGAACCAGAATGAAGGAACACCCATACCAAATAGAGAGAGGAGCCCTTCACTACCAAAAATGCATAAGCTAAGAAAATGTAGGGGAGTTCATAGTTGAATGCAGTCTAAAAAATAATCCCACATTGCCTATATAGGGGCATTTTTTCTATTTAAATATAACAACACATGCATTGTTAGTGTCTAACAAGACACCACCTTTTAAACGGAAAGGCTCATGCACAAGGGCCCCACCCATGGCCAAGTTGGAAGAAGATGTAAGAAAATTTTGACATGTGGCTCCAGTTAGGATGATGATGCCATTAGAACATGTGGACTTGAGAATGAACCAAAGATTGACATGTGTTGAGATGATGCTCTAGTTGAGTACAAGAAATGATGTGCTAACATGGCACATGGGACATGTGTCACGTAGGCGCATCCTCGCATGCACAATCACCACCCTGTTGACTGTAATATGGGGAAGTGCCTACCTAACACGTGTTAGCAAGCCTCACCCAAAGGTGATGTGGCAAGCTTTGACAAAGCAATGAGGTGGTAGAACACGTGGACCTAAGAGAAAATCAAAGATTGACACATGGCATCCATGGACAAATCACAACAAGCTTAAGACAAATGCATAGGATTGCACCATGTGGCACATCCGACAGCCATCACTTCCCTATTTTAGGAACTTGCAAGGGTGCCATGTGGAAGTGGGCCTAGGTCAGGTGTTGATGTGGCATTCGACTGGGTGAGGGGTCAGACCAATCGAGTACTACCATGTGGTAGCCTAGTCAAACTAGGTTTTACCCAAATTGCAATTGTGAGGGAAAATTCAAAAATGCTTTTAAAATTTGATTTAAAAATATTTTTTCAAAAGGCATGTGCAAAGATTTTAAATATTTAAAGGGTTTAACCTAAAGTCTAAACTTTAGAGATTTTAATTTTTTGAAAATTCAAAGTGCAGACCAAAGACCATGTAGCAAGAGTGTGATTTTCAAAATGAGTTTTAGGGGGTTTCTTGTAGGTGAATATAGGCATATTATATATCGCTAGAACCAAGAGAAGATGGACTTTTTGATTATGGAATTTTTTTTCACATAGGAATTCACTAGTTCAAGTTATAGGAAGAAATGTAAAATTTGGAGTCTTCTCAATGAAATGGGATAAAATTGAAAATGCAGTTATAGGCTTGGTAAAACATGGAAAAAATGTAGTTAGGGTTGAATTTGGTTACATTCAATCAGTTTAAACTTATACTTTTACTAGTATTTCATGAGGTTTTCAGATTTTTGGTGACACAAAAGTTTTCATCATTTAGCAGAGATATTTTTCAGGTTAGTTATAGAATATTAATGAAAAACAAATCAGATAAAAGGGGTAGGAAGAAAAAAGAGGTTTAGCAACTGCAAGGGATGGAGTTTTAAGTGGACACATGTCAGATGCACAACAGATCCGAGAATTCTCTCCTCCTATATCTTTCTTTTTTTCATCCATTGTAGGGGTTCCAGTTTTTTCACTATGAGACTATTGTTGGTTGGAAATTTTCATTCTTTTTGTGAGACCACTTTTTTGGATCCAGAACTATGATTCCACTTTCATTCTTCAACATATTTTTTCTTATATGATAGTAGTAGTGAAGATGATATAGAAAGTTCAGATCTATTAGGTATTTTTATGTTTTGATTTCATGCATCTAAATGTATAGTTTGAAGGAAATGAATACAAATGAGCAAGAAATTCTTTAGTTTCATTCTGAATCTCATCTCCTAACTCAATAATCTACAGTCTTATGTGGTCTATGAACAAAGAATTGAGACCCATTTGCATCCCTTTAAGTTTGCATGTCATATATGTTTTGTTGTTGGAATAAAGGGCCAAGTAAATGCTTGATGTGTTTGATAGGATTGCTAGTTATTTTGAGAAGGATATCTTATGAGAATGAGGTCTTTATGAACATTGATATCTAATTCACAAGGTGAGTAGATAGATCTGATACTTTGGTGTATGGAATACATCATTGATATCACACATGTATGTATTTGATTCATGAAATTGCCCAATAGATAATGCACTGACTAACTACAGGATCATTTGTTCTTACTACTGCATATTTGGGTCTTTTGTTGATATTCAACATCATTAAGCAATTGTATTTCTCTTTCATGTTGAAGAGCTAAAAGGGATGCCCTCACTCAGCTTGTGAATTTCATAGATTTTCATTTAGCTATCATAGATCTATGTTATTACATCAGTCAATAGGAGATTAGGGGTTTTATCTACTGTTAATAGATTCAAGAATATGTTTAGCATTGGTACCATATAGATTGAATCTAAGGTCCACCCACCTAGGTTTTGCTAAGCCTAAAGTGAAGAAGGGTCTAGCCTTATAGTTGGCCCAATGTCTAAAATAGTATGTTAAAAATGGGAGTTAGTTGCCCCTAGAAATACCTTATTCTCATTTTGGTAAGCTGTGACTCATTTGAGTTTCAAAACACCAACAAAATGGTGACTCTACTGGAGACATAAGATGGCAATACATATTGTTAAAAGGACAAGAATCTCTGGTGTTAATTGAATACTTTAGTCCTATTTTCAATGTGGTTTTGCCCATCTGAGTCACTAAAAAAATGGTGACTCTGATAGGAACTATATTGAATGTGAATGGTAGACAAACCTTGAGAATTTTTAAAAGGGAGATTCAATACAACAGGAGAAACACGAGGAAAGTAGTGCAGTAGTGAGGAATTGTAGTATTCTTTTCATATCCTTGCTGATTTTTGTGTTCGCCAATTAAGCTTTTTTCATGGATAGTGGTATGTTATGAGAATTGGATTTAAATTGTGTTCTATGACTATTATAAGTCTATCTTCAATCAGTTCAATTTTTGCATATGCTATTGCGAAAGTTTCATAGTCAAGAATTGATTTATGAAGTGTATACTCTTTTCAAGGTGTTAGTGATCTGCAAGTTTTTCCATATTGAAAGTCTGGTTCAGAATTTACAAGTATTAAATTGTTTCAGATCTTTTCTCACTAAGTATGAGTGGTGACTCTAGTCTAAATATCTATGCCAGTGCATGGTTTATTTTAATATCAGAGGCTTTCAATGTTTGTGGGTAGATCTAGTTTGTTGGGAAAGAGGAAGTATCAGTTTCTTGATTGATAATTTATGTGGTTGTATGTATCTACTAAAGTAATTGATTTCAAAAGGAGAATCACTGTTGTGATTTCATTTTCCTCTTCAAGGAGGTGGCAGCTCTACACGGATTCTATCTACAATGTAAAGGATTTCATATTTGCATCTATGCCAATCAGCAGATCAGAGGTTTCAAACAACAAAACATAAAGGTGAAAATAAAAGAAAATAGAGGTAGAAGTTAACATTTATGATGGAGTCAAATCTCAGATCTAAGATTAGTTTACCAAGTTCTGAAAGTTTGGAGACTATGAGTAATAACATTACTATGTTAAATAAACCAATCTACAAAAGGATTGTCAGTATTATAAGAATTGAAGTAGGAAGTACTCAAGGTTTTAATGTCAAACAATGTTATTTAAGGCATAAATCAGTAATCAGCAAGATGCCTTTTCATTGTAGACTCAAGGAATCTTCCTTGCCTAGTGATTTCCTTGATGTTCTAGTGCCTAATTCAATCAATTGGCTACCACCTATAAGATTACAAAGAATTTTTCAAGTTGAAAGATTCATTGAAGAGATGGAAAGCAGTAATTATATAATACATGATATATCTCCTAATGATAATAATGGGTATGTTGAAAGTCAAGGTAGCAATGAATATAATGAATCCATAGAGAAAGATGATTTATCTTCTGAATGTGAAGAGAAGGACTCAAATGTTAATGAATTGGGTAATTGTAATCAGTATAAGGAAGATGGATATGAAAGTGAAAATAAACTTGGTTATAGTAAATATGAAGTTGAGGAATTATGTAACAGTGGTAGAGGTAGTGATTGTCGTGATAAGAACAAATGTTATAATGATGTTGATTTTCTAGATTGTTATATTAATGATCTTGTTGTTGTAAGTTCTTCATGTTATTTGGATGATAATCATAGTAGAGAGAAGATTTGTGAGGCAATCTTCTTGAGCCTTGATGAAATTTTAGTTTTGTTGGCTTGTGATTTTGAAAAGCATGTAAGTGTTTCTAAGGATCTTCATATTTTCCCTCATAATACTTTCTCATTCGGTCAAATCAATTCCCCAAAGTTTGATGTAGAAAGAGATGTAGAATCCAAATAATCTTTATCAGATTTTGGAGGTGTAGATGATAGTACCTCAAATGTCTTTTCACATGATGACTTGTTGGATGCGGGGGATGTTAGTGAAGGGAAGTTTGATTCTATTTTAGATTATTTTCATGCTAGTTTTGTTGAAATTTGTTTTGATGTTTCATGTGATGAAGAGGAAAACAATGAAAGTTGTCAATTAGATTATAGATTTTCTTTATATGCTGATAAGTCTTGTAAAGATAAGTTCAAGTTTTATTCTAACATTCAGTTAGATGAAGAAAATGATTGTGGTCAGCCTAGTTTAGATAAACACTTTCAGAATGAGTTTTTATGCTTGGTAACTAATCGATTGTTTGAAGAATGTGAAGAGGTTTCAGTGAAAGATAAATCTGATTTAGTGAATGACACGAATACAAGTAGGAAACAATCAGATTTAATATACTCTTCACATTCAGAGACACAAGGTGAGTTGCAAGTTTTTGGTATATGCAACTTGGTTAATGGTGTAGAATATGAAGTTTTTGTGTTTTTGATCAGCATGCACGAATCATTGTTGGATTTTGATTCTCCATTTAGTTTGTGTAATCATGAGCATGCTGATTTTTTTTCTCATAGTGAGCATGATGATGAAATAGACTTTGAGTTTTATATGCACTATGAGAATTATGACAATTTTGTTTTTCCTACCAAAGTGAATGAAAGTGCTAATGTGTTTGGTGAAACAAAGGAGAATGAAAATTGTAATTTACCTCAAGAAGATGTAAATGAGAATTAGGTATTTGATAGAGGTAAAAAAATTCATTTAAGTTCAGTGGCCCAGGGCCATCATTTATACATAGTAGGAGTAGTTTCCTTATTTTCAATAAAGTTGTTAGAGAGAACTTTTTATTATTTTGGGAATGGTCCTCTTCTTCCAAAGATTTGAATCCTTGTCATTCCCACAAGGGACATGCATCCCTAGATAGAGCCACTATTGGGACTCAAAATCAAAGCCCCAATTTTGAGTACCATTGAGAAATCAAGCACTATAAATGCTTTTTAATGCAAGTGTACTTGGCTATCCATTTGATGCCTAATAGGTGTTTAATATTTCTAAAACCATGCATTCAGTATTTCCACATGTTCCATGAAGATAAATTTTTATTTCGATCCATTTCATGAAGTCTTTTTTTGAGCAATATCCAAATCTGCATCTTTGCCTAAGTGTCAAACAATGATAGGAGGCTATGTTTGCAATTGAATATCTCACACCTAGTAATGTTTCATGACCCACCACTTTGGGAGTATTTAGTGTCCATACCAAAGATCCTATGTTTCAAATTTTGAGTCATTTTGAATCCGCTTGACTAGGTTTTCAACCCCTCAAAGTTGGTTGTTTAACAATGTCATGCTGATATGAACTATTCAGAATTCTAGGAGGCCATGTTTGACTTGTTATAATTTTGACCAAGTTGATCAAAATGAGATAATTCCTTTTACATTTCATTTTAGAGGTTAAATTCATTCTATATTTCAATTTTAAGCCTATGAAAAATCCGTTTGGTCAGCTTTCAAACGCGATTCCAAATGCAATTTGTAACTTTTTACTAGTGTCAAGAAGTACAAATTTGTCGGAACCCCTATTTGTGATGTTGTATCTCAAAATCTATGATAGGTGAGATTGAATAGATTTTACCACTGCATTGTACTCTAAAAATACTTCAAGTGTGCCAGTTTTCAAAACTTGACAAATCCGTTTGAACACTTTCCCAGGTCCATTCCATTTGCAAAAAATGCTTTTCTAGCATTCCTTCCAGTTTGCAAATTCTGAGTAAGTCACTTTGACCACTCACCATTTTTTCTTTGTTATTCATCATGAGCCTAAATCATAGATTTATACTCTCCTCGTGACAGAGAACAAGCATCCCAATTTTCATTTCCCCAAGTGTTAGTTTGCCTTGTTTTCAAAGCCAAATCCAAATGCAAATTATGTATTTCTGACATGTTTTCTTGAAGGCAGTTCTGAAATGGAAACTTCAATGGTAAATATATTTTGATGGACAATTTTTCATGAGACAAGATTCAACAGGGTAGGATTATGCAAAACAAAGAATCTATATGTTTGATTTTAGAGCCTGATCAGGTGTTTAGGTTAGTTTTAAATCCAACTGACAAGCCTTGTCAGATCAAAATCAACAAGTTGCAAGAAAATGATAAAATGTGTTTTTAATGATAGATTAGTGCTTGATTTTGAATCTAGTCAATTTAGGATGTTCAATGGTCACTTTGGCAGTTCAGGTGTTCAGAAATGAAAATTTTTTTTTAGTTGGTCCCACTTTAAGGCCCGACTGACTTCATCTAGATGATAGAGCAGGTTTGAGGATGTTTTATGATGACTTTGGTCATTATGTTGTTTCAATGCAAAACATGTTTCTAATCAAGCTAGGGATGATTGTTTACTTCTCGATACTTATGGAACCCCCAACTACATTGCCCCTGAAGTCATCAATGATAAAGGTTATGATGGGGCAACATCAAACTTGTGATCATGTGGTGTTATCCTTTTTTTTTTTATTGTATGGTATTTTACTTTTGATGGTTTGAATCTCATGACATTATATAAAAAGATTTTAAAAATAAATTTACCTGAGATTTTAGAAAATGAATGGTTTTGGGGGAACTTCTAAAGCAAGTTTTAAGAAATTGCCTAATTTGAAGCTTGTTGTTATAAGTACTACATTAGAAGTTGAAAATTTTCAAACATATTTCAATGGTGCCCCACTTATAAATTAGATTGGAATGTTTCATATAAATCTTATTGTCTATCTTCCTCCTTTTGAGCATCTAGTTTATTTTTAAGAACTAGGAGCAAATTATAACTTATCATCTCCAATGTCTTCTTATTGGAAAGATAAATGACAAAATTACTACTTTCAAGGTTCTAGCTGATGCAAAGGGGCAAGAAAAAGTGTAGTAGAAGATCACCATGGCAACAGTAAAGAACACCCATTTTCAAAAATTTTAGAGAAGAGGAATTCCACCTATATATACTTGCTATTGGAATAGCCAACAAGTTTCTATAGCTTTTATACACAAATGCAACTATAGGGGAAGTACGTGGGGAATCCAAGGTTCCATGCAAGGAATGGAGATTCACAAGGCAGAGGGAGTTGCCAAGAGGGACCCCATAACCATGCAAACAAATGTAGAGGAGTTTCTACTATTAGCAGGCAATCCACATTTTGGGGGAGAATAGCATAAAAAGCTTGGGGTAAAGCCATAGAAGCCACCCATGTAAACAAAGCCACAGGAAAGGAACTGAGATCTCCACACTTAGATAGCTACTAGTCCTTGTCGAAGGAAGTCCATGTGAAAATGGAAGCCCGTCGCAAGGGATTTTCCCATTAATTAATGGTGTGAATGGAGTATGAGTGGAGGAGGGCACAAGTTCTATCTTTACCAAAGGCATGTGTTATCATAGTAAGCACTGGTCTCCACCTTTCCCCAGAGGTAATCATTGGGAAAAAACATTTTCCCACATGCAACAATACAAGATATCGGAGGTAGAAAGCTTGAGGTAGTTGCAAAGACTAAGATATGTAGAACTCACGGTGAGGAATCTATAAATTCTATTGCCTTGCATCCAAACAATTTAGAAATGGTTGGAAGAGATGATGATACGAATGAAGGTAGTGCCTCCAAGGTATGATATATGAAAATGCATAAAATAGGGTTAGTTGATCATTTGTTTGGAATTTGCACAAGGAACCAGAATGAAGGAACACCCACACCAAATAGAGAGAGGAGCCCTTCACCGCCAAAAATGCATAAGCTAAAAAACATAGGGGAGATCCATGGTTGAAGGCAGTCTAAACAATAATCCCACACTACCTATATAGGGGCATTTTTTTCTATTTAAATATAAAAACACATGCATTGTTCATGCCTAACAAGATAGCACCTTTTAAAAGGCAAGGCTCATGCGCAGGGGCCACACCCATAGCTAAGCTAGAAGAAGATGTAAGAAAATTTTGACATGTGGCTCTAGTTAGGACAATGATGTTATCAAAACATGTGGACTTGAGAACAAACCAAAGATTGACATGTGTTGAAATGATGCTCTAGGTGGGTGTGGGAAATGGTGTATTGATATGGCACAAGGGACATGCGCCACATAGGTGCATCCCAACATGCACAGTCAACACCCTGCTAACTATAATGTGGGGAAGCACCTAGTTGACACGTGTCAACAGGCCCTATCGAGAGGTGATTTGGAAGGCTTCGACATAGCAATGAGGTGGCTGAACAGATGGACCTAAGAGTAAATCAAAGATGAACATGTGGCATCCATGGAGAAATCATAGCAAGCTTAAGACAAATGCACAAGATTGTGCCACATGGCGCATCTGACGGCCAACACTTCCTCATTTGAGGAAGTTGCAAGGACAATAAGAAATATGGGAATGCACCTAGGTGCCACATGGTAGTAGGCCCGAGTCAGTTGCAAATGTGGAAGTTGACTAGGTGAGGGATCAGATCAATCAAGTACTACCATGTGGCAGCTCGGTCAAACCAAGTTTGACCCGAATTGCAAGGGTGGGGAAAAATTCAAAAATGTTTTAAAATTTGATTTTAAAATGTTTTTTCAAAAGGCATGTGTATAGATTTTAAATCTTTAAAGGATTTATCCTAAAGTCTGAACTTTGGAGCTTTTAGATTTTTGAAAATTCAAAGTGCAGACCAGAGACTATGTAGCAGGGGTGTGATTCTCAAAATGAGTTTTAGGAGGTTTCTTGTAGGTGAATATAGGCATATTATATATCACCAGAACTGGGAGAAGATGGACTTTTTGATAATGGAGTTTGTTTTCACACAGGAATTCACTAGTTCAAGTTATAGGTAGAAATGTAAAAGTTGGAGCCTTCTTAGTGAAATGGGCTAAAATTGAAAATGCAATTATAGGCTTGGTAAAACATGGTAAAAAAGAAGTTAGGGTCAAATTTGGTTACATTCAATCAGTTTAAACTTAGATTTTTACCAACATTTCATGAGACTTTCAGATTTTTGGTGACACAAAAGTTTTCATCATTCAGCAGAGATATTTTTTAGGTCAATTACAAAATATTGATGAAAACCAAATCAGATAAAAGGGGTAGGAAGAGAAAATATGTTTTGCAATTGCAAGGGATAGAGTTTCAAGTGGAGACATGTCAAATGCACAACAAATTTGAGAATTCTCTCCTCCTATATATTTCTTTCTTTCATCCATTGTAGGGGTTCTAGTTTTTTCACTGTGAGACCATTGGTTGGAAATTTTTAGTCTTTCTGTGAGACCACTTTGTTGGATCCGGAACTATGATTCCAGCTTCATTCTTCAGCATATTTTCTCTTGTATGATAGTAGTGAAGATGATATAGAAAGTTTAGATCTATTAGGTGTTTTTATGTTTTGATTTCATGCATCTGAATGTATAGTTTCAAGGAAATGAATACAAATGAGCAAGAAATTCTTTAGTTTCATTTTGAATCTCATCTCCTAACTCAGTAATCTATAGTCTTATATGGTCTAGGAACAAAGAATTGAGACCCATTTGCATCCCTTTAAGGTTTTATGTCATATATTTTTGCTATTGGAACAAAGGGCCAAATAAATGCTTAATGTGTTTGACAAGATTGTTGGTTATTTTGAGAAGAATATCTCATGAGAATGAGGTCTTTATGAACACCGATCTCTAATTCACAAGGTGATTAGATAGATCTAATACTTTGGTGTATGGAATACATCATTGATATCACAGATGTATGTATTTGATTCATGAAATTGCCCAATAGATAAGGCACTGATTAGCTACAGGATCATTTGTTCTTACTACTACATATTTGGGTTTTTTGTTAATATTCAACATCATTAATCAATTATATTTCTCTTTCATGTTGAAGAGCTGAAAAGGATGCCCTCACTCAGCTTGTGAGTTTCATAGATTTTCATTTAGCTATTGTAGATCTATGTTATTGCATAAGTCAATAGGAGATTAAGGGATTTATCTATTGTCCACCTGCCTAGGTTTTGCAAAGCCTGAAGTGAAGAAGGGTCTAGCCTTATAGTTGGCCCGGTGTCTGAAATAGTATGTTGAAAATGGGAGTTAGACGTCCTTAGATATACCTTATTGTCATCGAGGTAATTTTTAACTCATCTTAGTTTCAAAACACCAACAAAGGTTTTTCTACATTTGACACTTAGGTCAAGTAAAGACAATCAGAATCAGAAATGCTTAGTAAAATAGAACTAAGTGATCAAGAATTTCATGTTGGAGACTAATGCACTGAAATTGGTTTAGAATGGAAAAGTACCAATTTTGGGGTATTACAAAGATCACTAATCATGTTGTGCATATGGTCACTAGATACCCTATCACTGAGAAGGCCAAGGCCATTAGGGTTGTATTAAAGAAGGAAATTTAAAAAAATACTAGAGCATTATGGGAAGGCAAAGGATTGAAAGTGGATAATATCACCGATCCTGAGATAAGACTTGGAACCTATGTTGTTGCATATAAGATATTCCAATGTAGAAAGACAAACAGTGTACTCTATGGCATAATTGACCTAGCTTACAAGATTTTTAAGAAAGGAACAAAGTTATACCTCACCAAGATACTATTAAAGAAAATAGATTAAAATAAGAAGATTATTTGAGTGGCTAAGAAAAACACTTGTAAATATGGTTCATTACTGGTATGCCTATTCTTTTACCTTGAAAATTATTTCCTCGCCATTGGGAATGTCAATTGGGATGTTAAAAGGCTAGTTATCTATGAGATTAATGAGTTCATTGAAAGGTTAGGAGATAAATTTGATGGTGTCATGATTTCATACTTCAAGGAATTCAAGGCCGTAATGCTTCAACATCATAGAAATTGACCCCCACTTATTGAAAAATATATGAATAATATATGCTTCTTAGTTGACATTGATAATTATTTGATTAAATTTGTTGAGCAAAGAGTTGCATGCCTAGAACCAATGGGATATAAAATAAATATTGATCAAGCTATAGAGGAAATTGAAGCATGTTTGAAAAAATTAGTGAACGGGATGGTCAAACCTTTTGGCACATATGAGGAAGCCAAACAAAGAATAAAACTAGACATCATTGGTTCTAAGATTGAAAAGAAGACACAAATCATGATTAGTAATCTAGAAGTAACATTTGGAGAAGAGAAGAAGAAGCCTTCCCTAATGCTTGCCAAGGGAAAGGAGAAGATTTTGAAAAAGAAGAGGATAAAGGAAAATCACTTTTTTTGGTAGCACCAAAGAAGAAGAAAGGAAAAACAAAACATTTTGCAACACCATCAAGCCTTAAGGCTACAAGATCAAGGACCAAAGCTACCATTATTGCCAGGCCACCTTTGAAGAAGGGAGTTGTAAAGATAGATAAAATCACAAGATCAAACACACCAAAATGTACCTGCATCTTCAGGCCAATAGTAAAGGAAAAGGAGAAGGAAATTAGTAGTAGATGAAGCTAGTGATAAAATTGAATCTAATGATGTTAGTATGTTTAGAGTTACTGCAAACAAAAATCCTATGACAATTGATGAAATGGATACTTCCCTAAGGGAACATGAAGGACTTTCTACTTTCAAATATTTTAAGTATCATACTATGAATGGTGATGACAAACAAAAGATAGAGGATGCTTTGATAGCTATGATGGAAAAAATTTAATATGCACCTATAGGGACTAGGAATATGATACCAGAAGAGTTATATAAGAATATTGATGATAGATGGAAATATGCATTGATTACCAAGAAAGTAATGAGATAAAGATCCCTTTGCAACCATAATGCTAGAACTAAATATTACTAAAATTGACGAGGCAATGAAAATGCATAAGAATAGGTTTGTATAGAAAAGAAGACCATTACATGCTTTGACTAGAAAACTTACAGAGGTTGATATAGATGGACAAAGAGCATGGAAGTAAATTTTAACATTAATGATGTTGAGCAGGTGGCACAAGAAGATGTCACTGAGCCAAATTAATATGATGACTTAGAGAATAAAGAAGGTAACTATGAGCATATGACCATTCAAGATATTGTTGATGATGTTAATGACATGGTTAAGGATATTGTTGTAAGGAGGAGAATGTAACTATTGAAAATCTTACTGTAGATGACCCAACTAATGAAGTTAATAAAGATGAATATGTTATGGTTGACACTAAGCATAATATGGAAGAGAAACCAATTACCAAGTCAACACTCTTACATATAATAGGCTATGAACCAGTTATCCAAAAAATTAAGGAATGTATGAAGCCTGATACTCAAGTGGACCCATCAAATGTAAATAACATTACTATTGACTCTTTATCTAATGTGCCAATGGATACAGATGTATAGACAACTAAAAAATATAGACAAACCACTCAAGAAGAAGATACAAATATTGAGTAGTAGAATGGAAATGTTTATGATGGACATACACAAACATGAGGAGATACAACAAATAATAAAGAAGATGATTTTGCTATAGGCATTAGGCCACAAGCTCAGGGACCTCCTCATGAGGGAATTAAAGTGAAAGGATAGACTACTCTACAAGAGAAAAGTTTACTTGATGAACAGAAAAAGATGCCATGAAACAATCTAAGGAAAAGCCTCATGTGCCACATTTACAACCTCTATTACAAGAAGAAAAGAAAGATGTGAAAAAGAAAGATAATGCACCTCAAAAGACAAATCAAGAGAAAAAGGGTGCATTTCCCCCCAAGCCTTCACTGAGAACCAGTGTAGTAAAGTTCCAAAGGTAATAAGTTGAAGAAGAAAAAAGTAACATCACTATGGTCCAATCAAGTCTTGATGAAGAAATTGTCATACCCAATTGGAACCAAAATACACTAGATCCAAATGCTATAGCTGAATATGAAGGGATATGTAGTAGGAAGGTAGAGAAAAATTGGTTGAGGAAATTAACAAAAAAAACTAGTTTTATGTAATATTAAAGATATTTTACTAGATGTTGTTATATATACTTGATGAGATTACTCCTATCTTGGATCAGTTAATACAATTGGTTGATAAGGTAAATGAGCTTGATGCTAATGCACAAGCAAAAATTGTGGATTAATGTGAGAATAAATTTGAGAGAAAAGTTTTGGAAAATGTTGCACAAGTAATTACAGTCCAACAATTGGAACTTTCCACTTTGGTCATTGAGTTGGACACAATAGTTTGATATTTTCTAACATATTCAAGAAATAATGTGATATTCCCCAACTCACCCAAGATACTAAGGATAAATTACTAAAATTTGGTGAGGATATGAAACCAAGTGTAGATGCACTTAATGTTGATCCCAATTCTTATATGGTACATTATTCAAAAGTGAAATTCTTCACTAGGGTTCAACATCAATTACTATATGAATAAGAAAAGACAAGAGAAGAGATAAATTAAATGTAAACCTTGTTGCTACCTCATCTTGAGGTAATGCAATGACATATAAAGAAAGAAAAAGATTTTATTTTTGCACCTAGGTTATCAATTGCAGACCATATGATTGATTTGGCAAAAAAATTAAAGGTAGATAAGCAAAATTTGAAGATATTGAAGAAAAATTTGGGATACCACTATTGGAAATATGAGGTAGGCAAGGTTACTAAGAGGTGAGGGCTGAATCAAGAACCAATAAAAATTTATGCTTATTCCACCAATTAATCCTTCATTAATATTCTAATCTAATTGCATGCAAGAAAGAATGAAAGAAAATAAACATTTATAGCAATTTGACACAAGATATGGTGACCCAGAAACCTTCCAAATAGAAAGTAAAATTGGAGTGGGGATGATACCCACAAGCTTTAGTACTACAATATAAATTTGGCCTATTAAGGCTTACAATTGATCACTTCTAATGATCTGCCCTATTAGGAGCAATAAGGACTATTAGGTCCACCTTGTGAAAGGATTTACAAAACATACAATGAAGTATGCACTCGGTAAAGAGATTTTTCAAAGACTATTAAGTCTACCCTATTAAAGGATTTGTCTGATACACCTATTAGGATGAACTAATGGTTGATCTCTAATCTACAACTCTAATTTGTTGGTTGAGGTTTCTTTGAAATGTAAAGATTGCCTTGTTGTGATAGATAAATCTTTGTTTCCCCTTATACTAATTATAGCCTTCTTAATTCACACTTCTTCTCCTTATAATCACTTCATACTTACTTATTTGGATATGATACAATTCATTACATATATACCAATCTAAATCACAATTCAACAAAGTTGGCTACAACATAGGTTTCCATCAAGATCACAAAGTTAGCCCAACTGTTGACCCTCAGGTTTAGAAGGCAAACTCAATGATGTTTTGATACTCAACAACCATAGTCAACGCTAGACATCATCATGCACTCAATAGATATAGAAGCTCAATTTGTACTAATCACTTCCAAGTAGCCTAAACTCAGTTAGCACTTGTGACTCAGTGAACACTATGAAACTCAACATATAAACTAAATCACTTGGTTAAAATGCATGGCTCAGTCAACACTAATAATGTGAGCTTGATAAAAATTGAATCACTTGGTTGACACTTCTTGGCTTGGTCAACACTAGGTTCTCATCACTAATATTGCAAGCTCGGTAGATACTATCACTAAACAACTTGGTATATGCTACTTGTCATAAACTATATAGAGACTCTAGAACTCAGTAGCAATTGTAGGACTTGGTAACAACTATATTACTTAGTAGTAACAAGAATACTTGGTTAACATTGCAAACTGAAAGATAAGATTGGTAGCAACTTTAAGCAATTGACTAAGTGTGAGTCACTAATAAACAAAATTTGACCTCAATGTCAATAATCTCCCCCTTTGGCATTAGTGACAAAAAAACTTATCAATCCAAAATTGAATACTTAGAATTTCAAGTCCCAAAACATTCTTTTGTCTCCTTTCTATATCTACATCTTGGTAATCATACTCTATTTTTAAGATTTTTAAAATTGCTTTTGTAAAAGATGTTTTCTGATTATTTGTGCATATATTTGTATAATACTATGCTTCTCCCCCATACATATATCTCATATTATACTTCTTCCCAATACTCTTCATATATACATTCACCTTATATTATACTTCTCCCCCTTTTTCACATAAATGCCAAAGGTGTATACTACAAGTTAATGCCAAAATGTGACAAGAAACTAGAATGTATCTTTAAAAAATCAATGTCATTTTCTTGTCCCAATTTTCCTATAGCACCTTGCTTGCATGAAATGCAATTTGCACTTTTGTTGATAACTCCATCCTATGATTAGCTATGGAGAAGTCATTGTCATTAATGAGTGTCTTGGCATGTGCAATTTGTTTTTTCAATGCATCGATGTTTGGAAGAATCATGCATTGGATTTATACATGTGTGGCCCTAATCCTAGCTTCTTCTCTTAGTGTTTTTCAAATTTATCATAAATATGATCTTTGAATAGTGAGCAAAGTTGTAGCTTGGGTCAAGTGACAACTGGGGTGCACTTGCTTTCAAGTCTTCATCTATCTTAAATAATTTTTCTTTGATTCCTTGGGTGAAGATAGATTTATCACACAACTTACTAAATAATGAAGTTACATTATTGTAGATATTTCCAATGAACTAAGAATAGTAGACAATTCTACTTGATTTATTGCAATTTTCTGTGCCACTTGTTACAATACCTTGTTCTCAAATTTTCTCTCTACTCTTTGTAGAAACTTTTCTTTTCCATTCAAATCTTCACTGAATTTTTGGACAACTTCTTCTAACTAATCCAAAATAGGTTGTGTACTATCAAACTCAATAATTAGTGCACTTATGAATATGTCCTTTACATCTTCTAGCACTTGGGTTTCCTTCCTTTTCTGATCTCTAAGAATTTGTTGCTTAGCTCTCTTCTACAATAATTTTCCTAGGATGTTCATCTTGTTAGTAGAGAGGGTAGTAATATCCCAGTTTGGAATAACAATATCCTCATCTAAATCTATTTCGTCGTCTTCATCCTTTCCTTTCAAAATAGGAGAAACAATTTTCTTACCCTTGTCTACTCAGTTGAGACTAGTTCTCAACTATCATTGTACTTGCTATGAACACATTTGGAATTGTAACAATTGTAGAAAATGAAGGGCTAGCAAGAAAAGTAGATATCTTACTGATAGTAGAAATATCTTGTTGTTGCATTGTCAAATTTGATGATGATGGAGGCACTTTCTACTCAGTAGATGAAGTGTTGATCACTTCAGTCAATGTAGTACTGAGCTAAATAGGTGCAAAGATTGGTTGGGTGCTTGGTGTTGCACTGATTTCCACAACCAACTTAGAAGAAGCTTTCTCAAAGATTGATGGCATTACATCTTTTCTCAGAGAGTGAGGAAATGAGGCCATTACTGCTACTGCAATCTTTTTAGGGTCAATTTCATTAATGCTCTAAATCTTAGGGAGTTTCTCCTCTAGAGCTTCATTCTCCTTATCATCCAAATTTACATCTTTTGTTTCCATATTTTCTTCATCATCTTCCTTTTCATCTTCATCATCTTTGTTACTAACATGAATAACAACATTACTTGGTTGATGTAGGTTGTAAATGTTTTTCCATGTAGTTGTTGCTGCCTTTACTACATATTCAATATCTTTTATCAATATCATGCATGTGTTGAATTTAAGAGTGGTCTTTTCTTCATTTGTCTTCAAATATTCTTTCACCTCTTTTTCACTTAGACTTGGCATGAGTTGCCTCAGAGTCTATTCAAATATGTCTTTTGCAATCTACTTTGTATGCTACATTTGATTGCTTGCATAAGTTCATTGGGAATTTTTTGTACAAGCTGATCAGGTGAGTACTTCCATTTTCCCATTTTTTTCATTAGCATATCCTCAATCTACTTTTTCTCATCTGCATTCCTAGTTTCATATCTGAGAGATTTGAAAGTTGTAATTCCAACTCCTCCTTCTATTTCCTTTAATTTTTCTTGAAATGTAGGTGGAGGCTCTTTTAAAATAATTTTCTCAGTATCCTCTTCACCTAACTTCAATTTCTTCCTGGATTTTGATGCTCTTCTTTTGAATCCAATAGTGGATGACTTAGTAGGTTTGGTTATGATAACCTTACCTTTATTCCTTATAAGCTCTTCTTCCTCAGACTTGGTTTCTTCTACTTCATCCTCTACTTCATCTTCTTCCACATCATCTCATTTTTCTTCTATCAACAATAGAGTAGAACTTGATTGCTTCAATTTTGTTATCCTCTTTCTTCCTTTTTTAACTACTTGAGGAAGCTTAATTTCAAGTTCAATCCTTTCCTTGGCTTCTTCATAAGTTCCAAAGTATGGTGCCTTAGGATCCATAGACTCATTCAGTAGAGCCTCAATTATATCTTTTGTATCATCAATGTTAACCTCATACACAAGAGGCTTAACACTTGCCACCCTTGGTCTGACTGCTTGAATGTACACTCTATCATAGTCTACCATGAAACAGATATCATCTTTTTAGTCTTCTACCAATTTCTTTGGTATCATATAACTATTATTCATCTTTTCTTTGAATGTATCAAAGTAGTTATCCATTATTCTATTAAAATATTTACCCATCTATGCTATGTGTTCATTAATCTAATATAAAATAGGTACATCTTTTCTCCATTCAACTGTGCTTTCAGAAGGGAAGAATTTTTGTACAAAGAAAAATAAACAAGTTATGACTGGACCAAACTTACATGAATTGTTCTTGGAACCTCTGATGCTTTCCATGTTCTTATTGAATTAATTCAATAATAACTTGGCAAGGTCAAATGATATGTTATTCTTCACTTCCTTGAGAGCCAAATCTACTACCTCACATGACATAGTGTTGAGATGACTGGAGCTATAGATTTTGTGAGAAACCACAAGAATTCCAAATTTTAGTTCTATGTTTGTGATTCCACTTATCTTCATTCCTCTACCATCCCACTCAGCAAGAGTCTTCTTTGCCAATTCAACCCGACCTAGGGTTTTGGTTGCCTTTTCTTTGTTTAACATCGAAAGACTAGTGATTTTGTGAATCATCTTCCTTGTCATCAAAATGGTTTGGTTCAACCATAAATTCCCATTTTGAGCTCAGCTTAGTATGAATCTTATCCATTTTGCCTGAAAATCCCTTGGCATATGCGAAAATATGCATCAAGCCCTTTTCTTCCAAATGTCGATGCTCAAGTTTTAAAGCACCATTCACACTTAACTCATTTAATGCCTCATACATTTCATGTGTTCCTAGCTCTTGAATAGAGAAGTTAAAATATGAGTGTATATCATGCATGAGTAATACCTGGGAAGGAATTTGAGATTGTGCACCTGTAGGGTCTAGTGATTCAAAAATTGTTGGACTAATTTTGAATGTTGGAAGCTCACATTCTATTCCTCAGATCAACATTTATGATCCTTTCTTTTCTTTGTTGCTAGAGGAAGCCATGCTCGGTAGAGTCTTGAATGGTTTCAAAAAAAATTGAGAATTTCAAAGACTAGCAACAAACACATAGATCTCTTGGAAGCATAGAAGTCACTCTTTGCAAATAGCTCTCAAAAATTCATAGTGAAGAATGAATTCAATTATCTTCCTTTTAACAAAATTTCACCTTTCAATTTCCATAAATTCTTTGGTACGACCACTCACTCAGTTATAGATTGTCTTCCACTTGGTTATGTCTTTCAATACTTTGTAGACATTCGTAGCTTGGCTGTCTCAACATTAATCGATAGAGTCTTCAATAACTCGGTGTCTACACACAATACTTCAATGTAACCTGACCTTTCTCAGTAGGGTCTTGCAACGCAACCTAGCTTGATAAAGGTCTCAACCACTCAGTGATCCTTATGCATCTTGAATGGTGATATGGATCTTTCCATCTTTCTGGTTGGAACTGATGAGAGATGTCTACTTCAGAGTCTTAGTTACAGTTATTCCTATGGGAATTCAAGTTGAGATGATTGAGTCGCCCAATTCTTAAGTGACATATGCTTCATGACTCAGACTTGCATTCTCAAAATATTTTGGTATCCATTGCTACTTCATCTACTTTATGATATTGTCAGCTCTAACTTTCTTTTTATCTTCAATTCTATCAATGTACATACAATTCTTGGAAAGGTGTCCAAGTTCTATACAAATGAAACATCTTCTAGAGGTGTCTCTTTTCCTCATGTGATGTTTCACACAATTTTCTCCAATGTACCCAAATTTTCCACAGTAGTTGCATCTACACCATGTGTTGTAGTCTCATCCAAATATTGCTTTCACGATTTCATTTTGTTGGAATCAATATCTTGGTTTTGCATTCAGAAGATTTGTGTCCTTGTTTCTTGCAATTGTGACATTTAGCTTCAAACTTAGGTTTCTCCTTGCATTCATTTTCTCTATGACCATGCTTATTGCAATTGTAACACTTTCCATTGAATTTTGCTTTACCATTACTCCAACATTTTTTTAATGTATGACCTAACTTACCACAATGATTGCAAGTAGGCATTTGATTCTTTTAAGCTCCTTTCTTGGATGATTCGCCTTCTTTTGTGTATCCTATTCCAGCTTTTCCTTTGTGTTTGTACTAACTTTTTTCATTCAACTGATTCATGTTTTCTTGAGATTTCAACATTCTTTAATAGGTTTTCCTTTCAGTGTTTATATCATTCTATAGTCTTTCATTCTCTAATCTTAAATTCTTGAGTTCTTCATTTGCATTAGTGAGATGATCAATGAAGTCTACTTGTTGAAGGGATAGATGTTGAATTTCATTGTTCTTTTCTTCTATCTCTTCTTTGGCTTTGTCTTTTTCTTCCATGACTTCACATAATCTTACTGACTGGATTTCTTATTCTCTTTTTAGCTTTCTAACTTCTTCTTGAAAAATGGAATTCTTTTCTAATAGGTCTTTAATTACTTCATCAGCTTCATCTGAGTTTCTTTCTGGATAGATATCTTCAATTCTTTTTCTAATGTAGAGATTGTCATTCATTTGTACCACAAGATCTTTTCTTCTATTCAATGATTGAGAGTGTTACTCCTTTTCTTTCTTTAGATGCCCAATAGCCAATTCAAGATCCAATTTTTCATTGTCAATAGCCTTATCTAGCATGTATACATCCATTGCCTTTGATCTTTGCTCAAGTTGCTAAACTTCTTCTATGAGAACCACAAAGCTCTAATACCAATTTTTGGAAATATGAGGTAGGCAAGGTTACTAAGAGGGGAGGGGTGAATCAAGAACTAATAAAACTTTATGCTTATTCCACCAATTAACTCTTCATTAATATTATGATCTAATTGCATGCAAGAAAGAATGAAATAAAATAAACATTCATAGCAATTTGACACAAGATATGGTGACCCAGAAACCTTCCAAATAGAAAGTAAAAGTGGGATGGGGATGATACCCATAAGATTTAGTATTGCAGTATAAAGTTGGCCTATTAAGGCTTATAATTGTTCACTTCTAATTATCTGCCCTGTTAGGAGAAATAAGAACTACTAGGTCCACCTTGTGAAAGGATTTACAAAACATACAATGAAGTATGCACTTGGTAAAGAGATTTATCAAAGACTATTAAGTCTACCCTATTAAATGATTTAATTGATACACCTATTAGGATGAACTAGTGGCTGATCTCTAATCTACAACTCTAATTTTCTAGTTGAGATTCCTTTGAAATGTAAATATCACATTGTTGTGATAGATAAACCTTTGCTACCCCTTATATTTCTTGTAGCCTTCTTAATTCACACTTCTTCTCTTTATAATCACTTCATACTTACTTATTTGGATATGATAGAATTCATTACATATATACCAATCCTAATCATAATTCAACAAAGTTGGCTACAACATAGGTTTCTATCAAGATCACAAAGTTGGCCCAACTACTAACACTCAAATTTAGAAGACAAACTTAGTGATGTTCTGATACTCGACAACCATAGTCAACACTCATCATCATCATGCACTCAGTAGATGTAGAAGCTTGGTTTGTACTAATCACTTCCAAATAGCCTGAACTCAGTTAACACTTGTGACTCGGTGAACACTGTGAAACTTAGTATATAAACTAAATCACTTGGTTGACACTACATGGCTCGGTCAACACTAATACTACAAGCTCAGTATAAATTGAATCAATTGGTTGACACTTATTGGCTTGGTCAACACTAGATTCTCATCACTGATACTATAAGTTTGGTAGATATTGCCACTGAATAGCTCGGTAGATATTGCTGGTCATGAACTATATAGAGATTCTAGAACTCAGTAACAACTATATTACTTGGTAGTAACTAGAATACTTGGTTAACACTGAAAACTTAAAGATAAGCTTGGTAGCAACTTTAACCAATTGACTAAGTGTGACTCACTAATAAAAAAACTTTGACCTCAATATCAACAACCACCATGATAGTCATAATGAAGAATCATCATAAGTTTATTGATTAATTAGGTGTACACCTAAAGTAAATATTTCAATTTTTAAAATTTTGGTCATAAGTGTCAAAAAAAGGGGAAATGAATTGGTGTATGTATATAAAGAGTATGAGAATGTATGTTGTTGGATACAATTGTTCAATTGTGTATTGTCTTTGATGTTACACAAATGTCATATTAGTCATTAGACAAAGTCTACCAAGCTCAGTTGGTTAGCAAGGCAAAAGATAGAGTCTACCAAGCTCAAAAGGTTAGCAAAGAAGGTTTACACTGTTTATCGAGCATTCTTAAGCTTTACCTTGTATATTCAGTTGCTACCAAGCTTTCAAGGTTAGCAAAGGAAATTTAGTTGCTACCGAGCAAACTCGATCATCAAGAGAAAATAGTGCAGGAAACAATTCTAACTGAGCTTTCATGGACAGTGAAAGAAATTTAGTTCTTACTGAGTTAACTCGTCAGCCAAAGGATTTTGCAGATGTTGCAATGTTAACCGAATTAAGATGGTTAACTCAAGAAATTATTTCTAGAAGTAGTATTTACCGAGTAGGGTCGGCCAGTGAAGGATTTCATTGTTTTGTGAAATAAAGTTTATTTGTTTAAAGTAATATTTGTAGCTAATTGATGTATGGTTTATTGGTAAATGTAACTTATGAATGAGCTGACTTGATAGTCTGAATGGTATATATAAGAGGTCAAGTTGCGAATTCTAAGTGTAAGTGATGGATTTGATGTAATGTGAATGAGAAGGAAGATTGATTATTATGAAAAGGAATTTTGAAGGATGATCAGAGATTATTCAGGAGAAACAAAGATATATTTGATCAAAAAGGATCTAATAGTGTAGAATAGAGATCTATAGTCAGCAAATTTAGTTGCATCTTATTCAGATCAATTCGTTGTTACTTTCTAACCACTGTAGTAGTGATTTCAAAATCTCTTAACAGAGTTGGTTTAATAGCCATTTTTGTAAATCCTCTAACAAGGTAATAGTTCAGTTAAATTTTTCTAAAGACCTCTAGCAAGGCCACTCCTAACATGGTGATTAAATCCTCTAATAGGGTCACACCTAACAATGTGTATTGTAACCTTTAATAGGGTTAGCTCCTAACAGGGCTCACTTCAAAAGAGTGAAAATTGGTAGCTAGTTACTTGGTGGTTTTTCCCATATTGGGTATCCACATTAAATCTGGTGTCTCTCGTGTTCATTTTATTTACTTTTGCATGCATGAATACTTGAAGATCAGTAACAAGTTAATTTATCAAGTTACAACATTATTTTAGTGTTTACCGAGTATCAACAATAACTAGTTATTTAAGACATCTAAGGGATCTATGGATTTGTTTTGTAGTAACTGATTCCCCCCCACCCCCCCTCAGTTACTCCATCTATAATCCCAACAATTGGTATCAGAGCTTTTGGTTCTTTTAGAAAAAGATTTCAAGGATCTAGGCTAAAGATCAGGATGTCTTACAAGAGAGAAATTCCAAGACTTAACAGGGACAACTTCTTAGCATGGCAGGGATTGATGAGACTTCATGTAGCTTCTATTGGTGATTTAGGACTAAAGTACCTTGATGAAAAATATGTAGAACCTATTGGTACATTATCTGTCAATGATATTGCTGAAAAGAAGACTCGCAACAACATGATGATAGATATAGCATCTACTCTAAGTTATGAAGAATTTGATGACATCAAGGATTGCAAAACTGCCTTTGAAATGTGAAACAAGCTAAAAGAGATCTATGGAGGAGATGATAATGTGAGAAGAGCCAAAGTAGAAAGTTTGAGAGGAAATTTTGATCTAATGAAGATGAGAGAGGATGAAAACATTGCAAAATATGTTGAAAGAGTTAAAGCATGCGTTAGTGCAATCAAAGCATTTGGAGGAGATATCAAGGAGGAGACAATTATAAGTAAAGTTCTTAGAACTCTACTTCTTATTTATGCAATTAGAGTCTCTACAATTCAAGAAAGAAGATGTGAAGCAAATCATAAGATAAATTTAGAGGCCATAGTTGGAAGATTGACTGTATTCAAGCTAGACAACTATGATAATTATGTTCCAGCTGCCAAGAACATTGAATCAACATTTGAAGCCAAGCCTTCACACAAAGAAAAAGGCAAGAAGATAAAGGATCCTCATTCAGATAGTGATGAAGAATCACAATAGAGTTCAGATAGTGATCTTGAGGTGGTTGAAGCTCTGCTAGCAAGGAAATATTCAAGAGACAAAGGGAAATACAAAGGTAAGGTTCCTCTAATCTATTTTTCTTGTGAAGAAATTGGACATATTGCTGCTAGGTGCCCAAATAAGTAGAACAAGGATGAGAAGAAAGGTCACAAGTGCAATGGCAAGAAAGACTTCAGATCATTCAAGGATAAAGGTAAGAAAACATGTTTCATGGCTAATGATTCTAATGGTTATGATAATAAAGAAGAACATGAAATTGTTTACATTGCTATAAAAGATGAGTCTGATAATGATGAAGAAATGGCACTCATTTCTCATATGAGAAGAAATGATACATGAATTATAGATAGTGGTTGTTCTCATCACATGAGTAGTGATAAAACTAAGTTTGAACATGTTGAAGACTATGATGGTGGCATTGTAAGATTTGGTAACAATGAACCTTGTTGTATAAAAGGAAAAGGAAGAATCTCACTAACTAGGGAACTTGTATGTGATAATGCATATTGGGTAGAAGGACTAAAGCACAATCTGTTGAGTGTGGCACAACTACTCATAATGGACTTAAAGTAGAATTTGAATGTATATAAAAACAAGACTATTGGATGGCAAAGGTAAGCTGATTGGATCAGGCACTCAAACAAAAGGTAACTTGTTTTATCTTGAACTTGGTGAATGTTCATGTTTTATTTCTCAAGTTGAAGAAAGTTGGCTATGGCATAGGAGGTTATGTCATGTAAACTTTGACAACTTGGTAAAAATAAGTAAATTCAGGAAAGTAAGAGGCATTCCTAACATAAATAAACTTGAAGTTGGTCTATGCAAGAATTGTCAAATTGGCAAAATGGAAAATACTAGTTTTAAAAGTAAGAACTATCAGTCTAAAGAAATTCTAGAAATTGTTCATACTAATTTGTGTGGACCCATTGGTATTGAAAGTTATACTAGTGAAAAAAATTTCATTCTTTTTGTTGATGATTATTCAAGAATGATGGCTGTCATGTACCTAGAGAGAAATCAAAAGCATTTGAAAAGTTCAAATGATATTTGGCCAGAGTAGAAAAGGAAACAAGGAAAAGACTAAAATGCTTGAGGTCTGACAGAGGTGGTGAATTCATTTCACATGAGTTCAATAAATTTTGCATTGAAAAGGGAATCGAAAGATAGGTTTCAACACCTGGAACTCCTGAACAAAATGGAATAGTAAAAAGAAGGAACAAATCTATCATGGACTATGCAAGAACCTTAATGATTGAGAAGAGCATTGCTATCAAATACTGAAAGGAAGCTATTAGCACTACGGTTCATACCTTGAACTGAGTACAGCTAAAAAAGGATTCATTCAAAACCTCCTATGAGTTATGGTATGGCTACAAACCCAATGTAAGTTACCTAAAAGTATTTGGAAGCAAATGTTACATTTTGAAAGAATCTAGAAAAGGTAAATTTGATGCAAAGCGAGATGAAGAAATATTTTTTGGGATATTCTTGAAAAAGTAAAGCACATAGATGTTTGAATTTGTCTACTCACAAAGTCATAGAAAGTACACATGTGAAAGTTGACGAGTTTGCAAAAAGAACTAAAGAAGAAAGCAAAAGGGAACTTGAAGATTACAGGAGATTTGTTTACATTGAACCTGATATAATGCCAAATACACCTATCAATCAAGAATCTTAAACTCCTAAGTCTTCAGTCACCGAGTCATAGGAAGTTCAAACCGAGCTAACACCTATCGAGTTGCAAGAACCCGAGTTGCAAATAGAAGCTACCGAATCAACACCTATTGAGTCTGAGCAACCAGAACCAGAACCAAAAGTTGAAGCATAGAAGGATAACAATGTAAATCATTTAAAAGGCAAGGAGCCTGTGTTAGCCAAGTATGTCAAGAAGCATCATGCACCAGATCATATCATTGTAGATAAATCAGAAGGAATAATGACAAGAAGTATGTTGAAAGGAACTTGTTTACTTGCTAATTTTGAACCTAGAAATGTCAAAGATGCATTAAAAAATGAAAGTTGGATTGAAGCTATGAATGAAGAGATAGAACAAATAGAGAAAAAAAAACATGGACTCTTGTACCTAGACCTAAAGACAAAAATGTGATTGGAACTAATTGGGTATTCAGAAAAAAGTTAAATGAAGATGGTAAGGCGTCAAGGAACAAAGCTAGACTGGTATGCAAAAGATACTCTCAAGAAGAAGGTGTAGACTATGGAGAGACTTTTTCTCTTGTTGCAAGATTGGAAGGTGTCAGAACTTTACTTGCATATGCTGCATACAAAGGATTCAAAGTTTATCAGATGGATGTCAAGTCAGCATTTCTCAATGGAATATTGGATGAAGAGGTTTACATTGAACAACCTGAAGGTTTTGTTGATCTAGACAAGAAGGACATGGTCTAAAAATTGCATAAAGCATTGTATGGTCTGAAACAAGCACCTAGAGATTCGTATAAAAGATTGCATAATTATCTTATTCAGATTGGTTTTCAAAGAACTAATGATAATAGTAGTTTGTCTATAAAGGAAGGACTAGATAATAAGATTGTTTTGGTAGAAATATTTGTAGATGATACTTTGTTCATAGGAAATGATGATCTTTGCAAAGAATTTTTAGAACAAATGAACAAGGAATTTGAAATGTCAATGTTTGGAGAAATCAAATTCTTTGTTGGTCTTCAAATTCATCAGAGTAAGAATGGTATCTACATCACTCAATCTAAATACATCATGGAGATATTGAAAAATTTTGGTATGGAAGACTACAAACCAGTTGGAACTCCTATGTGTACTGGATTGAAACTTACCAAGGATAATGAATCAAAGGAAGTGGATCAGACATTGTATAGATCTATGATTGGAAAGTTGCAGTATGTAGTGCACACAAGACCAAACATTGTCCTTGCAGTAGAAATTATAGCAAGATTCTTAGCAAAACTAAAAGAAAATCACATGATGGCAATCAAAAGGATCATGAGATACTTAAAAGGAACTGAAGATTATGGATTATGGTATAAACTTGGAGGAAATCTAGATTTAAAAGTGTTCACTGATGCAGATTGGGTAGGGAATGTTGATGATAGAAAGAGTACAAGTGGAGGAGCTTTTCTTCTTGGAAAGAGGTTGGTTTCTTGGACAAGTAAAAAGCAGAACTGTACATCCCAGTCCATAGCAAAGGCTAAATATGTTGCAGCAGTAGTAAACTGCTCAAACATTGTATGGTTCAAACAATTATTGGAAGGTATGAAGAAAAAAATCAAAGAACCTATTGTTATATTTTGTGACAACACAAGTGCAATTAACATATCCAAGAATCCAATGATGCATTCAAAAACCAAGCATATTGCTATAAAGTATCACTTTGTTAGAGAATTGGTACAAGAAAAGGAAATCGGATTCGAATATGTCCATACAAAGGAACAAATTGCTGACATATTCACAAAGCCTTTACCTAAGGATGCATTCTTGTATCTAAGAGGTAAGTTAGGGGTCATTCCTCTATCTGAAGCTCACTAAAATATAGTTTTAGTGATGCATCAACAGGAATAGAATTGAAGATCTATCAGTTGATACAGCAAAGTAATGAAGACATTGCATATGAATCAGTACATTAGGTACAATGCTATTCATTTGATTTGTGTTGTTTTTGGCATGTGTTGTCAAAGAGGGTGAGTATACTATCATATCTTTCTGAAATTTGCAAGAAAATAAGAGTTTGTGTAAGAGGGAGAGATTATTATGAAAGAGGGAGATTACTGTATTTGAGGAAGAGGGTAAAGTATTTTGTCAGTAAAGACCTATTTTCAAATTTCATTCTACTATGACATATTGTTTTGCAATCAATGCCAAAGAGGGAGATTGTTGGATACAATTATTCAATTGTGTGTTGTCTTTGATGTTACACAAATGTCATATTAGTCATCAGACAAAGTTTGCCAAGCTCAGTTGGTCAGCAAGGCAAAAGACAAAGTCTATTGAGCTCAAAAGGTTAGCAAAGAAGGTTTATAGTGTCTACCAAGCATTCTCAGGCTTTGCCTTATGTAGTCAGTTGCTACCGAGCTTTCAAGGTTAGCAAAGGAAATCTAGTTGCTACCAAGCAAACTTGGTCATCAAGAGAAAATAGTGCAAGAAACAGTTCTAACCAAGCTTTCATGGACAGTGAAGGAAATTTAGTTCTTACCAAGTTAACTCGATAGCCAAAGGATTTTGTAGATGTTCCAATGTTAACCAAGTTAAGACGGTTAACTCAGGAAATTATTTCTAGAAGTAGTATTTATTGAGTAGAGTCGGCCAGTGAAGGATTTCATTGTTTTGTGAAATAAAGTTTTTTTTTTTAAAGTAATATTTGTAGTTGACTGATGTATGGTTTATCGGTAAATGTAACTTATGAATGAGCCAACTTGATAGTCTTAATGGTATATATAAGAGGTCAAGTTGCAAATTCTAAGTGTAAGTGATGGATTTGATGTAATGTGAATGAGAAGGAAGACTGATTATTGTGAAAAAAAATTTTGAAGGATGATCAGAGATCCTTGAGGAGCATCAAAGATATATTTGATCAAAAAGGATCTAATAGTGTAGAATAGAGATCTATAGTCAGCAAATTCAGTTGCATCTTATTCGGATCAATTCATTGTTACTTTCTAACCATTGTAGCAGTGATTTTAAAATCTCTTAATAGAGTTGGTTTAACAGCCATTTTTGTAAATCCTCTAACAAGGTGACAGTTTAGTTGAATTTTTCTAAAGACCTTTAGCAGGGCCACTCCTAACAGGGTGATTAAATCCTCTAATAGGGTCACACCTAACAATGTATATTGTAACCTTTAACAGGGTTGACTCCTAACAGGACTCACTTCAAAAGAGTGAAAATTGGTAGCTAGTTACTTGGTGGTTTTTTCCATATTGGGTTTCCACATTAAATATGGTGTCTCTCGTGTTCATTTTATTTACTTTTGCATGCATGAATACTTGAAGATCAGTAACAAGTTAATTTACCGAGTTGTAGCATTATTTTAGTGTTTACCGAGTATCAGTAGTAACTAGTTATTTAAGACACCTAAGGGATCTATGGATTTGTTTTGTAGTAACTAATCCCCCCCCCCCCCTGCCCTTAGTTACTCCATCTATAATCCCAACAGTATATATGTATATGTATGGAATGAAAGGGCATGTATGGTATATAATTAAAACTATACAAAAAAGTTTTGAGTATTTTTTTGCAAAACATATGTTATACCAAAGATGAGTCAATGATGAGAAGAAAGTATGTATAAAGGGGGAGTTCTACACTTTTCACTAAGTTAATTTTTTAGCTAACATGCATAATGTTTTTGGAACTAATGCCAATGGGGGAGACTATTACTCTCATTATATAATCATATTGTCACTAGTGTCAAACTACTAGTTGAGGAGAGAAAAATTGTATTGGTCAGTATATGTTGTTACCAAGCCACGTTATATACACCGAGCCATGATAGAACATAAGACTTATGTGTGAGATAGACATACCCAAGCATAGTATACACCAAGAAATTCTATACACACTGAGCATAAACATTGCTAAGCATGTCAAGCTTAACTGAGCAAGAAGGACATTGAGCGACAATACATATCTACCAAGCGTGAACAAAGTATTCACCAAGCTACATAGTGAACACTTAAATGTTTGGAATGGAACATAATCTTATGTGTAACAACCACATTGAGCGGAAAAACTACATTCACAAAATTCAAGGAAAGGATTTGGTAAGATTTTTTGGGAAATGTAATTTGATTGTTTATGGTTACAAGGCATAACAGGGGACAATGAAATTAAAGAATGGAAAAGAAGGAACATGAAGAGATAACGATGATTCTAGATTATTGATTTTGATCTATGGTGTATTCTAGAAAATTTCTAAACCCTAATTAGGTTAAGGATCAAAAAGGAGAAAATATTTCTATATAAGGAGCTACAAGGAACAGTCAAAAGTTTGGAAAAGTTGGAGATAGTTATTGATGTTGTCAAGTTATGATGGGGATGTCAAGGAAAATCTATTGTAGAGAAGATTGCTAAGAAGTAGAAAGGACATAATGTGACATATCAATCATTGAAGGTGATCAAGCATTGAGCAGAAGAGGAAACTAGCTAGAAAAATTAAGTTGCACATATACAAATCATATTTACCACTATTCTCTAATCATTGTAGTAGAAAAATCCTTTCAAAGGGTAGAATTAATAGTCTTATTGTAAATATCTTGATTAAGTACACACTTTGCATAATGTTGTAAAATCCTTGAAAATGTTAGATCCTTTCCAATCTTTTTTATTAGTCCTAATAGAGTAAGTCACCATAAATGACATAACATTGTAGCCCTAACAAGGAAACCTCTTACTGCAGTAGTGATAGATTTGTGGGTATTATCCCCATTATAGTTTTCCCTCTAACTTAGGGTTTATGCATCACCAAAATTCTTGTGTTATGTGTCATGCTATTATGGTTTATCATTTCATGTTTATGGAAAGATAGAATTGATAAATCTAATTTCATTTTCAATATTGATGTTAATAATATGTATAGTTACCAAGCTGTGAAAAGACAAAGGGCATAATCATTTTGATTAAGAGTAAAAGTTTGAGCATTCTGATACACTCCCTCCACTCTAGCATTTTGCCTTTCCTATATAATCCAAAAACCCTCTAGTTAATCAATCCAATCAATTAACTACAATCCAATTAATTATCAAAATGACAATTCAAAGTATAATAATTAATTAAATCCTTATTCATCTATTCAATTAAATTAAATTAATGCACAACCTTGTTTAATTTAATTGTCAAATTCCCCTTTTGATTGAATAATTCCTATCTAATCAATCATAATCCTACCCTAACCCCTAACTTAAACCTTCACCAATGGTTCAAACCCAATCCAACCCATTCACCCATACTAAGCCCACTTAATTAATTAATTAAACATGATTAATTAGGTGACACACTTGCATTCTATGTAAACTCCCACTTGCAACCTAATCAATTCCTAATCCAAACCTAATCTCACCCTAATCATTTGCACAACCTTAATCAGGAGGATTAAACCCAATCTCGAATTAATGCTTGTTATATTCGCATATCCCCCAATCTCGAGTTAATGCTTGTTATATTCGCATATCCCCCAATCCCTAAACGTCATGTCAACCTCAAATGCACTCACACATCTCTTACATATTTGTCCCAGTTCAAATCTCCCAAATTGGTCACATTCCCTTCAATTTCCAAGCCTCTCTCCTTGTGACACTTGTCACAAAGAGAGTCATTTGAGGAAGTGTAATCATTGTACTTTCACTCAAATGCACTCTAGCCACTCTTGCGCTTGCCTCGAAATTGAATACAAATTGTCAATTTCACCTCCCCTTTGCCTATAAAAATAACCCTTCACTCCCCCATTTTCATACACCTTAAGAGTATTTTTATCATGCCAAATTGTTTCCAAATCTATTGAGAAGTATTGTTATGATGTTAAAATCATCCTACATCAAACCCTCATCTATTAAAGAAGCTTGAACACGCTTTGAGCACACACCCCTCTTGGACAAATCTAACTACACTTGGAGCTATTAAAAGCTTGAGGTTTACATGTTCTCTTGGCATTCTGGTTTCATTTGTAGGTCTTTTCGTAAGTGTAGCATTAATTTGTTGTGTTGAGTATTTAGCTTGTTGGATATTCATTAACAATATATTTTATTGCTTACACCATCTTCTTTCCACATCAAGTGCATATCAAAATGTTCATTTAACAAAACATATAAGAGATGCGAAATTGGTAAAAATGATAGAATGTAATATAGACGACAAGATAAATAAAGAAATGTACACAAAAAAGAATCAAAATTTGAAAACGGAATTAACATGAAAGAAATGATACAAAATGTTGCAGGTGAAGGCAAGAGCATTTAACACAATGGTAACTTGTGAGCCTCCCATGTATGAGGTCATGAATTTGAGTCTACTTGAGCTTAACACAAAATAAGAATTAATCACAACAAATACTGATAATTAATCTATTATCTAGGCTTTAGCCCATTACCTATCAAAAAAATATACCATAGGTGAAATATGTAAAATAATCAACATACCTTGAAAGGAAGTTTCACCTCTTCCTGCTCTGTGACTTTTGCATTTAAATTTGGATAAAATATAAGAATGTAGAATAAAAGGATATACAATTATGGATAAATACATGGAAAATATAAAATAGGGATAAATACCTGAAAAAAAATGAAAATTTGTAAATGAAGTAAACATGAAAGAAGAATGAGTCATATATGTCAAACTGTCAACATACTTGGAAATAAAGCTTCACTTTTTTTGCTTTGTGACTTTTTCTTTCTTGTTGCTATTTGGTGGATGTTGAATGGATTCAATGGGAAGAATGACTTTGTTTCAAGTTAATTGTATGACATGTATCTTCACTTCATTTTGCTCCATGACTTCTACTTTCTTGCTACTCTTCGGTGGATGATGAATGGCTTAAATGAGAAGACTAAGTTGGTTCCAAGTTACTTGTATCTAATTTCACTATTCTTGTAAATTTGAATTTTGAATTTATCAATGTCACTTGCAAGAAATCAATCCATTGTTGTGTTTATCTGAGAGTCGATGGTCTTTCATTATTAATCGATGGCCTTACAAAGATTTGATTTCTCTCCATGAGTAATTTTAACATTGATTCAACCACAAGTTGTGCACTTGAGGTGGTAATAACCAATGTAGATGGAATGATGGGGCCTAGTGATAGAAAATGTTAGGGTAGCCACATTTTCATAGGTACTAGATAGTCATAAAGTTTAGATTATGTTGCTAGATTGGAAGTTGTATTGGCTTTGTACTTATATTCCATTATAATAATGTTTGACTAGTATTGTCACTTGGGGCTTAGCTGGTGATGTTTGTGTAATAGGTTTGGTTTGAATCAAAATTTGGCTATTATTTTGTTTCGCACAATCGAGTTATATATGTGTTAGTAATATGGTGTACTTGAATACTCCACAAGACAAGGACTTGTTATGTTTTTGACTTGCATATATAAAAATAATGCTGACCATCGTGTACATTTTGTGGGTTGTTACTTTTATGAGTTTATTTTTATATGTTTTTGGCTTTTTACCTAACACCTTCATATAAAAAGAATATTAAACATAAAGTGTACATTTTGTGAGTTGTTACTTTTATGAGCTTATTATTATATGTTTTCGACTTTTTACCTAACACCTTCTAGCATTCAAATTGATAGTTGTGGGGCCCAAGCACATCTACTAACATATCATCTATTGGACCCACACATCTTCTAGCTCCTTTTCCCTATTATGCACTTGCTTGGTCACAATTTGTGGACATTGGTAATTATGTGATGATGAAAAGTAGGTAATGTATTATTGAATGACAAATAAACCTTCAATGGTCATCCAAGAATATTCTATGTTGTAAAGAGTTAATAAAGAAAGTTAGTTCATTCGATTCAAATAAAGAAACTTATTAAAATATTTTTCAATTAATAGAATTTTAATTAAATACATTTATTTATTATTGTTGTTTAATTCATTATTAACAAATGCAAAGAGCTTTTACATACTAAATACTTAGAGATGAATGATTGATGGTGAAAAGTAGGTAATGTAAAATCGAATGACATATAAACCTTAAATGGTCATCCACGTATATTTTGTGTTGTAAAGAGTTGATAGAGAAAGTTAGCTCATTCAATTCAAATGAAGAAATTTATAAAAACATTAAAATATTTTTTAGTTAGTTGAATCTTAGTTCAATATATTTATTTATTCTTATTATTTTATTTTATTTTGCAATAAGAGGTCAAGGCCTAATGTGTTCTAAACTCTTGCCTACTTATTATTTAATTTATTATTAACAAATACAAAAAATCTTCCACTAATAACTATCCAACCTTTTAACAATAAAAATAACATTTTATTATGAAAATAGACACAATCAAATAAGGGCCCTAAGATCGCATTATCCAATCAACTCATATTCTAATTAGTGACTTATCAATAAATAAATGAAAGCGATTTTCTTTTAAAAATATATACCATAGAATAACTGAAGAAGACTTTCCTTTAAAAATATATTCCGTTGATTAACTAAATGAAGAAGACTTTCTTTAAAAAATGCATACCATAATTTGTATAAACATATAAATCTAAATTACCGCTAAAACATGACTTAATAATTTGTCAATTGAAATAATACGCATTTTAATAGAAGAAAGAATATACACTCGCGAATGAGAGAAACTAGGCTTGTAGGAGATTGGACGTCCACGTCAAACCCAAAACCCACGTTATGATATTTAATTGACTTTCACCAGTTTCACAAGAACCAGTTACTGTGATTCGAACCGGAGACCAAGAAGTTACATAGCAGAGCAAAGAAACTCCTCTGAAAGTTGCGCGATTCGAACTGGAGACCAAGAGACCAAGAACAAGGTACAGACCAGGAAAAACAAAACAAAAAAATTAAACGTCAAAATGTTCCAGCTGAACGCTGCTGTCCTTGAGAGGCACATACTCTCCCAGATATGCCTCCAAATGATCCGACAGAGCCGATTTATCAATGCTCTCATGGTGGAAAGATTTACAGACAAAGTAAAAAACGCTCTGACTGAGCCACCAGAGGAGATTAAATCCGCACTGCAGAGCAACAAGCACAATCGCATTAGCGGTCATTTTACCGGCTCCGATCTTGTGATACCTGCCGTGCACAACGCCGTACTGAAAAGACCCTGAAATTCCTCCCATGATCACCAGATACAAAATATTTAACGCAAGCGCCGTGCCGCGCTTTCCTTTGATCAGATTCTGGCTCTTCTTTAACGCCCCCAAACCCCAACGCTCTTCCAGAACAGAGACCACGCTGGCAACGTGCCAAACCATGCTGATGTACACATGGACCGCAAAGGAAAGGACGATGATCATCAGAGATCCGAACAAAAACCTCCCGCTCTTGAGATTCTCCCTTCCGACGATCAAAATCAGCCAGAAGAAGGCGAAAAGAACGGCCACGTAGTACGCAAACATGGCGGCAAAATACCAGAGAAAAGTTAAAATCAGGCGCTTCCAAACCCTAGGTACGACGCTCATAACCCTCGCAAAGGACAATTCTTTTCGCGTGTAAACGCTCGCCACAGTGTAGACCACGGCGGCCGTGGAGAGCAGCGAGAAGGCGAAGACGAAAGATATGTAGGCGGCTTCGAACAGGAAAAGTTGCGCCATTTCCAGGTACAGCTTGTGCAGAGTTTCATTTTCCATCGCGGTGCCCTCTTCGTACGGCAGCAGGAGTTTGTTCCTCCAGATCTTCTTGAACAGGGGCTCTGTAATCAAACTGTGGCCGAGGATCGCAAAGGAAAGGGGCAGAAAAAGCGTCAGCGTGATTGCGCCCAGCAATTTCGCCGCGGATCGGAGGATTTTGAAGGATTCTTCCACGACTCCTACGATATCCAGGAACTGCAATTCCCCCAATTCTCTCTCCATGATTTAGGGTTTCTTTCTTCTTTCTTCTTGTGCTGTGAATCTGAGAATGCAATGGAAGGATGAGATTTTATGTTTTTGTAATGCCGGCTGTGCGGTCAATACGCGTTCTACATTTTAATTCTCCTTGTGTTGTGTTCAACGGATTTCGATGCTTCTTCCGGTGTGCGTTTTCTTTGTGATGACTCGGTCCTTCCATTGACTGGTCGACCAAAAGGTTTGGATAAAGCTTTTGAGGTTTAAATTACATATTTAGACTATCATCTGTTTCGGGATTAGTGCTTCTCTGACGGTTTATTTTATTTTACAATAGTTGTATTTCGATTTTCAATTCAATTAATATATAGAGAGAAATGGTGCATCTGGAACTTAGGGCCACTTTATGATTAATAAAAGTGACCACTTGGATAAATATTCATTAAAGAGGCTCACAGTTCTAAAGAAGCTCACACTTCCATGCAGATAAGAAACATATTTAGTCGAGAGTTTGGAGGGGAACTCTAGTTTAAGAATTTCGGGTCAATTTAGGCCTATCAAGGGTTTATTTTTCCAATATGGTATCATCGTTATTATTCTATGATTTTAATGACGTGGCAAGACTTAAATTCGATGGACTAAGATGAAATGGAAATTTATGCTATTGACTGTAAGCACTACCTTCATCAATTTAAGTGGTTGTGAAAAATTAATGTATTAAATAGTGAGTGTACTATTAAGGGGTTATTTTTTAAAGGTATAAGGGTGATAAGTAGGAGATATTTTTTTACAATAAGTCAAATTGTGATATTGCTATGAGAATTCAACTATGTAGTTTTTTGAGTCAAACTTGTTGATCCATGGTTCATGAGTAGTGGCTCACATGAACTCATGAGAGATGGGTTCATGTGAGTCACTACTCATGAAAAAACACGTTGATCCAAGTTTCATGAGTAGTCGCTCACATGAACCCATCTCTCATGTGAGAGATGGGTTCATGTGAGCCACTGCTCATGAAAAAACTCATTGATCCATGTTTCATGAGTATTCGCTCACATGAACCCATCTCTCATCGATGGTTCATGAGTAGTGGCTCACATGAACCCATCTCTCGTGTGAGAGATGGGTTCATGTGAGCCACTACTCATGAACCATGGATCAATGAGTTTGACTAAAAAAACTATAGAGTTCAATCTTGCTAGCAATATCACAAGTAGAAGGTCATATAATTTTATTAATATTTTAACTTAGTTATAACGCAGCTCACAAGGGGCACCTATGGGAAAGAGTCGGGCAAAGAAAGCCAATACTCTAGTCCCCCAAAAAATAATAAGTCGTAATACATTATTTTACAAGCATCTCATTCCTCTATTATGGGTATTAATGAGAGATAAGGCATTCTCATTTACATTTTGATGTTATTAGCAATACAAGAGAGTTGCTAAAGCATTTCACTTGCAGAGACATTGCTCTCCCCATTACATAGGGAAAATTAAACCTTACATTACTTTATTGTTACAAATGCTAGATCATAATACATATCTTGAAACAATGTCTATTATAAACTAATTTGAAATAATCCAAGTATCCTTCTTGCTTGATGTGTTAGAGAAATGTCATTTGTTCAAAACCCTTGCATAACAACATCAATATTCGAATGCATCTTTGCATAAGAAATTATAACAACTTCCAAAGACTTTCCATTCGTGCAAGATCATATATTATACTTTTAAATTCATTATTGAGTCCAAATCATGGGATTAAAATTAGTGACATCGACCACATTAATCTATCAAAAACAAGCCTAATTTCCATCTTGAATATGTAAAAACAAAGAGATGACAAATAAGATCAGAAAGAATAAAACCCATCTGAGACTATTCCTACTACCATCAATCTAACCCATGTATAGGGAAATGTTATATAATTTATACAAAATGAACTAAGTTCTACCAGATAACTCAAGAAACCAATATTGGGAAAGTACTAGCATTAGAGGAAGAAAGCCCTCTACAAATCAAAATCTGTCTGTGTGTGTGTGTGTGAGAGAGAGAGAGAGAGATAGAGATGCAAGAGCATCTTATTTCTTGTTTTGTATACTAGTCTATTGTTCATGAAGTAGTCATTGTTGCTTTTGTTTTCATGTAATGTGTAGTTGTCATCATGTCAAGGACCTATCCTAGATCCTTGTCCTAAGCGTGCGAGTTCTAATGTTTCATCTACTTCAATTTTTGGGTCGTTATTTGGAGTCATGTTTTCCTCTTGTTTTCATCCAGTGAAGTGTGTTGCTCCGATTGGTTTTCATTATTTACATGACATCTTGCACAGTTGGGAGTTGACTCCTAACACACGTGTGGACCTATCTTTTAGTGTGCATCATTTCATATTGTCGTTTGTGTAGATTTTGGTTTACTCTTCCAAGTATGGACCTATATTGTAATTAAATGCTTGACTAGTCAACTAGTGGCTTGGTTGGTTGTAAAAGAAGCTCGGTTAGATGTAGGAAAGCAGTATGAATAGTAGAAGATAGAGGGAAGAAGATAGAAGATGCAAGCTAAAGCTCAGAGATTGTAAAATTCATATTTTTCATAAGGTCGCAACCTAGAAGGCCTCAGTCGGGCATGTTGTGGTTTGTTTATATATAAAGTGAAATAATTACACTTACAAATATGTTGCATCTGGCCTTGTGCTCTCTGTGATTTCTTTAATTTATTTTTGGCTTCTATGTGCATCTTTGAGCAAGGAGTGTTGACTAATTTTAAGTTTGAGTTTACTCCACATGTTGTTCTCGAATCCTTGTAAGTGCCTGTGTCAAGTGGTATTATAACAAGTTCTTTCTTGAGGCTTGGATCATGGAGAACCTTGTTGAATTTGGTTGTAGGGTGGCAAATCTCAAATCTGACCTATAACTTGCAGAAGGTCATGATCTTGCAGGAACTATTGTTAAGATGGTTAGTGGTAGAGGAAATGTTGAGGAAGATTGGAGTGAGACTTGAAGCTATAGTGGCAATGCAAATAACAGGTGCACATCTTGAATATGTTAGTGATGATGAAGTGCAACACCAAATCCTACCCCAGAACTTGAGGTTGAACAAGATGATGAAAGATTTCTAAGAGTTTTAATTAGGGAGGATGTTAGATCTGATGTCAAAGTTTTTTCCTATGATGGAAGACTTGAGATTGATGTTGTATTGGATTGGATCACTGAGATGGATAAATACTTTGAGTATGAAAATACTCCTGATAACAAAAAGGTTAAGATAGTAGTCACAAAGTTGAAGTGTCATGCTTCACTTTGGTGGGATAATTTGCTAACAAAGAAACATAAAAAAGGAAAAGAAAATATCAAGACACATGCAAAGATTATTGGTAAGATGAAGAAGAATTTTCTCCCTATTCATTACCAAGATAATTTGTTGAGAAAGATGCAAAATTTGAGACAAAAGGACATGAGTGTGAAGGAATATTGAGGAATTCTATAGATTTGATATCAAATTTTGGCATGTGGATGATGAAGTTGAGAAAGTGGCTAGACACCTGAATGGTTTGAGGGCATCAATTCAAGATGAGATCAACTATGTTAAGATGGATAGTGTAAAATATAAGCATATCAATATGCTTTGAAGGTTGAAGAAAGATTGACAAAAAAATGTGATCAAAGATAGAGAGGAAGGTGTGGTAGATTTCAGAGAAGTACAGGCAAAACATATAGGGAAGGTAGCATATCTGATACTGCAATACCAGATAAAGGGAAATTAGAATGGAAGGAACCTGCTGGTAAAACAGGTAACTACACTAGAGGTAGCTATAGTGGTTACACTAGGAATAATAATGGTGGAAAAAAAGAAGAAAGATCTTTGTTTAAAGGTATTTGTTATAAATGTGGAGAGGAAGGACATATAGCTTTTGAATATACTAACTTTGGAAAGAAGATTGGAGGAAATATCAAAAGGACTTTGGCTTGTGAGGAAGTTGTTGAAATGCCTAGTGAACCTTAAAATGGTGAGAACCTGATGTTGAGAAGGATCTTGCGGAATGATGAAATTGATGGATAACCTATTTTGAGAAAAAGTTTGTTCAAAGCCGTATGTAAGATAGATGTAAAATGCTACAAGGTAATCATTGATAGTGGAAGATCTAATAATTTGGAATTTGGGGAGCTAGTTAACAAATTGTAGTTGTAGAGATTGAGAGATCCTAAGCCCTATCATGTTGCTTGAATCCAGAAGGAGCATAAACTACTTGTAAGTGAGAAATGCCTTGTTAGATTCAAAATTAGGGATTATCATGATGAAGTCTTGTGTGATATTATGCCTATGGATTGTTTTTATATTCTTTTGGGTAGACCTTGGCAGTATAATAGACAAGCTTTGCATGATGGTAGATTGAATAAATATACTAGTTCGGTGGATGTGAAGAAATGAATATTGTTGCCTTTGTTAGAGAAACCTAAGGAAAATCATTGTACCATAGTCAGAGTATGTTTGGTTGAAGGTAATCAATTTACTAGAGATATGAAGGAAAGAAATGTTTGTTTTCCTTTAATTCCTAGGAAGATTGAGAAACAAGATGAGTTAGAGCATGCACCTGAGATTGAATCCTTGTTAGCGAAGTTTCAAGACATTAATTCTAATAATGTACCTAATGGTTTACCACTTGTGAGAAGCATGAGTCACTGTATGGATTTGATACTTGGAGCTAGTTTGCTTAATAAAGCATTGCATAGATTAACCCCTGATGAAAAGGCTTAATTGTATAGACAAGTGCAAGAGTTTCTTGAGAAGGGTCTAATTAGAGAAAGTTTGAATCCTTGTGTAGTATGTGTTGTGTTAGCACGTAAAAAGAATGGGGAATGGAGAATGTGCACTGATTCTAGAGTTATAAACAAAATAATAGTGAAATATAGATTTCTCTTTCCTACAATGGATGACATAATGGATAATTGAGTGGAGCAAAGTATTTTACTAGAATTGATTTGAAAAGTTTCTATCATCAGATTGAAATTAGAGAAGGGGATGAATGGAAAACCTCTTTTTGTATTAGTGGTTGAGTATGCCTTTTGGTCTAACTAATGCACCTAGTACTTTGTTGCCATGATCTCAGTTCCCCTATATTTAAAAAACACCTAGAATTAAGGTTGAGTCAATGTGATGTCATGTATGTTTCTAGATTTCCCTTAAGGAACTTCTCCTCTCATCTATCCCTTTGTGTACACCTAGGTGGGCATTCTAAAGTAATCTAAGGCATTCATTCATATTAGGTGATTAGGAAAGGGAGGGTAAGTCTATGCATTTCCTAGAAGAGAGGAAGTTGTTCTACAACCTTGATGCTTTGATCAAGTGTTCATGGTGAAAATAGGATGCATTTGAAAAGAAGATTACACTTATATTCAGAGAAAAAGACAATAAAGAGCATCAATATCAAGGCCAGAGGATATGATGCAGATCATGCAAACAAGTTAGAAGGAAGAGCATTTGAATCCTATGCAGAAGAAGAGCTCAAATATCCAACAATGGAAAACACCCTGGTCAAAGGTGGCAAGAGTGAGGATGAAATCAAATCAATGATACAGAATGCGTCAAAATCTCCATGTCACTGGTTGAAAGGTCAATTGACCTTGGAGATGGATTCCTAATTGTCAGACAAGGATCAAATCAATAGTCGCAACTTGAATTAAGCCTCAGACATTCCAAGTTGCAATGGTGTGAAGAGGTAACTACATTAGTTAAGATCTAAGGCTATCACATCTTTGCAAATAGTTAAAGTTAACCTTGAGTTAAGGCAGTGAAGTAGAGAAGGGCTATCATCTCACCATCACAAGGAGTTAAGAGTAACCTGAGGTTAGGGTTGTGAAGGACTGAAAGCATGTATTCGTGGCATCATAGGGTTAAAATTTGAGATAAGGCTTCAAGTTGTGAGGTTGTGATGGATAGTAGTAGTCAATTTCACATGGTTATAGCATTATCACAGGTTAAAAGGCATTCAACACATTTCAAGTTGCAAAGCAGTGATAAATAGCCAAAACAAAAAAATTTAACAAATAACACTATCACACGATTAAGCCATGAGCAAAGATTTTGAGTTGCAAAACTGCGAAGTGGATTTGACAATTAAAGAAATAAGGTATCACACTATCGCAAGCTTAGCTGTAAGTTAAAACTTAAGGTTGTAAAGCTAGGAAATGAAATAATAGTTAGTCATTGCATCATCACACAGGTTAAAAGTATTGTATGATGGATAGCTATGAAGAAGTGACAAAGATTAAGATGAAAGGGTGCTACGTGTCAAGAAAGCATAAGGTGGACCCACAAGCATCGATACAAAGGATAAATCTTAACCATTGATCAAGCACAAGATCAATGACACCTCTTTCATTTTTTGAATTTTTTTTGCGAGTACAAGCTCATTTCATAAAATCTCCCAAAAAGACACCATGTGTTGTCACATGTCAGAAGTGAACGCAAGGCTGAGATGTTGCAGAAACATGAGATGATAACACATGTGCACAGATGGACCCACGAAGGAAGTCATAAAGGGAAAAATAAGGAGGATTACTAGGTTTTAATCTTGATCGTTGATTCAAGATCGATGACCATAATTCAAACTTGATGTGACCATTGAGACACAAATTACATGGATCAGGCACCAACAACAAAATACAAAGGAAATGAAGATTTTTCACAGGGTTTTTTGAAACCACATGAAGATAAATAGTCACTGTTAGGATTAAACCTCAGAAAAAAATAAAAATTACATGAAAATATAAACAATAGATCAAAAAATAATAGATTACACAAAAAAGAATACAAGACACCAAGATTTAACGTGGTTCATCCAAACCCTGGGCTATATCCACCAAACAAAAAGTCGAATATTATTATGATCCAGTGATTACAACTTGATTACAATCTGTAATCCGTTACAACTCAATACCACCGCAAGAACCAATTTTTTTTTATCACACCTTATAAAATAATCCCTAACCCTAAGCCCTTTTATACAAGTATTTTTGCCACGTTAGGGTTAAAACTAGTTACAACATGTGAGCCATAAATTGGCAAATATAAGTAGTAGCCAATTGGTGAATAGTAGCCCAATTTTTTTTTTGGGGTGATGCCCCAAACCCCAAAGAATCTATGAAGCATGTACAGTACTTCTTTGATTAATCAACACAAACTAACAATCTCCCACTTGGGGACTGATCAAACTCCACACTAGACAACAAACTCCCACTTGGAGACTGGTCCTGTAGCAATATTATTACCACATGGGGCTCCCACTGGATCAAACCACCCTGGACTTTGTTGTTCTTTAATTCTATTTAGTCTAGAAGACCAACCAAATATGGACAGGAATTCAACTTCTCCCTTGTCACTACCTTTGCAAACATATTTGTTGGATTATTATTTGTATGTATCTTGTCCAACTTTAACTATCCATCATCCAAAACTAACCGAATGAAATGATACCGCAACTGTATGTGTTTTGTTTCTGAATATAGAGCTAAATTCGTTGTAAGATGAATGACACTCTAGCTATCTATAAACACATAATTATCCCTCTGAGGGTGTCCTAATTATTCCAAGAAGAACTGAATCCATATCATCTCCTTGGCTTCTTCTGTAGCAGTAACATACTTTGCCTCTACAGTGGATAAAGCATTAACCTTCTATAACCTAGAAACCCAGCTCATAGTTGCCCCACCAACAGTAAATACATAACCTACAGTACTCCATTCGGTATCAATATCCCCTATCAAATCTAAGTCAACATAGCCCTGCAAGTTAGTAGTAGAGCCCCCAAAGTGTAAACACTTACTGGATGTTCCTCTCAAATATCTAAGAAATCCATTTGACTATATTCCAACACTCAATTCTTGGATGACTCATATACTTGATAGTGACTCCCATTACATGTCCAATAGCTCACCTTGTATATACCATAGCATACATCAAGCTTCCTATAGCTGAAGCATAGGATACCTTGGACATCTTATCCTCCTCTTCTTATGTCTTTGGACACATCTCCTTAGTCAACTTCAAATGACCAAGTAAAGGTGTGCTGACAGCTTTAGCATTCTCCATAGAGAAACATTGCAACACCTTCTCAATATAATTAGCCTGATATAGTGTCAATCTCCTATTCTTCCTATCTCTACAAATCTTCATACCAAGGATTTGTTTTACTGACCCCAAATCCTTCATAGCAAATGCATGTGCTAATTGGCATTTTAGCTCCTTAATGTGATACATGTCAGACCCAGCTACAAGCATATCATCAACATATAAACATCAAATAATGTAGTTGTCATTATCCAACTTCTTAAAATAAACACAATGATCTAAATGAGACTTACTATATCCACGCTCATGCATAAAACTATAAAAATTTAGATACCATTATCGAGGAGCTTGCTTTAAACCATATAACCTTTTCTTCAATTTGCAAACTAAGTTCTCCTTACCTTTGACCTCAAATCCTTGTGGCTATGCTATATATATCTCTTCATCCAAATCACCATGAAGGAAGATTTTTTTAACATCAAGCTACTCCAAATAAAATTCTTTAGTAGCCACAATACTTAAAATAGTGTGAATAGAAGCCATTTTAACAAGAAGAGAGAATATCTCATCAAAATCAATGCCTTTTTTCTATGCAAATCTTTTTACAACTAACCTGGCTTTAAATATATTCTTACCTCCATCCTCCTCTTTCAACCTGTAAACCCACTTATTCTGTAAGGCCCTTTTACCTATAGGAAACTTGCATAAATCTCATGTCTTATTTTTTAGCAAAAAGTGTTGGGAATTTGTTTTTTTTTAAAAGATCATTGCAAGAAGAAGATTGATTGAAAGAAAGAGATTGTTGATAAAATAATGTTTTCAATCATTGTTTTTTCATTGATGTCAAACCTACTATATGTAGGAATGACAATTGCTTATAAGATTCAAGTATTGTCACTTAGTTGATTGATGAAGAGGATTTAATCAACAAGATGTAACAAGAGTACCTAAGGGAAAGGTTGAGTTATGGTTTTGTAATGAAGTGCAAGGATCAGTTAAGAAAATGGTTAAATGATGTATTGATAACATATTTAAAGATACAAAAGTTGGTCACACTTAGAAAAATTAAAAGTAAAGTTGGAACAAGGTTGACTGCAAAGCTTAAACTAAGCTCATTAGTAAGTGCCGAACAAATTAGTTCAAGCTAAGCAAATTTTTAGTTAGAGTTGAGCAAATAGAAAATCTAGTGTGTGCTGAGTGATACAAAAGGAACCGAGCATGTTTAGGTGCTGAGCAAAGTAATAGGTGCCGAGCGTCACAAAATCTTAGTGGATGCCGAGTGAATTCACAATAGGTGTTGAGCATCAGTAAAATGTAGTTGGTGTCAAGTAACATAGTATGTGTCGAGCACCAAAACTTCAATAGTGCCGAGCTACTACATTATTGGAAAAGTTAAAGATTTGCCAGATCTAAGCTGACAAGTTTGTTACCTTGAATTTTGTGAATCTATTGGAGGATAAGGATGATGAGTTGGTGGCACAAAATTCTATGTAAATCATTTTTGAGCAAGTTTAAGAGGATTCTTCATGATGTTTCTAGAAGGAACAAAAAAGTGGGTTAGATTCAATGAATCCTACCTAATCCACTCAAACTGAAATTAAAGGAGGGAAGAATCGAGTGGGAAAAGAAATTCCAAACTTCTATTTAAGGAGTCATAGGCTAAGAAGCAAGAGCTGCTGGAGTGCCAAATTTTGAAGTGGTTGAAGGGTGTCAAGGAGAAGACATCTAAGAGAAGGAAGAATAAAGCACAGAGACTCTACTTCGATAAGTGGTTAGAAAGAGAGGATTGCACTAGTACATTGAGCATGGAGACTCAAAGAGATAAAGCTTGAAAAATGGGCAAGCTGTCAAGAATTGCAGAGACTGAAAGCTAGGCAATGTTATGAGCTAAAGAGTGATATGAAATTTGCAAGTTGAGTTTTATGCTATAATCAATTCAAAACCCCTTATAGTTACTCTCTAGCAATTGTATCAGTTAAGGGTAAAAATCTTATGGATTTAGGTTGGTTTAATAGCTATTTATAAATCCTTTAATAAGGTGGCATTCCAAGTGAATGTTCTAAAGTCCTCTAACCAGGCCCACTTCTAACAAGGTGGTTAAGTCCTTTAACTAGGTCACACTTAATAGTGTGTTGTAGCTATTAACAAGGCAGGCCTTTCACAAGGCATCACTTCAAAAGAGTGAGAATTGGATAGCATGTTACTGGTGGTTTTTCCCAAATTGGGTTTCTATGTAAATCACTTTGTTATGTGTTTATCTTTTCATGTGTTATGTTTGCATATTGATTTATAGTAACTTGTTGAATAAGAAAGTTAAAGCCTGGATGAATAAATAGTTAGATGGGCACACTTCACTTGATGAAAAGTTTGAATTGGACATTTGGACCTTGAATAATCAATTCACACCCTCCCACCCTTCCCAGTTATTCTAAATCATTTCTAATAATTGGTATCAAAGCCATCTGTTGATTTAGTTTCAAGGTACTCGAAGTAAGAATATCAAGATGTCCAAGAGAGAAGTTCCCAAGCTCAACAAAGATAACTTCGTTGCATGGCAGAGTCTAATGAAACTACACCTTGGATCAATAGGTGATTATGCAAAAACCTCAATTAGCGTGGAGCATGTAGATCTAGCTAGACCCCTATCTGCAGATGATTTGAACAAAAGGAAGGAGCACAATCAAAAAATGCTGGAGATTGCCTCTGCACTTAGTTATGCTAAATTTGATGACATCAAGGGTTGTGATACTGCATTCAAAATGTGGAAAGCCCTATCAGATATCTATGTAGGAGATCAGATTGTTCAGAGAGCAAAGAGAGAAAGCCTCAGAGGAAAGTTTGATGATATGAAAATGGAAGAAGGTGAGAATGCTGCTCAATATAGCTCTAGAATGAAAGAAGTGGTAAGTGCAATAAGAAGTCTGGCTGGTCAATTGGAAGAAAAGACTGTCATTAGCAAATACTTGAGAACCCTACTCCCCACCTATGCTATTAGAGTTTTAGACATCCAAGAGCTAAGGTGTGTACAAGGAAACACAAAAATCTTTGAAGGTATAGCGGGAAGACTTACTACATTTTGAGTTGTCCAACTTTGATAACTACAGACCTAAGAACCTTGAATCTTCTTTCAAGGCCATGCTAACATTGAAAGATACTGAGGAAGTGAAATCAAAGAAAAAGAGTAGAAAAGGAAAACATGAATCTAGTGACAACAGCACATATGAGGAAGATGTGGAATAGTTGGAAGAAATATTGGCTAAAAAACTCCATAGAGGCAAAGGTAAATTCAAAGGTAAGCTGCCTATCATTTATTTTAATTGCAATGAAGTAGGTCATATTGCTACAAGGTGTACACAAAAGAAGAACTACGAAGATAACAAGTACAAGAATAAGATAGAGGATGATAACAAAGATTACAAGGATAAAGGCAAAAGATGCTACATTGTTGAAGAAGATTTTGATGAGAATGATGATGAAGTAGTCTATGTAGCCATGAAGGATGAATCAGATGAAGATGAAGCAACAACACTGGTAACCTATGTGAACAGGAATGACAAGTGGATCATAGATAGTGGGTGTTCACATCACAGGAGACAAAAGTAAGTTTATTACCTTTACTTAGTATGATGGAAATAGTGTTATATTTGGTAATGATGCTGCATGTCAAATCAAAGGAAAAGGTTCAATTAAACTTATAGAGAAAACTTCATGTGATAATGCATACTATGTTGAAGGATTGAACTACAATTTGTTGAGTGTATCACAGTCAAGCAATATAGGTTGCAAAGTAGAATTTAGAAACAAAACTGCCAAAATCTATGACACTGATGGAAATCTAATAGGAAAAGGTGAACAAACTAGAAGTAATATGTTTTACCTAGATATGGAAGATGCAACTTGTCTTGTTGTTAAATTTGATGATTTGGCTATGGCATAAAAGACTATGTCAGGTTAACTTTGACAATTTGATTAGCATCAACAAAAAGAAGAAAGTTAGAGGTTTGCCTAAACTGAAGAAGCCTGAAAATAGAATGTGCAAACAATGTCAACTATGGAAGATGACCAAGTCAATCTTTAAAAGCAAAGGCTACACTTCCAAAGAAATACTAGATCTAGTCTATACTAACCTATGTGGACCAATAAAGGTACAAAGCTACCTAGGAGACATATACATAATGCTATTTGTAGATGACTATTCTAGGATGATGAATACCATGTTCTTAAAGAAAAAATCTGATGCATTTCAAATGTTTAAGTGGTATTTAGCTAGAGTTGAGAAAGAAACATGTAAGAGTTTGAAGTGCCTAAGATCAGACAGAGGAGGATAATTTACATCAAAAGAGTTTGAGATATTCTACAATGACAAAGGTATCAAAAGGAAAACATCAACACCAAGAACTCCACCACAGAATGGTATTGTATAAAGAAGGAATAGATCAATGATAGATTGCACAAGAACATTGATGATAGAGAAAAAATTTGGTCTAAAGTACTTGAGAGAAGCTATAAGTACTACTATTTACACCCTGAATAGAGTCCAAGTCAAGAAAGGGACAAATGCAACACCTTTTGAACTATGGTATGGTCACTCACCTAATGTAAAACATTTCAAAATATTTGGATGCAAATGCTATATTCTTAAAGATATTAGAAATGACAATTTTGATGCAAAAAGTGATGAAGGCATATTCCTTGGATACTCCACTAGAAGCAAAGCCTATAAGTGTTTGAATACTAACACTGATAAGATTGTGGAGAGTGTAAATATAAATTTTGGTGAGCATGCAGAAGTCCAAGTTGATGAATCCATGAAATCAAAAGATAATAGATCTTTTGTATACTTCTATGAAGGAATGACTATTGAAGATAATGTTGCCAAACAAGTTGGGAATTTGCAACAAATTTCAGTATCAGTCAAGTCACAACTAGTGAATGTCGAGCTATATTTAGAAGTCGAGTTGGAGAATGAGGAAAATGCACATTCTGACTTTGAAATCAGTTCACATGAAAGAGATGATGAAATACTAGATGGTGATGTGTAAAATGACTCTGAAGCTGAAGGGTCAAACATGGAGAGAAGGACATAACCAAGACTAGCTAAGTATGTGAGAAGACATCACCCTACAGAGAAAATCATTGGTAATAAGGATGCCAGACCAATGTCAATAAATAGACTAAGGAATCAATCATGTCTATTGAGCAAGGTTGAGCCCAAAATAGTAAAAGATGCTCTACAAGATGAAGACTGGTATAAAGCTATAGAAGAGGAGATAGATTAGATTGAGAAGAACAAAACCCGAACCCTAGTTCCTAGAACAGCTGATAAGAATGTAATTGGTACCAAATGGGTGTTTAGAAACAAACTTGATGAGAATTGTGAGATAACAAGAAATAAAGCCAGACTAGTTTGCAAAAGCTATGCACAAGAAGAAGGACTGGATTATGGGGAAATGTTTGCCCCTGTTGCAAGAATGGAAGGAGTAAGAACACTACTTGCATATGTTGTCTACAAAGGTTTTAAAGTCTACCAAATGGATGTAAAGTCTACATTTCTAAATGGTATACTAGAAGAGGAAGTCTACATAGAACTAACTGAGGGATTTGTTGATAAAAACAACAAGGATATGGTTTGCAAACTACATAAGGCACTTTATGGTCTAAAGCAAGCACCTAGAGCATGGTATGAGAGACTGCACAAATATCTTATGAAGATAAGATTTGAGATAAAAGATGACAACAACCTGTATATCAAAACAGAAAAAGGTAAAGACATTTTGATATCTAAAATCTTTGTTGATGATATAATATTTGAAGGAAAAGATATTCTATGCAAAGATTTTGCTGATCAAATAAAACATGAGTTTGAGATGTCAATGTTTGGACAAATCAAATTCTTTGTTGGATTGCAAGTACATCAATTGAAGCATGGCATATTTTTGACCCAATCCAAATACATCAAGGAGATACTCAAGACATTTGGATTAGAAAACTCAAAACCAGTTAGCACACCAATGGTGACAGGACATAAGTTATCAAAGAATGATGAATCAGCTGAAGTGAATCAAACAATGTATAGATCAATGATTGGAAAGTTGCAATATGTTGTACATAGTAGACTAGACATTGCGTTAGCTATTGGAATAGTGGCAAGATTTTCTATAAATTCAAAGAAAAATCATCTAATGGCAATAAAAAGAATACTTGATGTACCTAAAAGGAATTGACGACTTTGGTTTATACTACAAGATGAGTGAAAATTTTAAGTTAAGAGACGACATTGATGTAGATTGGGGAGGTAATATTGATGACATAAAAAGCACCAGTGGAGGAGCACTTTTCTTGGGAAAAAGATTGATTACTTGGACTAGCAAAAAGCAAAGTTGTACCTCACAGTCAGCAGTAGAAGCTAAATATGTTGCAACTGCTATCAATTACACTAATATTGTATGGATCAAACATCTATTGTAAGGCATAAAAGAAGAGGTAAATGAGCCTGTGATACTTTATTGTGATAATACAAGTGCTATCAACATATCAAAGAATCTTGTAATGCATACCAAAACAAAGCATATTGCAATCAAGTATCACTATGTAAGAGAATTGGTGGAAGACAAACAAGTGGAGATGGAATATGTTAGCTCAAAGGAACAAATTGCTGACATCTTGACAAAAGCCCTACCTAAAGATGCTTTTGAGTATCTTAGAGGTAAGTTAGGGGTGATACCCATAGCCAAGGCTACTTAAGATAAAACAATATTTCCTTACATTAGATGCATTGATTATTGAAACATTACAGATTGATACAGAGGAAGTTTACTTTAAGATCATGTCTGAAGTAATCAAAGTGATGAAGTTTCAAATCAGTCACAAGCAAGGTGACTGAGGGAAAAATTGAAAGAACCTAGAAATGCTACACTTGCATGTTAAGATGCTGAGATAATATGTCTTTGGCATTGTTGTCAAAGAGGAAGAAGTAGCTAGAAATTGATCAACAACATTCTATTGGATAAATGGAGAAGTAGTAAGAAACTGTTAGAATGGAGAAGCTGATATCAGAATAGCAGAAGATGAGCAATGCACGTAGAGGGAGAAATAAGTGTAGGAAGTCAGGAGTCATACAAGATCACAGTGAACATTGAAAAGAGGAATGTAAGAAAGGAAAGAAAAAGGATACAACAGCTAAGAGGGAGAAGTATAAGTAAAGCAATCAGGATAGTAGAACAAGAGAGGGAGATGTGAAAAATGAAGATTACACAATTTCTTTTTGGCATTTGACTTACTATTCTAACCTAGCTAGCATGTTGATAACATGGTTGAATAGTTGGTTTGATGATTGATTAGTTTGGTTTGCCATCAATGCCAAAGAGGGAGATTGTTGGAAATTTGATTTTAAAAAAAAGATCATTGCAAGAAGAAGATTGATTGAAAGAGGGAGATTGTTGATAAAAGAATGTTTTTAACCATTGTTTTGTCATTTATGTCAAACCTGCTATATGTAGGAATGAAAATTGCTTATAAGATCCAAGTACTGTCACTTAGTTGATTGTTGAAGAGGATTTAATCAACAAGATGTAACAAGAGTACCTAAGAGAAAGGTTGAGTTATGGTTTTGTAATGAAGTGCAAGGATCAGTTAAGACAATGGTTAAATGATGTATTGATAACATACTTGAAGATATAGAGGTTGGTCACACTTAGAAACACTAAAAGTATAAGTTGGAACAAGGTTGACTGCAAAGCTTAAACTAAGCTCATTAGTAAGTGTCGAGCAAGTTAGTTCAAGCCAAGCAAATTTTTAGTTAGAGCCGAGCAAATAGAAAATCTAGTGTGTGCCGAGTGACATAGAAGGAGTCAAGCATGTTCAAGTGTTGAGCAAAGTAACAGGTGTCAAGCATCAAAAAATCTTGGTGGATGCTGAGTGAATTCACAGTAGGTGTCGAGTATCAATAAAATGTAGTTGGTGTCGAGCAACATATATGTGTTGAGCACCAAAATTTCAATAGTCCAAAGCTGCTGCATTATTGGAAAAGTCAAAGATTTGCCAGATCTGAGCCGATAAGTTTGTTACCTTGAATTTTGTGAACTTGTTGGAGGATAAGGATGATGAGTTGGTGGCACAAAATTCTATGTAAACCATTTTTGAGTGAGTTCAAGAGGATTCTTCATGATGTTTCTAGAAGGAACAAAATGTGGGTTAGATTCAATGAATCCTACCTAATCCATTTGAACTAAAATTAAAGGAGGGAAGAATTGAGAAAGAAAAGAAATTCCAGACTTCTATTTAAGGAGTCATAGGCTAAGAAGCTAGAGTTGCTCGAGTGCCAAATTGCGAAGTGGTTGAAAGGTGTCAAGGAGAAGACATCTAGGAGAAGGAAGAACATAGCACAAAGATTCTGCTTCAATAAGTGGTTAGAAAGAGAGGATTGCACTAGTACATTGAGCACAGAGACTCAAGGAGACAAAGCTTGAAAAGAGGGCAAACTGTCAAGAATTGTAGAAACTGAAAGCTAGGTAATGTTATGAGCTGAAGAGTGATATGAAATCTGCAAGTTAAGTTGTATGTTGTAATCAGGTCAAAACCTCTTATAGTTACTCTCTAGAAATTGTATCAATTAAGGGTAAAAATCCTATGGACTTAGGTTGGTTTAACAACTATTTGTAAATCCTTTAACAGGGTGGAATTCCAAGTGAATGTTCTAAAAGCCTCTAACAAGGCCCACTTCTAGCAGGGTGGTTAAATCCTTTAACCAAGTAACATTTAACAATGTGTTGTAGCCTTTAACACGGTAGGCCTTTCATAGGGCATCACTTCAAAAGAGTGAGAATTCGGTAGCATGTTACTGGTGGTTTTTCCCAAATTGGGTTTTCACATAAATCATTGTGTTATGTGTTGATCTTTTCATGTGTTATGTTTGCATACTAATTTACAATAACTTGCTGAATAGGAAAGTTAAAGCTTGGATGAATAAATAGTTAGATGGACACACTTCACTTGATAAAAATTTTGAATTGGACATTTGGACCTTGAATAACTGATTCATCCCCCACCCCCCCTCCCTTAGTTATTCTAAAGCATTTCTAACAAAAAACCCATTTCATCTTTTAGTCTAGACTTCCATTGAATCTTAGTATCCACTTGCACAACTTCATCATAACATTCAGGTTTACCAAAATTTGTAAGTAAAATAGAATACAAAGAGGGAGAAAATCTTTTTGGAGGTCTAATTAGCCTTGTTGATTGCCTAACATTCATTGGTGTGTGTGGAATTTATTGTTGCAGTTGTTGCATATCTTGAGGAATGGTTGGAACATCATCTTTTGGAGTATTATCCGCACTACATAATCATCTTCTTTCTTCTCATGTTGTTGCAACAGATCTTTGTGCAACACTCTCATTGAATATGACATCCTTGCTTCTTACAATTTTATGTTTTTCAAAATTCCAAAGCCTATAGACAAATTCATTAATGCCATATCCAACAAATAAACATTTCTTTAACTTAGCTTCCAACTTGGTTCTATTTTCAAAATCTATATGAGTAAATGCTTCATAACCAAAGGTTTTGAGAAAAGAATAACTCACCTTCTTACTAGTCCATGCTTCCTCTAAAATACCACAACCCAAAGGAGTAGAGGGACCTCTATTAATCAAATATAAAATAGTATTGACAACCTCCACCCACATGTGTAAGGGTAACTTAGCATGGAACCTCATGTTTCTTGCACGCTCCATTATAGTCATCTTCATGCGTTCAGCCACTCCATTTTCTTATGGAGTCCTTGGAACAATTTTATGTTTATGAATACCATTAGTGGAGAAATAATCTTCAAATTCATGACTATAATACTCATCACCATTATTAGATCTAAGACATTTTAATTTCTTACCAGTCTCATTTTCAACTAGGCACTTCGATTTCTTAAAAGTTATCATATTTCTGTCTAAGGAAATAAACCCATACTTTTCTAGTTGCATCATCAATAAATTTAACATAATAATGAAAGCCACCAAGGGAAGATACCTGAGCTAGTCTCCATACATCTATATGCACAAACTCTAATTTCTCTCTTTTATTTTGCTTCCCAGTCTTCACAAAACTCACTCTCTTTTGCTTTCTATACACACAACTTTCATAGAAATCCATATTAACACATTTCAAACCTAGTAAAACTTTCATTGAATGAAGTAATTTCATACCTTTCTCACTCATGTGGCCAAGTCTATTGTGCCACAGTGATGTATCAAAATCTATAACAACTATTTTTTTTCCCTACTCAACTGCAACAACTGTTCCTAAATTTTCATGTTTCTCTGAAACAAGTAAAGTAGAAGGAACAATATGACCTATACAAAGATATAAGGTGCCTACTTTCACACCTTTTGCTATTACAGGGGATCATTTTGAAACCTTATCACTAAGTTTCCTTGCTAAAATTAAATTCTTACTCAGCCTTGGAACATGTCTTACCTCATGCAGTAGCCAATGATTCTCATTCTACAACTTAATCTTAACTTTTCCCTTTCCAACAATCTGATAGGGTTCATTATCCCCCAAATAAACAAGCCCAAAATACCCTAAGATATAATGAATGAAATAACCTCTGAGGTGTAGCATGAAATGAAGCACCAAAATCTAAAACCAATGAATTTTACTTACCACATTTGCCTCCTTGTCTCCATCTTTCTTTTCTCCTTCATTTTTCTTTCGAGTCCAATAGTCTTTCTTCTTATGCCCTATTTTACCACAATACTAGCAATCATTTGGTCCTCTCGATTGAGACCTCGTCCCCTTTGACTTTCCTCTTGATTTTCCATGATTTGTGAAATTATTTCCTCTTTCAATCATTCTACCTTTTCTTCATGTGTTCAAAGCACTTCCTGATGTAGATCCACCTAAGGATTTCCTACGAGTTCCTCACTCATCATGACACTGATCACATCATCATATTTTAGGGTGTTAGATCCAGAAATAGAATTACTCGCAACCTACCAAGCCATTCCAACTTTCAGGCAAAGAACACTAAATTAAGAGAGTCCTAATTTCTTCATCAAAATTAATACCCACAAAAGATAACTGACTATTAACAATATTAAAATTATTTAAATGATCTGCAATAGATCCACCTTCTACCATTTTCATATTAAATAAACACTTCATGAGAAATAACTTATTTGAAGCGGAGGGCTTTTCATACAATTTTGATAGGGTTTCCATCAACTCTTCTATCATCTTCACTTTTGTAATATTAAATGCCACTGATGGTGCCATAAATAATTGAATGCTTCTAAGTGCCTTTCTTTTTAAAAGATCCCATTTGTCATTTGACATAGATCCCTAATTCTTGATTTTGCCTCTTAAAAACTTCCATAAATTGTTTTGATAAAGATAGTCTTCCATTTGCATCTTCCATAACTAAAAGTTCCACCCATTAAACTTGTCAACCCTCAACTTACCCTCATCTACCATCGCTCCCACTCAATCGTGAGACTCCCACTCAACCGTGAGACTCTCCCACAGAGGATAACTAAAAAGCAACCTCGCTCTGATACCACTTGTTAGGATTAAACCTCAGATAGAAATAAAAATTGCATGCAAATATAAACAATATCAAAAAATAATAGATTACACAGAAAATAACACAAGACACCAAGGTTTAACATGGTTCACCCAAACCTAGGCTATGTCCACCAAACAACAAGTCCAATATTATTATGATCTAGTGATTACAACTTGATTACAATTCATAATCCCTCATAGCTCAATACTGCCACAAGAACCAATTTTTGCATCACACCTTATAAAACAATCCCTAACCCTAAGCCCTTTTATACAAGTATTTTTGCACCTTTAAGGTTAAAAGTAGTTACAACACATTGGTCATAAATTGGTGAATAGTAGCCCAATTTTTTTTCGAGGTGATGCCCTGAATCAAAAAGGATTTATGAAGTATGTGCAATACTTCCTTGATCAGTCACCACAAACTAACAATCACTAGGTGTTCTCAGGGGTTCCATGGTATCAAATTCACTGTTGGGAAAGAGGCCACATGTCAACATCATGTTGCAGATTAGATTTTTTCATGTTTTAATCATATTTTCTTTCCATTAAATGACTGTTGAATTACCAAGTGACGAATGGGTTTAACAACCAAGGATATAAATGTAATTTCTTCTAATAATGCAAGGGTCAACAAACTTGATGGTGAATTGGTCTTGTAGTTCCATCTACCTGTATTCATTGTTAAGGTTTTGTTGTTCCACTTAATTTTAAAGTAGTTTCTACATGAGAGTTGAAGATAATTGTGTGTGGCTTTGTTATCTTATTTTGAATTTCATTTCATCATGGTGTTAGTAGTATAAGTAATTCCATCTACTATCCATATATGATTATGTTTCTTCTCTCCCTTTTATTGTTTTTCTGTGTTAGGGTTAACAATCATGATTGCATAAGTAGAGATAGATTGTAGTTAGAAGCTAGATAGAAGTGCTACAAGATAATTCATGACACACATTCCATTGGGGGCTATGAGTTATCCAAATCAATTTTGCCTGAGTTTTTTCTGTCTGTAAGCAATTTGGTTAGTCTTTATTGCTCTCAAGTTAAGAGCTTATTCTATCAAAAAAATTTGATCTAAGCAAGACATATTCATTGTACATCATTGCAAGTCCTAAGGGAGCTATACCTTGTACTTTAGAGGGTAGTGATGGAACACATACATTGACTCATTTTTTGGTGGCATCCTTTTGTTTCTCCAAACTTTGGGTATCAAAAGAGTCAGGTTGTAAACCACAATAGGAGAACAAACTATTAACCAACAATTTTTGGCAATTTTGCTGGGGATAATTCAGAGTGAAAGAGATCTAGAGAAATTCATCTTCATAATTGGTTTACACTCTAATTCCTTATGTATTTTGAGTTGCAAGATAGGCCTTGTGGAAGTGAGGTGTTTTCCATAAGAACCTAATACCAATTTTATAGCCTCAACTTGCTAGAAGAGGAGAGGCTAACTCAAAGTTGAAGATTGGTAAAGTTTCCTTGATCACTAGGGTAAAGGTAAACTCAGAAAGCCATTTTCTATGTAGTTGATTCATCCTAGATCCCAAGTATACTAGGAGTGCCAAGGAAAGAGGAAGGATTGATCTAGTATATGAGGAACTCAGTAAGGCCAACTTTCCTATTCTAAAAGATATTTTTGAAAAGGGAAGAACACACACAAGGGAATCTGTGGCTAAGAAATTACAAGAATATCTCTTGCCTATAGTTATTCCTACAAGAACAAGGAGAAGTCAATCTTCTTCCCCTCCTATTGCTAAAACTTATATTTCTCCTATTTGTAATTCTTTATTGTTGCATGGTGTAACACTCCCTGTTTCAATCACCTTCCAAGAAAATCATGTTAGTGTACCAATAGCTATAGCAGTCCCTTGGGGAAATGTAATTGGTCCTCTCAACCTTGGAGCTAATCATGACTTTCCAAGGGCATCAAGGAAGAATTTACCAAGATTCAATGGTGATGGCACAATCTTTGCAAAATAACACCTATGTGCTTTCCATAAGGTCTATGGTATGGTGAATCCTCAACATGAAGATGTAGTGGTCAAGATGTTTGTGGATACTCTTGTAGATAATGTTGCTGATTGGTTCCAATATTTACCTACAACCTGCATCATAGATTTGTTAGAATATATAGTCCACTGATATAACTAAGTGGGGGGGGTGTGTGAATCAGATATATAACTATTCTCATAATCATTTGCTTTAAACAATCTTAACCATATGAGTAATGTTAACTAAAACTACAACATGATACTCATACACAATTAACACTAGATATGTTAACTAGGGAAACCCTTTATTAGAGGGAAAAGCCTAGTGGGGATGGTACCCACAAGATGATGTACTAATATAAATATTCCTTATTAGAGGATAGACCCTGTTAGGAGTCTATTACAACATTTAGTACACATGAGTCCCTATTAGGAGACTTTGAATCCTTGTTAGGAGATTCCAACCCTATTAGGTGTTGTGGAAGATAGCTAGGCCCACTACCCAAACAACTTTAAGGTTAAGGTCAAAGAATCCATTGTCCAAATGATCTCTATATTATTCCTTGTAGAATAATAGAACTGAAATGTACTTCCTTCCTTTGTCTTTGTCCTATCAACTGGACTTCGGCTCCTTCAGATTTTGTAACCAGATCTCATACTGCATATCCAATGATCCCTTTGATCACTTACATGCATTCAACAAGCATTCTTCTCCTGCTCACATTGCACAATAGTACTTCATCTTACACTTGATCCTCTAAATGAAGCTCTACAACAAATAAGGAAAACACTTTCCTTTATACCATATTTTCATCTTAATTACTTGAATCAGTCTTGAGGCTTTCCCAATTAATTAAAATAAGATAATTAATTAATTCACAATTACAATAGTATTGTCAGCTCACAATCTATACAAAACTTCGCACATGTGAAACCATGTCTTGTGCATATGCTAACATCATCACCTGACTATCTTATGTCTCTAGCTAATTGCGCATCACCTTATCATATCTTGGCTAAAATATATAATGCAAACATCAAAAACTGCCAAATAGATGCTCTATTTTTACACTGCTTCTAGTAACCAAGTGTAACTCTTGTACACCATTAACTAAAACTTAGTCCTTTTAACCAAATTATTATGACAACCTTGGGAACATGTCCTCCACTACACAACATCTAAAACTTCCTTAGCTTCTATGCATACTAAGATGACTAATTGCTATTCTTCAAGTCTTTACAGAATTATTGCTATGTTGACATCAATGACAAATATAGTCATGAATGCAACATATCAATACTCCTACAATTGTTAGGATACTCCCCCAATTTAGTATCATTAGCATTCATGCTAAAAAATCCCCCTTTGGCATTGATGGCAACATAAATGAAAAACATCTAAGTTCCAAGAATACCAAACTGTACTCTGCTGCTGTAATCTTCTCAAATCCTCTTCATCAATCTAAAATTTGAAATTATCTGGAACACTATACTATTCGTCTTCTTCTTCTTTTAGGATCAGCAATAGTTGTTCACAATAAACAACTTATAATTCTTTCTAGTTGCATCTGCACACTTACAGTTCCTTCTGCATGCTTACATTTTAATTGTGCACTTGCATGAATCTTTCTAAATCTCCCTAAAGAGATAACTCTCTCCCATTTCCATCTCGATAGGTGCTTCTCTTCCCATTACTTATGTACATTCTCTCGGTATATTTTTCATGTACATTTTCTCCCCCATTGAAATCAATGTCAATGGTGTCAATCATAATACCAATTTTTATATACCAATTGCTTATCAACTGCTCAAATCATCAACTAGCTCAAGTGTCCAAAGACACTATTCAACACCAATTACCAAAGAGTCCTTTGTGACTCTGTACATACTAGATATTCCCCCATTCAGGAAGCATCAACATATAGTCTAGACTAACCATATTACACTTTACCATTGGACTGATGCACTCCTTGCATCATCTACTCTGAAGTAGGTAGGGGCATAACCCCTAGCATACATCTTAGGTACTCAAAAGTATCTTTAGGAAAAGACTTCATAAAGATATCTACAATCTAATCTTTAGTGCTTACTTACTCCAACTTTATCTCTTTATCTGCTACCTTATCTCTCAAAATATGATACTTAATGGATATGTGCTTTTTCTTATAATGCAATACTAGATTCTTAAACATACTTACTATACTTGTGTTATCATAGTAAATGATAACAAGTTCTATAAACTCAATTCCAATATCCTTCAATATTTTTTTCATCCACATAACTTGATTACAGTTATTTGTTGCTACAACATACTCTGCTCAATTGTACTCTGAGATATACAATCTTATTTCTTGCTCAACCAAAAAACCAATCTTCCTCCAAGAAAGAATGCTCCACCATTGGTGCTCTTTCTATCATCCATACTTCCTACCCAATCTGCGTCAGTATATGTGCACAAGGTGAAATCACTTGATCTATCATACCAAATTCCATAATTAGATGTACCCTTCAAATATTTGAATATCCTTTTTATTGCTACATAATGATACTCTTTTAGATCAGCTTGGAATCTTGCCACAATCCCCACTACATTTTCTATATATAATATGGTGTGAGTCAGATATTGCAATCTTCCAATCATAGATCTATATTTCTTCTTCTCAACTGTAGGAGTTTCATCTTTACTAGATAACTTGTGACCAATTATCATGGGCATACCAATAGGTTTGCAAATTTCCAAACTAAATCTTTTCAACAAATCTTTCAAATACTTAGTTTGTGAAATAAATATCCTATCTTTTTGCTGCACAATCTATAATCCTAGGAAAAACTTCATTTCTCCTATCATGCTCATTTCAAATTCATTTTTCATCTATTTAGCAAACTTATCACTTTCTTTACCATTTCCTCCAAATATTATGTCATCCAAAAATATTACAATGATAAATAAACCATCATCAATTTTTCTCAAATACAAATTACCATCTGTTGTACCTTTAATAAATCTAAGCTTAGACAAATACCTGTCCAACCTTGCATACTAGGTTCTAGGTGCTTGCTTTAGACAATATAGTGCTTTCTTTATTCTTTCACCATAGAATCCTCTGGTTCTTGTAGGACCACTCAGATTTGTGGGAACAATCTCTAGTTTCTTTATAGTAGAGAACTTCTTGCTAGGAAAAGACACCTCCCTTGTTTAACCAAAATACATTCCTTGCAGATAACATTAGTGGCCTTAATAATCTTAGGTAGAACTCTTACTGCAAATGTACTGCTAACCTTCACAATATTATCAAAGTTTATATGATAGAACTTTCTATGCCATAACAAACTATTGTCAACCTTTGCAACCAAACATGTTATTTTAGTAGGATTCAACTAAAATACATTACCTCTAGATTTGATTCTAGTACAAATCAGCTTACTATCTTTGTCTTTGATAATGCAAGTCTTCTTTGTGAACTACAATAGATATTCCTTTTCTACAAACTGTCCAACTCTTAACAAATTATGTTTCAAACCATCAACAAAGTAAAAATCATCAGTGTTAGTTTTACCATCAAGAGTAATAGATCCAATCCGTGTGATATGATAGTTTGATTGTTACCAACTCTAACAATACCTCCATCATGATTTCTGAACTTGACAAATTTGTTCATATCACTAGTCATGTGATGTGAACATCTACTATCAATTATCCAATCTCATTTATTTTCAACTTGGGTAACTAGAGCTCTCTCTTCTCTAATTTCTCTATCAAGATTATCTTTCTTAATAGTCACAAATCTTAATTCATCATCACTTTCACTCTGATATTTTTCATTTAGATTCTTCATCCTCATTAGAATATAAACAATTTCTATCCTTGTCTCTTCTAGGCTTAAATTTTCCTCTAATTTTTTTCTCTCTTTTAGGAAATTTAGATGCATAATGACCATATTCATCACAAGTCCAACATTTAAAGATTTTCTTACTATCTTTCTCTCTTCTTACAAGAAGGGTCATTCCTTCATTCTTTTTATCTTCTTCAGATCTGATACTACTGGCAAAATTTCCTCTTGCACTTGTACTTCCTAATAGATTAGGTTGAATATTCAGAGCACTGAAAGCTACCTCAACTCTGGCTAATTCTCGAGACTATCTCATTTTTGCTTCTAGAGATTCTAGTCTTCCAAGCAATGTTTCCTTTGTGAAATCTTTGGTGCGAGGCATTACTAGCTAAATCATCTAAGTTATTTTCTTGAATGGTGGTGATAAACTTTTCAAGATATTCTATATAAACTCATCATCTTGTTTATTTCCATTAAGATATTGAATACCTGCAATAATTTTTGATATTCTACCAGCATAACTTCTTATGGATTCATCTTCCATCATCTTAGCATCTTGAAATGTGCAAATCCAATTTTACAATTTCATTCTTTTTGCATGATCATCACTTTCAAAAGTAGCTTCTAATGCTTTCCAAATTTTTTGAGAAGTTTGAAATGTCTTTACCTAATTGTATTCATTCTCTGGAAGAGATGATAGTAGGGCTTCTCTAGCTCTCATGTTACACATGAACATATCTCTTTCTCCCTCACTGCATTCCTCTAGCTTTGATTCTTCAACAATTTCCTTCTTAGCTTTCATCAAAAGCCAATATCCTAGACCCATGCATAGCAAATGAGTCTTTATCTTTTCCTTCCAATTATCATATTTGCCCCGATCGAATCTTGGACTATCCTTCCTAAACATATTGGACTTTGATCTCCCAAAGCTATTAAGCCTTATCTTCTAAGACCTAATGCTCTAATACCAATTGTTAGAATATATAGTCCACTGATATAACTGAGAAGGGGGGGGGCAGCAAATTAGTTATACAACTATTCTCACAATAATTTACTTTAGAAAATCTTAACCATACGAGTAATGTTAACTGAAACCACAACAAGATACTCATACATAATTAACACCAAATATATTAACTAGGGAAACCCTTGATTAGAGGGAAAGTCCTAGTGGGGATGGTGTAGACGCTTAAAATCATCCCAAACACTATATTAATCTATTTAATATTTCCTTTGAAATTATAATTAATTAATTATATTTTTCATATTCTTCTACTTATTTAATTAAATTGGTTCATTTCCTTAATATATTTAAATTTAATTTAATTACATCCCCCCTAATATATTAAATTTATTTAATAAATAGTGCTTCATAAATCCCCTTTTAAATAAATCTCAATTTATTTAATTCCCTCCACTTTATTAAATTCTTTAATCCTAATCCCAATCCTAAAACCTAGTCTACACCCATTACTCTCATCCTTACCTACCCATTAATTAACCCTACTTAACTAATCCTAAACACCTTTCTAAACACATCTTAGTCCCTAAGTATTTGTTCACACATGTGTGAGCAACTCAAGATCCAATAAAGCTTCTATTTTATTATTTTATCCAAAAAGTCTTACACTCTTACACATGTGTCCTCATTTCCTTTCTCCAAGGTTTCTCACATGTGTGAGCAAATCTTGAGCCATCACTTTCACTAAAAAGGCTTATGTTGACCTTTGCAAGGCTTGTCTCCTTAGTCCATGTGTCTCCTTTGTCGCACCTATGTGGATGCCACATAAATGCCACCTCCCCAAGGCCTCTCTCAAACCTATAAATAGAGCCCTCATCTCAAGTATTACTTATCTCCCTCATTTGCATTGTTACCATGCTAGTATAGTTCTAGAGATTCTAGTGATTTTTATGCATTGTTACTGACCTTTGTTAATTGCTAGTTCATTTTCATTTGCATTTTTAACTTAGTTTGATTTATTGCATCCACATTAACCTTCCTTGAGTGCTTTGAACATGATTGTATTCATAGCCATTGTTTGAAACACTCTCTTAATATCTTGTTAGTTTATACACTTTGCATTTTATTTCAAGCATATTGGGATTCAATAGTTGTGTTTGAGAGAGCACATTTACATCCCTCCAACTAGAGCACACCAACAAGGTTCACATTGGGTACCCTTGTTGAGATGCTCTAAGGTTGTTTGGAAATCATATTTGTCAGTTGTTTTTCTTATTAAAATACAAGTGGTTTAGTTGTTTTATTTACTTGGATCTTTCTCATATAAACATGTACAAAAAACTTTTCCTTGTTTGAGCATGCTCTAGATAGGTAGGTTTTCAAGTATACATTTTGGCACACTTTGTGGGATCCACATCCCTCTTCCATTTTAAAATTTGGTCAAGAAACTAAAAATCTACTCTAAAAACCATGCACTGTCATCTCCGTTAGGACATAGTGTCATCTGCCCAGACACTTTATCATCTACATAGATCAATGTCTCCGCTGATTACTGTCTCCACTCATGATAGTTTTGCACAACCATTTCATCCTACAAAAATCTCCTATTTTGTCATCTATGTTACATATTGATGTCTCTATAGCTTCCATTGTCATCTCTAAAACTTACCCTTTTGTTGTCTACATAGCGGGTGATTGGAAAACCTATAGTATTTACAAACTATCATCTCTTATTTCTAAGTAGTTTTGTCATATTCATTATGGGTGGTTGAATATTTATAGGATCTCAAATTGTGGTCTCCAAATATTAGTTGTAAACTATCATCTGCATTGTGGGTGGACCTGAGCCTATTATTTTGTTGAATTATCATCTCCACTACTAGAGTTTTGTCATCTACATTGTGGGTGGCGAAAGTCAACATTCCTAGTATTTTGTTGTCTATGATATTTTGGCATCTTTATGTTTTAGCATCTTCAATAGTGTTCTGTCATCTGCAACTACAAGGTGTCAGTGAAAAATAGATCATATTGCTTTGCATTCTATCGTTTGAGAGTTTTTTCATCTTTACAATTTTATTTTCTACGCCTATTGTCTATCATCTCCGAATATTTGCAGATTGAGTTATATTTTTGATGCCTAACTCATTGATAACTTGATATGCAATATTTTCTAGTCTGACTTTGATTATAAGAGACAAAACTTGGAGATTTATAGTGATTTTAATCACTTCGATGGTTTTAATGACAAATAAACTTGTATGAATTAATCACTTGTCCTTGGAATGTATGCTATAACTAAAACCTAAGCCAAGCAAACTCTTGAATACATTTAAAGACAAAATTACACATACACTTTTGAATATTTTAAGGGAATTTACACACATTTCATTGGAATGAATGTTGTTGAAAGATACTCTTGAATGCCTTAAGGAATGAACAAGTTTTTCATTGGAATGAATGTGTAGAGTAACAAAATACAATCTTGAGTGTCTTAAGGAATTGACATGCTTTTCATTAGAATGAATGGTTAGATAACACATACACTCTTGAATGCTTAAGGATCAAAGAAGAATGCGATGAAATATTTTGATTTAGGTTTAAAATATGCTCAAACAATCTTGAATGACTTAAGGGAATTTATTTCATTTCCATCAATGTGCTTATGTTGAAGATGATTGATTTACTTTTTCTGATGAATCATCACTTTTTATTATGTTGATGACACTATCAAATTGGAAAGAACAATGTATGCTTAAACATGAGCATCTTTAAGAATAGATAGAAAATCTAAAGCTTCGTCAGAAATGAACAAGTGTCTTTTAGATCCTGAGGCCATTTACATATTCTCTCCTCTCATGCCTTTGGATGATCTTGAGTGCACAAGAAATAAGTGGTTTATTTTTTATTTTTTTAGGAGCCTTACTTGGGGATTTCATCACCCCTTGGGATGACCTCAACTCCAATGTTTTGGTGGAGTATAAATATTGGGAGGTAAATTGAAAGATACCTCTCTTGGAAGCAAATTTTTGTCACTCTTTGCTAAGCCCCAAAGAAATTTATACCTTTGGGAAGTGAAGGCAAAGATTTGGATTATTGTCTCCTCCTAGCTATGTGACACTATTTTCTTTCATCTACAAATTTAGGCCTCATGTACCTTGCGTATATCGAGGATGCCCTCTAGTTGATTTTTGTACATCCTAGTTGTAGCCTTATTAGGATTATTGATGTGTTCAATGTGCTTGAGTGTTTAAACATCCAAAAAAATACCAAACATCAAAAAAATCTAAAAACAAGTGAAATGGTGAGCTAAACATTTAGTGAGAAAAATAGTTGTAAGTGAGTCTTGACCTACGATTATATTCATAAGTCCTTATACTTAGTCTAGCATTTGAAATTCATTGGGTCTTATTATTCACAATATTTTTTGTAAGGTTCTTGTGCTTGGTCCTGTACTTGGATTTGTTTGTTCCTACCATGTCTGACAAAGTCAAACTTAAGAAGGTGAAACTATCGAAACCATTTTCCTACAAGAAAAGAAAAAGCCTAGCACATAGTGATAAACAATACTAATATGCTATCAAAGACATCAAGAAGGAAGAAGCTAAATAGGACCATTATGACAAAATCTTATACAATGGTAAACTTTGAAAGTGGTCTTCTTTCCTTGGAGTAAACTTATGATTTTTATTTCCAGTGAGAGAAGATTGAGTTACCCACATAGTGACCACATCACCCTCATTTTCCACATCAATCCATTTTTGAAATTTCTAGCCTTCCATTTGCGAAATTTCCTCTAGAGAGTTTGATCATTTGAACCTTAATCTTTTGGCCTAAGAACACCTTAGTTACAAAACTTCTGATATCAAAATGCTAGACCTTTATGCACAAGAAAATGTTTATCATAGTTGCACTCACTCATTTGGGGATCACAAGTCCATCTGCAAATATTGAGTAGTCTATTTGGTGTCCTATCTTGCCCAAAGATCACTTGTCCATCTTTGGTAGGAGAAAGATACTTTTATCTTGTATCACACTTGGTTTGCCAAATCAACAAGGTCTTTTATTTATATTTATGTTGTTTTCCCTTTTATCATATAAGATTTATTTTCTCTCTCACATCTTCTCTTTATTTCACAATCTTCCACCCATTGGTTTGGTCACAATTGTATGGTACAAACATGATCTGACAGTTTTACAAAGATGCAAAGACTACAATTTATCTTTAAATAGTGAAAAGTGCTTTATGATGATGCAAGAAGGAGTGGTGTTGGGACATTTTATTTCCTCTAAAGGAATTGAAGTAGATCCAACAAAAATAGAAGTCATATACACATTGGTTGTACTAGCTAAATTGAAAGAAGTTAGGAGTTTTCTAAGACATGCGGGATATTATCGAAAGTTTATCAAAGATTTCAGTCAAATTGTAGCACCTTTATATAAATTGCTTTGAAAAGATGCAGAGTTTGTATAGGATTCAGAGTGTACAAAAGCTTTCCTCTAGCTTAAGGAAGTCCTCTCAATAGCACCAGTGCTCCGAGGACCAAATTGGGAGTTACCTTTTCACATACACACAGATGCTTCAGATCATGCCATTGGAGCAATGCTTGGCCAAAAGATAATTTCAGTAGAACATGCAATTTACTGTATCAGCAAAAATCTTCAAGGAACCGAGTATAACTACACTGTGACAGAGAAAGAACTACTTGCTATAATTTATCCTTTGAATAAATTCAGACATTACATTACAGGATACCAAATATTTGTACATACAGATCACTCTGCTATCAAATATGTGATGAACAAGCCAGCAATCTCTGGACGATTGGCTCAATGGTTGTTACTAATCCAAGAATTTGACATCACTATTATTGACAAGCCAGGTAAAGAAAATGTTGAAGCTGATTTCTTGTCTCATCTTCAAACACCTGATGATCTTGTAGCAATAGAAGATAGCTTTCTCAATGAACATCTCTTTCTTTTGTCAACACAAAACCCTTGGTATGCTAACATTGCCAACTATCTAACTACTGGCAAAACTCCCCCACATTTCTCTACAAAAGAAAAATGATTGCTAGCAGAAAAGAGTTTTAATTTCTCATGGATCTCAGGATTCATGTTTTCTACTGGACCAGACCAAGTAACACGAAGATGTCTTAGAGAGGATGAAATATATGATTTTCTTCATGCTTGTCATGATGAGCCCTGTGGTGGTCACTTTGCTAACAAATGGACTTCATTAAAGATTCTGAATACAGGTTATTATTGGCCTGCACTTCACAAGGATGCGGTTCAGTATACAAAAAAATGCGATAAATGTCAAAGAATGGGTCGACCGACAAAAATGGGTGAAATGCCCCTGTAGCCACAGATATAGTAGAACCATTTGATAAATGGAGAATTGATTTTGTTGGCCCTATTGAACCACCATCAGAAGGGAAAAGTTACATACTAGTTTGCACTAATTATGTTACTAAGTGGGCTGAAGCAAAACCCATGAAGCATCCTTGTGACAATAATGTTGCAATGTTTCTGTATGAATGTATCTTTACTAGATTTGGTGTTCCAAGAGAATTACAATCAGATCAAGGAACTCAGTTCACATCTAATCTGATAGCAGCACTCATGGAGGAGTATAAAATTCAGCATGGAAAATCATCTCCATATCATCCACAGGCCAATGGATAGGTATAAGTGACAAATAGAGAGCTGGAACATATTCTCACTAAAACAATGTCTTTGCATCAGAAAGATTGGGCAGCTAGACTTCCTAAAGCCTTATGGGTGTATAGAACAACATGGAAATCCACTACTGGGTTTATGCCTTTTCAACTCCTATATGGGAAGACAACTATTATGCCCATTGAATTTGAACATAAAACTCTATGGACAGCTTTGGAACTTGATATTACCCTTCTTGCAACACAACAGGATCACATTTTGCATCTCAATGAGTTGGATGAATGGAAAAAATTAGCTCTTCATAACACATAATTAATTTAGAGTCAAAGAAAGAAATGGCATGACAAATTCATTAAAGACAGAGAATTCTCTGTTGGTGATTGGGTGCTCCTATATGATTCATGATATCAGCATCACCAAGGAAAATTTCAAACTTGATGGCTTGGTCCCTATGAAATCATTACAATTTTTTAAAATGGAGCAGTTCAACTGTCAACAATTGATCTTGTCAAATTCAAACTCCTGGTTAATGGGCATCGCTTGAAGTTATATCATAAACTAGCAACCTGAGAAGAACTTCTTCAACAGTTCACCACAACAGAAATATCTCTTCCTGCAACCACTCCGTTTGAGTCTCCCACTCAGACGCTTGCAGCCCCTTGAATTTATTTTCAAGGCCTTCATAATAAAATTCCACACTCATGTGAAAATTTTTTCCTTTTCCACCTCATTCCATCCCACCTTCTTGTCTTTCCATCATCATGCCATCTCACTTTCTCTCGTACGACACTCCTCAAACCATCCTTCCTATCGCACCTCAGGTCAGTCACACTTGACCCCTTTGCATTTATTTAATTTATTATTTATTTAGAAAAGCATGTTATTTCAATTTTCAGAATTTGCAATCTTTACGATCTAGTGGGACCCAGTCTCTGCTAGGTTGGGGGGTGGGAAAATCAAAATCATGAATGCAAATCAAGGAAATCTTAAGTTGGCATGTAGGATGTACAGGGAAGGGTCATTTTAGTAATGAGCTGGCACTCCTTTGTACTTCCAAAATGTGTGAAATAATGTAAAGAAGGCTAACCATTAAATCATGATTTCACATAACCTCTCATTAATATGGCATATGTTTTTCAGCACAATCTTTATCCTCATTATGGTTTGGTGATTAAAATGTTGTCATGAAGTACTGAAGGATGTGATGTTTGGAAAGTATTGAAGCATTTCAATTTCCCTTTGTTGAAACCCCTATAGCTATTACCGCCCATACTCTCAAAATCACTTGTAGTGAATTTGCCTATACTAGCATTTTTTTTGAAAAATATGGGTGGAGAACCTTAACGGCATGAACCAATAGACCAAAAAGTCTTACTGGCAGACCCAGCAACATGTAGTTTGTTTCAACAATGAGGTTGGCTAGCTTACTATCTTAGTTTGAAGCAGTTTGATCAAGAAATTACGCTCCAATTTCATAATACATTGAGGAATGGATATGCAACTATTAAGGGCATTCAAATAGAATTCACTGAAGAAGTGGTGGCAGAAGTTTTTGGTTTGCCCACAAATGGAGAATGTTGGATAGAGGACATGGATGCACGATAAGCAAAAGAGAAATTCAGTACCTGGAGCTCCTCGGCTGGAGGAAAACAAAAAGCAAGGTGCATTATGATTATCTCTCCCTCTGCAATTCATCCACCCTGCTGAATTTATCATAAGATATTTTACTTGTGAAGGAAGGTATTCCTATTTGCATGTTGTTCATTTCAAAATTTTGAGTGGTTTGTGGCATGGTGATTGTCTTGTAAATCTCTTGAGTTTCCATTATAATATTATCAAAAGGTAAGTTACCTATGTATAGCAAGGAAAAACCCAGTCGGTATCCCATCATTGCTTGATTAGGGCTATAATTGAAAGGGAGTTGACTAGGCAGCACTTGGGAACATGGGAGGATTTTGTAAAACTAAGGACAAAAGGACCTAAAAGGGGTGGACCTAAAGGGCAAGGAATAGGGACAAGATAGAAAACTATTGTAGGAGTCAGGAAAGTAGTATATAGAATAGCTCAAGAAGCTTCGACTTCTGCCTTTGTACCTAAAACTGCAAAAAAGGAAAACTCTTCCTGCAAAAGCCTCAACTTCTAGGAAGAGAAAATCATGCACAATTGCCACAGAGGAAGGTTTAGAAGAAGTATCTCCAATATCACAAGAACCTGCACTTAACCCAAATAAAGGGAAATCTATCGATAAGGGCAAGAAACTAATTTCTACTCCACGATGAGTCACTAGAATGTCTAGGGTAAATTTGAGAACTGAACATCCTGTGCCACCTGCTGAGCCTCCTATACCACCTATTAATGTTGAAACTCTAGTACCTACACGTGCACAGTCACCAGAGCACACAACACCTACTCCTGAACATGAAAATGATCTTGAGGAAATTCTCACAAAGCCAAATAGCCCTATTAATGTTGATAGTGAAACGAAGTCCTTAGAGGAAATAGTGTCCGAGTTTGAACAACCAGTGGAGGAAATTGATAATCTACCACCAGAGGAATATCCATCTGTTGCACAAGAAATGGTTCCGAAAATTGCTAAAACATTTCAAGTTAAAATGACTATTGCACGCCATCCTACAGTCATTGCCCCTTCAGAAAAAGTTGATAACACTGTTGCCTATCAAAATAACAACTTTGTTGAACGTCAGCATTCTCAAGATGACAACACTGCTAACCACCATCATCCTGAGCACTACCTTGAAGATTATAGACCTGTTGTCCATCATCATACACCACCAGACATTTCTACTCCATCAAAATCTAGCTTTAGTTTGTACCAACAGTTTCAATGGGAAAAATAAAACTGGGACCTAGAAAGGAAGCAATTGCTCAGAACTATCAGAGAACAAGCACATCAAATTGAAGAGAAGGATAGTGAAATTATGGTCCTTCAGCAACATGTCACAAAGATTACAGAGCTCATTCAAGAGCTTGTAAATTATAGGTCACCATCTCCAGTTTACACATTGTTCCTAAAGGAGCAAATGATTAATTTTCAATTGTCTCAAATTACTCGGGAGTTGAACCCTTCCTTGCACACTCCCCAGGAATTTTATGCAGCATTCAAATTAGTTTTGATGACTTTGTAGAATCTCCTCTATGAGTTATATGTTCATAATCTTGATGTTCCAGATGATAAGGATTGGAATTCATTTTTATATGTGGGAAATGTACAGTTTAGGGACGTTATGTCATGGATGCAGAATGAGATTAGTCGAGAGAACTAGGCTACTCCTTATAGGGAAAAGGAAATGTTTGAACCATTGTACATTCGGCCAGAGGTACAAAATTCTCACAGACTATTCTTCAATTGGCTTTCTGTTAACAATAATCAAAGTGTTTCTGTCAAAATTCACCCTGTCCGTGAACATGCATTTCTAGATTGGGAGCAGCATTGTTCTGCAAATGCCCCTAATGTTATACAAGCCTCCCTTCAAAGATGGATCCAATTGCCAGAAGATCTAAAAACAAGGGAGTTGCACTCTCCCCAAAATCTGGAGTTGGCCATCAACAGGATGCCCACGTATATGATGTTAGGTAGAAGTCAGGAAAATTATTGGGTACCTCTTCATTTCCAACTACCAATACTCTTGCATCCTATGCTTGGAAAGTATGATTCATTTACTAAATATAACATGATTGCTGAAAAACAAAAATGGGAAAGGTTGAAACAAAATCATGGATATTTTAATTATAGAGCTCATGAATCAGGGGAGAAAATCACCAATGATCTCAGGCTACAACTGAGGATCAAAAACCTATAGATGTTGAAGGGACCAACCTCAAGATGGTTGGGGGGAAAAATGATGACATGAAGAAATAGAAGTCTTATTGGCCCTTTTTGTGAACATTTTTTTATAACATACTAAACTTTATCATCTTTTAGTATAAATGTTTTGAACTTTTGATGTATAAAGTATGGACATAGGGCATAAAAATGATAATTGAAATTATATCTAAAAAGGGGATCATTTTGTGGTAAAAATATTTTTTCATGAATGTTTGATATGGGAAGATCTTCCTGCAGCTGAAGAGATTGCAAAAACTGTTAGTTGAATAATTAATACCTTTTCTTTATAAACTAATAAATAAAAATAAATGTTTACAAGAAGTCTTGTGTGTATTAAATGTTGATTGTAGGAATACAAGCTGAGCGAGAATTAATCAAAAAAAAACTACGAAGGAATAGCTAAGGCATTGATGGTATTAAAGAGAAGCGTTATGACACCATTGCAGCTAGAAGACTTGGCAGCAAAGTCAAAAGGGACCTGTTTTAATGAATAACAAAGTGGGACCTAATAAAGGGGCTGAGCAAGGAAGCAAGCATCAAAACAATCAATTAAACATGCAATGCATGATACTTGGATTCCTAGAAGCTATTTAAAGTCAGATAAAAGAGCAGATCTAGCATTTGCTAAGATCTATATTTGTGGGGAATTTAAGGGATAATTAATGTATTTACAATTGTATGCTTGCAGTCTTAAGTTGTAACTGACTTTCCTTCATGAGGAAGTCGTAGTTATAGGAGTTTTTTGGTTTTCATTCCTTTTAAATAAGACCTCGTATGTATCTATGAGGTTAAGTAGTGAGTAGATAGACAGAATCGAGAGACATCTTGTTATTTTTCCCAAGTTATTGTAATACTGCATATTTGAATGAATACATGCCTTTTCTGAGTTTCTACACTTTTATTTGAGCTTATATTTCCTTCATTCTTTCATGGGGGCCCACGCGAAAGGTGGAGTTTACTTTAGTAAGTAGGAGTTAGACTCAGTTTTCTATGTTAAGATTAGAATTGTTGTTCCTACAGCCACTAGAAATAGAACCAGTCACTGTTCCTACAGCAGTAGGTGCATAGATGTATGGTTAAATAATTAGAATTTCCTTCCAAGTATTTGATAGTTTTCTTTCCTTTAGATAAGCTAGATTTCCTTAATGGTTATTGCATTCAAGGTAGTAGTGACTTTTAGTGAAAACTAGAGCATATACTTTGCAGACATCATCTCAAGTTCACGCTCCCGGATTGACTTTTAATGAAAATTAGCATAGTACTTTGGTAGTAAGGGATGTCCAATCCTACAACTAAAAAGGTGTTATATTGATTAGACATATTTTTGGTGCCGTTGTCGGGGATGGTATCAGTCTAGTATTCACTATTGAGTCATTTAGTTTCATTTTTAGCATTCTTGCATGCATAGAAGAAGAGACCACCTTGGAAGATTTCTTCCCAACTTCAATCAGGAAGATCCTTTTTATCCTGACCTTGAAGAAAGAGAAGAGAGAGAAGAAATAGAAGAAGAACTATTTGAGAACATATTTGTAGAAGTACCAAAACAAGTACAATCACCGACCACATCTAAAGAATCCTTCCATTTGAATAATCTTTTGTCTGAGCCAAAATATCAAGATAATCCATTAGCCACCTACCATTTTTTGCAACTGCATCCAAAGTTTTGATCCAAGTACAGAGAATTTTTTGTATTGTAACAAAATAGAAATATCTTTTTTTTTGTTTCCAAATAGTCTTTTGACAAGTTTCCTCCCATCTAAAGCTTGTTGCAATCCTTTCTATAAAAGGATTTCCAAGATGTGGAGTTAGGGTCTGAAATCTATGTAATTTTTAGTGTTATGTTATTTGCATTTGGTCCTTTCACTCTTTGTGTCAAATTTATGATGCATTCATCTGCATATATGAGAATACAAGTGAACATTGAATGAGAAGTTGTCATGTTTTTGAAGTATTTATGAATTTACATCAATATTGTATGATTTTCAAGAAGAATTAATACAAATAAAGTGTTCTGTCATATTTTTTTTCTCTAAATTTTGTCTACATTGTAATGTGCTAGTTATGTTGGGATTGTATGAGTAAGGCTTATGCAATTTAATGCAACTAGGATAGGTTGTAGATCAATTGGTTGTTGCTTTTAATTCAAAGAATTAAGTAAATGATTCAATGAATTGGTAGGTTCCAGTCATATAGCAAGGTTATTCATAAGAATGGGGTTTAGGGTTAATTGTTGATATAATTGATTGTAAGGCAATTAATTATGTCAAAAGTTGTTGGGTAGACTCTAAATGCCAATGGATACAACACTATTCATTTATTTAGTTGCATTTTGAAAGAATCATGAGTTGCATGAAGCACAATTTTAAAATCAAATCAAATTTTACTTTGTTGTATGAAGAATTTAACTGTTGGTCAGCAATTGTTTGCAATAAATCTCAGTGTCTTATGGTTAGCTATTGCAATCAAGAATTATTTGTAAAACTAAGATGAATTGTGACCAATATCTTCTATAGGGGATAATTATGATGAAAGAATATTAGTGAATGAGCGAAGTGTGAAGAGAATATCAAGTATCATAGCCATCTCATCCCTAAGGTGTACCCACCTTGATCCGACAGAGACAAAAGAGTAGAGAATCCCTGAGATTCTAATGATGTCAGTCTAGATCAAAAGAAATCCATGTTGATCATAGGAAGTAGCTAACCCTTAGGCTTGTTTCTATCTTCTGAACCCTGTTATCAAGTATTATGTTGCCTCATAGTCTAAAACACCAACAAGCCTATTGTCATAGTTTCACTAGGTTAAAAGATGGGTTAAGGGTTAAGGTTGTGGTAGAGTGATCAACAATTAAAAAGATGTCTTCAAAGCTTTGCAAGTCAACATGGTCAATGAAGGAATACTATTGTGAGGTTGTGATGACATGAAGCAGTCAATTCAATAGTTATTGCAATGACACACATTAGTAAGCATTTAAAATCTTCAAGTTTGTGAGGTTGCAATAAATGAGAATAGTTAGGTTGATGGTCATCAAAACATCACATAGTTAAGTCATGGATAGAGATTTCAAGTCATGAAGCTGCGAACAAAGAAATGTTGAAGCAGTTAAAGGCTAGGTGCAACATGGTAAAGATTCATCTACAGTTATGGTTTTCATTTGTGAGGGTGCAAAGAGAGATGGCAGTCATCTAGGATTGTAGTCACAATGTTGCATGATTTAGAGAACCTTTGTGTCTAGTGGTTCTGATGGAGCAATAAAGGTAAAAATGGATGGCCTTAAATTGTCTCATAGTTAAGGAAGTGTTAGATTCTAACTATTGAAAGGGTGTGAAGATGTTATTTTATGATCTTCACAAGGTCGCAATAGTCAGAGGGCTAAAGTTTTTTCAAGCTATGAAGCAACATTAAAAGCATGAGATGAAGCAGTCACAATTTCATGTGGCAAAACAATTAGCAAGGGAAATGAGTTGTGAAGCTGCAAAATAGTTAGCAAGGGAAATGAGTTGTGAAGAGTAGGCACAAGTCAAAAAAATAGTTAGATAAGTTGGGTAGGGTGGCAAAATGCTTAAAATACATGGGGCCACATGGCAAGTTTGATGATCAATTCTAGTTGACTTGATGACATAGTTGACTTGGTGTATCAAGAATACAAAATCGAGCATCCCTTTAATGGTAAATAGGTCCTTGATCACTTTTAACCACTATTATTAGTGTTTCCAAAGTCTGATGAATGTAGATTTTATCCTCCCACCACCTAGTTATCCACCTACTCAATCAGGGCAATTATGGCCACTGTTTCTATTTTATTTGGGCTCAATTTGCATGTAAGATCTAATTTTATGCATGGAGAAATGCATTTGATTATATTTACTTCCTAATTCTTAGTTATTTCTCTCCTCTACAATCTCAACTTGATGGTTGAGTTTAGAATTAAATGTAAACATCAGAGTTATGTCTAAACTCTATAAAAGGGAGTTGTAAATATGTTTTAAGGGTTCTTCCCTATTCTACAATGTTTACTTATAGTAGCTTTATGCTTTGCAACTATATACCTTGCCTTCCATTAATGAAATAGCTCTCTTCTTTAACTCTTCTTTCCATTTATTATTTGTGCATGTATGTTGCCTTGTTTTGAATGTTTCTTTCTAGTTTTTAAGGTTTGTATGTTATGTTCAAATTGTTGATGATTTTTGTACTGAGCAGATGTCTTTCCTGTCAATATTTGATTAGTTCCAAACTTGCATGTGATTCTTTGGAAGTAGAATAGAGTCAGGACCTATATATTTGGTCTTTTCACTTATGTGTTGTGCATTCCTAAGAAGAGTTGTAACCATTTCAATTAGGTACATCACCCTCCTTTCCCTTTCAGTAATTTACTTTCTTGCATCTCCTTCTCCTTTTTCCTCTCAAGAAGAAGTTAGATGCATCCTAATTGTAAGGAAGTCAACCTTCTTTGGAGACTCAATCTCATAGTTCAAGTCCCACAGTTTGAAAATTGTTTCCATATTACACACTTGGTCACTTGAGGGTCATACCTCAAGCAAGGGTGCATACTTTTGTGATAACTTTTGGCACACCTGGTGGGATAGATTCAGATTCATAAGTCCACTAGTTAGCCAGCCTAAAGATCCATTCACTAATAAATTAGGTATTTTTCTTAGTGTCATCAGCCTTTGGAGGCATTCATCTAACACCATGGCGACTCTATTCATCTATCAATTTCAATAGACCAAGTGCTGGTATGATTTTGTTTTAATGTTTCTTCAGAATTTCTATGTAGATACTTGTTTAAATGTTTTATCATGGATCCCCTTCATAGATATGCCTCCCACTTTCCCCCATATTATGGAGAGACTATTCCTCAGCCCTCTCATTCTCTACATCAACCTACCTTGTCTTTCTTAGAACCCTATAGTGATCTTAGGTCAAAGGTAGGAGAGCTTTATGACTACCTAAATAGTTTGGGGTTTAGGTTTTCTAACCTTGGAAAGATTTTAAGCCATGTTGAAATCCATACCCAAATACAAATTGCGGGGATTTTTCTCATGTTATGGTAATTATGACTTCTTGGATTAAATATTTGCAAGATGATAGGGTGATGTGGAGAAATGATCCTTATTTTTGGAATAAGAGGAGGAGTTAAGATAGAGGAAATATGAGGAGGATCTTGCAAGAATATTGGCTATTGTAGAAGAGGAGACAAGGCTCAAGCTTATCTAAATGTAGAGAGATAAAGTACAAGAGCCTCCAAGGAGAAAATTTTCTCACTTTAGGCAAAAAAAATCTCCTATTCTACAAAATAGCACACAAGAGCCAAAGGTCCACTCACAAGAAACATTTCCAAATTCAGCTAAAGAAGAGCCACCAAAACACAAGTTTTCCAGCTTCAAAAGGAGTGAGCCTCCACATATTTCCATTCCTTTCTACAATGACCAAGAGCCTATAGCTCCTCATCTTGATGTTGAGTTGCTGCCAAGGGTAGAGGACAAATGAGGATGAGGTTGTTCCTATTCTTAAGGGACAAAATTTGGCTCTTCAGCATAAGATGGAGCCTAAGGGTCTGCTACAAAAGAAAGAAAAGCCAAACCATTTGTTGCAATAGGAGGTCACCTCTGATATGATAAAAGAAGAGGCCTTGTCTTTACTACCCCAAGTTCAAGAGATATCAGTTGCTGCTCATGAACCATCACAGACTCGAGGGAGAAACTTTGTTGCAGCAACTAGAAGCACAAAGAAGGCAATTTGATGCAAATTTTTCAAAGCAATTGGAGGCCCAACAATAAGAGTATGAGGCAATTCTTGCAAGGGATTTGACTACACAAAAGGAATGATGTGAGAAGGAACTACAAGAAAGGCTAATGAGCATGATGAGTACTACATCAGAAGAAAAAGAGATACAACCATCCCTCCCTCCCACATCACAAGAGCATATACAAGTGTAGAAAGTGAAGCCCCTTGTTTCCAAGGACTCACATGGGTTAGTGGAGAGCATACTACCATCTATACCATCAGAGCTAGCCCCTGCTAGACAAGAGGATTTAGACATTGTAGAGCACAACCAAGTGGTCAAGGATGATTCCTTTGACCTTGTTGTAAGGAAACTTGGCAATAAAGAATAGAACTGTTTCCACATAACCCATAATAGATCTGAAATAAATATGGAATTAAAATCCACATGCAAGAGAATAGACAACATACCCACAAAAATTTGTGACACAAGATATACCCTAGGAAACCCTCATTGAGGGGAAAAACCAAGCCTCCAAAAGCATCCATCACCATGTATTATTAAACAAAAAATACCATTGCAATACAACCATGGAAGCCTTCATGGCCATAGCCACAACTGAGCAAACTATGTGAACAAGCATGAATCCACACATCCCATGCCATGCTTTCAACGTTCACAAATGCTCCCTTGGCTAACCTATCAAGGCTTGTCCCGCTCGAATCTTGTCTTTCTCACTCTTACTCTACAACAACTACCCTTGCGGCTGCTTATATAGTAGCAAGTCCCACAAAACCACCAAGTGGTATTACATAAACCATGTGTTAAAACCATGTGCTACCTAACCCACTTACCCCACATTTAATATTGGGCATTTAATTCTCTTCCCAAATATTAAATAATTACATAAAACATTATCACAATGTTACAATACAACTCATCAAGAATATTCCATGGGAATCTTTACATGTTGCACATCCATCTAGGCACAACATTACATAATAAAATAAAATAAAATATAACAACATTATGCAATGTGTGCAACACCCATTATCTCAACACTTGTACCATCAAGGGGATGCCTTGTCAGACATCTAGCTCTACAATAATGCTAGTTGTCTCCGCTCATGCATACTCTTGAGCATGAGGGAGAGTTATACAAGGAGGAGAAATTCTATCTTGCTCAGGATTGAGGTGTTCTAGTCTTCAAAAGTTTCATTGCTTTCAACATTGGGAGGAAGATGTTCCATATAGTAATTTACTTGTCATACTTTCTTCTATTTTTAGTTGCGCACATGCATGACTAAAAAAATCAACTTGTAAGGAAGGTTAGCTACTTCAAAAAACTAGTTAATGGGTTTGTTTGACTTTCCATATCTATAAATTTTTGTACATAGTAGAGTACGTATTTTCCAACTTTTCAAGAAGTGCACAAGCACAGGATATTTCTCTATGAAATAGAAGGTTTCAAATTTTGTAGTTGTAGAGGTTGTAGTTTTCTAGTTGTTTGTAGAGAAGGTTTTATTTTTTGTGACTCCATAGCCCAATGAATCACTTAAGACCACTGGTTTATGCTTGTAGGAAAGCACCCACCTTGAGTCAACAGAAATGTTGACAATTTTGTCACCATTTATCCCATTAGAGATACTAATCATAGACATCTCCCATGGATTAAGTTATGTAATTTTTGGGCATTCAATTGTGCAATTTCTATAGTTTTGGCCAAAAGCAATGTGCAGTTTCAAGCAAAAATAGGTGCACAAAACTGAACAATGCAGTTTCATACGTTGGAGGAGTTGCACATCAGTTGATTTTCTCATCGAATGAGTAGTCTTTTGTTCATTTGATGTGGTGATATTGTGAAGGGTTAGCAATAGTCAAGCTAATGTCTTTCACATCCTCACATATGATTAAATGTAACCTAAGATCAAGGCTACAAAGTAGTGAAATGTTATGTTCGCACTTTCTCAGGGTTAAATGGTAAACTCCAATTTCGAGTTGTAAAGGAGCAATGAGTGAACATGTGTCTTGGTGAGCCCAATTCATATGAGATCCTCATTGCATATTTTAAGGTTAGGAGGTAGTTAATATAATCAATTTAGAAGGAGTTGTTTTTCAAATAAAGTAGGTAGATCAATCGATATCACTCCATCAAAATGCAGTCAAATGAGCTCTAGGTTCCAAGCTATGATGTTGTGAAAGTCAAATAGCTATAGTCAAATTCAATTCTTTCCCATCATTGCGCATGGTTAAAAGTTACCCAAAGTTAGGTTTATGAGGCTACAAAATACCTTGTTTGCATTGTTGTAGGAGCTTCAAAGAAAACTAGGGTTAAGGATGCAAAGTTTTGTAAGCTTTTGAGCGCACCATCATAGCATTAACATTGAAGATACAACCTTAAGTAAATATGGTGCAAATGGTGATCATGCAGTTAAGGTTCAGGATAATCACAAGATTTGGGCTATGAAGTGTTGAAAGCCTATTGTCATAGATTTCTAAGTTTAAAAGATGGGTTAAGGGTTAAGGCTGCAGTAGAGTGATCAACAGTTAAAAAGATGTCTTTGTAGCTTTGTAGGTCAACATGGTCAAAGAAGGAATATTTTTGTGAGGTTGTGATGACATGAAATGCTTAGTTCAACAATTAACACAATGTCACAAATCAATAAGCATTTAAAATCTTAAAGATTGCAATAAATGAGAATAGTTAGGTTGATGGTCATCACACCATTACACGATTAAGTCATGGACAGAGACTTCAAGTCACGAAGCTTCGAATAAAGAAATGTTGAAGTAGTTAAAGGCTAAGAGCAACATCGCAAGGATTCATCTGTGGTTATGGTTTTCAGTTACAAGGTTGCAAAGAGAGATGGAAATCATCTAGGTTAGCAGTCTTAGTATCAGATGATTTAGAGAAGCTTCATGTCTGGCAGTTTTGATGGAGCAAAAAAGGTAAAAATGGATGGCCTCACATTTTCACATGGTTAAGGAAGTGTTAGGTCCTAACCATTGTGAGGGTGCAAAGAAGTCAATTGATTGTCTTCGCAAGGTCACAACAGTCAAAGGGCTAAAGTGTTTTAAAGCTATGAAGCAGTGTTAAAGGCATGAGATGAAGCAGTCATAGTTTCATGTGGCCAAATAGTTAGCAAGGGAAATGAGTTGTAAAGCTATGAACAAGAGCAGGCACAGGTCAAAAAAATAGTTAGATAAGCTGGGAAAAGTGGCAAAATGCTTAAAAGATATAGGGCCACGTGATGAATTCAACTATCAATTCCAGTTGATTTGATGACATAGCTAGCTTTGCATATCAAGAACACAAAATTAAGAAGCCCTTTAATGGTGAACAGGTCCTTGACCACTTGCAACTACTATTTTGAGTGTTCTCCATGCTTGATGAATGCAAATTTTATCCTCTTGTTTCCTGGTTATCCACCTGCTCAATCAGGACAGTTATGGTCATTGTTTTTATCTCATTTGGGCTCAATTTTCCCATAAGATTAATTTTTTGCATGGAGACGTGCATATGATCGAATTTCATTTTTGATTCTTAGTTATTTCTCTCCTCTACAATCTCAACTTAGTGGTTGATTTTAGAATTTCAGTTTAAACATCAGAGTTATGCCTAAACTCTATAAAAGGTAGTTGTAAATATGTTTTAGGGGTTCTTCCCTATTTTTTCATGTTTACTTGCAGTAGCTTTATGCTCTGTAACTATATACCTTGCCTTCCATTAATGAAATAGTTCTCTTCTTTACCTCTTCTTGCCATTCATTATCTTTAAATGTATCTCACCTTGTTTTCAATGTTTCTTTCTAGTTTTTAAGTTTTGTATGTTGTGTTCAAACTGTTGATGATTGTTGTACTAAGAAGATGTCTTTCCTTTCATCATTTGATCAGTTTCAAACCTACATGTGAATCTTTGGAAGTAGAATAGAGTCAAGACCTATGTATTTGGGCTTTTCACTGATGTGTTGTGCATCCCTGAGTAGAGTTGTAAATATTTCAATTAGGTGCATCACCCTCCTTCGCCTTTAGTAATTTAGTTCTTGCATCTCCTTCTCCCTTTTCCTCTCAGGTAGTAGTTAGGTACATCCTAATTGTAAGGAAGGTGACCTTATCCAAAGACTTAACCTCATAGTTCAAGTTCTACATCTTGGAGATTGTTTTCATGTTACACAAGGTTTCTTAAGGTTCATACCTCAAGAAAGAGAGTAGACTTTTGTGACAAATGGAATCATCAATAAAATAGCATACCCTATGCACCTGCATGGGTGCACTATGTGTATCAATTGTGCCTTCAAAATGTAGATGCTTAAGTTATCAATGCACAAACTATGTTTTGTAGGTGTACAGCTATAGCCTAATGTGCAGACTAAGCCCTAGCCCCCTGTTAGCGCACTAAGAGAACCATGTGCACCTACATAGATACACTAGGTATGCTTGAGTGAAAAATTTACTTTTCTCCAATTGTTTACCTATTTTCATCAATTTTTTGCCAGTAGAGTGTAGTCGTTAAGCATAGTTTTTTCCTCCTAGCACCAATATATTGATGTATATGTTTGTTAAAGTCAAAATGGAATCCTTGTTATATATAGAAATGTTTAGATTATGATAAATTTGGTTACCTTTAAGTTTCAATGTGTACCAAATAAGTCTAGGCTTATATATTTTCATTCTAAGATCTGAGACACAAAGTTGATCACATATATTGGAATTGATTCTTGGTCCTTTGCAACAAACCATGTGTGAGATCACAGATGATCACTTCACCCATATTGAGTGGCTTGATAAATGAAGCATCACACCTCATTTTGGTACAATTCTTAGACATGATAATGACATTGGTTAAACACTATGTACCCAAGGAGAAGGTAGTCAAGAGAATTACTGGATAAATTGTCCTAGACATCCACCCAGATAATATTGAGAAGGTATTATACCTACCTATCAATGATCAATATCAAAAGATCATAGATGACACATCAAATAGATGGTATAAAGAGTATGAAAAAGAGGGAAAAGACCTAGTGCAAGAGATGTACCTTCTCACTAGAACTCATCCCAATAGGAAATAGGCAAATTAAATATGACCCAAGGGTAGATGATTGATGACATAGGTCGATGTATTGCCCTCTTGAGAAGAGTAATGGGACTTCATGTGGTAGATCATTTGGAGACTTGAATGGTTCATTTCACAGAGAAAATAAATAAAAGGACCCTTAAGATTGATTGGGGCACCATAATTAGTTGTTCCTTGGATGAGAAACTTACTTCAGTTCAGATACACCATTAGTTCTACATGACCTCATTTGTGGTCTACTTGTTAGCTACCAGAGAAACCATCGAGGTCTAGTAAAGAGGGGAAGATAGTAAGAACCTAATGTATGACCCCACATTTTGTACCTATAGTTAGTACAAAATAAGCTTCCAAATAGTACAGATTACTAAATGATGCCTTTATCTTTTCTATAATCTAGCTCATTAAAGGGGATTATGCAAAGATAATATTGGTAGAAGTTGTAGAAAGGATAACACAAGTAGGGGGTACTTCATCTAGTACAACAACTTTACATGCATTTGAGTATCCATAACTCTCCTATGTCCAATGAATCTACCATGCTATTCGTCGAATAGACTCATTCTTTTAGAGATTGTAAGGTAATTGGTGTCTATATATGACAAGGTTTGGAAGTTTCACAGGAAGACATAGGTGTAGCCAATTACCATAGGGCCTTATGAGATGAAGAAGAAATAAGACGTCATTAACTATGAGATAAAATGGGAGAAGTATCCTTTGGATGATTATCCAATACCCCGCCCTTACTTTGACAACATTGGGATCACCCAACAAATTATAGGAAAGGATTTCATACTTGATGTTGTTATTGAATATCATTGGCTAAATTATGTAGATGAGTACAAAGTTTGGATTAAGAAATATTGTAGGATAAGTATACCACTTGTAGAGAGGGCACTCAACCTAGTTATATCTTTGAAGGTATAGAACAAATATTTCCCCAATGTACTGGACCCCCTCTAAAATAAGGATAGGATCTCTAAGCACCCCATTATGAATGCAGAGGTAGACAAAGAGGAAAATGATGATATCCAACATTGAGCCATACATGTTATTTAAATGACAAAGGAAAGGGTTAGGAAAGCTTTCCTCTTAGAAGAAATACTAAATGTTTTGAATTTATAGGCACCTACAAGGCTAGAGAAAGGTAAAGGGACCAAAGTTACTATATCCCTACATACTAGGAGAAGTCCACAATCAATTCTGAGACTCTATAAAGGCATGCTAGATGTGTAGAATACATACAAAGGGATGAAAAGGTGAAGGGGAAGAAGAAAAGGATATCAATAGAGGTAGATGAAGCACAACCTGAAGAGCCCCTAGTACAAATTGAAGCCTCCCCATCAGTACCAAGAAAGGTAAAATAGAGATGGTAGTGGTTGGATTTAAGAGGAAGAAATCAAAGAGGATGAGAAGTCCCTCTTCTTAAATTCCTGATATTGAGGAGGAAGAAGAGCAAGAGGATGAGACTAAGCATCTCCCTCTAAAGAAGAGGACTCAATTAGCTAGGATTGTTGAAGAAGAAATGAGAAGAAGTTTGATACAAACAGCCCCAGTAGCCCCAAAAGAACTTATCTAGATTGAAGAATCCATAGATCAAGAATAGGAAGGATGAATGGAGTCCATAGGAGGGTATGGGTTAGATATGTTTGATCTTTCATCTTTTGGCATCATGTCTGTAGGAACTCAAATGGAGGAAGGATTAATAAGGGTTATATTATGCTAGGAGCCATTAGGAAATGACTAGAATTAACTCCTGCCACTTCCACAAGGTCTAGTAGGGATACATCCACCACCTCCAGGGAATCCAAAGTCACCACCTCCACCTCCACCTCCATAAGAATAGGAAACCACATGTTTTCCTCCTATGATCATAGAGCCAAAGAGACAAATAGTAGAGGAGGATGTGTATGTACAAATTCACATAGAATAAGTTTTAGAGGAGGGGAGATTGAAGAGATAATAGAGAGGATGCCACCAAGTGTAGAATTAGGATTCTCTCCTCCTAGAACCATAATGTCCACCCTATTTGTGGAACCATTATGAGTAGAGAAAGCCTCAAAGAGGAGTGATAAGGGAAAGGGACTAGCTTCAAAGACAATCTTGGGAACCATATCATCAATGTTTAGGAAAAGGAAATATCTACTACATTGAGGTTGTACCTAATAGCAGGAGATGAAGAGTTCAAGCCCCAAAGATAAGATAGAGCCAAAGAAGAAATGAACCATGTAGAAATAACTTCCAAACTATTATGGAAATGAGGTACCAACTTTGCACTAGTTTTCACTCTAAGGTGTAGTGTGTTTCAAGCTTGTGGTACACTATAGGGACAGTGGGTCATAACCCTTCTCAATGACACTACCACACTCAATTTCATCAACTCAACACTCATTACCAAGAGGGGTTCACATATGGAGGAACATAAGAGGTTTGAAGTCAAGTTTGTAAGAAAATATTTATGTTTATGTACTCATTTTTTTATTTCACTCAACATCATGTAGGGAAGTACATAATGATGAATGATAACTTTGTGTTAGATTTAGATGACACATGTCACCTTCTAAATTCAATGAATGGAGACCATTGAATAGTACACATGGAGTTTCAAAAGAATGGAGTTCTCCCTTGTATTAGATGGAAAGGGATATTTAATGGTGGTCTATGGGATATTGTGCCAAAGTGAATAGAAGCAAATTTTGGACATGATGAAGTCATTTGGGAAGCACAATGTTGGCTTCAACCAAAAATTTGAGAAGACAAAAAGAATACTACCATTATGATGAGCTTCAAGCAATCTTTGGAAGCTACAGTCTGGTCTTTGCAAACAATCTTCTATGTATAATGCCACATATAGATTTTGAGCATACGATCAAGTGGAGGGAGCCAAGCCTATTATCACTATGCCTTATCACCATCCCAATAAGTTCAAAGAAGACATAGATAAGATAATCTAGGAAATCATTGGCAAAGAATGGATCAAACAAAATCAAGTCCCTTTGTATCCTCAATGTTTTTCACTAGAAAGGACATGACCCTAAAAATCTACACTTACTACCAAGTACTGAATAAGAAGAGAATTGAGAATAGATACCCCATTCCCAAGATCAATCAATTGTTGGATGAATTACAAGCAGACTACTTATCCTAGAATGATAATTTTCTTGGGTGTCATAATATTTGTTTAAGGGGTCAAGATTTCCAAAAGAAAACATTTTATGTCTACTACATGCTACAAATTCTAGGTCATTCTTTTTGGATTGGCCATGTCTACATCCACTTTCTAGTCTTGCATGAACCACATCTTCAATAAGCAGTTGCATAAGCTCATGTTGGTTTTCTGTGATGGAAAACTTATTTACACAAAGACATGGAAGGAGAATCTAAATCATTTGGGTGAGGTATTAATAATCATGGAATCACAATAATTTATTGCAAAGAGGACCAAGTGTGAGTTTGAGGTTACCAAAATTTTATACTTGGGGCATGCCATCAACACTCGAGGGGTTTAGGTGCATGAGGAGAAGAGTCAAATGATTCTCATTTATCCCACACCTAGGACATACACAGAGTTGTGTGGGTTATTTAGAATGTATGGTTACTATAGGAGGTGTGTAAAAATATTTTAACAACTAGGGGAACCAATGACAGATCTCAAAAAGAAGAGAGTTTAATTAGGACAAGGAGAAACATGGAACTTTTGATAGGCTTAATGAAGATATGAGTATATGTCTAATTTTCGCACTACCAAACTTTACTAAAATATTTCTCCTTGAGTTTTACATGTCAAGTGAATGCATTGGTACATTTGTCACATGTAGGAGCATCGTGCACGCATTGGCCAAGTTTTTGTAGTACCTCATTAGGGGGAGATTTGTTGTAATGACCACAAGATTTTGAGATATTTCTTGGAGTAGAAGGGTTTGAACAATAACAAATAGAAATGGGTGAGAAAAGCCTAGACATATGATTTTATCATTGATTATGTGAAGGGAAAGAAGAAAGTGGTGGCTTGTGCATTATCCAAGAATTTTTCAAGGCTCACTTGTTACTTGAGTACTACAAGAGCATTTTTTCTTATCAAATGTTGGATAGCCAAACTCATGATGGAGGACACGACATGATGGACGATGTCATTTACTATAAGGATAGATGTATTTGGTGCCAAAATTAAAGATGAAGGAAAGGATCTTGAGGTAGATTCATGATTCACCCTTGGAAAGACACCAAAGATACCTCATAAACTATAGGCATATTATGAGAGGTTTTTTGCAAAGGCCTCAATGATGATGTGCTACAATATGTCAATGAGTGTTCTACTTGTCAATAGAATAAATCTTAGCATACTTTTCTAGTCGGGTCACTCCAACCTTTATTGATTCCTAATTAGAATTGGAAGAGTGTCTTCATGAATGTCACCAACGGACCTCCCAAGGTATATGTTAGGGATTATATTTATGGTATGGTAGATCAATTGACCAAACATGCCCATCTATTTTTTGTTTTGATAAATGTTTTAATAATTAAAGTGGTAATCTTTCAAGAAGTGTCCACTTGTATGGCCTTCCACAAAACATAATCAGTGATAGAGAAATGTGTACATCAACGCCTTCTAGAGGGAACTTTTCATTTGCTAGGTATAGTTTTATCACCAAGTACAAGTTACCACCTACAAAATGGATGGTCAAATAAAGATTGTGAATAAGTAGTTGGAGGGATGTATGAGGAACTATGTCACTGTACAACCAAGAATGTCAATCTATTTGCTTCATTTGGGGGAGCACTGATAAAATACTACCTACCACATGTCAATAGATATGTCACCCTCTCAAGGCACTTTATGGATATGAGGCTTCATGATTCATATATTTGGCATTAGGTGATAGTTTGGTATTGAGTGCCAAGGAAAGGTTGTAGGAGAGTTTGGATATCCTTTAATCTCTCAAGGATAACCAGTGGTTATCTCAGAATCAATGAGAGTCGATGTATGATGATAGAGACAAGGTTGAGTAAATTTTTCAACTAGGAGATCCGGTCTACCTTTGACAATCATACAAAAAATCTTCCTTAAAGAAGTGATGTCAAGAAGTTATAACCTCACTTTTATTGACCATACAGAGTGGTATGAAGAGTGGGAGAAGTTTCCTGAGAGTTGGAACTTCACAAGAGAGTCAAATTCATAGTGTGTTTCATGTTTCGTGTCTCAAGATGATGGTTGATCAATATGTCATGATTTCTAAGGAACGTCCACCTATCAGTGAAAAGGAGAGACTTATATTGCAGCCCGTGGAGATTATTAATCTCAAAGAGGAATTTGAGGTCACGCATCATTAGCGAGCACCTTGTTCATTGGAAAGATTTACCAATTAAAGATGGCACATGGGACAATGAACAATTCTTGAAACATTTTTGCTTGCAATTTCTTGAGGGCAAGCAATTCTTGGGACAGGAGGATTGTAATGTTCCTAAAATATTTAAATGAATGAATTAATATAATTAATTAAGTGACCTCAAATTCAAATAATATGTTATGGAACCCTTTGTAAGAATTTGCCTAAGGCAATAATTCAACACCAAGATCAAGAAGCTCAATAGATAGAACAAGAGAGACTAATTATGATCAAATGAGAATCTCAATAATGATCAAAATGATAGTGGATATCAAATAATTGGATATGAGATATTTGATGAATACACACGAGAAGTGCCTTGTATATAAAGGCAACTAGAATGACTAGGAGTCAGCAAAGAGATAAACATCACAACTAAGCACATGTCCACCAAGAGTGGATTATCCTCCATTGAGCACAGGAGTTTGTGCGATGATGAGAGGATAAGTTTGCATAGGTGTATCTCATAAAGAGATGTTGAAGACACCATGTGCTCAAATAAGTTGCTAACTCGTGTGCTGTCAACAAGACAACTCATATGACTATGCATATTCCTAAGTGTTTACATGACAACTAATATAAAAATGTATTATCCTAAGTAAACTTAAGTAAAGTGTAATAATAATTAATTATTTACACTAACACCCTTTAATTAATTTATTATAAAGTAAGAATAATAGAGTATGTTGACTTATTTGTAATCTTTCAATAAACTTCTTGGAGCTCTTTAAAAGTCTATAATTGGAATTGAAAAATATTGTTGTGTAAGTAACCTTTTTGTGCATTTGCAATTCCAATTTAAATTAAGTATTGTTTGTCATTTTAGAGGTGCAAGATCTCCCCATTCTAACATTCACAATTTCGATTGGAGTCACTCCTCGTCCTATTCTACCTGTAATCCAAATCTATGAAGCATTTAGTTGAAAACAATTTTAATGTAATTGGAGTTATATTCTTATCTATGAAGCATTTAATTGAAAACAATTTTAATGTAATTGGAGTTATATTCTTATCATCTGAAAATAAAAATCTCTCATTATTCAATGTTGTTGATGGTGTGTACCTTGTGCTAACAATTCATTCATTTATCTACAATAATATTAGCAAATGGATTCAACTATATAATTGACATGTGTTGGAAAACATCGTCTACCTCAATTATGTGATTGGATTATTTCCCTCACTATACAAAAGATTTGGGGATGTTTCATCATGTTTGAATCAGACAACAATCGACATTGTTGTTAATGTACAATGAAGTGTAATTACCATACATGTGAAATGTACTTAGCATGCTTATTCAGAGCGTTGTATAGGGAATAGTGACATCTGTGGAAAGTCTTCAGTGTCAAATTGGTATTGACACATTACATCAAATAAAGTGGTCATTTTGAAGTCTTTACTAATTCGCATCAACAAATTCCGAACACTTCAAAGAGGGGCATAACTTGTTGAATCTCCACATGCATTGCTTCGTACACCCAGAAAGAGAAGACAAATAAAGATTTAAGTGTTATTGGCTCCCTCTTGAACAACACATAAATCTCCTAAATCTCTTTCACCAAATGTCTGGATACATCAAGAATTTTATGTCTCTAGAATGAAGCATAAGGTGGGGTGTCTCTTTGGATGCCACTATCATTTTTAGTTCCTGCCATGGCAGAGAACTATTGCCAAGGCATCCCACTTAGTTAGTGATTAGTCTGCATTGTAACGTGCCAGTCACAGTTCAGAATTTTTAATATTTGATATCAGGTTGTATGTTGAAAATGTTAAGTTGCAAGATTTTTATATTATATAATAATTAAAATTTATTTGTCACACTAAATTCGGTTTTTCACTTTCCTCTACAGATTGTAAGAGTTTGTGCAGCATTCGATGCAAGAGGAGGCATGAAAACCTGTCTCACCTTTTTAGTAAACTTTTAAGAATTTTGAATCAGACAAACTCACTTTTTCCTAAGCCCTGTTTGGTCATATTCTTTTCTATTTTTGGTTGGCCTTGGATTCGGTGACTGAGTACTGTCAGCGACTTGCTTAGGCTTTTGTGTCACAGCCCAACTTAATCGTGACAATTGGAGGTTAACTGTTTCACCTTTTGTATACTACTCCCTATGTGGACTATCCTGAAAATTGTACTTGTCATAAGATTCAATTGTCTATATACTCTCGCTTAACTATAGTAGCTATTTTCTACTTTTGTAATGAAAATATAGTTTCAATTATGAACGAGGAAGAACTAGAAAAGGAGCAAAGCTCTTGTTTTGGTGTATCTCCTTTGTTGTTGTTCACAACACAATATTGTGTTTTCTATTTTCGAAGGTTTGAAATGTTAAATGAATTTATGTGAGTTAGTTTTTGAAAAGATTGACTTTGTGCTTGCACCTCATTTACAATTTCAGTGTGCGACTGTTCTCAAACCATTTGCAAAAATTATAATCATAGAGTTTCTCTCTTTTAACAGAGAAGGTTTTGAAAAATTTTGGTTGTGGAATTTCTTGCCGCATCTGAACTTTTTCTCATATAAACCCCTGCATTCATAGCCCAAGATCCAAGTATTTCATTGCAATTTATTACAAGTGCAGAAGCCATGAAAACAAAATTAAACTTAAAAAGAGGGTAGGCTTTGTTTTGGTTAATTGTTAGTGCTAGGCGTACGTGTATTGACATTTAAACCTTCTTTCCTCTAATTCGGAGCACTTTTGGAAGGCAAGTTTTAGACATTCATCTAATGCAGCCTTTGTGATCAGTTTCAACCCTCAAAATAAGGATAAGATCATGTAGCGCCTACTGATCTCAACTAAGTCCAAGAACTTAATCACTATCTGCAGAGCCTAGCTACTAAAATATAAGTCCAAGCAGTTTTTTTTTCAAGGAATTCATCATATATATCAACTATAGTTAAAATATTTCTCAAGCAAGATACAGACCATAGAACACTTAGGTTTGATTTTTAACTGAGAAGGGATCATTGTTCAAGGAAAAAAATTTGTGTTCTTGATAACCAGTAAATAGGACCATAGAGATGAATAAAATAGCATGGCATGAAAAATATGAATAGAGATTGAGATTTGTTTTTTTTTAATATTTTAAGTTTAGCTCACTACTTTTCATTGGCTGAAGGGCAACTGCAATTTATTGTTGGTGGTGTTTTACTTTTAGTCAAAGGTTGACTGAAGGATAAAAGAGTATTATTGAAGGAATGATTTTCAGAAGGAAGTGTATGGATATTGAGTTTTTTTAAAGTTTTTAAAATAGTTAAAATTATTATTTGCAGAAATTAATATCTATTTATTTATTATTTCTGTGGAAAATTTGCATTGGTCTATTATATTTTTTCATTGGGAAGTGTTCTTCTAAACCTAGGTTGTGTATACAGAGTTTTAAAATTTTTGCAGCAAATGGTTTACATGTCATATTGGTAGAAACATATTGGGTTCATAAGTAAATTTCTACATTATCTTTAAATTATTAAAAAAAAAAAATTCTTGGTTTTAAGACTTCAGTGTATTCTAATATGTCCATACTCATATTAATATATAGAATCTCCAAACCATGTAATTCCCTTAAGAGCTCGAAAAACCAATCCATGGAAGGCAGATTGACATTCACTAAAATTCAAATTTCAGATTCATCCTGAAAAAAAATTACTTCAGAAAATAGGTATGAATGGACTTACAAAAATCCAACATAAGGAGCAGGGCACATTATTTAGGTGTTTATTTATCAAGCATTGTAAGATTTACTCTAAAATCAAATTTTATGTAGCTGCCTATGCTAAGTTTCTTTTTTTATTGTTTCTGCAGGTCTCTGTTTTAATGAAATTTAATTTGCGTTGGTATCTTTTATATTAAGTCAGTTATGTCTAATGACTCATGACTCAGCCCAAAAGTTTAAAATATCACTTTTGTTGGTGACCTTTTGGGGCTCTACGAAACTGAATATTATTCTAATATGTTGTATGCTCAATTCCAAACTGATTCTTACTCTAAATTCCTATTCTCAGGTATGTTTATTCTCTATAGGTAGAAAATAGATCTTGAGAGTTCTTTATATTCTAAGGATGGAAAAAAATATGTTTTATAATTTCAAGGGAAGAGAAATGGAATTGGCTTTTGGTTTTTTTTTTTTCAGATTTATTTAATCTATATTTTGAAAAATAAAAATATGAAAGTAAATGAAAGATTGAATCTTAGTAATTGTCTATATAGGACAACTATTTTGTATCCTCCATTGTAATCCATCTCTAGATCTTAACCCTGTATTCATTTTGCCTTGGTTAAAATATCACTTTTGTTGGTGACCTTTTGGGGCTCTGCGAAACTGAATATTATTCTAATATGATGTCTGCTCAATTCCAAACTGACTCTTACTCTAAATTCCTATTCTCAAGTATGCTTATTCTCTATAGGTAGAAAATAGATATACTTGAGAGTTCTTTATATTCTAAGAAGGATGGAAAAAAATATGTTTTATAATTTCAAGGGAAGAGAAGTGTAATTGGCTTTTGACTTTTTTTTAGATTTATTTAATCTATATTTTGAAAAATAAAAATATGAAATTAAATGAAAGATTGAATCTTAGTAATTGTCTGTATAGGAAAACTATTTTGCATCCTCCATTGTAATCCATCTCTAGATCTTGAACTTGTGTTCATTTTGCCTTGGTTTATGTATCTTCAATTATCGTAAACCATTAAAGTGATAAAAATTTATGTTCATTCATCATTAACTCAAATGACTCATTTTGCAGATTGCTTGAATTAATTTCGAATGTTCCTGAAATATTGATAAATTGGGCTACTTGTGCATAAGAACAAACAATATTATAGATGGATTTTGGAAACATTTGCATCACCTCTATACCAAGTCTGAGAAAGCTTTTTTTGTAATGCATAGCAATTCATTATTATCTCTCATTATAATTCAATCACACTCAAGTTACTCATAACATTATAGAGTTACACTTTGAAGCTAAGCGTACCCATATGCTAGAAATGTTTGGAGATGCATTTCACACATAATCCTTATCTGATATTTGATGACTGCCTCTTTATAACATTACTCTATGCTTCAGACAATTACAATTCACTAAACTACACAACACCAATTGAATTGGGTTTCCTCTAAGTTGTCCTAAACATAAAAGCATGTCTTTAATCCTTCTTATTTATTTAATAGTTTTGATTGGATGTTTTTCTCTGTTGTCTTCTCCTGTCTTGCCAGCACTTGGCAAGAACTATGCTACACTGCAACTCTTGTTCTATTACACCCAAGATCCTGACAAGAGGAGAGGATACTCTGCATAGCAATAGGTCCACCCTACAATGGGCAAGCACACAACAATAGAGATTGTTCCTTAAACAAATTGTATGATTTATTTAAAAGACAAATACATAAAATTACAAAATCATAACTTCATATGTACCCTACGACAATCTTGAATTGAAAGCCCCTAATTAGCCTATATGAAAATATTGTGGTTCATTTTAGCCACTAGTTAGACTAGATAAAAAGTTATTTTTAATTGAAATCCTCTAATTGGCCTATGTGAAATGACTATAGTTCATTTTAGTCCTTTTAAACAAAAATAAATAAATAAATTAGATGTACATTGAATTGATTATATTAGGTGAAATTTGTGGCTATTTTCCCTTCCTCATTAAGACTATTTGAAAATTATAGGGTTAATTTATCCTCCTATTTAAACTGTGAAAGTTGATGTCCATTAACTCATTATGATAGGAAATTGATCAAAATAGTAAAAAAAAAAAGGCGATAATTTTCCTTCCTAATTAGGACTAAGTAAAAAGTATAGGCTCTAATTATCCACCTAATTAAACTAGATGTGGTTTTTTGTTCATTTCAAATCGCTAATCAAACTAGATGATAGATTGGTGTTCATTGAAAATCCCTCATTAGACTAAATGGGAATTGTTAAATTAAAACCCATAATTAGGCTTATAATAAAAAATGTTCAATTAAAAAACCCAACTAAGCTAAATGAAAAATTATTGTTCATTTTAGAACCCTTTAATCTCTTACTTCAAAAGAAATAATATATTCAAACTTATAGTCTATGACATTTTAAAACAATAAATGGTCATAAATTAGACTCCAAAATCCTACATGCAACAACAAATTAACATTAAAAACTTGCATGCAAACATGCAAATTCATCAGTAGAAATTTCCACTTCAAGTTCACCAAATGTGGATCAGGAAAATTAAGAAATTGGTACAAAACATGATTAAGACAACCATGAAAGCCATAAAAAACATGTTTGAAAAAATCTTATTCACAACCAATAAGGCTATTGAAACGAAATGCATAAACAAAATACTCAAATCAAAAAATACAAGCATTCAATGTCACCTCATTATTATTTTTTGCCTCCTCTAATTTGATATTGTTGCTCTTTGTATGACAATTGCACAAATAATGATCCAAAACCAAGGATTAATTTCAAAAACATTACAACATGAATAGTTGAAAATTGTTATCGATAAAAATGAAAATTGTTATTAATAAAAATGAGAGAATAACTCAACTTATAGATTACAAAGTTGAAATGAACGGACATGTTCAAAATTTGAATAGATATTAGTTGAAATGAAAAGCCAAGTGAGAAAGGAGAGGTTAAAGGTTAATAACAAAAAGCAAAAAGGGTAATGAGAAAGAAGAAGAGGAAAAAATAAAATGAAATGAAAATGAGACAAGAGGAAATGTCAAGTGGAAGGCAAAAGGACAAGCTAAAAGAAAAGAAAATATAGCAAATGGAATACGTAAATGAAAGCAAATTTTGATTTATTAATTATCACACATTACAAAGTGTTCCATAGCCAAGACTATTGAAAGCCCTCTTGGTAACCCATAAAAGATGTATGATAAAATGCAAGGCTCAAATAAAACATGTCGTAGATCAATCCATATGATGAGAGACTCCTTGATCAGGAAGCCAGTGGTTATACTAAACATATGTGGATGCAAAGAAAATGACCCATCATCTTCTTTACCACATATCATGGAAGCAAACCCACAATCTACAAGTTGAGAAGTTGTTGAAGAGGATGAACTAGATGCTTGTGGTTGAACATTGTGCTTTAGAAGAAGTTTAGATACCTCATCAATCTTCTTTGCATTACCTAATGCTCGTCATGTCTTGTCTGAGTGCAATTTTCATGTTCATGACATGTTTTCTTAAATTGTTCTAAATTGAATAAGTTGTAAAACAATCAATTTCAAATTCAGAAAGGAAAAACTAATCAATATTCATTTTTATAAGATTAAAGTAGATAAGGTATTTTTGCACTTCAATTTTTATCCTTTCTCTGCATTTGAATAGTTGTTTATATTTTTTTTTATTAATAAGTTAAAAAACAAATACGTTGTCCCTATAAAAGAACAGCCCATAAGGCGTAAAGTCACCAACAACAAAGAAGTTTCAGCACATGATTACCATACAACATCAAGAACTAAATCAATATGGCAACAGAATATTAACAAAAAGTTATAGTTTGGAACCATAGTCCAACACGCTATCGAAACCACAATAAGTCTTAGCATAAGGCCACCCAGGGCCACAAACAATACTAATAGGAAATGACCTAATGAGCATTCTTAATTTTGAGTCCAATCTAGTGCAGCGCAGTTGACCAGTCCTCAGTGGGGAATTTAAAAGCTCCCTATTTTAGACTTATGTTCTTGCATTAGATTCCTTTCTAGTGTTTGTTCTAGAAATTTTAACTTCTTTTACTAGACTGTGCTTCTAGATTTAGTTATCCAATCTTCATAGTTCAAGCCAGGTTTTAGAGTGCTGTTTTACAATTACGGTTTTCCTCAGATAATATTTCATAAAAAATCACACCTAAATCCATTATACCTGTAAAAGTTCATTGCTTTGAAAGAAGAAAAACCTTGAATATAAAAGATAATAATCAACCAGATCAATACAAGAAATTTAACATGGATGAAATCCAAAATGCTTCAAGCTATTTACTTCGAAGTTGGTAAAATTCTTCTATGTAAATATGATAAGATACTGAGGAATTTTGAACTCAATTATTGACATTTTTTGTGCTCATTAATAAAACAGTTAGTTGAACATTTACTTCATGACTAATTCAAATGTACACTGAACAAAGCAGTTGTGCCTCGTTTATGATGTCCATCTAGACAGAATTTCACCCAACAGTAACATATCAAAATTGTATTCACTTTCTTGCCCATTCTTAGGAAACCCCAGACTGACTATTGAATTGTGTTATATATCAAATGATCAACAAATACATCATACAGTTATAAACCTATTCCATTTTTCACCAGGAAAACATATGAACATGTCGTTGAGTAGCTCTATTACTAGTTCACCAATAGCATAGCAGTTAATAACTTTTCAATTAGTCCAAATCTGGGCAAAATTGAAAATATATAGTAACCAGACACCATCAACAATTGCAACATGAGAACTAGCTCACACAATCTTCACTTTCAGACTTTGAGACAGAACGTTACAAAAAGGATTTGATTACACAACATGATGATAAAAATGTAGTAAAACAAAAAAGCTCTTTCCAATTTATCCCTAAAATACTGGTGACATTTAAAAGCACACTTGGTCGTATAATAAAGTATTTCCACAAAACAGAATGTTTAAACAATGTTCTACCCTCTCTATCACTAGTAATAGCTCATATAATATTGGAGAACATAAACATCCACAACATGCAAACTAGCTCACAGAATCTTTACTGATACCCAAAGATGAAGCACCTTAAAAAATCAAAGAGAGCTTGATTATGCAGCTATGCAATAGAAATGAAGTGAATAAATCTATAAGTTATTTCTTATATAACCCTTGAATATAGATGACAAATTCCTAATCAATGACTCTAACCTATGATGAAAATTGCCAGAGACTGAATAAGAGCCAAAGATAGAAATCGTGGACATGTTTAGTTTCATATTTTACATCTGATCACACCTAAAAATATAGATCAACTGGGTTAGGAATTCTTGGAGGATGAGAACTAGCTCACAAAAATTGTATTCGATAGCAGAAGGATGGAGCACCTTAAAACAGCAGAAAGATAGGCAACTTGGAAATAAATAAGTTAAAAGAATACTTGCTTCTAGCATTTACCTTAATATTATATTTGGGCCTCGAATCTATCCTTTAATAAAGGTTTCCAAGATTGAAAAGCCTGTCAACAAAAGAAATCTTGAACAAGGTGAATTTTCACCTTCAACTTTTCATGCGATGTCTACATTGTTGTATAAAGGATTAGAGCCTAAAAAACATTTTTTTTTGCAGTGAAAAGTAAATTGTATAAGGATTTAATTTGATTTCTTAATTTTGGGGATGTTCTGGTACACCAAATGGCTTCTTTGTTGTCCAAAACCCCGTTGAGAATTTTTTTTGTTTAGAGGTTCTTATTGAGTTTGTGTATGCATGCCATGCACAAGTGACCATATAGTCTTCATCCAACATCGTTCCCATACATTAGAACAAATATAGATTCCTTATATGTCCTTGGAAACGACAGCTTGTTTTCATGATGGAGATCTCAGTAGCTCTCATAGAAGTTTGTCGGAGATGTTTACTGTAAATATTAAGTACTTGAACATAGCCATTAAATGGTAAGAGAGAACAATCTGAGTATTAGCATTGACTAGATGGAAACAGTGGAGATTTAATTAAAAACCATTCCCGAATGTGCTAAGAGTGCTTCTGTGAACGACAAAATTTTGGGCCAAATTTATAAAATTAAGGAATAAAAACTTCTCTCCATTTCTTCCCCAACACAAGAAAAAAGAATATGTATAAGTACATATCTGCCAACACGAGGAAAAAAGACATTTGTTGACACCCCGTTTCTGGTTTAAGCCTGTTTATGGGTTTGGCGGAAATACTTTTTGGATAAAAGTTAGGAAACGCTTAGAATACAATGCGGGATCAACAGCAGATATTGAAGAGGAATCAAACTGAAAAGCTTTTAAAGCATGCTCAAGTTTCTTGGAAAAATTATATTCTTGTAAGATATCAATTATCCCAACGTATAGAACAACATCATAAACCTCATTAAACAGTTGATCTTCATTATGATCTTTGTCTCTTTGTGGTCTACGATCTGCCCTTGCGGGCATGTTCACACCAAGTTGAATTCGCAATCTGCACAGTCAACTCGCAAATGTTAAAAGAAAATCCAATGTTCAGACATGAAAGGGCAATTGCAGTAATATGATCAATGAATGGATTGGCACCTTGCAGTCCCAGGAAGAAGTAAGTCAACTTCCTCATCACCTATAGCAGATGCTCTCAATGGGCTTCCCCTAATATGAGAACCCAGTATTGTTCCATCTTGATGAGGCTCACGAGCAACCAATATCAAACTTTGTGGATAGCATGCAATTTCATCCTCAACAGCTGCTGCCACTGAAATGATGAGCCAATTGTAATTTATTCTCTTTTCTTTCATCAGAAAGCAATTCAATCCTAATTCTAAGCTAATCCCTAACAATCTTACAGATACATTAATGTTTCCAAATGGGTTTAATCTGCCGGAATTATCAAAAGCAAATACACAAGCTGATCCAAGAAAGATTCTCTACATAAAATCCAAGCAAAAATCAGTAATAGAAACCTCTTCTGAAAGATTACAAAACATTTCTGCATAATAATTATACTATATTCAACTATTAAAAAACTCAAATGCTTAGATCTAGCTTTTACATTGCTGACAAACAGTTCTAAGATTGACCTTGGGGGTCATTATCAACCTCAGTAGTTGCCTATCAATGAAAGCGGTTTATTGACTTTAGTCTTTATTCTATGTTGCCTTTGCAACTTGAACTAACTATTCTTGTTCTGTCTAAACTTAGATTTTTCAAAAAAAAGAGTTACATCAATTACATCTTATCATATGTTGAAGCTCATATAGAGTGCACAAAAATCATCAGAATCAGACTTCTTAAGCCTCCATAGTCAAGATAGTAGTACAAAGACTCTAATAAACTGCTTTATGACTGACTTATTGAAATCCAAAATTACCATATATAATCTATCATCAAGATATGGTCAAGACACTGTCTGTATCCTGCTGATGGATCAAATCTGTTTTATAGTTAAGAATTGCAACATATGATCACATATATATATTCTAATGTTGGATGATGTCTTTTGGTATCACCTATACCCCTGTGGTAGATGAGTGAATCATTGTTACAATGCATAAGATCTCTTTTTTGAGAACAATCCCAGAATGAAATTTTGGGGACGGTTAGCATGTTATATATGTAACCACCAATGTACCAAAATGCCTTAAACATGGCACCCTAGGAATTAAAGAAAATACAAATATTTGAGAATGAGCAAGCCTCAGCTGGCACCTTACATATTAATAGCTGTTTGATATGAAAGCTAAGGCGTAATTATCACCTACATAAGTGGTGTACCATTTCAAAGGGTAATGGAGTGTAAATCTGTATTAATCATCTTGTTCTCAGATAAACACTCAATGGTGACAAGAAATTGTGGGCTTAACTTGACAGTATGTTTATTTATTAATTAACCTATGTTGGAATATTTGTAGAGCCTTAATCATTATAAAATGTAAATGTTGACAATTGTCAATATAAATCCAACAGATACCAAATCAATTACCCCCACACAAAACTGTAAGTAAATGATCCAACAATATTAAATAGAGAAACAATTACCTTCATCGGCTAAAGTTCCACTGTCCTCTGGAATTACATTTTGGGGGACTGTTACATGAGACTTCAGATACTGTGGAGCTCTGAAGTGCAGTCCCAATAGCAGACTGTAATCCATTATACGTTGTGATTCTAAGAACATACAGTCAACCTCAAGTTGCCTAAACAAGAAAATGAAAAATTCAGTTTATAATAAATTAGAAATAAGTCAAATAAATAATATTTTAATTTGATTTTCTCAGCTCATAAAATAAGGGAAAATAATCATTGATGGAAGTGTGAAATACATCCTCGCAAGTGACAAATTTGAGAACTTAGATAATGACACACACAAATTCTTAGACATGTGTACATGCATGTATGTGGGTGGGTGTGCGTATCTGTGCATGTGCATGCATGTGTGTATGTATGGACAGAATCATAGACAATACCATGTATTTCAGATTAGATTCGAAAGAAATATGATCTAGAATAAAATGGTAACGTCTATGATTCTGTCCATATGCACACACATGCACATCTGTATGTGCATGTGTGCACATGCACACATAGGTGGGTATGTGCAAGTGAGAGTGTGTGTACATGCATGCATATTGACAAAATCACAGACAATGTCATTTATTGCAGATTCTATTACAGAAAGACAGATAATAGTAATACCGTGAACTGCAGATTAGATTTGAAAGAAATCTGCAATAAATGGTATTGTCAGTGAATATGTCCATATGCACACAAGTGTCCAAGCATGCATGCATGGACATACACACTTGTACATGTGCATGTTTGTACATATGGACAGAATCACTGACAATACCACATATTACAGAACATATTCTTTCAAATATGCTTATACTATTGGGCCATAAAATAATGTATCACTTGATTTAAAGAACTTAATCCTTGAATTCAGCATGGGGTCAGCAAAATTATTTCTTGGAATATTCAGAAAAAAGTTGGCCTTGGAACACATAAACTTCAGCCAGAATATTTTAATTTATTCAAGTACAGAAAACAGAAAATTTCCATCATCAATTTTATGGTTACGAAGGCTGCTCAAGCCCTCGATGTTAGAGTTTACAAAAAAATATGTTAAACATATAATACTGATGATGTTACTGACACTTCAACCAAAAAAAAACCCAAACATTGTCAAGACTACAACGAATGAGTAATGATATCATTATATAGGCAAAGCCTACAAAGAGAGCCATACCTAGGATGTTGTAGAAGATTCAGAAGTTAAAGGATTCTTGTCAATAAAGGTAATTCTACCTCATAGAGCATTGAAAAGGCCTCATATAAATGAAATTTCTTCATAGATATTGATATTTAGCTAAAGCATGATGTATTTTAGGAATTTCTGCTGCCAATTTTTCAGTTTTGAGTAGTACTTACAAAAAATTATTGTGTGAACATAATTAGTGTGCCAGAATGTTCTTTGATGTAATTCTCATTCCATATCTTTTCTGACCACTATCAGAATAACATCAAACATTATAATTCCCTCAATCTATTTTATTTTTAACTAATTTAAACCCTGATTTTCTACCAAGCCTTACTCAGTGATCCCTTATGGCCCAGTGACTAGAATCACCTAATAAGATAAAACTAACAATGTATATTTAGTAGAGTTCTTCCCAAAAATATGATTTACGTTTCTCAGTTACAGCCAAGGTTATACATAAACTGCCTGCATATGGAACCAAAGCCGTCTGCTTCCTTAAAACCAGCACCTTAAATGTGAAACCAGATCTTTTACAATTGAGATGCTGAATCTATTTCTAAAATTTTAGTTAAGCAATTTGACATTGCACGTCTTAAATTTATTTTCCTTCTATGCCGATATAGTAGAGACCATGAGTCTGGCCGCAATATCACAAGTCATGAAATGGTGTCAGTCAATCAGCTGCCTCTGTAGAATATTTACTTCTGAAGTTGAAGATTTGCACAGCCTAAAAGTGAAAAGTCAGTCGACGCATTTATCTATCTCCATGCAATCTAGCCATTAACCGTGTCCTATTTCAGCACCATACGACACAATGTACCCACATGGAATGCCATATTTCTTTCTATAGAAGCCAGATATATTATGCATCCACCCATGTAAATAATGTGAGCTCATACACCAATCACTGCAGAATAATATGCATATGGCACCGCAATGCCAAAGTTAGAACCACTAATGGAAAATGCCAAATGACCAGTTTCAATAAATTGGATTCTCATAATTTAACATGTCTGCATGGCATCACGTCACCTAGATAATTAAATCGAACTCTCTTTTTTACCATGTGTGTAAGAGAGATTGAAGATTCGCAAAAGAAACAGTAAATACAAAGGGATAAGTTATGACAAAAACTTCATACTGGTAGAATTCAGAAATATCATACCGGATATAAGTAGTACCTTTAAAAGGACTCACTAAGTATTCAAATTAGGCTAAATTTCCTGTGTGTCTTTTTCCTTTCACAGAGCTCCATCCCCCAATTATATAGCATATCGAATTTCAAGTAATTTATAGTATAGAACATTAAATTTTCATAAACAACAGAAATTGTGAGCAGAAAATAGTTGTCTAAAATTCAACAAGCTAGGGTCCAAATTCTTACTTCAAAAGAGCCTCACGCCAAGAAGGCTCCAGACGGAAAACATAATCTAGATCCAGATCTTTAAGTGTTGTGTTCTCATCAATTTCAATCTTGTCTGTCGACCGACCCTGGGATGAACCTTTCAAGTCAAATCGACGATGAATTCGCAATTCTGTGCAAAACATGTTGCCCATCACTACAAATCGGACCTGCAAGAAAATTCTGCAATACTATCATAACATAACAATTTTCTCATTTCTTTAGTACTTTTCAGAATTATTATAAACAATCCAAAAGTATAGATATAATGATTTAATAGATGAACAGTTAAATTTTAGGATATCAACATAAACAAAAAGACTACTCTGACCTAAGAATACAATCATCTTTTGATTATTTATTATACCTTCTGGCCACCTGCAGGCTTGATACGGTGTAGCCCAAAAAACTTTGTTATCAAGGTGTTTTCATGCATACGAACATGGTGATGATAATTTGGAAGCATTCTCAGAAGAACCTGCAAAAGGAAGATGCTTAGCTTGATCCCCAATTTGATTACTCTCATAAATTACAAAAATTTGCTAGTGATATCCATATCAAGAATTTAAGATTATGCTCTGTATGTACTGGTACATCTATTACAAAAACAGTACTATATAGTAATATACTTGAATTCTGAAACGAAATCTATCACTAAAACTCATGTCTGTATATAAATGCAAAATCAACATTATAAATATCAGAAATCATAGGACTACCCTAGGATAATTTCCCCAGAAAAACCAAGATGTGCCACATACAGAAGATAAGATAAATTTATTAATGTCCAACAAAAGACCACCCAAGGGTCTATGGGACTAAAAAGCATACAAGATAAAAGACTGCCAGCAGAAGATATTAACCATTAGTCAAATCCAGTAACTATTATCACTGTAAGAAATGGAATCATAGTTGCAACAAAGCCTTCAGATCACTCAACGTCTCCACCCAAAGAAACTTAAAATGATGCATAGTTAAAAAGAATCTCCTCCAGATAATAAGATGCGAAGAATATTAAAATTAGAAGCATTCATCTTACAGTAATATACCTTAGTGTTATTTGATATTTATGAATATCACTCATATTTCTGAATAACTGTTCTAGCAGTTTACAGCATTGTTCCATGGATATCACCCGGGATAAAAACTGAGATGTCAACACTCTACTTTCCATGAAAGAAATTACCAGGAATTTTTTGTGTAAGCCCATTAAAATTAGCATTTTCTATGGAAATTGACTTTACAAATGATTTTAAGATTACGGCCAATTAACTAAGCTAAACTAATAAACTATTACAGCCTAGCGGTTGGGAAATGCAATACAATCAAGCTTTGCTGCCTTGTGATTCCTTACTACACCAGTCTCTCACTTCACTAAGCGGAGGTTCCAGTCAGTTAACACGGCTTTGGTTTGCCTCATGTAGTCTTTAAAGTCAAAACAAAGCATCACATGCAAGCTACAATGGAAACATATGCTTTAGTAAAAACTAATTAACCCCCAACCATTGTAAAGGAAATGTAAAAACCCCAACATGTTCTAACTTTCAACTTGGATGTTTGACATTTGTCAAATAATTTGCATGCAAACTAATAAGTTGGTTTCACGGTTCACCGATAATCTAATTTTCAATGAGATAGACATGCAAACAACTATGAAATATCATTCAAATTTACTAAATATTCAACATGGTATTTTGTCATATACTCAGCAGTTACATCATTCTGAAAATGCAGCAAACTAGTCAAAGGCATTTCATCATATGTTTGCATACAAACTTGAAGAGCACACAAATATACTGAGAGGAGGGGAAGAATCAGTATATTAATAACTTTTACCTTTTTAAAACTTTATCCAAACAATTGCCTCAATATCATTAAATGCTGAAATAAAGAATTATGCACTTGAACACAATGGCACAAGAATTATATGTGCAAACCCAATGCAGGAAAAATCCACGGTAAAATAATTGCTTTTTATATAAACTTGTTATTTTACAATGATCTGCAGGCTACGACCTACTAGAGGCACCAACCCCTGTTTTATAAGCACCAACTCCCACTCTTCGCAGGTACCGACCTACTGCAAGCACCAACTCCGACTTCTCTCTTCGTGAGCACCAACCTACTACACACAAATTCCTTTTTTCACGTTGACACTGTTGCTTTCCTAACTAATGATGGATACTTTGATTTGCAGCTTCCTTTCTTTAATTTGATATTTCTTTCCACCGCATACCCTTCTTGAAGTCAACCTCTTCAAAGTATTCTCTTACAATACTATATAATTCTTAAGTTTTCTTCAATAGAGAAGCAATCTTGCTTTATCAAATCTTCTTTATTATTCCACCACACTTATAAATTCAGAATAAATCTGAATATGAATTGTATTATATTTCTTAGACCATTGGTTTCCTCTACCTGCTTACTCTTCACTATCTTTTCTATTCTTTTCACTCTCACAACTGACTTCTCATTACATCTTCTACACTTGTACACTCACTTTTCAAATAACTCATTTCATCTTTTATATATATTAGTGACTTTTCAATGAGTCAAGTCTTTCTTAGACAATCTTAATCAAGTGTTTATTATATTTTATATAAACCACTGATTTCATTGTTTTGGTAGTTTTATACCGTTCTCTATTAATATAATAATAAATATGTTTAACAGCACCTACCATATGCTTATAAATTATTATCGCTGTGCCTTGATACTCTCTTTCAAACTTCACGACACACTAGTGCTTGCCCCATAGGCTGGAAACTATAAAGGTTCTCTTGATGACATGGCGCACAGATTTTGGTTCACTTATATTAAATTGATCTTCAATATGATGTGGTTTGCCAAACATACACACCAGTCCATCTATTCACAGCCGCCACATATATATTGTGCTGATTCTTCTGATGCCATAAATACATCTGCAGATTTTTTTGACACTTCCGATGCCATCTGTGTAGGAGGGATGGCATTGCTTTTCTTCACAAGATAATATTATGTTGTCCATGGACACTCAACCGCATGACAGTTGTGTTTTGAAATCCTTATCGCTTTTCTTCAGTACTAGTCACTTCTTTTGTGTTCAACGAAAACACTATTCTCTGTGAGATCTTTGTTGTTCCAGCGATGTCTCATTGTACTCTCCACCAATAGGTTTGATTCTTCCTTTAGTGACATGGATTTCCTTTTGATGTGGAATCCTTGTAAAATTCCAACGCTCAAACAAATGCTTCTAAATGCTCTGTGATATGTTGTTCAACCATATATTTAATTTGGTTTGTTTATTGCAGATGTCAATGTTGTCGTTTTGCTTCGTCCATCGTTGTTTCCATCAAAATAAACACGCCAGCTATCCATAATATGTTTCATTCCTGATAAATCTGAAGTTTCCATGCTCTCATAAATTTCAATGCTGGACACATCCATCCAAGTCAAGAATAAGCATCAACGTAAATATTTTTGTCTTTCTATTATTGGCATCAATCGTCACTATTGTTGTATCAAGTTTTCTTTAATTACTTTTCATGCATGTCATTGCAAAAGCATTTTTGTGCAAATCTGTGGCCCTTTGAAAATACTGGCATGATACTTTTGATCTGAACATGATAAGGCATCGTTCCTTGTTGCTACTACCTCTTTCTGTTTGTATATTATCCCTGCTGCATATGTTATTGCTGTAGATGTTTATTTTCCGTAAACTCTTATTTGACCTGATTTCTCAAAAGTATGGATGACTGGGCTCTACTACTCAATACATGATACCTCCAAATATCACTGCCTTGTATATCTTTGTTTTCCTTTGCTTTATCAAAACTAACAATATTCCAAAAGCTGTACTACAAAGATGTGACGTTGCAAGTGGTTGTCTTGAATACTTATTACTGACTTGTCAGCATTATAATGCATAGTTATTCTGATTTTGCTGCTTCAATTCCAACCGATGCATTCATATGAATCTTCTAAGCTTTCCATCATGGCTTGCCCTGTCTTATGTGTCTCTCCTTCATATGCTATCTCAAATAGTAGTTTACTGTAGTTGTTGACAAATGGATCTTATTTTTATATCTACAACTGTAGATGATGTTTCTTCTTGATTAGTTTGAGGAACTTCATATCTCTGATATCAATGACAACTTCTAACAATCATCTGAATGCTTTTGACATCAATGACAATATTTCCATCAAAACTAACTGCTGCAACTATTCACAAGAATTATTCTTATTCCAATTTAGGAAATTGAAATATGTACAATGATAAACAGATGCATTGAAAACATAAATTTAATTGCAATCTAGAACCTGGTATTATCACAGCTTTGAATGAAGCCACAAAGTTAGAAATTGCTATGTAGAAAGACAGAATTCCTTCGCACTCGGTTCATAAGCTAAACTATTACAGCCTAGTGGTTGACAAATGCAACACAATCAAGCTTTTCTGACTTAAGATTACTTACTACACCAATCTCTCACTTCACTAAGCTGAGGTCCAGTCCAGTCAGTTAACACAGCTTTGGTTTGCCCCATGTAGTGTTTAAAGTCAAAACAAAGCACCAAATGCAAGCTACAATGGAAACATAGTATTTAATAAAACTAATTACCCCCAACCATTGCAAAGGAAATGTAAAAAACCCAACAGGTTCTAACTTTCAACTTGAATGTTGACATTTTGTCAAACAATCTGCATGCAGACTAATAAGTTGGTTTCACCAATAATCTGATTTTCGATGAGATAGACTTGAAAACTGTTCATGAATGTTTTGTCACTCTAAATTCCAGCGTCTGAGGTGAACCTATAAGCCCAGAGTATAACAGAACACTCACAACAGACAGATCAGAGGCCCAATTACGCCAAACCCGTCTCTGAATTTTAGAGGCAGAGCTCCCTTGTGTAAGATATGCAATGAATGGAAATTAGTGCGCTTTTAACCAGAAAGCAAAGAAAGGAAACAAACATGTATACAAAGCAATAAAATAATCTATTCTTAAATCAGATAACGAATGCAGATGAAACACTGTTCATTAAAATCTTCTGTAGTATAAAACCAAATTCAGCACGATGCCTTCTCCCTTCAGCTCAACAATGTTGCTCCTGTAACGAGTATGACTGGTTCTCAAATCCCAAGTGACGGTGAACATGTTGGAAATGATGTCGAATTGTTCCATTTCTGCTTCTGTAAGGCCAGGCTGGAGCACAGGCTCAGGTTCTTCATCATCGTATCCCTCTAGAATTCACATCTTGGCATGAGGGAATTTGCAGCTTGTGTAACTTGCAAGATGATCATCAGAGAACAAGGTGGCCAAAGAAGGGATTTATACTTCATTTATAACCACTTTAACTGGCTTATTAAAGAGTGTGTTACGTGAGAAGTTTAAACCTTGTACTTCGCCACCTCATGACAAGACTTATTTTACATCAAGATCAAAATAATGTCATGTTTAAAAGATTATGCTAGGACAGCCTCATTAAACGCAAAGTAACATCATCATGATCGTGCTTTTGAAAAACCCACCGTTGGGTAGGCACTTACGTCCCAAAGTTCCGAAGCTTTAGCCAGAAGTTACCAAATTAGGGAAAAGGGTGACTGGGCGACAATGTCATCAAGTCGCAGAAACACGGAATTGTTGAAAGTATGGTCGCAGCTTGTGGGCCTTGTGAAATTCGCAATGAAGTGACATCGTGGGTTATGACTTTGGGGGAGGTAGCGATCAAGCAACTTTAGAATTTGCAAAGTGGAAAGTTTCGAAACAGTGGGAGCATGATTTGTTGGTAACACTAACTCTGAATGGGGACAAGGACCAAGAAGGACAAAGAGAACCCAAAATAGAAGGGGAAAATAGATTAGTGTCCTATCTATTTGGCGCAGAGCCAAAGCAAAGAACTGCTTGCAGGGGAAAGGCACCAGAGCACGTGACACAAACAAAAAAGAAGCACAGCAAAAAGGCATATGTACAAAATTCACAAAAGAAAAAGACAGTTTAACTTCATGAAAACCCATTTACAGGTTGTAAGAAAAATGCCCCTCTCCTCCATAGGGGCCAATATTAATGCAGTTTGCTTCGTAAAAGGAACAAACTAGAGATCAACTTTCTATTCTTTACAACGTTCATGCTGAGCCATTTTCCATGAAGGGTCTTCGATTATTCGTCTTTATGCTCGCTCGTGAGAGGACATCCTATGGATGAGAAGATATTGGCTATTCTTAAGAGAGCAATTCTTTTTTAATATAAAAACTTATTTCTCCAATGCGTATCGTCCGGATTTCTTGCTTTTCATCATTTCCCCAATGCACGGTTGAGCTAGCAAAGGCATCCCAAACACCCTTTGAAAGGAACTTGATAGGCCCCTATTCTTTCCAGACCTTTGTCAACTTTGAAGTGTTGAAACTGACCATCAAATTGCATATGCTACTTCCTTTGATTATGGGGTCGAATTGCTCAAAGGAGAGAGGATATTCTTCATCTCTCTCATTTCCAAAGTGAACAAACCCAAAAAGAGAAATCTCCTCTTTGGGTGCTTTGGATTTCTTCTTACGGCTCTTTCTTTTAGGTAGTGCTTGCAAGAGAGAGGGGTGACCATGCAATTAACTTCACAACATAACTACAGGGAGTCCCTTCTGGGGTTTTGGGTTTCCGTGATTCAAGGTCTTTTAGGTAGCGAAGTCTTTGTTTTGAGCAGTTTAGGAGCAACGCTGACTAATAATCCTCGGAAGGCTGCAAATTTAGGCTCTCGGCTTCGGCTATACTTTATCTAAATGTGTTCCAACATGATTTATTCACAATGAAGTGACATCGTGGGTTATGACTTTGGGGGAGGTAGTGATCAAGCAACTTTAGAATTTGCAAAGTGGAAAGTTTCGAAACAAGGGGAGCATGATTTGTTGGTAACACTAACTCTGAATGGGGACAAGGACCAAGAAGGACAAAGAGAACCCAAAATAGAAGGGGAAAATAGATTAGTGTCCTATCTGTTGGGTGCAAAGCCAAAGCAAAGAAGAACTGCTTACAGGGGAAAGGCACCAAAGCACGCAACACAAACACAAAAGAAGCACAGCAAAAAGGCATATGTACAAAATTCACTGAAGAAAGAGAAAGTTTAACTTCATGCAAACCCATTTACAAGTTGTAAGAAAAATGCCCTTCTCCTCCATAGGGGCCAATATTCATGTAGTTTGCTTTGTAAAAGGAACAAACTAGAGATCAACTTTCTATCCTTTACAATGTTCATGCTGAGCCATTTTCCATGAAGGGTCATTCGATTATTCGTCTTTATGCTTGCTCATGAGAGGACATCTTATGGATGAGAAGATATTGGCTATTCTTAAGAGAGCAATTCTTTTTTAATATAAAATCTTATTTCTCCAATGCGTGTCGTCTGGATTTCTTGCTTTCATCATTTCCCCAGTGCACGGTTGAGCTAGCAAAGGCGTCCCAAACACCCTTTGAAAGGAACTTGATAGGCCCCTATTCTTTCCAGACCTTTGTCAATTTTCAAGTGTTGAAACTGACCATCAAATTGCATATGCTACTTCCTTTGATTATGGGGTCGAATTGCTCAAAGGAGGGAGGAGATTCATTTCTCTCATTTCCAAAGTGAACACACCCAAAAAGAGAAATCTCCTCTTTGGGTGCTTTGGATTTCTTCTTGCGGCTCTTTCTTTCAGGTAATGCTTGCAAGAGAGAGGGGTGAACATGCAATTAACTTCACAACATAACTACAAGGAGTCCCTTCTAGGGTTTTGGGTTTTCGTGATTCAAGGTCTTTTAGGTAGCGAAGTCTTTGCTTTGAGCATTTTAGGAACAACGTTGACTAATAATCCTCAGAAGGCTGCAAATTTAGGCTCTCAGCTTCAGCTATACTTTCTGTAAAAGTGTTCCAACATGATTTATGCTGCTGATTTCTTCCAAAAACCGAGAAGCACCCTTGTGGAAATTGATTAGGGCTAGGGTGAAGGGCAAGTCTAGAAACAAAGTTGTCGGCTAAAAAGGCAAGATTGTGGGGAACAAAGGCTATACAGAACCAAAGAAATCTGTTTTTGAATCCCTAGTGGAGTCTCCAAAAAGTTTGTTGGTGAATGTTTTGTCACTCTAAATTCAAGCGTCCGAGATGACCCTATAAGCCCAGAATGTAATTGAAAACTCACAACAAACAAATGAGAGGCCCAATTATGCCAAACCCATCTCTGAATTTTAGAGGTACATCTCCCTCATGTAAGATATGCAATGAATAGAAATTAGTGCACTTTTAACCAAAACGCGAAGAAAGGAAACAATCATGTATAGAGAGCAATAAAAGAAACTATTCGTAAATCAAATAATGAATGCAAATTAAACAAAGTTCATTTACACAAAACATTCCATAGTGCGAACAAGGGAAATAACCTTGAAACACTCATAGATGTCATTCAAAGGTAGCATAACGCATAAATTTGATAATTATCAGAAAACAATCCACACAAGCATCAAAATAGAAGCCCAGAGAGTCACACCATGAAATTTCGATATTGCATTCATATGGAAAACCAGAAAAGATCACATCCTTTTACATTGGCAAATAAAACCAAAATTATGCCCTTTTCTATTTTATTTTCTCCCCTTTCTATTTACAAGACTTGAGAGCTTATATAACACTAACTACCATTTTCTACGACGACAGTTACAAAATGAAATGGAAACAATTTTGTTTCCATTATCAAGAAAAGTAATGTCCTAGATTCCATCTAGGTCCACTTCCGTGTTTTCTTCATCTCCCACTCTTCCTTCGTCCACATTTGCATGCAGCAGGTTGAGAAGGGCCGTCGTGAAGTCCAGAGCCCTTTCTTCTTCCACTTTGGCCAGTATAAAACCAAAATCAGCACGATCACTTTCTCCTTCAAGCTCGAAAATGTCACTCTCGTAACAAGCATAACTAATCCTCAAATCCTAGGAGGTAATAAAAATGCTAGAGATGATGTTAAATTGTTCCATTTTTGCTTGTGTAAGGCCACGCTGGAGCATAGGCTCCGGTCCTTCATCATTGTATCCCTTTGGAATAGGAATTCTCATCTTGACAAGAGAGGATTTGTGGCTAGCGTAACTTACAAGATGATCATCAAAGAACAAGGTGGCTAAAGAATGGATTTTTACTTAATTTATAACCACTTCAATTGGCTTACTAAAGAGGATGACGCATGAGAAATTTAATTCTTGTACTTTGCCACCTTGTGAGGAGACCTATTTTACACCAAGTTCAAAGATATTAACTATTTGAAACATAGATGGAACACTCGCCGAGTTTTTAAGCTCGGCAAGTAAATCCGAGAATAACTCGCAGGATCAAAAACTCGGCGTAGGGGCAAAAAATCGCCGATTACTTGGCGAGTAATAATAAAAAACTCGCAGTTCAAGTAACCCATGTGTCGTGATGGCTTAATAGGGAAAAAAAACTCATTTTTTTCACATTGTTTGTTGCATTTGTGTTCTCTAGAGCCTTGAGGTGTGGAGAGAAGAAGGTTTGGAGGTATTCTTAGCTGATTGCAAGTGATTCGAGGCAGATTTGAATGGATTTTAAAGGATTCTAACTGGTTTTAGAAGACAAATTTCTTTCTAGGTATGCTCTTTTTATCATAGTTTGAAAACTTTTTATAGTTTTAACAAATGTTCTATTGTTTTTTTTGTTGTTTGTAAATGATTTCAAATCATTTAAAAGCATTTTAACTCTATGTTTGAATCATTTGAAAGCCATTCAGCTCTATGTTCACAATTTTTTTTGAAGAATATGTAAGATTTTCTAAAAACAAACCCTAGTTGTTCTAACTTTGTTTATTCATTTTTCTATAAATTTATGTGTAGGGCAGCGGTCAAGCATAAAAAAACATGACAAACCCGTGAGAAGAGTGGCCACAAACACCATGCTCATCTTGATATATAGCCACTCAGCCTAAAAATGCAAGAGATAAGGCATGGCGGTATGCCTATGAAGCTCCAAATGATGTTGGGAAGGTTATATACATTCCATGTGAGAGACTTATTTCTAGAGACATAAACCGTTTCAAATACCACCTTGCAGGCATTAAGAAACATGATTCAAATCCTTGTCTCAAGGTAACTGAAGAAGAAAAAAGATTCATCAATCCCCTACTTGCAGCTGCTGAAGAGAAAAAATTGAATAGGGAGAAGGCAAAATTAGCTATGAGGGAAGCTATAGCTGAATCTCAAGGAGCTCCTTTTGATATGCAAGAAGAAGAAAAAGCACTTGAGAACATACCAGGATCTCTTTGTGACCCACAAATCCACAAATAAAATGCCTCTTTTGCCAATTCCAGTTCTTCTACATTTCCTAGTTCATCACCATCTGCATCAAGGATAGGAAGTTATTTTATGCCCAGGAACACAGCTGGATCACAGCCGTCGTTAGAAGACACTGGTCAAGGAGGTGCATGAGCAAACTGATGTTGCAGCAATTGATTTTTGGTTTTTCAATAATATCTCAATGTATGCGGCTGATAGTCCCTATTGGTTGAATTTGGTGAATGCAATTTCAATATCGAGCAAAGGGTACAAGCCGCCTACTCGCAAGGATATGAGTGGAAGGTTAGTATTTTACTATTTAGCAATTGTAAATAATTGTGATTCACTTCAGTTTAGTGTTATATTTTAAATCTTAATTGTTATTTCCTATTTTTCACTAACACTTTATTACACCTAAATTTTGTAGGTTGCTTGACCATGCGGTTGGTAGGGCAAAAGTATTGATAGAAGACCAAAAGAAAGAGTGGAAGAAGTATGGCTGCACCATTTTATCTGATGGGTGGACAGATGGAAGAAGTAGAACCATTATTAATTTCTTGGTTGTTTGCAACGATGATGTGGTGTTTTGGAAATCTATTGATGCCTCCAACAAAGTGAAAAATGCACACACATTGACTTTAATGTTGGAGAATGTTGTCATGGAGTTGGGAGTAGAGAATGTGGTGCAAATAATCACAGATAATGTAGCAACATATGTGGCAGCAGGTACATTTAATTTTTTATGTTCAATATGAATCAAGAATGTAATGTTGTGGTATTATTCAATTTAGATTTGATGTAAATATGTAAAGTTTATAACTAATTATTGATTTTTTACTTATCTTTTAGGTAGAATCCTCCAAGAGAGGCATCCCACACTTTTTTGGTCACCTCGTGCAGCACGTCCTTGACCTTCTTTTGGAGGACATAGGAAAACTTGATTGGGTGAGTCCAGTTGTGGAAGATGCTAGGCGAGTCACCAAATATATCTATAATCACCCATGGGTTCTCAGTTTGATGAGAAAGACCACTAAAGGCAAAGATTTGGTGAGACCCACTATGACAAGGTTTGCAACGGTGTTCTTGACATTGTATAGTATTCTCGACCACATATTGGCTTTGAAACAAATGTTTGTGTGCGTTGATTAGGTTGCTTCATCTTACTCAAAAAAGCCCGAAGGAGAGGCTGTGGCATGGATAGTCTTTAATGATAGTTTCTTTGCAAAGGCTAAGGAGATTGTGGAGGTAACTTCAAGACTCAAAACATTATATTTTTAGTTGATTCAAGTTTCATTATTAATTCATAACTTACTATGTTATTAACTAATTTGTATTTTTCAAATTTCAAATGTAGGTGTTTATGCCCTTGGTTTGAGTCTTGTGCATATGTGATGGGCAACAATCCCCAATGGGAGGTCTTTATAAGGCCACGGATAAGGCCAAAGAGGCTGTTAGAAATTACTATCATGGGGACAGACTCAGATTTGACCCCATTTGAGAAATAATTGATAAGAGGTGGAACAATATGCTCCACCAACCCATTCATGCAGCAGGCTACTTCCTCAACCCCAAATTCAGGTACCATGATTGTCCTTGAAGTTGAGATTTTATTAAGACTTTATTTTACTTTACTTTTTAAGGTTGTGTAGTAAGACTTGATATCATTTTCTATTTGTTTAAGGGATGATGAATCCTACTCAGATCCTAACAAAGAGGTCATGGAAGGTCTCTCTAAATGCATTGAGAGAATGATATCCAATGAAGTGGAGAGAGACCTTGTTGTGACCGAACAACAAGTCTATGTGGAATCGAGGGCTAATTTGTTCTCTTCTATGCTAGCAAAGAGAGCAAGATCTACTCAAGCACCAGGTAAAGCGTCAAACTTTAAAAGTTTTGCAAATTGATAAGTCGTATCTTTTATTATCTTTTTTCGTTGCTTTATAACTTTTTATATTTTGTTTTGCAGATGCTTGGTGGGCAAGTTGGGGTGGCAATACCCCCAATTTAAAGAATTTTGCTATCAGAGTCCTATGCCAACCTTGTAGCTCATCCCATTGTGAGCACAATTGGAGCTTATTTGAGTCCATCCACACAAAGAAAAGAAACAGAATGACTCAAAAATGGCTTAATGACCTTGTTTGTGTGCACTATAATCTTAAGTTGCGCATAAAAAGGGCACAGAGTCCAACACTACCTGGTCCACTTGATCTGGAAGAGATAGATCTTTATTTTGATTGGACGGCATAGGAGCCAGGTCCATTGTTTTCACCAGATGAGATCGCTGATTTGAAGACGCAAGCCATGGAGGGGGATGTCGGAACTGATTTTCATTTCACAATGGATGACATTGAGGACGAGGACAATGATGATTCAAGTGCAGAGGACAAGTCATTATCAGTGCCACATATAGGAGGAGATACATTCTCTTCTAGGATGCCGAGCCAATCAGTAGGGATGTCAAGAGAGCAGGCACAACCACAAAGTTCACAATCACGCAATGCACGCCCTATCCCAGTGTGGGGCACTTCTTCGAGGACTAGACCCCCTCACTTTCTTGCTAGTGCAGTTGGAAAGAGGAAGATGTGATCGTATTGATGTATTTAGACTTTTAGTATTTACTTCTGGTTTGACAGATTGAAACTATTTACTATTTTGCTACCTGCCATGAGCATTCCGCATGAGAATGCAATTTTGTACCCACTATGCATTTATATATATCTAAACTCTGCTTGTTTCTTTTGTGTTCTCTTTAATTAACTTATTAGATGCATCTTCTCATTAAATTTTGCAAAATAAATGTATTTTTAATTAAATTTCAGCAATTGTTTTAAGTTCCTGAGTTTTCCTGAGTTTTTTTAAAAAATCACTGAGTTTTTCCCGATTAAACTTTTGGGGGGGCTTGGTGAGTTTTTGCCTTTGGCAAGTTTTCCAACTATGGTTTGAAAGATTACGCCAAGATTGCCTCATTAAATGCAAAGTAACATCATGATGTCATGATGGTCATGCTTTTGGAAAACCCAATGTCGGGCAGGCGCTTACTTCATGAAGTTTCAAAGCTTTAGCCGGAAGCTATCAACTCACGGATAACAGCGAATGGACGATAATGTCATCGAGCTGCAGGAACACAGAAGCAGTGGAAGAATGGTCGTGGCTTGTGAGCTTTGAGAAATTCGCGACAAAGCGACATCACATGATATGACTTTTGGGGAAGCAGCAATTGACCGACTTTAGGATTTGCAAAGTGAGAAGTTTTAGAACAAGGAGGGCATGGCCTGCTGCTAACACAAACAACTATGAAATATCATTCAAATTTACTTAATAATCAACATAGTATTTTGTCATATACTTGGCAATTACAACAATCTGAAAATGCACCAAACTAATCAAAGACATTTTGTCATACGTTTGCATACAAACTGACTGCTGCAAAATATCCACAAGAATTACTCTTAATTCAATTCAAGAAATTGAAATATTTACAATGATAAACAAGTGCATTGAAAACATAAATTTAATTGCAATCTAAAACTTGGTATATTATCAAAACTTGGCATATTATCACAGCTTTGAATGGAGGCCACAAAGTTAGACACTGCTATGTAGAAAGGCAGAATTCCTTGGTTCCAAGATAATTATGCAACTTGAAGGCACAAAATTATTCAAAGCGAAGTGCCCTTAGCTTCTAACGTCACCTTTCCTTTCAGCTCATGTGGCTGCAAAAAAAGCTGTGGCTGCCTTATTGGATTCTAATGCAGGTCTTAGAAGGCTGCAATTTATGTTTGCAAGCCATTGTTTGTGATTTCATTCCATCACACCCCAATTCCTTTGCAATCATTGCTTCTGATATAAAGCCATCGCTATTGCACAATTTCACTGGATATATCACCACTTCAGTGCACCAATAATTGGAGAAATTCACAATTTCTCAAGCCAAATACAGTTGTGAACCCTTGCACAAGTTCTCATCACAAAATCAAACAAAAGCAATGTCATAGAATGAATCCCATTATCCACCCTTTGGATTTCTATATTTCTCAAGTAGGAAATCAATCAAATTCCTTCTTGATTACACTTCACATATCTTGTAAGTGTATTTTCTTTTGTTGCATTTGAAATATAATATTTAGTTATATTCCCCTCCAAAGTTTGCCACCAATATTCAAATAAACATTTAATAACATTTAATGATGACTTAAGCCCAGTAAAAGTTATCAACATGAAAACCACTTGCTATTGAATAGACTTTATAAACATTAATATATGTGCTTTTTCAATCCCCACATTGATTTAGGATAATAAGTACATAGGCCTTCATAATATCATGTTCATCTAATGCACTTATAAGTCAATTGGCCCCATTTACTTAAAAACTTTATATTACAACTTTAATAATTAACTATTAATAAAGAATCCTTTGTTAATAATTAACACCTTTAACTTGAGCAAATAAACTTATTCCACTTAATCATTTGATGATACAAAAAAGTGCAATGCCAGCAACATCGGCATAATTGACATACTATAAATAGTAACTCCCTCGAACTAGGCCAACTGACAAATGAGTCAATCATTGTGCATACCATGAGTGTGGGTGCTCCTGGTAAAAATAGCAACTCCTGAACAATGACTTACAATAAATAGTAAGTATCTAAATAACTTCTCCAATCAACGATATTGAATCTCAACACTGCCACCAAGCCTTTCAGGAAACCTGGAAGGAAAGAAACCCCGACTTCCATGAAATAGACACTCATTATAAATAGTAAGTGTACCAAAATGATTCGAATGAAGTGCAATATTGCACAAACCTAACCTTTGAAGTGGGAATTGTTAGCATGAATGTTGATGGTATTCCTTTCAGGGAGTATCCTAAGCATTGCTAGAGCACTTCGAGAGATTGGCATGTCGGATTCATGACTGTGTTTGTCATTGATGTCAACATAGTATGGTTTATGTAAAGAGTGGCAAAGTAGCAGATAGAGAACGAGGTTGTACAGATTGAGAATTGATGATCAAGTCAAGCGCAGTTGAGGAAGTATTCCACATTGTGTCCTAATGAAGTAGACGAGAGCATATACAGAAAGTCGAAGACATGAAGGAGATATTCCTAGTTTATAGAGGACATTATACAAAACCTAAGAAGCAGTTTCTGAAGTCTAGATTGTATTTCCTAACAGAGATAGAATCTCGATATACGAAGTTTAACAATGACAATAGACAGCCTGATGACGACGTCAGTAAGTGCGCAAGGTTAGAGGCCCCACGTGTGAGAAGTTGTAAAGACTGTGAGCCAACAGTGTTGTGTAATTGTAAAATAATCATTTATCTTAAAGAGGTCCTATTTAATTAATTGGGAAAGCCTCAAGGCCGACAGAATCCATTGGCTCCTAACAGACCATCCTCTAACAAGGAACTTTTATATTAGTACATCACTTTATGGGTACCATCCCAACTGGGGTTTTCCCTCTAATCAAGGGTTTCCCTAGTTAACATATCTAGTGTTATTGTGTATGAGTATCTTCTTATGGTTGTTGATTATATTGATCACATGCTTAAGGATTAATAAGGCTGATAAATGTTTTAATAGTTGGACTAACTGATTCACTCCTCCCCCCCTTAGTTACCTTGGTGGACTTTACTTTCTAACAATTGGTATCAGAGCATCAGGTCCTCGAAGAGAAAGCTCAACAGCTTTGGGAGATCAATGGCAGGTCACTTCAAAAAAGAAAGTCTTAAATGTGATTGACATAATTTTGATATTCAGAAGATGGAATTCCTTGGTGAGATATCAGAAATATGTATAAAACTGAACATTGAGTTTCCTGATCCAAAGACATTTTGTTGCATTCAAAAGGATAAGCCTACTAATGCAAGCACAAGTGAAGATAGATCTAGATCCGATGAAGACAAGATGACCAAAGAAGGAATTACTCTACTTATAAAAAGAGTGTTAGAAGGTATGAAAAAAAATTGTTGGACATAAAAAGAATTTGGTCATTTTGCATCCAGATGTCCTAAGAGAGTAAGGAAAACTAGAAAGAATTTGCTTTCTGATGATGATGAAGAATTTAAAGCAAGTACGGAAAAATTCTTGAATGATAGTAATGATGATGAGCTTGAATTGATTGAGAAAGAAGTAATTGAAGAAACAATTTTAGTAACTATTATTGATAATTATGAAGAAGTTAATATGAACACTAATAAAGAAAATATTGAAATTTTCTTTGAGACTAACAATGATCTGCAAAATGATGTTCAAATTGTTGAACAAAGAAATGAACAGATATCAGAACCAAGAGGAGATAAGAGTTGAGGTAGCAACTCCTACACCTAACAGGAACTTGGCAAAGAATCACCTTGCTCAACAGATTATTGGAAGCAAAGATAAAGGAGTAATGACAAGAAACGGAGTACATGAGGAACTATGTTTGATTACTCAACTTGAACCAAAGAGCGCAGATGAGGCATGCAAGGATGATCATTGGATTCAAGCAATGAAGGAAGAATTGGATCAGATTGTGAAGAATGAAACATTGGAATTGGTTCCAAGACCTAGAGACAAGAATGTTATATGTTGTAAATGGGTATTCAGAAATAAGATGAATGAACAAGGTGAAGTTGCAAGGAATAAAGTTAGACTAGTATGCAAAGGATATTCAAAGCAAAAAGGAATAGATTATGAAGAAACATTTGCCCCTATTGCCAGAATGGAAGCAGTAAGAATGTTCCTCACTTATGCAGAAAATAAGAAGTTCAAAGTGTATCCCATGGATGTAAAGTTAGCATTTCTGAATGGAGAACATGAAAAAGTCTACATTGAGCAGCCTGAAGGATTTCCTTTGACAGAAGAAAAGGATATGTATGCAGATGATTGAAAGCATTGTATGGTCTAAAGCAAGCACCTACAACCTAGTATGAAAGGTTAGATAAATATTTGGCAAAATTAGGATTCGCTGAAGGTACGACAGATAGTGATTTGTATTTGAAAGAAATTGAGAATGGTTTTGTAATGACCCCTCAAATTTGATTGAAAACTTTTGATTTTTGGCCTTGGAAATTTTGTCAAACACTTCACATACAAGGGTCATATGACTGATATAACACTTCAGTTTGCTTTAATGACTATTTTCTTCAATTAGCATCAATGAGAATGCTTGCAAGAAGACTCAAAATTGACTAAACAATGACCTAACATGAATGTGCAACTTATTTTGACAATATTCAATGCATATATGTGACTGAAACTACTTGCAATATGCAGCTACAGCAACTAGTAATTATGACAAACACTTTGGATGCAACTTAAGATGGCATAATGCACTTACAGCCAAGTGGCATTAATACAAACACTTGGTATGCAAAATTATAACATTATTTATGCCAAAAAGAGAACCTACAGCCACTTGACATTTTGTCAAACAATTGGCATGCAAACTAATAAGCTAATCGTGAATGATAAAAACATATTCAATTACAACTATATCAGACCAGCAACTTATGTCTCCTTTATTGCACATATAATGTCAACTACAATGCTAGTATGAAATGGCCAAGACTCTTGGCATTACAACATATGCAAACTATGTAATTTTCTGAGTACAAATGCAGCCTTAGCATGAAATCTAAAATGCAATATATATGCAACAATTGACTTGAGAAACCTGGTACACAAATTGTAGAAGAGCTGGAGACTTGACTGTAACACTTGTTGATGATGAAGACCCCTCCAAATGAAGAAATTGACTCCCTTGAAGTGTTGCCCCTATTCTTGTCTGGCAATACTTTAGATAAATAAATGCAGACTCTAGGCTCCTCGAATTTATCCTTGAAATGATTGTCTTGGCGATAGTAATTGAATGCAACAATACCCAGAACCATAAGATGCTTCAATGATGAGCTATGAACCAAAATGTCTTGCCAATGGTGCCCTTTCTGTAATATATCAGACCACTGAAATTATTTACCAACAACTTGATAGCTACTCCAAAATACGCCAAAACAATTGCAAAGTTCTCCCAAGATGAATGCTCAAATACCCACAAAGAAACAATACCCGAATGAGGCCATACAAGCAAAAATCTTAATATGATATGCAAAATTGTCCTCCATTAAAATCTGAAAAAGACTGGTAACTATAAAAGCAATGTGCAATAAATGAAATCGACCCAAGGATGAAATTCCAAGCTCCAAAATGCCTCCAAAATCTGCAATAGATTTCCTCAAATTGATGCCACCAAAATTTGGCCAAGGGCCATAAAATTTTGCTTTGAAGTACAAGTAGAAAGTCTGAAGCAACTTCCTCAACTTTGCAATAATTCAAGTGATATTTCACACCCTCAAAATTGCTCACCAATTGAGAGTTTTCGTTCTCAATGGCCAAAGATAACTACAGAAACGCTAGGCTCCACAACCATCAAACATATGTTGGAAATGAGAATAGAGTAACTGAGAGGGGGAGGGGGTGAATCAGTTACTACAAAAACTTTCCACAATACCTAAGATGTCTCAATATACCTTTGATCTGATTAATAAAATGTTGAAACTTGATAATGCAGCAAATGATAAATATTAAGAACTGATATGATATCATGCATAAAGTAATTTAGCAATTAATAACACAAAAGACACCAAATTTTAACGTGGAAACCCAATATGGGAAAAACCACCAATGTAACTTTCTCACTCTTCTGAAGTGAGCCCTGTTAGGAGCCAACCCTGTTAGAAGTTACAAAAACACATTGTTAGGTGTGACCCTGTTAAAGGATTTAATCACCCTGTTAGGAGTGGCCTTGCTAGAGGTCTTTAGAACAATTCAACTGAACTATCACCTTGTTAGAGGATTTATTGAATGGCTGTTAAACCAACTCTGTTAAGAGATTTTGAATACACTGTTACAATGGTTAGAAAGCAACAATGAAATGACCTGATATAATGTGCAACTTATCTTTGCTGATTGCAAATCTCTGTTATGCTTGACTGAATCCTTACTGATCAAATACAACTTTGCAGCTCCTTTAACACATCTGATCCTCTATCAAACTTTTCTCAACATTCGCCTCTTCATACTATAATTCGCATTCATAACTTTTTCATAATCACACACTTTAATTCATAACTTAAATGACCATATATACCTTTCAGATTATCTTAGTCGGCTCAAATCACTGACTAAAACAAACAATTACAATAGTCGGCTAGAAGTAATTAATTAGCAAATCCCTATACTGGCCGACCCTGCACGATGAACTTTGTTCAAAAAATAATTCCTGTGTTAACCGACTGAGCTCGGTTGATACAGCAAACTTCGTGACAAACCATCAATCTTTGGGAGAATTCGGTAATTACTGAGTTTCCTGAGATAATCGAGTGAGCTCGGTGGAAACTAACCTTTGGAGACCGAGTGAAGCTCGGTTAACACTGACTTTTCCATAATTCATTTGATGACCGAGTGAGCTCGGTGGAAACTAACCTTTGGAGACTGAGTGAAGCTTGGTTAACACTGACTTTTCCATAATTCATTTGATGACCGAGTGAGCTCGGTGGAAACTAACCTTTGGAGACCGAGTGAAGCTTGGTTAACACTGACTTTTCCATAATTCATTTGATGACCGAGTGAGCTCGATGGAAACTACCCTTTGGAGACCGAGTGAATCTCGGTTAACACTGGCTTTTCACATTTCCTTCGTTGACCGAGTTATCTCGATTAACACTGTCTTCCACATTTCCTTTGATGACCGAGTGAGTTCGGTTGGTACTGTAAATTGCATTGCAGACTGTCTGAGCTCGGTGAACTTGAGACTAATGACTGATATGACACTTGTGTGACATCAAGGACAACATTATCCAACAACATCAACATCAACAACAACAAATCTGCCTGGTTAGAATGAAGCCCAAATGTCTATTTATTCTTTTTTCTCCACTTTCTCTAGAAACTTATAGAATATTATTTTATTTATTAAGTGACATTATAAGATATTTTATAATTCAAGTCACTTTATTAAATTAATTAAATATAAAGTTACCTTTTATTATTTATTTATTTGATAACTTTATAAATAATTAACTTAATACCACTTATTTATTTAATTAAAATAATTAATTAGTCATCCTCATAAAATATTCATTATTTTGGACAACTTAATTAATTAAATTAATTAAATCAAATTACCTCCAAAATGGGGACACTACAAGTTTGTTGATCATTGTAATATTTGTTGATGATATAATCTTTGGAGGTAATGATGAAGCAAGTGATAAGTTTGCTAACGAAATGAAGGATGAGTTGAGATGAGTATGATTGATAAGATGAAGTTTTTCTTGGGATTATAGAAAGTGCAAAATAGTGATGGTATTTTCATATCACAAGCTAAGTATTTAAAAGACTTCGTGAAAAGATTTGGCTTGAAAAATTGTAAGCCTATTGGTACAACTATGATAATTGGTCACAAGTTATCTAGCAAAGATACTTACAATTGAGCAGAAGAAGTATAGATCTATGATTGAAGGTTTGCAATATCTGACTCACACTAAAGCAAGTATAGCAAATGCTATTGAGATAGTAGCAAGATTTCAAGCTAATCTTAAGGAATCTCGTTATGCAACAATACTGTGTAATGTCCCCTCTTTAGTATGACATGGCATTGTTCGTGGATTTGCCTATTACAGACTCTCGTAAGCAGATGGGATTGATGAGAGAGTCATTTTGGCATTTATTTGGTGATTGGATGGCTTATAATGCTCATGGAGATATTATTTTATTTATATAAGGCCTACATGTTATAATTCTAAGTTAAGTTGCACTTTTTATTTTATAAAGTTATTTAATTATAAAAGTGCACTATAATGAGATTTTATAATAGATGCTTCTAGAAGTTCTTAGTAACTTCTTAGAAAAGTGAATAAATAGAGGGCTTGGCCTCTCATTTGCATAGGCAGGATTTGATAACTCAACTACATCTTCTATGAGCATTGGTGGAGTTTGATAGTCTGCAAATATTCGGCATAATCCTTGAGAACGATACCTCTCAAGAGATTGCATAACTGAGGAAGTGAAAGACCTTCTGAAGGGTTGCACATTGGAAGTGGTACTCGGCCATTTCATGTTGATCTTCATTGGTATATTCAGTTTGGGCAGTGATTTGATTGAGGGTTTGAGGGTTTTTGTTGCAAGAAGACTTATGCTTTATGGATACATCAAGAGGATCAATTCTTGGATATAAATTAGGGCATTCTGAGGCGTTTTTGACAGGTCCTGTTATGCAACAACGGGAGACATTTTTGCTAATAACTTCCAACCAGCTAGGAGTCTGATTTTACAATTTTGGGAGGTCATTCTACCACCCTAGGCGCCCCTTTTCTTGGCATTTTCGGCAGCTAACACTCCAGCAATTATTTTTGCCAAGGGCCGTACAGTCTGCACAGGTACGGCTGTACCTGCTCGCCGTACAGGGACTGATCTGGAGCAATTTTCTGGGCGCAGCATTGTTGTTCCAGCTTCAGCATTCGACCACAGCATTTTAGGCAGTAATCAGGTTCCATTTTTTATTGCATTTGGTTCAAAAAATTGCAAATGTCATATTCAGATATAAGGGTTTAAAAGTTCAGTCACTGTGTGATGGTTTTGCAATAATTCAGTCATTTGTATTCAGTCAGAGCCTACAGTTAAATCATAATCAGTCCATTCAATAAGGACTCTTAGTGTTGCATATTTGTAATAGTTTCAAGTGTCAATTAATTGCAAAATCTCTGAGGTAAGTGACATCTATATTGAATGCATATCCATTGGTACTATTTAACATTATTGTTTTGTGTGGGTTTGGTATTAACAATTTTCAATCAGTTATTTACTATCAGCAGTTTAGTTGATTATATGCCAAGTGTTTGACGGAATTTCCATAGAACATATTCAGTTTCGTTCTACAGCAGTACAGTTCAGATTGCATGCGAAGTGTTTGACAAAAATTTCTTACTTCAGCCTTGGTAAGTTTAGCGGTATTTTAGCAAGGATCTTTACATAATGGCGATATTCAAATATCTAAAGGGCACACCTAATTATGGATTAAGGTATGATAGATCAAGTGATTTCACTTTGTGTGCTTATATTGATGTGGATTGGGCAGGCAATATGGGTGACAGAAAAAGCACTAGAGGTGGAGCATTTTTTCTTAGAGGAAGATTGGTTTCTTGGCTGCGCAAGAAACAAGATTGTATTTCATAGAGTATAGCTGTAGCAAAGTATGTGGCAGCAGCAAACAATTGCAATTAGGTCATGTGGATGACGCGGATACTAAAGGACATTGGAATAGAATTTTTAGAACCTGTTATCATACATTGTGATAACACAAGTACAGTGAGTATGTCTAAGAATCTTGTGTTGCATTCTAAGACTAAGCATATATCTATTAAGTATCATGTTTTGAGAGAAAACGTTGGAGAGAAAGAAATGAGATTGGAATATGTTAGTACAAAACAGCAAAATCCAGATATCTTAACGAAGCCCTTGCCTAAAGACACATTTGAGTATTTGTAAGGTATGCTTGGGGTTATGCCCCTACCTACTTCAGAGTAGATGATGCAGAGATTGCATCAATCAAGTGGTACAGAGCACTATTGTTTGACTAGATTGAATGATGATGCTTCCTGTCTGAGGGGGTATCTAAGATGAGCAGAGTCATCAAGGACTCTTGGTAGCTAGTTTAGAACATTGTCTTTGGACACTTGAGCTGGTTAAGACTTGGAGAAAATGATTGACATAATGAAGCCTGTGTCATTAATGTCAATGGGTGAGCGATTGCATGAAAAACATCTCCTATGAATGAGGAGAGAAAAGTACCATGAATGGGGGAGAAGATCCTCTAATGTGGAAAGAGTGTGTACATGAAAGATATCTCCTGTAAAGTATCTCATATGTATGGGGGAGAAGTATTGTTGATGGGGAGAAACATTGAATGGGGTAGAAGTGTGAAAATTAATGACCATCCATAAAAGAATGAGAGTTGTTCCTGAGAATTAGAGTGTGAACAACTGATGTTGATCCTAAGGATGAGAAAGCACAAACAAAGCAGCATTCCAATAGATTTCAGATTTGATTGATGAAGAGGATTTGAAAAGAAGAGCAGTAGCAGTAGCAGAGTTTGATTTGGTATTCTTGGAACTTAGATGTTTTCCAACTATGTTGCCATCAATGCCAAAGAGGGAGATTGTTAGCATAAATGTTGATGGTATTCCTTTGGAGGTGTATCCTAGGCACTGTTGGAGCACTTGGACAGATTGAGATGTTGCATTCATGACTTTGTTTTTCATCGATGTCAACATAGTGTGGTTTCTGTAAAGACTGTCAGAGTAGCAGACAAAGAACGAGGTCGTACGGACTGAGAATTGATGACAAGGTCAATCGCAATTGAGGAAGTATTCTACATTTTGTCCTGATGAAGAAGACAAGAGTGCAAATAGAAAGTCAAAGACATGAAGCAAATATTCCTGGTTTACAGAGACAATATATAGACAGAGTACTTGAGAAGCAATTTCTGATATCTGGATTGTATCTCCTAACAGAGATAGAATCTCAATATGCGAAGTTGAACAGTAGAGAGCCTGATGACAACATCAGTGAGTGCACAAGCTCAGGGGCCGCATGTGTGAGAAGTTGTAAAGACTATGAGCCGACAGTGTTGTGTAATTGTAAAATAATTGTTATCTTAAAGAGGTCCTATTATAATTAACTGGGAAAGCCTCAAGGCTGACTCAAGGAATTATTTTGAAGATATGGTATAAAGGAAGGTTATTTTCCTTGTGGTGAACTGTACGATTCAAGTGTGATATGTGAAGTGTTTGGTGAATGCGAGTACAAGATCCAAGAGATTATTGGATGCGAAGTTGGTGATCTAGTAACAAGATCAGAAAAGGTTTGGTCCAATCAGAGGACAGAGAATGAGATATTCAATTCTATTATTCTGCAAGGAATAATACGGAGACTAGTTGGACAATGAGTTCGGTGGTCTTTCCCCTGAAGTTGTGTTAGTGAAAAGATTGTCCTCTAAGAAAATACATACAAATATGACCCTAAATGCCCAAATATGAGGACTGATCAGTACTAACAGTTCGACAGGTTATCATTGGATTGATAACCTTCCTCTGAATTTTGTTGGGTACAGCTCCCCGTGTGAGATATACAATGAATAAATTGTGGATGTTTTTAACCAGAAAGCACAACAGGATTTCAAACATCTACCTGTAAACACAAAGTAGACGCAGAAAAACTAAACTGGGAGAAAACAAACAGCAAATTACACAAAGTCCATTCACCTCGACATGCTACAAAGGATGAAATTGAGAAACAAGTTTTCCTTCTTGAAAAAGTGCAGGAACAAATCTATGAATGTCTTCCAATCAGAATGTATACGAGAAACAGTGATAGTAAACCATATTTTAGGGAAAACTAAAGTGACACAAAGATCACGATTAGTGGATAGAGGATAACTCAAACCCTAAGTTTTAAAATACAATCAACTTTCAAGTCTCCCTTCCCTAAAGCATAAAACATACAAATACCTCATTACACATTTGCAATTACAATCACCATTAAAGAAAGCTAAAGCTCCTTCTCAATATTACATACACAAATCACAACTCTCCTACTTTCTAACACACAGTTCAGAAAAGAGAAAAGAAACCCTTGCTTTGCTGCCTATAACCTCCACAAGAAAATGGGATAATTCTTAAAACCTTTCCCCTTGTTGTAGCACACAGTCTATAGTCCCGAAGAGAAAAGATGGAACCCTTTTCTTTGCTGCTGCTGGCTTATTTATTTTCTCCTGTTGTCTGTTCCTGTTTAGTTTGGGTAATTGATTCTTGAAAGAAAAACCATCCTCCTTCCTTCTGTTTCATATGTGCATAATGTTTAATTTATAATTAAACATTTTATTATGATTCCCTTTTAGCGTTGCATTAGCTTCTTTTGTATGGGATGGATAGTCATATTCAGAATTATATTCAGTTAGGAAATAAGAAATAACACTTATTTAACAAAACCTCCACATGTCATTATTTACCAACTTTACACTTTTCCTTCACCACATCTCCCAAGTTTCCATATATTATAACTTTTGTTCTGCACCATTTTTTTATCCTTTGATCTTCTGATTCCTTCAAGCAATTGCCAAACTTCCTAGCATCCAGAAAGTGCATAAGCATGAAAAGCTCATCCAACTTATTTTGAAATGGAGTGCCTATTAACAAAACCTTATGTCTTGCAGAATACTGTGTTAATGTCTAGAAAAGCTTCGAATCTTTCTTCTCAAACATGTGACCTTCATCAACTGTCATGCATTCCCATTTGTTTTAAGATTGCAATATCACAGTTTATAATTTCATATGATGTCAAAAGAACATTAAATTTTTTTCTCTCTTGTTTACATTGATTTGAAGTGGAAGTTAGCTTTTTTCCTTCCCTTGTGCTTCTTTGACAGTTTGCCTTTCTTCAAATGATAAAATTCATACTCACAACATTCATCTGTGGAGTCCAAGTGGGAAATTCACGCTCCCAATTTCGCAATGTAGAAAGAGGTGCTACAACCAAATGAGGAAGAGTTACATCCTCTTCTGTGAGAGATGCTAAAAAAGCAATGTTTTGTATAGTTTTTCCAAATCCCATTTCATCTCGTGTGAGGAAACTTGGAGTTTGATCATACTATTCAAAATCTCTTAAGGATGCTTGGCTTCTTTTCAATCAAAAACTAAACCCTTCGGGTTTCAGTCATTTAGAATTGTCCTCTAACCTTTATCGAATTGAACCTTTCAATTTCAGCATCGAAAGCAGATATATCTTCCCCAACTGCACCCTACATTAATGGACTCACAAGTTATAGGAGAGCTAATAAGAGGATTCGCACCAGTATTTCTCCAAAATTCGAACATGGATATTTCGACAAACAATTCGTGAATATCCCATCTAACACCCAAGTCGGCCATGAAGGGGATGATTCTCTACTTGGCAAGATGCATATTATCCTCTCACGGATTTACATGACCTCATGGGCTATCCTTATTGTCAATAGAAATCATGTATCAGCTTTTGCGTGCAGTCGGCCGGTTAAATTTACCGCACATCCGATGTTCTTTAATAGTCTTCAATAATCCATGATGTCTCTGTTATCATTTCGTTGGTGAGCCTGATGAATGCAAGAGTCTCGTTATTTTCCTTTGAAACGTCCTATTGAATGATGCATAAAAAACATCAATATTTGTTGAGTTGCCTTGAACATTCAAAGCAATTCATCTGATAGCCCACTCTTCTTTCCTTAGATGGGTGGCATCTTCCTCTAACTATATTCATGTGAGGTGGCTTTACATGCGAGATTTATGGCTTTCAACACAAACATGTGTGTTCGACACCCTTTATGCATAAATATGCATTCGGTCCCACTGCAGATAAAATGACCTGTGTGTTATCTTGGTGATGGAGAAATCTTCTAAAACAATTTATATGTTTGTCGGTCGATATCCCATGTTCATAGAAATATTTGGAACAATTCATGGCAATTATATATACTCTTGTAGTCTTTCCTTTCAAAAGAATATATTTTCAAACTTTGAATGTGTATTTGATATTGCATGAGTACCCTCGGACCTCTATGAAGTATGACTGTTGTCGTTCAATCTCCCAAACTAACTTTTTCCAAACCTCGAGGTTCTCATATATGCTATTTTGGATGAACTTGAGACACTTCTTACCAGATTCCCTAACTCATTTAATCATCAAGATTTCTTCAGAACAAATACCTTGTATACTGAGGATTTGAACATCATTCTTTGTGTGGAGATTATATGCAAAATGATTAAACCTTTTAAAATTTTAAAATATAGATCAAAGAAACTTCACCCAAACTTGACTCAACTATTCATAATATTGAAATTGTGTTCTAACACTTTGAACCTTAGAGGTCTTTGATGAAAAATGAAACTTTATAATTGAAGATCTTTAGAGGGACTAGGCATTTTGAATCTAGACTTATTTGAGCCCTTCGAACAAACGAAACATTGGGACTGCGTTCGGGCCTTTACTCCAACCCTTTGACCATAATGGTAATTTATTCTTCGACTAAGGTGCATCTCCAAACTATGACTTCTAAACTTATACTCTGACCTTGAGTTATCAACTAAGACTGGATTTTGAACTTTTTAAACCAACAAATTTGCATCTCTGAACTAGGAATGAATCACTGAAACCAAGCCACTGAATCATACACGTGAACATCTCAGAATAGATCATTAAACCTATGTGAGCAAATTGAACTGTTTTGAACCACTTTGAACTACTTCAAACTTCAATTAGAAGTGGTTCAAAAACTCTGCACTCGAAGTTTTAAAGTCGTGTCCATATTAGGTACTAATAGGGGCTCTAACTGAGGGACTGATTTTGATAGAACTCCAACAATCTCTAGCAAAAGACAAGTGCCTTATCCATTGGGCAGATAGAGTCAACAAGAAAAGAAGACTGGGAGCTGCTTGCAGGGGGGGTAGCGGGGAGCAAGGCAAAACAACCAAGCCAAAACTCCTAAACTACCAGCAAGCACGAAACTCGCACATTATTCAAACTACCACTACGCACACCAAAACATATTTACAATATTTACAAAGGTAGGAAGAGAACCTACCATAAGAACCAGAAGAAAGGAGCAGTTATGCGAATCCATTTACTAGTTGGGAGAAATAGGAGCCTTTCCGAACCAGCAAATCGTACCTCAGTAGAATAGCTCTGAAACACTGCCTTTTGGCGATCTCTTCAATGCTGAAACTTAATCTCATAGCATGCAAAATTTTGGCAACCCAACATTCTATTCTGAACAACCACATCTCATCATAGCATTCTCCTTCATGCAAAAATTGATCTCTCATATCCACAGGGTCAGATTCCACTTCAAGCTGAAAAAAATAAAATACTGAAACCTCACCAAGAGATGGTGCACAACACCCGGAACTGATGTCATCAAGATTCAATCCTTGCACATGGTCCTGGTTAACTTGCAGCCATAATGATGCCTCATCCAACATGGGATCAACCATTGAGTATCTATTTCCTTCATCTCTCTCAAGAACCAAATGGTCATCAAACATGGCACAAATTCCATCTTTTTCTCTTTTCAAAATGCCATCACATGTTTCAGCATTTCTCCCACAATTCAAATCAGCAAAACCATGTATAGATGAATGAAAAGAATAATTGTCAATGAATGTTTCATTCTCAATGTGATTTGAATGAATACCTAATTTATCATTGAAGAGATGATCCGGTTTGAGTGAGGATAAGAATGTGTCTATAATTTCTTCTTCCTCATTGGAAATTGCATTCTTCAACACATCAGCTGAGTCACCATTCGATTGAAAGTCAGCTTCATATTTCTTTGTCTCAACATGAATTTTAGCGGAAATGTCTTCATCCAAAGGCATCTTTATCCCATTTTCACGAAGAATTGGATCATCATCAAATGGGCTGACTTGAGAAAGATCTTCTAGCTGAAGACATAACAAGAGTTCATCAATGATTTCTTCTTCATGATCAAGGAACGTGTCTCTCCATGCTTCAGCTGGGTAATTTACAAGCTGAGTGATAACTTCAGCACCTTTTTGATCATGAGAAGGAAGCTTTTCCACATGCACTCTCACCTTGTCATAATTACACATTTCATCCTCAAACCAATCAGATCTTTCAATGGGCTGATTACTGATTTTCAAGTATGAGAAATCATCTTCATTTTAAATGAAAGTGGGAAGTTCACTTTCAAGCTGCATGTTATTCTGAAATTTTTCACCAAGAAGACTCTTTAAAGAAAGATGATCAATATCATTTTCACCCATTCCATCAAAAGTGAAGGATTGAAATTCCAGCAGCAAGTTGTCCAATTTTTCACCAATAGGAATTTCTGGAATGAGATGATTATCAATGTTCTCAAAACTGAAACTCTCAAGACGTGGAGAAAAAGATTTAGATGCACCTCCATTAAGTTCAGTATTACCTATAAGGTCTGCCGCTGCAATATCTTCAGAAAGTAAAGATTCAAGAATAGGATCTTTTTCAGCATTCACATTCAAAGAGCCAATACCCTCACAATATCTCATGATATTTAAAGATTCATTTTCAGACATGTTAGTACCTGATATGGTCACAATTTTAAAACTTCAAGTTCAGAGTTTTTGAACCACTTCGAACTGAGGTTCGAAGTAGTTCAAAGTGGTTCGATGGTTCAGAAGTTCAAGGTGGCTTATTGGTTCAGATTGCAGATTCAAATCCTAGGTTTGAATCACATATTTGTTAATTCAGAAAAGTTCAAAGCCTAGCCCCAGTTCATGATTCAAGGTCAATACGTAAGTTCAGACGTCAAAATTTGGGAGGCATCCTAGTCAAGGGACAGAATACTTTCATGGTTCAGGTCCAGGCTCAAAATTGCCAACTCCAATGAATTAGAGCAGAGGTATAGGGATCGTTTAATCCAGGTTCAGATGACTTCACAAGAGGTTTCACAGATTCAAAAGTCAGTTCTAGTTAATTAACATAGATTGGTTTAAAGGTGTCAGAATACAGAAGCTCAGTATGCAAAGTTTGAAATATAGAATTGACATGATCAACTAGTTCAGATATTCCCATAATGCATATTTAAGTGAAAAGAGCAAGAAATCGGCATTGGGAGGAAGCATTGAAGGTACAAGCTATTCATTGAGACGAAATTGGTCATGTAAGACATGCCTGTGAATTATTTGTCATATACTTGAAAGCCAAACTGACACTCGGGTCACATTTAATCATCTACAGATGAATTGCTCATTTTTGTATTTGGAGGCACGTGCGGTGAATACCAAATATCAGCATCAATTCTTGGCAAAGAATGAAGATATCGGCATCCTCATGTACAATAAGTTGCCGCCCCCCTCCAATTCTTTAATATATATATATATATATATATATATATATATATATATATATATATATATATATATATATATATATATATATATATATATTCCATCATTCAAAGCTCGGAAAATCATAGTGCAGAGGCATTGAAACATAATGTCAGGAAAAAGTGTTCCAGCCCGACAGCAAGAGATTATGCATGTTTTAAACCGCAATGTTGATTTAAACATTATTATGGCACTCACAAATTGAGAGTAGTTCCTCCATGCCGCGGTCAACTAATATCCTCGCACAGTGTGAAAGATAAATAATGAAGGGAGTTATGTTGCTAGAAGACCAGCATTCATCCGAGCCATTTCAAACTCGTGCCTCCTTATCCAATGTATGAAGAACCTGCGAGCATGTCAGCAGCCGCATGGTAATATAAAGTATAAGACCATCGAGCACATATGGGTTGCAAGAATACGAAGGTATATATATATATATATATATACCTGAACACAATAAGATGGCTATCCTCGTAACCGTAGGTTCAAAAACACAACCCGAGCCCAAGAATACAGATATGGAAGATACCCGTGCATTAAGCTAATGAAGATCACCGCGGGCAAGGAGTAGGATAAGCTCGGGCGTGTGAAGAGAAAAGGCCTGAGCGGTTTTAGAAGAGTAATCAAACATTGAGATGCAGTCGGTACCCGAGCACTCCCATCATGGAGAATGAAATGAAGACTGTGAGCCCCCAGTTTTATACATTGGAAGAAGCCATCAAGTTTGACAGTTTGACTCGACTAGATCAATGGAAAACTACTCTGTTGTCAAATGCAAAAGAATTATTTGAAGACCAAAGAATTGGAAGAGGATGACCTTACATAGAAAGTTTTGACTGTGTGATGCATTAGTGCTTCCATTGTAGGTTTTCCCATAGATCCAATATTCAAGGTCGCATGAGAAATTATGCTCCAATTCATTTATAGGACCAAAGTCAGATTTTAAATGTTGTGGGATTTGACTCTACTACACAAGTAGCCATTACAATAATAGCACCCCCTTTTCTAGGCATGTTGGCAATAATTTTAAGGCAAAAGGACTCTCCCATAACAGTTATAATAGACAGGCTATGAGTTGTTTGATAGAATACATCATTAGTAACAAATGTCTCTCATTAAAAGAGCCCGTTATAAAAGTTCCCCGAGGATTAATAGGAGATGAATATATCACATATTCATTTATGAGAACTCAAATATATTATATATTGTGTCATGACATATTCTCGTATGCCCCAGGTCTCCATCCAGAATAGGAAAGGGTATATACTGTATGACATATGCCATTTGATTGGTTACCTAATGGTATATGATGACAAGTGTGAAGCCGGCTGTCCAGAAGAGCATATATTCTACATTATATAATGTCTAGACAGATTCATATTCAGAAAAGAGTAAACTCACCACTATGGCCCATTATTAAACTTTTAACGATACATCTTCCTATTATAAAGTTATATTTATAATTGTGGGGAACATTATATATTAATGATGATAAAGAAAGTTGATCGGGAAAAAGAAAAGGTTATAAAAGCATGAGATTTAAGAGAAGAGAGGAGAAACCGGTTTTCAAGAATCAGTTACCAAAACTGAACTGAACCGACAACAGAGAAGATAAATGGGTTAGAGAAAGACAGAAAAGGGGTTCCATTCTTCTTGCTTTCGGGGGTAGACTTTGTGCTCCAGAACGAAAGGAGATTCTTCAAATGGTTCCAGTTTTCTGAGTTTTAGCTGAGAGACTTTGGGCTACAGCAGAACAGAGGCTGTGAATACAGTGATAGGGGGAAGATTGGATTTCTCTGAGACTTTGTGCTACAGGGGGTCCTATTCTTTTTTCCTGTTCCATTTGGGCTTCTTCCAGGCTGCAAACTTTGGGCTTCAGGTAGGGAGGAGATCTTCCAAAAAACCATTCTATTTCCTTGGGAGACAGGGAGAGGCAGAGCATGGGCAGATTTTTCTGTTTCTGAACTGTGTCTGAGATAGAGAAAAGGTTTTTGTGATTGATGTAATATTGTGAAAGAAGTTTCTATTTTTCTTTAAATAATGGTCTGATTGTAATGTGTAAAGGAGTCCTTGTGTTCTTTTACAATTAGGGAAGGGAGGCTGAAGGTTAAACATATTATACTTTGTTGATAATGTGTTTTTCCTTCCACTGAATTTGGACTTTGAGTCATTTCCAGTTTTTCCTAAAATTATAGTTTGTTGTCATTGTTTCTTTATTACGTTGAAGTTCCAAACATCTTTCAGAGCTCTGATTTTAATTCTCTCAAGAGAGCAAAGGTTAGGTATTCATTTACATTATGTGGTACAGTGTACAGCAAATTAACTTTGTGTAATCTGTTGTATTCTGTTTCCTTTCTTTTCAATTCTTAGGTTCCGCGTCTACTTTGTGTTTACGGATAGATGCTTGGTATCCTTTCGTGCTTTCCGATTAAAAGTACATTTAATTAATTCATTGTAAATCTTGCACGGGGAGTTGTACTCGATAAAATTTAGAGGAAGGTTATTAATCTAATAATAACCTATCCAACTGTTGGTGCTAATTTGTCCTTTCATTTGGGCATTCGAGGTCAGATTTGCATGCATTTTCTCGAAGGACAATCTGTTCACTAACAAGACACAACATCACTAGAAAGCATTTCAACAGAATCTTCAAGCAAAGAACGATCACCATGATCCTCTATTGTAAAAATTTCTATATCACATGAAAAAAGATCTTGAGACAAGATTTGACCATTATTTCTTACCCTTTCTCCATTGTTGGAACATATATTCTCATCTGTTGAACCTGGATCAACATGAGGCTGGAGTAACTCTGGTTGTACTTCTTGGTCACTCATGACAAGGAGATTGAGATACATGGGTGACACTGAGATAACGAGAGGTTCATCATCATCTACCTCCAAATGCTTCTTCAACCGGGCCACCTTCTCTTCAAGTTCTTGCAAGTCCTTCAACTTGTGAAATCTTCCATAGAGGCCTTACCAAAGCAGCCAAGATCTTGCATCATCTTCAAAGCTTATATTTTTCTAGATACCCTTGGAAATACTTTCTCTAAATCAGTCCACAAAATCACGTAACACTTTATCGTCAATTTGACAAACTTCCAAGAGAGAAGGGTCTGGCCTTAATCTTCTCATGATTTCTATATCCAACATGGTCTTCCAATAGAGTCGCCAATCTCTTGCACATAGAGATAATCATAAAACTGAGGAAGAAAATGTTAGGCGCTTAAATCTTCGCTTCGTTCACCAATAGAGCCGCCAAAAATCAGTTAGTGAACAGATTGTCCTCCAAGAAAATACATACAAATATGACCCTAAATGTCCAAATAAGAGGACTGATCAGTACTAACAGTTCGATAGGTTATCATTGAATTGATAATCTTCCTCTGAATTTTGTTGGATACAGCTCCCCGTGTGAGATATACAATGAATAAATTGTGGATGCTTTTAACTAGAAAGCACAAAAAGATTTCAAACATCTACCTGTAAACACAAAGTAGATGCGGACAAAATAAACGACTATGAGAAAACAAACAGCAAATGACACAAAGTCCATTCACCCCGACATGCTACAAAGGATGAAATCGAGAAAATCGTTTTCCTTCTTGAAAAAGTGCAGGAACAAAGCTATGAATGTCTTGCAATCAGAATGTATACGAGAAACAGCGATAGTAAAGCATATTTTAGGGAAAACTAAAGTGACACAAAGATCACGATTAGTGGAAAGAGGATCGCTCAAACCCTAAGTTTTGATATACAATCAACTTTCAAGTCTTCCTTCCCTAAAGCATAAAAGATACAAAGAACTCATTATGCATTTGCAATTACAATCACCATTAAAGAAAGCTAAAGCTCCTTCTCAGTATTACATAAACAAATCACAACTCTCCTACTTTCTAACACACAATTCAGAAAAGAGAAAAGAAACCCCGCTCTGCTACCTATAACCTCCACAAGAAAATGGAATAATTCTTAAAACCTTTCCCATTGTTGTAGCCCATAGTCTGCAGTCCCGGAGAGAAAAGATGGAAAACTGATTATTTATTTTCTCCTGTTGTCTGTTCCTGTTAAGTTTGGGTAACTGATTCTTGAAAGAAAAACCATCCTCCTTCCTTCTCTTTCATATGTGCATAATGTTTAATTATGATTCCCTTTTAGCATTGCATTAGCTTCTTTTGTATGGAATGGATAGTCATCTTCAGAATTATATTCAGTTAGGAAATAAGAAATAACACTTATTTAACAAAACCTCTACATATCATTATTTACCAACTTTACACTTTTCCTTCACCACATCTCCCAAGTTTCCATATATTATAACTTTTGTTCTGAACCATTTTTTTATCCTTTGATCTTCTGATTCCTTAAAGTAACTGCCAAACTTCCCAGCATCCAAAAAGTGCATAAGCATGAAAAGCTCATCCAACTTATTCTAAAATGGAGTGCCTATTAACAAAACCTTATGTCTTGCAGAATACTGTGTTAATGTCTGGAAAAGCTTCGAATCTTTCTTCTCAAACCTGTGACCTTCATCAACTGTCATGCATTCCCATTTCATTTGTTTTAAGACTGCAGTATCACAGTTTATCATTTCATCTGATGTCAAAAGAACATTAAATTTTATTCTCTCTTGTTTACATTGATTTGAAGTGGAAGTTAGCTTTTTTCCTTTCCTTGTGCTTCTTTGATAGTTTGCCTTTCTTCAAATGATAAAATTCATACTCACAACATTCATCTGTGGAGCCCAGGTGGGAAATTCATGCTTCCAATTTCGCAATGTAGAAAGAGGTGCTACAACCAAATGAGGAAGAGTTACATCCTCTTCTGTGAGATGCTAAAAAAGCAATGTTCTACATAGATTTGCCAAATCCCATTTCATCTCCTATGAGGAAACTTGGAGTTTGATCATACTATTCAAAATCTCTTCCAGACGCTTGGCTTCTTTTCAATCAAAAACTAAACCCTTCGGGTTTCGAGTCATTTGGAATTGTCCTCTAACCTTTATCGAATTGAACCTTTCAATTTCAGCATCGAAAGCAGATATATCTTCCCCAACTGCACCCTAGATTAATGGACTCACAAGTCATAGGAGAGCTAATAAGAGGATTCGCACCAATACTTCTCCAAAATTCTAACATGGATATTTCGACAAACAATTCGTGAATATCCCATCTAACACCCGAGTCGGCCGTGAAGGGGATGATTCTCTACTTGGCAAGATGCATATTATCCTCTCATGGATTTATATGAACTCATGGGCTATCCTTATTGTCAATAGACATCATGTATTGGCTTTTGTGTGCAGTCGCATGATTAAATTTACCGCACATCCGATGTTCTTTAATAGTCTTCAATAATCCATCATGTCTCTGTTATCATTTCATTGGTGAGCCTGATGAATGCAAGAGTTTCGTTATTTTCCTTTGAAGCGTCCTATTGAATGATGCATAACAAACATCAATATTTGTTGAGTTGCCTTGAACTTTCAAAGCAATTCATCTGACAGCCCACTCTTCTTTCCTTAGACAGGTGGCGTCTTCCTCTGACTATATTCACGTGAGGTGGCTTTACATGCGAGATTTATGGCTTTCAACACAAACATGTGTGTTCGACACCCTTTATGCATAAATATGCATTCGGCTCCACTGTAGATAAAACGACCTGTGTGTTATCTTGGTGATGGAGAAATCTTCTAAAACAATTTATATGTCTGCCGGTCGATATCCCATGTTCATAGAAATATTTGGAACAATTCATGGCAATTATATATACTCTTGTAGTCTTTCCTTTCAAAAGAATATCTTTTCAAACTTTGAATGTGTATTTGATATTGCATGAGTACCCTCGGACCTCTATGAAGTATGACTGTTGTCGTTCAATCTCCCAAACTAAATTTTTCCAAAACTCGAGGTTCTCATATATGCTATTTTGGATGAACTTGAGACACTTCTTCCCAGATCCCCTAACTCATTTAATCATCAAGATTTCTTCAGAACAAATACCTTGTATAATGAGGATTTGAACATCATTCTGTGTGTGGAGATTATAGGCAAAATGATTAAACCTTCTGAAGTTTTAAAATATAGATCAGAGAAACTTCACCCGAACTTGACTCAACTATTCATAATATTGAAATTGTGTTCTAACACTTTGAACCTTAGAGGTCTTTTATGCAAAATGAAACTTTATAACTGAAGATCTTTAGAGGGACTAGGCATTTTGAATCTAGACTAATTTGAGCCCTTCGAACAAACGAAACATTGGGACTGCATTCGGACCTTTACTCTGACCCTTTGACCATAATGGTAATTTATTCTTCGACTGAGGTGCATCTCCAAACTATGACTTTTGAACTTATATGCTGACGCTGAGTTATGCACTGAGACTAGATTTTGAACTTTTTAAACCAACAAATTTGCATCTCTGAACTAGGAATGAGTCACTAAAACCAAGCCATTGAATCATACATGTGAGCCTCTCAGAATAGATCATTAAACCTGCATGAGCAATTGAACTATTTTGAACCACTTTGAACTACTTCGAACTTCAGTTCGAAGTGGTTCAAAAGCTCTGCAGTTGAAGTTTTAAAGTCGTGTCCATATCAAGTACTAACAAGTTGTTTGGACAATGGGTCCATCTGCCTTCTACAACTCCTAAAAAGGTTGGCACAACTCCTAACAGGGTTGGAATCTCCTAACAAGGATTCAAAGTCTCCGAACAAAGATTGATATGTACTGAATGTATTTCATTGGCTCCTAACAGAGTCCACCCTCTAACAAGGAACTTTTATATTAGAACATCATTTTATGGGTCAATCCCCACCGGGGTTTTCCCTCTAATCAAAGGTTTCCCTAGTCAACATATCTAGTGTTATTGTGTATGAGTGTCTTCTTACAGTTGTTGATTGTATCTATATAAGCTTAAGGATTAATTAGGCTGATAAATGTTTTAATAGTTGGATAACTAATTCACCCCTGTCCTCTCAGTTATCTTGGTGGACTTTACTTTCTAACAGGAATTGGCCTTTAGTTCTGCTAACTGAGACCCTCTAACCATTGGACTTAGCATAGAGGGCCACTAATAGGCTAGTCCTATCCACCAACCAATGTGAGCTAAAAAGAGGACATTATAGTCTGCCCTTCTTAAAATTACTTGTCCCAAAGCAATCTCAAAAACAAAAAGCACACTAATCCACCTAGATCCCATGCTGAGTGCTATTACTGTCCGTATGATCACCAACTAGCTTCTGTGACACAAACACAAGAATGACTGACAGTATTTGTTAAACCAAATCAATACCAACAACTAGTGTCGTAGGAGGAAACAACTCAAAGAGAAGCAACTCAGAAGGCTAATAAAGTTCACTTCCCCAAACTGCACAAAGTGAATTTTCATACACATTATCTTACACATTAGCAACTTAATTGTGCATCTGAAATAGATCGTGCACATGAGGATTAAAGGTAATACAATATGTACTCAGCACCATGTACACACCCCTAAACTACTTTGCAAGCTCTGTCTAAAATCCTAGTGCGCTAGGAGGATCCCAAGCCCTAAACAAAAGTGTACCAAGAAGAATCTCCTCACTCTTGCTGCTCAACTTTGAACTCAAATCCATAGTGCCCAAAGAGGTAAAGTCAATCAATGAGACCAGTGCAAATTGCATTGCTAATCCTGTCAGCACTCTGGTCCCAAAGTAAACTAACTCGCATACATTCGTAATATGGAGATAAGAACATCCGAAGGTGTTTAACACTACCACCATCTCCATCCTCTGCAAGTGTCCCATGGATATGTTGGCTCTGCAAATAATCCAAGGAACAGTCACCAATCCCATCTATAGAAGATGGTAAATACCCATCCCATACAGATGGTACAGCCTTGTAACCAATCCCATGAAGCATCAAAAGAACCTCTTTGTGTGGATCAAAAAAGTAGTAATGAGTCCTCCTCCTATGCAATTATGATAAAACGCTCTCACCTTGATCATTCACCAACTGTCATAGTTCTGAACATAACCTCTAGCATCTTACACATCACCCACATTATGTACAGCAGATGTAACCATACGTGATCCTAATGCGACATGTGGTTCTCCGCCTCTCAAGAGATGCACTCATCCTAACTATATCAACTTCACCTATAACTGTGATAAGTATGGCCACATCCTCAACCTACTTACAACCATAATTTGTGGACATAGGAACATCACCAACTACTAATATAGGAAATTGAATTGTCTCCAGATGGTGAAAACAATACCAAGCTCAATTCAACTAAGCGATCAACATCAACCTCAAAAAGTGGATTGTCATATGACAATGCTATATCCATCTTGAACAAAGGATTGTTCACAAAGTGAACCTCAACAGATGGCTCAACTAGTAGGGTAGAAATTCTTGATATAACAGTATCTTCACATACTTCTTCCAAGGTCGTTGCATCCATCCAAAACCCAATCCTAGGACCTATCACCAACCATTGAGTTTTTTGATGTATTTTCTCAGGTCTGATTTGAAAAATCAGATTTTTTGTGGCCTACATCTGCATCACAACTCATTTCTAACACCCAATTCTTGAGTGTCTACACCGGGGAACTCCAAGCAACCATCTTTCACACATGGAATTGCTGCTATGTCATGAGTAGGCTCAACATTCCGACTGCTGTCATAAAAAATCAGAATTGTTCATGTCAACTTCTTCCTCAATTTTCATCCTCCTACTGCTAAAAACAATTTGCCTATCTCTACCTGAACCAACTCTTCTTGCAAATAAGTCATGAACTACCTTGTAATATTGTTTCTTTACTAAACCAATCATACCACATAGCTTTGTATGAAAGTCCATCAAATAGTAGAACAATAAATCTTTCTTAACATATTGAGGAAGAGTGATATATTCCTCAAACATGTTACATACTACATCCCTTTTGTCACCCATTATATCTTGTACTGTAGCCTTCATCTGATTCCCCTATTTAATTAATCTCCTGATTATTTCCATAACTGAAACAGGCACAAGAGTGTTGATAACTCGCATATCATATGTAAGATCAATATATATTTTTGCCAACCCTCAACAGGATGGTAGGAAACCGCTTTAATACCATTGTAAGAATTCCACCAGGTTTTAATATTCAACTAAGATGTTTGACATTTTGCAAAACACTTTGAATGCAAACTAATAAGTTGGTTTCACCAATAATCTGATTTTCAATTAGATAGACTTGCAAACAACTATGAAATGTCATTGAAATTTGCTTAATATTCAACATGGTATTTTGGCAAATACTTGGCAATCACATCATTTTGAAAGTGTACCAAACTATTCAAAGGCATTTGGATACAGTTTGCATACAAACAAACTTCTGCAAACTATTCACAAGAATTCTTCTTTTTTCAATTCAGGAAATTGAAATGTTTATAATGATAAACAAATGCATTGAAAATATAAATTTATTTGCAGTCTATAACCTCGCATGTTTTCACAGCTTTGAATGGAGGCCACAAAGTTAGATTCTTGTATGTAGAAAGACAAAATTCCTTAGTGCCAAGATATATATGCAAGCTGAAGGCACAAAATTATTAAAAGCGTGCCCTTAGCTTGCAAGGTCAACCTCCCTTTCAGCTCACATGGCTTCAAAAAAACCCTACAGCTTCCTTCTAGGATTCTAATTTAGGTCTTAGAAGGCTGCAATTTATGTTTCCAAACAACTATTTGTGAATTCATTCCATCAAACCCCATTTCCTTTACTTGAGAGCTTTATCATCGCTTATGATATAAAATCGTCGCCATTAAACAATTTCACTGGATCTCATCAATTCAGAGTGCCAAAACTAGAGAAATTCACAATTTTACAAGCCAGATACAGCTGCAAACCCTTGCATAAATTCTCTTCACAAAATCAAGCAAAAGCAACGTTATAGAATGAATCCCTTCTATACCCTTTGGCATTTAATATTGCTCATGTAGGAAATTGATCAAATGTCTTCTGGACTACACTTTGAGTAACTTGTAAGTGTACTTGCAATTGTTGTATTTGAAATATGAAATTTAATTGCATTCCCCTCAAAAGTTAGGCTCCAATATTCCAATAAACATTTAATGACAATTTAATGAATGCTTGGCCAAAAAACTACTTGCTATTGAATTGACTTTAATAAAATTAATGTGTGCTTCTTCAAACCCCATGTTGACTTAGGATAATGAATAAATAGCCCCCCATATTATCACATTCATTTAATGCACTAATAAGTCAATTGGCCCCACTTACTTACAAACTTTATATTATAAATCTTAATAATTAATTATTAATAAGGAATCCTTTATTAATAATTAATACCTTGAAAGTGAGCAAATAAACTTATTCCACTTAATCAATTGATGAAGTCTGCTGATTCCAAGTCTAGGTGCACTACCAAAACTAGCAACATGGGCATAATTGACTTACTAAAAATGGTAAGTCGCTCAAACTAAGCCAACTAACAAGTATGAGTCAATTGCTCTGGATACCATAAGTTTGGGTGCCCCTACCAAATATAACGACTCATCAACAATGACTTACTATAAATAATAAGTTCTCTAGATAACTAATCCAGCTGACAATATTGAATCTTGAAACTAAGACCGGGTTGTTTACGCCCTCTACTAAAGACAAAAACCCAAGCTTTCTTGACATAGACACTTACTAGAAATAGAATGTGTGCCAAATTGATCTATATGAAGAGCAATCCTGAAAATCCCTAACCTCTGGACTGGGAATTGGCCTCTGGTACTACCAACTCAGGCCCTCAAACCATCTGACTTAGCCTACAAGGGCCACTGATAGGCTAATCCAATCCACCAACCTTGGTGGGCTAAAAATGAGACATCATAGTCTGCCCTTCCTAAAATACCATGCCCTTAATCAATCTCCAAAACAAGAAACACATCAATCCACATGAATCCTAAGGGTAGAACTTTGTAATGTCCCCAAGATCACCAACTAGCTCTTGTAACATGAACACCAAAATAATTGACAATACATACTAAACCAAATCAAAACCAACAGTTGGTATCACAAGAAGAAACAACTTAAGGAAGCAACTCAAAAGGCTGACAAAGTTCACTTCCCAAAATTGTGAAGTGAATTGTCATACACATTATCTAACATGCGCAATTGAACTATGCATCTAAAAAAGTCAAAAGTAAAAGCATATGTACTTGACACCATGTCCACACCCCAAAACTCCTCTGCGAGTCCTATCTAAAATCTTGATGCACTAGAAGGATCCTAAACCCTAAAAAAATTATCCTTTTACTTTCGCTACTCAACTGTGAACTCAACTCCACAATGCCCAAAGTGGTGAAGCCAATCAATGGGCTGAAACAACTTAAGGAATCAACTCAAAAGGCTGACAAAGTTCACTTCCCAGAACAGTGAAGTGAATTGTCATACACATTATCTAACACACGCCAATTTAACTATGGATCTAAAAGAGTCAAAAGTAAAAACATATGTACTTGACACCATGTCCACACCCCAAAACTCCTTTGCGAACCTTGTCTAAAATCTTGATGCACTAGAAGGATCCCAGACCCTGAAAAAAATTATGCTTTTACTTTTGCTACTCAACTTTGAACTCAACTCCATAGTGCCCAAAGTGATGAAGCCAATCAATGGGACCCATGCAAACTGCAGTGCTAACCTTGCCATCACTCTGGTCCCAAAGTACACTAAACTAACATCCACCTATACTATGGAGATAAGAACATCCAAAGGTTTGTATAATGCTACCACTATCCCCATCCTTCGCTATGCTCCCATATATGCGTTTGTTAGGAATATGTCCGGTTGGCACTTGGTTATGCTAGTTATGTGTTGTTTGCTAGTCTGTCATGAACTCAACATATATTCTTGAGTTCATGACAGACAAATATTTTGTACATCGCAGAGGATTATGAGGTCAACGAAGTTCGCAAAGAAAAGGATAAGCCATGCAAGCTTAGGATAATGTTTACGAATGGGTACAAATGCTACATCTATGTTCGCTTATGTTTCTATCAAGTATTGGATGAGTTACAGTTCACTTGGTGAAGGTTGGTAGTAGATCAATGTGCAGGAAATATTGTCAGAGATAGTTGTTGGAAGATTGGTTGTAACTATCAACAAGGTATAATTAAGGTGAGCAAGCTTGAATCGTAGTTGAAGACGTGTCAGTGAAGCTATGTTTGTGATAGCAAGTCTTGGAAATCATTTTGAAAAGGTTGTGGAAGTAAAACATGCAATATGTTTTACTAACAATTGATTATGTTGGTGAAACATGTTGATCCTTATTGAAAAATGAGTTAATTATCTTGTAACGTGTGGGAACCTTATTATAATATTTGCAATAATGCTTTAGAAGGTGTGTATTCCTTAATGAGGTCTTATGTAATCAATTGCATATTGGGAAAGCCTTAATAGGCCAACCTAATTAGTTATTTGGATAGGGTATGAAGGAAAGACATTTCCTTGGTTGTAAATCATTGTGTGTAATACATTTGGTCAAATGATGCGAGTTTTATTAGAGCGGAACAAAGAAAGAGTTGGTTAATGTTGATGCATGGTTTTGAGCTTCAAAGGAACTGTATTTACAATTAAGTTGTAGTAGTGATTAGTCTGGTACATTGGATTTGTTATCTTGAAGATTTACTCTTCATTGTTAAATGAAGCGATTTGAATAGTGAGTTTTGTTGTCTTCCTATCAGCCTTTAACAAGGTTTCAAGGTCTCCTAACACGGATTTGTCCTTTAACAGGGACAATTGTGTTAATTACATTGTAATTGGCTCCTAATAGAGTCACATTCTTTCACAAGAAACATTTATACTAGTACACTATTTTGTGGGTGTCATCCCCACCAAAGTTATCCCTCTGATCAAGGGTTTCCCTAGTCAACAAATCATTGTGTTACTCTGCATGGTCTATCTCCTGTTATACTTCATTGTTTTGGTTATTGAAGTTGCAATTAAGTTTGGTTTGGCCACAACGGATTCAACCCCCCCCCAGTTGTGTGTGTGGACTTTACTTTCTAAAAGTGTTATAGACTCTACACATAATATTACTTACAATCACTAATCCCATCTATAGCAAATGGAAGATACCCAACTCATAAAGGTGTTTACCACATGGAGTAAACGGATTAATGCACACAGACAATGAGCAAGAATAGCAGATCTCCTTTTATTATTTGCATATGCCAAGAGATTACATACAGATGATAAGATGCTTTACAATGATCCTAGACGAGGTATAAATACTTCCCGCCGAACCTTCCCAAAGGGGTCTGTCGGCTACATAACAATACTAATCTACCCGTCAGCTACAAAATCTTTACTGACAACATGAGCCCGTCGGCTACACAGTTTCTACCGACGACAAAAGGATCATATAGCACTAATGCATCATCAAATCCTCTCTGTTTTGATCAAACAAGTAGTCATGAGTACTCCCTACGCAGTCACGATTAAAAACTCCCACCTCAATCAAACATTCATTGTGATAGTTATAAATATAACCTTCAACATCTGACTCTTCACCCATAAGGCCTGTAGTGGTGTAACCTCGAGAGAACTTGATTCAACATATGGTTCTCCACTACTCTCAACATATGCACTCATCCTAACTGCATCAATTGCATCTATAACTATGATTAGTGTGGCCACATCCTTAACCTGCTCACAAAGGAAGCTAGAATTTTGTCTTCTCTAGGGCTAGGACTGCTTAAGTTAAAAGAGCACCACTTTATCCGCATAAGCGAGGCAAGAGAAGCACTTCAAGATTGATAACTAGCATCAATATTTGATCCGGTTCAACCTGCAGAACATCTCGATCTTCTTTGGCACTGATTCTCAATACCATAAAATGTCGTTTAAAATGATAAACAAATACATTGAAAACATGAATTTAGTTGCAAACTAAGACCTAGTATATTAGAACAGCTTTCAATGGAGGCCACAAAGTTACACTGTTATGTAGAAACAATAAATTCCTTGGTGCCAAGATAGTTATGCAACCTAAAGGCTCAAAATTATTCAAAGTGTGCCCTTAGCTTCCAACGTCACCCTTCCTTTTACCTCATGTGGCTTCAAAAAAGACCTGCAACTACCTTATTGAATTATAACGCACATCTTAGAAGGCTAGGATCTATGTCTGCAAACAACTCTTTGTGATTTCATTCCATCAAACCCCAATTCTTTCACTTGAGAACTCAATCATGGCTTTTGATATAAAGCCATCACCATTGTACAATATCACTGGATATCTCACCAATTTAGAGTGCCAATAACTAGAGAAATTCATATTTTCTCAAGCCAATTATAGCTGCAAAACCTTGCACAAATTCTCTTCTCAAAATCAAGCAAAAGCAATGTCATAGAATAAATCCCTTTCTCTATCCTTTGGTTTTTTATATTTCTCAAGTATGAAATCAATCAAATGTCTTCCTGACTACACTTCACATTACTAGTAATTGTATTTTCTTTTGTCGCATTTGAAATATGATATTTAGTTACATTCCCCTCCAAAGTTAGACACCAAAATTCAATTAAAAATCTAATAATGACTTAGGCCCTATTAAAGTTATAAACTTTGTAATTCCCTCCTAAACACTTGATGCCAAAGACTTGCTATTCAATTGACTTTAAGAACATTAATAAAGTGCTTCTTCAAGCCCCACATTGACTTAGGGTAATAAATAAATAGGCCCCATATTATGACATTCATTTAATGCATTTATAAGTCAACTGGCCCCACCTACTTATAACTTTAACTTCGTATTATGATTTTTAATAATTAATTATTAATAATTAATACCTTGAACTTGAGCCAATGAACTTACTCCACTAAATCAATTGATGAAGTCTCATAATACCAAGTCCACCACCAAAAATAGCAACATGGGCATAATTAACTTACTATAAATAGTAAGTCTCTCAAACTGAGTCAACTGACAAATGAGTCAATCACTGTGCATACCATGAGTTTGGATACCCTGCCAGATATAGCAACTCCTCAACAATGACTTCCTATAAATATTGAGTCTCTAAATAACTACTCCAATCAACGATACTAAATCTCAACATGGCCAAAGTTGTTCAAGTGCCCTGCTAAAAATAGAAACCTTAACTTTCTTGAAAAAGACACTTACTATAAATAGTAAGTGTGCTAAATTGGTCCAAATGAAGAGGAACCCTTAACATCCTTGACCTCTAGAGTGGGAATTGGCCTTTGTAGCTATCTGCCAACTGAGACCCTCTAACATCTAACTTATCCTACAAGAGCCACTAATATGCTAATCCACTCGAACAACCATGGTGAGCTAAAAAGGAGACATTACATAAAACAAACATGTCAAACCAAAGCAATTATTGAGAATGGATAATGTTAATCACCTGACCCCTCTACATGGGTCATACATGAGACAATATTTACTATATACACACATGCTCTACATCTGTACAATAGACACGTCGTGAACCTAGGGCCGTCCCTGCCTTGTACTTGGACCTACACAATATGTGGTAAAAAAGAGTAGAACTTGGTAACTTGGATTTTAGGCACACAAGGATGACCAAAAAAGGTCCTTAAACCTCTTCCCATTTTTTGACGAGAGGAAATATCCTCTACATAGTACTTTCGAAAGGGTGACTTCTTGGAGACATCTCTAAACATTCTTGATGTTAGAGGAACCCAAAAAACCAAATAAATAGACTTCTACGTTCGTGAGGTTGCTTCTTGCTCCTAAAATTTTGTTGTATGTTTTGACTTGTCTCTCTATAAAGTTCATTATGTATTTTGATTAGTTTTCTAGTAACAAGATTTCAAATGATGCTTGAGAGACAAAGTGAACAGACATTCGAAACCACAAGCATTTGCTGAGACTCAAAATCAAGAATGGCATGCAATTCTACAAACCAACTTGGATTATATTTCATCTTTACCATCTTAAGTTTCTAATATTTTTGCTTTTTTATAGAAAACGGATTTAAGGAAAATGAATGCATGTTATCATTGACCTACAACATTCATTGATGCTTTCAAATGAGTAAGAACATGTGAATCAGGTAAAGGAACAACTCTTTCCTTCAAAACCTGTCAATAATGATGTGACCTATGATCAATAAGGTTTAGACTTTATTAGAATGGTCAACCTTACTTCAAGTGTGGGGTATAAGTAGATTGTAACAACTATTGATAATTTTACCATCGACATAGAGGCGGTGTTGTGACCTCACACATTGCCCCATTGCAAATAGCAAGCCCCAACTTTTTTGTTCATTTGGTCTTTTTGGCCTTGGTTCTTCATAGTTTTGGCATCAATCTCTTGAGGTTCCTCGTATTTCAAGTGAAAAGTAGTGATATTGAGCAAGTCTAGAGTAGAGAGTTGTTTCTGTACAAGTTGATGAAATCCAACTCCGCAATCGCCAAGATCACTTACATGCAAAATAACCTGTTGAAGGGAAACCAAGAAGGAAGGGATGGAGCTTGGAAAAACCTAAATGGACATGAGAGAGAAATAATGCAAAACAATGAAATTGTATTTACAATGGAATGCGATGTGAGATACAATGAGAGAGCCCAAATATAAAGGCCTCATGGAAGCTTGTACAACAAGCTGGAAGGAGGTAGAAGATAAGGTTGACAACTAAGCACACTTCCACAAAAAGGTGGAACATGCTAGAAGGGAACAAACTCCCGTGTCGTCAACAACTCATCACTACATACATTAAATACTAAATATTAAATAAATGCATTAACCTAAGTAAGCTTAAGTAATAGAATTAATAATTAATTATTTACTCTAACACCCACCCTTAAGTGCAACTTAGGGGAATGCCTTAAGCTCACAAAACAAAGATGAAAATGTAGAATGGGTCTCAGCAACGAGGCCATGTTAGGTACCCATATACAATGCAAGGAAATGCAACCTCTAAAAACGGGGAAAGAGAGAAAACCACATGGGAAAAACTCTTCCCCAAAAAGAGGTATGTCCCGTAAATAGGAACAAGGAGTGATCATGAAGAGCATCACTGAAGCATGAAGAAGCCGCAAAGTGTGAGGCCTCGCCCCGACCCATCGTAGCATAGTGATACATTACTATTATTTTGATATTAACGACTCGAGATGTCGAGACATTATCTGATGCTTAGAACATACTTTATTATTTTCATGTTGTGTGATGTTACTTTCAGATATATTTGATGATTATCATTTAATGTTTCATGTATATGTATGTTGATGAAATCAGTAAATGTAGGATTGAGACTTTGATTTAAGAGATTTTACATGATTAAGAATTAAGCATGATGAAGAAACCCTTATTGATGTATGTTTTAATTTATGTGAATTTCTGATACATATACATTTATGTACATGTGATTTTACGGGACTACTGATGTGTGCAATGAGTGTGCAAATATTTAGCCGAGAAACCCTACTAAGGAACAGAACTAATCTCTTTGTGCTAATTTTGGAAACCTTGTTGTTCACGTATTGTCTTGTGAGATGTATGTATGTATCTTTCTGTGTGCAGTGAATGTTAATGTTCGTAACTGTGTTCTTTTAGTGTCGTTTGACACTCGTAAATTGTTAATCCGGATTAGTGCTCAATCTACGATGATAGAGTAGTTAGATGGTCCTATTTTATTCCTAGATTTTGTTTGACTCTAAACCTTTTTCCTAAGGCTTAAAACATGAAATTATTATACCCAAAGGGTATGGGTATGGGTTAGGGGTCTTTTCCAACCCCTAAGCCCCTTTTATTGACTTTTGAGGTCCCTCAAAAAGTCTCTTTTTGCCTTTGTGCGAAAATTGACCATGGTTATCTTGAGTTACCTCACCTCTTCTCCATTTAGGGTTTAACCATAGTATAGGTTGAGTTAGGAGTTTCTAGAATTGCTAGTGGGTGAGGTAGTTATTGAGCCCTTGGGTGGGTGAGTTGGAGGCCTATTTAGAGGCCCTTCTTGGACTTGTGGAGGTTGTTACCCAATCTCTACATTTAGAGAAGAGTTCTTGAAGATTGAAGGAAGGAAGTGGAAACTCTACTCAAATTGTTCATTGCCATTACCTCTGTGTGAAGGTAGGAAATTCTCATCTCCCTTATTCAGTTTTCATAATTGTTTCCTGCTTATGCTACTTTGTTGTGGTTTCAATGTTTGTATGTTTGTGGGTATGTTGGGAAGATTTGAAAACCATGTTATTGCGGATGTTTTCCTTTCATGTTTATGTTTGCAATTTTGAGATTTTTCTTACATGGGTGTTTTGGTATTACTCACCCTTGGAGAGGGCAGAAGTGACCAATTTTGGGAAAGGTCTGTTTAGTTGGACTCCAACCAGTGCAGAGTCTCTTCTCAGGACGAGAAGAGGGAGAAAGGGTAGGGTGTTATGGGCCCCTACCCGTCAGCACAAACCTCGTATGAGTATGGCATTTTTAAATGGAAGAACGGAAGTTCTTGGTTAATAGCCCCGATTGGGCATCTAATTTGGTGTTGTGCTTGACTTCTCCTAGTTGGAAGAATCCACCTTTCCCTAGTGTTGATTTATTGTAGATCTTGTTGCGAAAACCTTGTATAAATATGCATGTTTTGAATTGTTCTTGTTCATGCTTTTGGTCACCTGATCAGATTCTGTTCCCTCCATGGTTCTAGAAATGAGTTGCAGAAAACATTATAAATCCCTTGATTAGAGTCATGAAGAAAATTTGATTAAATTGTTGAAATTTGGGATTGAGATCCTATTGTAAATTGTATTTTAAATCTTGTTGTAATTGGCAACGAAGCCGAGTTTTCTTCCTGGTTCTTTCCCGGATGAGCCTTTGAATCAGGTTTGCCAATAAAAGTGGTGTTTGAGTATAATTGCTTGTCATGTGATTTAATTGTAAATTTTAAATTTAGATGGATGAATCTCAAATTTTGGATGGAATTGACGATGTTCAATTTGGTAAAAATATCAAGGTTTTCCTTTATGTTGAAAATGAAAATTATGATCATGGATGTAGATTCAGGTTGCATGATTATTTGAATCAACAAGTATTGCATTATTGAATAAAATGGATAATTTATTTTCTTGGTATGTTAAGGATGTAATTAGGCTTTATGGATTTTCATTTGAAAGAAATTATTGACAAAGGTCGATTTATTCCAATTTAAGAGTTATAGGAGATCAAATGATTTTGGTATAAATGTTCTAAATCTATTCCAAAAAAAAATACACCTTGAAAAGAAAAGAATATATTTTGCTTGCCTTGTAATTTCTATCCTTAGAAGATTTTTCATCAAAAAAAAAGTGTGTTGCAAGAGAGTAAAACTCTCTGCCTTTTGTATGGGAGAAAATTTTAATACCTCCTTGCAACAAAGAATATTCTCCAGAATATTCTTATTTTTTTAAAAATTTGGAATTAAACAAAATGGAATAAATACATTAATACACTTTTTAAATTTACAAAAGAAATTCAAAAAAAATATTTAAAATATCATATATCTTATATCCTAAAACTTACCTATAAAACTTTTTTCCATTAATGTCTTACCCTCTTCCATGGACGTCAGTATGGTGGGAGGAATTAAAAAAGTTTAAATTTTCTTGCAAATCCTTGTGCCATCATATTGATGACATCATCCCTGCACTACCCCACTTGACTTTGTGCATGTCTCAATCTCCTTAGAAAACGTGGGCTTTGAAATTAAGGGATGAGCTGATGTCTTAGACTTCCTTTTTCCCTTGTCCCATCTCCATCTTCCTCCTTATCCAGCGCTCAGTATTGGTTGGTAGAACATTTAAGTTGGGGAAAGATTTGCTTAATGTCTTAAGTTGATATTGGTGGTCATTTCCCTTTATTACTTCCTATCCCTTGCCTCTGCTCACGTGCCAGCTTGGGATGCGTTTCTTCCTCCTTGGGCTGCGTGTTGAGTGTGATGGATGCCATGTCAGTGACATGACTGATGTTGGGTCTTTGGTATACGTTGTTGGGGTATGTTGTAAAGTTTTGCAAATTTTAATCTGCTTTAAAAACTCCTCCTCCTCCATGATATCAGCGTACCCTTTTATTGCAAGGGCTTGGTTTTGCGTGGGGGCCTAGGGAGAGGGGTTGGGGGTCAAATCAACTTGGCTAGTGGCCAAGTGGGATGGTTAGGTTTAGGTAGAGTAGAGTGTAGGTTAGTAATAGTTGGGTTAGATTATGATGTTAGTTTGATAAGATTTATTATTAATAGTTTTATTTAGTTAGTTGTTTTTGTAGTTAGTTTTATTTAGTTTAAATTGTAAATTGTTAATTTATTTGTTTAAATTTTATATTTATATTTCTTTTGTAATATTAGTTTAATTTCATGGTTTAATTAGATAGTTTTAATTGTAAAGTTAAGTTCTAATTAAGATTAGACACTCATTTTGTATATGGTTAGATCAAATTTAGATTTTGTTAGTTAGTTTAATTAGTTAGTTGTTAGTAAATTAAATTTATGACTAGTGTATAATTCACATTAGTAACCTTTAATTTAAGTTTGAGATTAATGTTTTGGTTTTAATTATTAGAATTGTTTTAGTTCGTTCTAAGTAGATAAAGTATGAAAGGTTAATTGGCTATTTGATATAGGATTAAAATCGGGTTTATTGATTTGGATTTTCCGATTAATCTAAACCCAATTTCATTTGGATGGTTATTAAAATAATTTTCACTTGATTGTTTAAGCAATGTAATAACGAATTTAGTAAACATTGATTTCAATCTAATAACGAAGAACTTCAAAATCCTGACGATGCATTCCTCCACAAGAGTTTTAAACTAAGATGATGTAGAGAACCTTTACTTAAACTGTAATCAATCATTGCAAAACTTAGAGCGATTTAATTATTAAAAAAAAAAAAATTGTGTGTTTTTGCCCTCGTAGATTGGGCGTGACACAAAGTCTGCCATCAGAAAGAAACTGTTGATTTGAAGAACGTCCATGGAAAAAGGCACAAACCGAGCATGTCTATATGGTAGATGATCCATCTCACCGAAATGCATAGGTAGCCAGCCACTGCAATCGCCTCGTATATAGGATCAACCACTGAATACATAGCTCACACTATCGAACCATCAAACCAAGGATGCATTAGAACAACAACATAACCCCCCATTAATATAGACAAGGTGAGATGACAAGCAACTGAGAAGGTGGGCCAAAATCCCCTGCAGACAGAACCAAGAACGACGAGAGAGGAAGAGGTACAAACACCTATAAAGACACAGTCACACCGATGCTGCATGGGGAAACAAAAGGAAGAAGGCCTAAAACAGCAAACAACTATCCCCCCCATGGTGCTTTATAAAAATAGTGCAAGGACAACTGTCTCAAAACAATGTTCATGAACCTGAAATGCAAACGTGGCACTTTATCTTAGTGTGTATACATAAAAGTTCTTACAAATGATGTCTACAATGATCAGAACAGGAAAAAAGCTGATACAAAAGATAGTACAGCCGAAAACAAAAGAAACCATGCCAGGAAAACAATCCTCAGACCTGAAACGCCCAAGATATCCACCATAGAGAAAAAATGCCGAAAACATGATAGAAAAGCTTGCTGGAGTCAAAAACAAAACTTTGGACTTCAACTGGAAAAACGGGTAACAAAATTGCATCACAACTTGAAAATACCTACACCAATGTCTCCGTCTCAGAACCAGCTTTCTGATGCTTCTTTCGAATCAAAAAAACACCTCTGTATGCTCAAATTATGGCCAAAAAACCGCAAGTAAGTCAAAAAGGACCCTAGAGAGGTGCAAAAGGCCTGCTGATGCAGTGCTGACATTAGCATTTCACATAAAAAAATTGACGGCTTGGCAACTGTCGCGGCAAAAAAAGGTGCCATGTTGCAGGGGCCACGTGGCAAAGTGCCACGTGTCACACGTAATGATGCGCTGACTGTGCTAATATCCACCAAGTGGCAGGCTGAGCAAGCAGGCGGAGCTTTGGGCAGCAAACGGTTTTAGAACCTAGGTAGAGCGGCAAAAAGGAGTCTCGCCGCCGGTGGAGCACTAAACAGAGGAGGCAGACGGGTGGCAGTAGGGCTATGCGGTCCTATGGCTGCTTAGCCGACTGCGGTGGCCCATGGGCTGAGCACCGATGGCACGGTGATCGCCGCCCAAAAAATTTATTTTTTTTAAATTTCACCAAAAAATCATCCGTACGGTGCCCTGTCTCCAAAATCAAAAAGTTTTATACGAATCTTGATTGCAAACAGCCTTCCGGATCCAATGACAATGTCCGTTTGGGACCAAAGTGCTTCGAAAAAATGCTCTTCCCCCGGATTGAAGAAAAATATACAAACTAGGGTTTGTGTCTCCAAATTGCAGCTTCAAAAAACCTTCAATGAAGCAGGAGCAGGGAGGCTTTGATACCATGTAGGAGTTGATGAAATCCAACTCCGCAATCGCCAAGATAACCTACATGCAAAATAACCTGTCGAAGGGAAACCAAGAAGGAAGAGGTGGAGCTTGGAAAAATTATAAATGGACATGAGAGAGAAATAATGCAAAACAATGAAATTGTATTTACAATGGAATGCAATGTGAGATACAATGAGAGAGCCCAAATATAAAGGCCTCATTGAAGCTTGTACAACAAGCTGGAAGGAGGTAGAAGATAAAGTTGACAACTAAGCACACTTCCACAAAAAGGTGGAACATGCTAGAAGGGAACAAACTCCCATGTTGTCAACAACTCATCACTAAATGCATTAAGTACTAAATATTAAATAAATGCATTAACCTAAGTAAGCTTAAGTATAGAATTAATAATTAATTTTTTACTCCAACAGTTTCTTTCCTTTTAGCATTTTGGTTTTGAAGGCTTCCCTGATTAAGTACTAAGAATTTGGATAAATTGTTGAGTTGAAAATCCTTTCAAAAAGGAACTAGTGAAATTTTGAGTCATTTGGATGCGTTCCATTCTCCAAGGCATTTATATTTTTAGTATGTTTTATTGGGTTTCAATTTGGCTTTGTTTTGTGTAATGATCCCATCTTTTGGCCTTCACGTTCTCCAAAGTCTAAGTGGAGGATAAGAAAAATTAAAGTCATTCAATTAAAATTAAAAGGTGACTGTATTAATAGCTTCTAGGGTTTGTATTAATTATTGGAAGGACGGAAGCCTCTCGTGATTTAATTAATTATTGCCAGCGAGGAATTTCTAGAGTATGCATTAATTATTGGAAGGAGGAAGCTTCTAGCTCTTGCAATTAATTAATGTTTTAGCTCCTTCCAGAAGGATGAAGAAAAGGATAAATAGGGCTGAAAGTCTCATTGCTGAGCATCGGATGATTATGACTTGCATTTGATAAGAGCTTGGATGTGTGAATCACACTGCCTTTTTGGCAATAGAGGACGTTCATTCTCTATTGTAACATTCTAGACGTCATTCCCTTAGGGTTTGGCCTTTGGAATACATCTCTTTGTAATTGATTGCAGCATTCTCAGCATTAATATAATTTCAGCCTTGGTTCAGCTTTTGGGCATTCTTGGGTGTCCATTACAGTGGTATCAGAGCAATAAGTCCTGCCATCTTGTAGAGATCATATAGATACCGGATAAAGGGAAAAGTGTTTGAAAAAAATGTATATTAGTCCAGATCAAGATGTGATGTTCAGACAGTTATTGGGTACATTAGAGAAGGGGCAACGTATGCAACAGGAGCAGAATAGGATGCAACAGGAGCAAAATAGGCGAATGGATATGATGTTGCAGCTTATGGCTAGACAGATAGGCATCAACATTGACGATTTGTATGTTGCTCCAGAACAGAAGGTAGTTGATTCCTCAGGTGGGATCGAAACACGTATAGAGCCAGCCAGCTATGATGTTGGTGATATGGGTGTTTCAGTGAAATCAGTAGAAACATGTGATCAGCCGCAAAGTCAAGAGACCACATATGAAACTTTGTCAGGAGATGGTGCTACAGTAATAGTGGGATTAGGAGAACATGAGGATACTACCATATCAGCAGCCACTTCTGTGTTAGTTGAACCATCCAATGAGGAGTTTAATGGTATAAATGCAGTGGTTGATGTATTTTCTAATGAAGCCACACATGTTGATGATTATGAGTTTTCATCAACTACAAATTCGGTTCAATTTTTTGTTGCAGCAGTTAATGTTGTTCCTATGTCCATATATTTTGATGCGACAACACCTATTGTTGATACAATTAGCATGAGTACATATGGTTCACCTATAGCTACATCTTTTTCAATGCATAATGGTGATAATATTCTAGTCCAATATATATTATGTGGATGGATACAGGGAAGAAGACGTTTTATAGATCTTCTATGGAGTTGCCTTATGGTGATATTCTGACTTCATCAGCACAAGTTTTGAATGCTAGGCTACAGGGGTTGGTCTTGATGATGCGGGTTTGCAGTTGGTTTAACTTCCATATAGATATCACATATTGGGATCCAGGTGGAGGTTGGAGTTCATTATGTTACTTAATTGCTTGAGGACAAGCAATTTCAAGGAGGGCGGATTTGTAATGATCCCATCTTTTGGCCTTCACGTTCTCCAAAGTCTAAGTGGAGGATAAGAAAAATTAAAGTCATTCAATTAAAATTAAAAGGTGACTTTGTATTAATAGCTTCTAGGGTTTGTATTAATTATTGGAAGGACGGAAGCCTCTCGTGATTTAATTAATTATTGTCAGGGAGGAATTTCTATGGTATGCATTAATTATTGGAAGGAGGAAACTTCTAGCTCTTGCAATTAATTAATGTTTTAGTTCCTTCTAGAAGGATGAAGAAAAAGATAAATAGGGCTGAAAGTCTCATTGCTGAGCATCGGATGATTATGACTTGCATTTGATAAGAGCTTGGATGTCTGAATCACACTCCCTTTTTGGCAATAGAGGACATTCTTTCTCTGTTGTAACATTCTAGACGTCATTCCCTTAGGGTTTGGCCTTTGGAATACATCTCTTTGTAATTGATTGCAGCATTCTCAGCATTAATATAATTTCAGCCTTGGTTCAGCTTTTGGGCATTCCTGGGTGTCCATTACATTTTGAGTTTTGAAGTATTTCCTATTTTTTAGGGTTTCCTATTTTTCAAAGATGTCTATTTTTAATAAGACCCAATTTTTCCTAATTTCACAGTTAAACAAACTTACTATTTATGGTGATGTGCATAGATGAGTACTATGTAAGAAAAGAAGAAAATGGGCATCCATAACTATCTCTAAAAAAAGTAGTTTGAAAAACATGAAAAGGCATCCAAAAGTGGCAAGGCCTAAAAAATCTTGAAAGATAATTAAATCTGGAAACATCTCTAAAGACCTTGTTTTGGTCCTAATGGAGATATGATGATGCTTATATTATATATTCATATTGTAATAATGTCGTTTAAGGCCATTGGCCACTTGTAAAAATGTTCTAAGTATCTTGCCGCCATTTCAAGACTATAGGCTATTGCGAAATAGTGAAAGTTTATTTCGCAAGTCTATCAATTTATACTTTGTAAAACTGCGAAATCTGGATGTGTCGCCATTCTGAAAGTAAGAGTATAAGCTTCTTGCAAAATAGTGAAGCTGCACTATTTCGCAAGTCTGTCACTTTGTACTTAGCGAAGCAGTAAAATTTGGCTCCCCAATGGTCATTGGCTTAAAATTTCTTTTGTGTCGGTTGGAGTTGGGTAGGAACTGATATCCCACACCTATATGGGCATCCACATGTAGTTTCAGAGGGGAAAGAATAATTGGAAGGAGTTTTTGTGTGCAAACATTGATTTTTCCTGTGTAAATTCACCATTGCAGAGATCTGTGCAAACTTTTATTGATTGAGAAAGTACAAAATTTCATTCTAATGTGTAGAGCATAGAAATTCCTTTCTTATGGTTTGGGTTTGAAGTACTGATTTATTGTACAGTGGAAGGTCCATACATTTTTGTGACCATAGATCCTAAAACCCTCAAACTTAGGGCTTCTAGGAAAAATGGGTAATTCCTCTTGATTTCACTGTGGGAAAACCCTCGTTCTTGGCGAAATGGAGGATTGCCTTATGCATTTTATGTTTTTCGGTTGTTAGCATGGCACACAAAGATTCCATGGTGTTTAGAAGGAATTGATGGCTAGGCATCCTCATGTGACTAGTTGTTGTGAGAAGGAATGGGTGCGAACAGAAGAGTTAGATGAATGCTAGTGCCCAACCTGTGAGGAATTTTACTGTTTGGGAACATAACAAACCCTTTGGGAGTATTGACAAAGTTGGATTGATGGGTTTCCAACTTTCCATACTTATCCTTGGTGAGAGTAAGTAATTAGGCCTAGAAGCACTAAAAAGAGGGTTTGGTAAAAAGGTGGTTTCTTGGTGGAGTTAGAAGCCAAGAGTTTGTAATCTCACAGTACTTTGAAAAGGGTATCTAAGTCTATGGTTTGTTTAGAGGTTATTTTGGAACAATTTTCAATTAAATCCAAAATACCCGATCTAGAGGCCTAATTACTACTAGGTCTCTACTAGGCCTAAATGGAGGAATTACTAGTTGGGACAAAAGGGCCATTCAAAGGGTCAAGTTGGTGTTGTTGTGTTACTAGGAGGGTGTTGAAGATGTCTTTGACCTACAGTTGTCTTGAATAGACGAAGATCCTGAAATGCTAAGGAACAGAATGTTTAGTTGAACCTAGATAGTAAAGCCTAGAAGAGTGAGTAGTGAGACTCACCATGTAAAGATTGCATTTTCTTGGAAGCGTTCAATTGGAAGGGACCATAGACAAGTCCATTCTTAGGTTAGACCTAGTGTATAGATCTGGTGATAGGAGTCCAAGAGTGATCTTGTATGGTGGTTGAAATCTAGGTTGTGTTTGGATCAAACACCTTACCCTTTGCATCACATGATCTGCATTATACCCTTTGAGTAGTACCCACTTTTTATTTGTGTGCATTAAATATTATCAAGCAAGTCTTCACCACATTGATTCCAACATGTATTATTATCCTCTAAAGCATCTAATATAATATTAAAAAATAAAAAGCAACACCAAGATATCAATAAGCCTCCATATTCTGTAAATTTGTCTCTACAAGAGACTTTACAAATTTCTTGGGCTTTGCATGTTGAATACATAATGAGATTTTTGGGTGAAACCTCCAACAACTGGCTAGGGCAAATAGTTAAACTATCGGAACTAACAACCCCATAGGGTTTTTGTTCTAGGATTTTAAGCTCCAAGAAGTTTCCCAAATTCCAGAAGAGAAAATAACAAAACTTGACTCAAATGAACCATAAACTAATCTTTTATAGCAATCCTAGAGGTTTCTAAAATACCTTGCAAAATTCAAGCTCAACAATAAATTGAAGGGCGTCTAGCGATAGGAGATTTTTGCACATCAAACTCAAGCAGTGTGTGCCTTACTGGTTTGTTGTCATGATAATATATGAATAAATGACTACAAAATGGGATGGGCACTCTACTCATTGCATTGTGTTCCTTCTATTCCATCTTTCTAGCTTTCTCCTGGAGAAAAGAAAGATCAGTTCCACCATGTTCCGAATTCAAACATGGTAGATCGGGCCTATCCACCTATTATTATAGAAGGAATTAGATTAGTATAGCAATTTGGGATGGCTAAAATTGTACCAATGCATTGGGGAGGGAAACAAGTTTTTCAGCTCCAATAATTGTTGATTCTACATACAACATGACAGGGCTCAATTCGGGCTAATCATCGGTGTGCCCATTGTATACATCATGCAACATCTTTTTATTACGATAATAGATAGCTTCTACTATCTCTGTTTAGTGTCTAATGGTTATCTATTGTAATCTTCTCTAAATATTAGAATGTTTCTAATATTTAGTTTTATGTTTCTATTCTTTACAATTGTTTCTTAAGGAACCATTGTTTAGTCTCTTGTATAAATTGATCTCTTGATAAGTGTTAATAACAAGCAAATATTTTTCAATTACTTCATAATATGGTATCAGAGCCAATACTCTAAATTTTTTCGAAAATAATTATAATTTCTTGGTTGAAATTATCTATCTTTTATTTTTTAAATTATTTGCATGCATATTTGCTTCCAACTCTCTATAACCCAACTAGGGTTTCCATTTTGAGAGATCTGAATCCACTAACTTTTGGTTCGGTTCTGCAACCCATTTTTGTCCAGATCCATCTGTTTTTTCTACACATTTCTGCCATTTCTTGTTTTTTTTTGTACAAGGGTCGTTTTGGTTCAAAACCCTAATTTTTTGTACATGATCAAAAAAATTCTTAGATTCTTGATGGGTTTTTTGAGATCTCAACTGGGTTATCATCTGTTTTTTCTGGGTGCTTCAATTTTTGTCTCAATTTTTTAGCCAGCCAATCTAGAAACTGACATATTCTTTATGGGTTTTTTGCATAGTTCCAAAAATCGCCATGAAATCGCCGAAATCGCCGAAATCGCGATAAGATTCATGGCTCCCGATTTTTTTGGAATCGGAAATCGCTGGTGGCGATTTTTTCTTGTGAATCGCCTGAATCGCCAAAATCAGCGATTCATGGCAAAAATCGCCAAAATCGCCATCGTTAATCTAGAGAAATCGGCCGCGGCAGCAAGGATAGAAAGTTCAATTTTTAAAAAAAAACACATGTTTTATTTGCTTTCTAAGTTGACTTTCCTCTTTGTTATAACCCTAAAGAGCCTTCTATTTGCTTAGTATGAGTAGAAGAGAGGAAGAGTGAGAGAGAAGAAGAGAAAAGAGAATCCATAGGTTTCCAACCGGCAAGAAGGAAGAGCACCAAAGAGATCAGAAGTCCATTTGGGGAGGCCATAAATTGCATTGGGAGCATTAAGGAGTCAATATCAACACTCCTCAACTCATTTGCAAGAGGTAAGTGTTGGTTTTTTTTTTGCATGTTAGTGTAGTATGCATTTTTTGTTAAATTTTTTTAGTGTTCATTTGCAAATCTTGAATGTTTTTTATTTTTAGTTTTACTAAATTGCAAACTAGGGTTTGTTGTTTTGTAGTTTTTGTTTATTAGTTGCAAACTTTGATTTTTTACATGAATTTTTTTATTGCAGCAGCCCTTTGCTTTCATTTTCCAATTTCCACAATGGGTAAAAAAGATGAATGCTGGAAATATAATGAAGAGTTTCCTGGGAGAACCAAATATCAAACAAAATGTATATTTTGCAAAGAAAAAATAAATTCGGGAGGTATCTATAGATTGAAATACCACATTGCTGGCATACCTGGCCATGATGTCACAGTTTGCACTCAACAAACCGTTGAGGCAAAACGCTCTTGTTTAGTGGCATTAGAAAAAATTGAACAAGACAAGTTGACTAAGAAAATGCAACTTGAAGGGTTAAGAGGTATTGGCTCCCGTGCTCCCACATCCGCAACCGCATCTACATCTGCAAGTGCATCTGCATCAGCTTCCGCATCCGTAGGTTGTGTTGGGGAGGGTTCTTCTAGGCCTCCTTTTCATCCTAGTGCTAGTGCTCATGTGAGTGTTAGTGGTAGTCGGTCTCATACTGAGACAGAGTCCAACACCAACCTATTGCGGCCTAGAGTGCGGAAAAGCAGAATGGATAGTTACTTTGTGCCCCGCACTACTCCTGGCTCCCAACCCACGCTTGAGGGCATGGGTTTCAACAAGGAGATTCATGATGCTGCCAGAAAAGAGATTTGCAAATTCTGGTACTTTTGCAACATTCCATTTATTGCAGCCAGGTAATTGATTCTTTTTTCTTTGTTATCTTCAAAATTAAAGTTAAAAGTAAAAGTAAAACTTTAATTATATCTACTTGTTTTATGATTTTAGTTTTTGACATCTAAATTTCTAATCAATATCATTATCTATTTGTGACAGGACTCCTTATTGGCAGAACATGATACATGCAGTTACCATTTGTGGTCCGGGGTTTAAAGCCCCAACTGAGGCTGAGTTGAGTGGATACCTCCTGGAGGAAATGGTTGAGGATATGAGGCATGAGCTTGAGGACAACCGAAAGGAGTGGATCGAAAAGGGTTGCACCATCATGACTGATGGTTGGACAAATAGGAGGGGAAGAACACTCCTCAATTTTCTTGTATCCTGTGGAGGTGATTGATCATTCTACTTTCCTACATACATAATTTTGAATCGTGATTGAATATTTCAAATTTTGATTTGTTGATTGCTAATAGTAATTATAATTCGTTGTTTTGTTACTTGTAGGATATATCATGTTCCTCAAATCCATTGATGTTCTGCTCATGTAAAAAACGCCACATACTTATGTGAGGTTATTGAGGAAGTTATAGCAGAGGTGGGGGAACAACATGTGGTGCAAGTGGTGACGGATAATGCAGCAAGTTATGTTGCTGCAGGTAAACTTTTAACTTTTTAAGTTTTGAAAATAAATTTATTTGAATTTTGAACTTTTTCTAATTCTAACTTAGAATTTCTAAGTTTCCTAAGTTCTAACATGTTTGAAATTTGAATTTCTAATTATCTTAAAATTGTTGTAGGCAAACTTTTGATGGAGAGGCACCCCACCATATTTTGGTCCCCTTGTGCAGCACACTGCCTTGACCTCATGTTGGAGGAAATTGGCAAACTTGAGTGGGTCAAGTCATGTGTGGAAAGGGCAAAAAACATATGTAAGTTTATTTATAATCATTCATTTGTCCTTAGCACAATGAGGAAGTACACAGGAGACAAAGAGTTAGCTCGTCCAAGGATCACGAGGTTTGCCTCGAATTTCATCACCTTGCAGTCCTTGTTGACATCAAGGGATGATTTGAGGAGCATGTTTGTTGGGCGGGAGTGGATTTCATCTTCCTATGCTACGACCACTGCAGGGATAGATGTGGTGGATTGCATATTTGATGATGATAGTTTTTGGAAACCTGCTAGAGAAATACTTAAGGTAATTTTATTGCAATTTAACATTTAATATTTTACAGTTTACTATGCTAATTGTTTAATGATTTAGTTTTACCTTATATTATTGAATTATTCTATGTTTAAGTTTTGACTCAAATTTTTGTTTTACTTTATATGTAGGCCACTAAGCCTCTTGTATCTCTCCTACGAATTGCTGATGGGGAGAAGCCCTCTATGGGCTACATATATGAGGGCATGTATAGGGCCAAGGAGGCCATTAGAGCTCAGTATGCAGGAGTGCAGGAGAAGTATGCCCCTATTTGGGACATCATTGATAGGAGATGGCAGAATCAGCTCCACAGACCCATCCATGCAGCATCTTACTTTTTGAATTCGGCATTTCGTTTTCGTCCTGACTTCAAGGCGGATCAGGAGGTTCTCACCGGATTATATACAGTGATCCAGAGGTTGAGTACTGATGAGGATAGCAGTGCTGCAATTATTGAGCTTGATAAGTTCAATAATAAAGAAGGGCCACTTTTCTCTAGCAGGGTAGCCATAGATGCTCGGGAAACAATACAGCCAGGTAAAAATTAAATAATATATTCAATGTTCATGAATCTGGATTCTAAACTTAAAGTTGATTATGTAATTTTAGAGTTAACTTGTAATTTGTAATTTGTAAATGAGACTAATTATTTTTATTTTCCCTTATTTCAGATAGATGGTGGCAAATGTTTGAGGCCACAACCCCAAAACTTCAAAAAATTGCCATTCGTATTCTGAGTCAGCCAAGCAGCGCTTCTGGATGTGAGCGCAGTTGGTCCATGTTCGAGCACATCCACTCGAAGAGGAGAAACAGGTTGACAGTGCAGAGGTTGAATGATCTTGTCTTCGTTCATTACAACCTCCGTCTTAGGATCAGACAGATTTTGGGCACTGACTCCTCTCTGATCATTCTGGAGGAGATTGATCCAGAATCAGAGTGGCTCACAGAGGTTGTAGATCCAATCTTCACTGAGGAAGACCGTGCGTGGATTGACCAGGTGGATATAGAGGCTGAGGCAGCTAGAGCACGTTCTTCAGGCATTGGTAGACGCACACGTGCACGCACAGACACAAGCCCTAGCGACATTCATGAGCCCATCTTATATGCGGGAGATATGGCTCGACAGTCCTCTAGGACCTACATTAGACGCCTTGCTACTAGGCAGACTGGATACTCAGAGGCTGAGGCTGAGGTTGTAGCCGAGCTTGAGGATGATGTTGAGGATGATGATGACTATGAGCCTGAGGCTTGAGCTGGAGCCTTGTTTTTATATTTTGTTTACAGATATTGATACTGAATCATTGATAGACATATGTTTCAAAGTTTCAAACTTTCATGGATCTTCATCTTAGATTCTTACATAAATTTATGATTTGATGTCTTATGGATCGTCTTACATACATTCTATGATTTAAATCATTATGATCATTTGATTTCTATTTACTTCAGCTAGCCTACAATTTACATTTTAGAATCTTAGATAACATAGTTACGTATGTGATGGATTTTATGTTTCATGTTTATGTATGTTAAGTTTTAACTTCTATTTGATGATGTTATAGTGTGCTTAAGTTATATTCAATAAAGGGTGCATGAAATAAGTTTTAAATTGTTAAAATCTTTAAATTTAAAGGGTTTTTTCAAATTTGCCGATACATCGCCAATTCATTGCCGATTCATTGCCGATTCACGATTCGATTCGGCCTTGCCGATTCCGATTCACGTTTCTTTGGTTTTTTGAGCTCTCTTATGGGTCACCCTTCAAATTTTCTAGGTCTCTACTTTTTTAAGGTTGCATGTGCTTGCATGTTGTTTGCATGTGTTCACAAAACTGGTTTTTTGGACTGGAGCCCTTTGTGTGACCTTTTTTCTTACACTCCGTACACCATAGGTCACTTCCCTTCGATTCTTTCTGCATGTTCTTAAATTCCTTCATCATACAAATCATGTCCTTCTGGAGGGCTCGGACCTTCTTGCTGTTGCTTTCATCATCACTGCTATCTTCTCCCGAGGACACATCATCATCTAAGTCGAATGAACTACTCTTCTTTTTCTTCTTTGTTTTTTGCTCACTTTCCAAGTTCATTGCTCGATTGTATGCTTCAGTGTATGGCAATGGTGGCACAATCTTCATTTTCTTCCACAACTTCAGGCATAGGCCTTCACTGAACCATCTTTTCTGCAGCCCATCAGCTGGCTTATTCTCCATTTTATTTATCAAGTCTTTTAATTTCTTGGCGTAGACTTGAACTATTTCATTCTTCCCTTGTTTTGTGTTGTATATCTCGGCTACGATCTCATTGTTGTCGCGGAGCAGTTGAAATTCGGCAGTAAACTCCTTCTTAAGGTTGTCCCAAGTGGTTAACTTTTGGGGATCTGCATCGGCGAACAAGTCAATTGCAACACCCCGTAGGGTTGCTGGAAATTGTCGGACCCATTCATATCTGTTATGCCATTTGCCCTCCAAATCGTTTCACATGTTTTACAGTGTCGGACCGGATCGGTCGTACCATCGCCATCAAACTTTGGTAGCTTTTCTTTTGGTCCTGCCATCGCTACTGGATTTTGTGCACGGGCGTTGTTTGGTCCTACACCACTAGCGTTGTCCACTCCCACACCAGCTCTTTACACTCCCACACCGTGGCTTTGCACTCCCACACAGGCAATCTACACTCCCACACCAACGATCTGTACTCTCACACCGGCGCTCTGCACTCCCACACCGACGATCTGCACTCCTACACTGGTGGTCTCCCCAATAGTTGTCTTATCTCTAACAGTTGTGTTCTATGGTGAAGAAGGGTATTCCTGTTACGAAAGTCTATCGAGGACGAAGAGTTCACTCCACACTCGTGCTCCCTCGGCACTCTGAGCCGTGCGAGTCGATTCTCTTCCGTCTGGATTCTCTTGCCTCGGCGAATACAGGTTCAAAAATTCCTCCCTTGCTTCTTCCACCAATTCCACCCGCTGTCGAGTCTCCTCCAACAATTCCTGAGCGCCTCGATGCCCGTTGGCAGTCTTCTGAAACCTCCTGCATCTGCTTGTTGTGCCAAAATTAAATTTTCTTGCACAATACGTATTCCATCTTTTCTCTTTATCTTATTTCGATCCTTGTTAAGTTGATTTGGCATTAAGCTTCATTCCTCCCTCCTTCCAGGTTCATAGGGCAACGGCGCCAAATATTTACTGCATAGATTAATTCACTAATGCACACAGACAATGAACCAGAACAGCAATAGCAGTACTCCTATTATTTGCATATGCCAAAAGATTACATACAGAGCATAAGATAAGATGATTTACAATGATCCTAGACGAGGTATAAATACTTCCCACCGAACCTTCCCGAAAGGGTCCGTCAGCTACATAATAATACTAATCTACCTGTTGGCTACAAAATCTTTACCGACAACATGAGCCCGTCGGCTACACAGTTTCTACCGACAACAAATGGAAGGAAGGCTATTTGCGGAATCATGTAATTGCGCAGCAAAGAGCATGGGTCAAGTGGTTACACATGGGGGAGTACTGTTACAATACCACATATCACATGACCATCAGGCTGACTCCATTTATGACATTGTATGGGTATGAAGCACCAAGCTTCATGGATTTAGTTTTAGGGAACAACCAAGCCCCGAAAGCCAAAGACCTGTTGTAGGATAGTCAGGATATCGTAAGAGCACTCAAGGAGAACATACAATAGGCTCAAAATCAGCAGAAGTTGTATACTGATCAGCATAGAGTAAACCGCAGTTTCGAGGTAGGGGATATAGTGTATTTATGGCTATAGCCATATAGGCAATCATCGTTTAAGAGGAGTGAAGTAGACAAGTTGAAACCTAAATTTTCTGGGCCCTACAGGGTGATTCGCAGAGTGGGCGAAGTTTCCTATGTGATTGAGCTTCTAGAGGGCAGTCGGGTGCATAATGTATTTCATGTGTTGAAGCTTAAAAAAGCCATTGGTCAGAGTGTAGTTCCATCTACAAACTTACCCCCTTTGGATGAGGAGGGGAAGCTCGTGTTAGTACCTGAGGCTATTCTGGACAACCGAGAGAGGAAACTCGGAACCAACATAGTGAAGAAGTATTTCATTAGATGGAAAGAACTGTTGGAGGAGGATGCTACATGGGAGAGTGAGCAAGTTATTCAATAGGTTGGACGGAGATTGCTTGAGGACAAGCAATTTCAAAGGGGGCAGACTATAATGTCCCCACTTTATTAGTTGACCAAGTGTGTGTGTTAACCTAGTTCTATATGGTCCCGAGGGCTAATGAAAGGTTTAAAGGGATCCTAGAGTGTTTTGGCCTAGTCATCTCCAATTTGGGCCAAAACAGAGTTGATTTACTCAGTCTCAGGCATACTTACTATTTTTAGTAAGTCGGTAGGACACAGGCCAAGCTAATTTTAGAGATTGGATTTGATACTCCTCAATGAGAGCTTTCCGACGAGCTATCAGTCATGTTGTTCAGAGTCCGATAGCTACTATATTTTTATGCCTGAAGTATTATTAAAGTAACATTTAATTTAGTTGTAAAATATTTAAGTGTTAATTTAATATTAAATTTTATGGGAATGTGTGCAAATCAAAACAGGCGCCTAAAGGGAGAAATGAGTGAATATTTTAATATGTTTTATATTGTGTATCTTTTATCCCATATTGCTCATGCGAGTTGAATCAACCCTTGGAGAACGAATAAAAGAGAGTGTTAGTGGCTTCATTCGGCGAGTTGAATATAAGAAGAAAATTGATGTGTGAGTTGCAAATCCGTTCTTGGCATTAGATCACGTCTATCCTCTCTTTTGACATTCTAGACGTCATTCCCTTGGAGTTTGAACTTTGGAATTCATTGCTATCAACTTCATTAATAGGCAGATTGGGCGCATTTCCAACTACAGGCAGATTGGGTGTTTGTCCATATCATTCTTGCTTCTTGTCTGATGCTTATCCCATTTTGAAGGGATGATTTTATGAGGATCTTGGACTGATTGAAGACAGATTATACTGTAGCAGCACTATAGCGTGGTACTATTCACATTACTGTAGCACAACACTATTCAAGTTACTGTAGCGTGACACTATTCACATCACTGTAGCATGGCACTATTCATACTACTGTAGCAACAAGATGGGTAAGTCATTACTGGAACATTATGTTATAATGTTGGAGTAATTAGTGAGTTGAAAAGCTTGCTATGTATTTGATTTTATTAGTTTGAAAAATAATATTTTTTCAGCAGTAGTTCAATCTTCAGTTTGAATATTATTATAAATTCCTTCTTGTTCATTATGTGATTTCAAATCTATGCAAAGACATAAAAACAAACAAACATTTTGCTTCAAGAGCCATAAAGGGATTTAAACATTTAACAAAGAAATAAAGGGTTGGATGCAAATAATTTGATTAAATTCCTATCAGCAGTTGGTTTAGTTTATAGACATTTCTAGGGTGCCCATTACAAAATATCTCAAAGTTGTTGTGATGTCTGGAAAATCTTTGCTCACTCCACTGCCAAAGGCTTCTCCTGACTTAATTCTAGATAATTGATCTGCAATTATATCACTTTTTCCTGGTCACACTATGATCTTAGAAGCAATTTTTTGCAAAAGGGTTAGCCATCTACTTACTCTCCCTTGAATCACAGGCTTGTTTACCAAATACATTAGTGTTTGATGGTCAACAAAAAATTTGAAGGAGTAGCTAATAAGTAATGTCTAAATTTCTAAACTGCATAGACCATACCTAATGCTTCCCTTTCCGTGGCACTATAGTTATGCTCTGCTTTTAACAATAGCCTGTTTGCAAAATACACTGGATGGTCCAACCCTTCCTTCCTAGATTGTGTCAAAGTGGCCCCTATTACATTGTTAGAAGCATCAACGTAGACATGGAATTCTTTGCTCCAGTTAGGGTATATGAGAATCAAAGCACCTACCAGCCTCTTTTTCAGCTACTAAAAAGCCTCTTCGTGTTCTTGTCCCCAACAAAATCGTTCTGCTTTCCTAATTAGTTTCTCTAAGGGTAGAGATACTTCTGCAAATCTTTTTATAAACCTCCAGTAGTACCCTACATGTCCCAAGAAGGACTTGACACCAATTACATCCAATGGAGCTTCCATATCTAGAATGACCTTGATCTTGTCGGGATATGTTTTCAATCCTTTCTTGCATACTATATGACCAAAAAGCTTGACTTGTGGGACTCTAAATCTGCATTTCTTTGGGTTCAAGGCCAACCTTGTTCTTCAGCATCAATCCGTGCATTCACTAATAACTTTGAGATGATTCTCCTTTCCACTATAGACAGACCAATCGTCCAAAAAGGCTCTCAAATTCCCTATCGACATACTATCAAAGATATGCAATATGATTCTTTGAAATGTGGTTGGTGCATTGCACAACCCAAACGACATTCTGTTATAGGCATATACCTCATCTTCAACGATAAATGTAGTCTTTAGCTTATACTCCTCAACAATATTGATCTAATTATATCCTAAAAATCCATCCATGAAGGAATACATTTCATGACCGGCTACCTCTTCTAAGATGCTATTCATAAAGGGAATTGGAAAAGGATCTTTTATATTTACCGCGTTTGACCATCTGAGGTCAACACATATCCGGATTTGGTTACTATCCTTCTTCAATTATATGACTATAGGAGATACCCACTCACTAGTTTGTACGTTGAGTATTGTCCCGACCTCAAGCATTTTTGTAATTTCTTCTTGAACTTTAGCTGTATAGTTCTTATTCATTCGATATTGTTGTTTGTGTATTGGTCGTGCTCTGGTACCAGTGGTATCCAATGGACACATAACTCTAGCGGTACTCCTTTAAAGTCCTTGTACGTCCAAGCAAAAATGTCCTTATACTCCAAGAAAATTTTGAACACTGTCGCTTTCAAGACTAGATCCCAATCATCCCCTATAAGAATATCTTTGCGTTGATCCTTTTGACCAAGGTTAATAGTCTGGAGCTTGGCCTACTTGTATTCTACTTTTTCCTCAAATGTATGTGCTCATCTGCACACTCCATGTATTCCTTATAGCCCTCCAGATATCCTTCCTCTGATTCGGCTTCTTGGATTTGCAACATGTTACATTGGCTGAAATACTTCATAGTCCCCCATCTGCCAGTGGAACAGGCCATTAAGAGAGCTTGTCTCATCTTCCGAGCATTCCCCTAGCCGAAGCACTCCTTCCTCATCTGGGTCCACCCTTTCTCTATCTTCACCCTCTGACTTAGAATCCAATGCTAAGTCCTGACTCATTGATTGGTTCCTTAGGTCTATTGTGTACTTTTTGTCGTCCACCTCTATGGACAAGTTATTTCTCTTCCAATTATGGATGGCCTTTGTTGTGACTAGCCATCCTTTTCCCAACAACGCATTGTACCCTTTCTTTTCTAGGTTGATCACTAGCAAATCCAAAAGGAACTGTTGTGTGTTGATTACCACCTTTTGCCCCATCAGGGTTCCTATTGGCTTGATTCTTTGTTGATCCGCACCCACCAGTTGGAATGTGGGTGGCCAAAGTGTGGGTTTCCCTATTGCCTTCCATGTTCCTCAGATAAGACATTTACACCAGATCCTTCATCAATAATAGTATTCAATAGTTTATACCCCATTATTGCCATTTCGACAACTAATGGTGTCCTTCTGATGCAGGAGCATCCAGAGGTATAAGGGCAATCCTGTGTCACCCAAAAAAAATGTACTTAGACTTAGTTTCTGTTTCATATCTTTACATTTTTGGATACCCATTTGGGTCAAATAAAGGTTCCAACTCTCACAGTTCAACTATCAGTGTGCTAGAAAATCCCGAAAAAATAGGAGCATGCAATTTGGCCATCATTTTGGTGACCTAGAAGGTGTGAATTGGCCAGATGAATGTAATTGTGATTTAGAGCATTCCAGAAAAAGAATCAGGTCAAAAGGCCCCACGGTTTGAAAGTTATTGCAATTTTTTAGGTTTTGGAGACCTCCTAAGAATGCTTCAAAGTCAGGTTAGGGGCATTAAATGACCTCGAAAAGGGCTGAAAAATGGGGGACGAGCAAAGCTTGTCCATAGGGCTATAGAGCGCTTCGAGAGCTTTCCGAAAATGTAAACGGTTCGTCAATCGGAGCTACGGTTCAAAAGTTATGCCTCCCGAAAGTTCGACTACTATTTTTGGATTCTTCTATATTTGCACCGACTTCTAACGCAACTTCCGGAACCTTCTATTTGGTCGGTGGATGCCTACTAGCACTTTCTAGAATGTACTCCTAGTCCTTAACCCTTTGGGATCTATTTAAGGAGATTTCTGGCATTATAAAAGGCAGTTCGGAGTGGAGTTTGAGAGGAGGTACTGAAAGGAGAAATTATCTCCAGATTTATGCTATTGTAAGCCCTTAGGGCATGTTTTGAAGTTTATTTTTCTCTATACTGTTTGTACTAGCTTATTTTCTCAGTTAATACAATTTCCCTTTTCTGTTGTGTCTATTTTGTTCTTGGGTTGTGTTCCCATCAAGTGGTATCGGAGCAAGTTTTCCTGAGTGTGTAGACAGAACGCCGACTGTGAGGCAGTTTGCACCAGGATTGTGTGGTTGTGGGTTTGAGTTAAGAAGATGCCTCCACGAAGAGAGCGTGGTGGAAGGGCTAGAGCTATTAATCCTGAGGAGGTTAGAGCCCTCCAAAGGCAGGTGTAGGCATTGCAAGAGGAGCTTCGTAGAGGAGCAAATGTTGCCGCAGGTGACAACAGTGAGGATGACAATGAAGAAGAAGTAATTGGACCAGAAGAGGAATTTGACGGGGAAGTTCTGAATCATGCAGAGGAAAGGCTTTTTAGGGCCATTACTAAGTTTGGGAAAAGACCCACAATTGAAGTGGGTGTATTTTCAGGAAATCTGAAACCAGATGAGTTGATCGATTGGATCAATGAACTGGAAGAATACTTTGAGTATGAGGATATCAGGGACCCTGATAGGGTTAAGTTTGCAAAGGCCAAACTGAAAGGCCATGCCAAAATCTGGTGGCAAGAGGTCCAATTGGAAAGAAACAGAAGAGGAAAGGAGAAGATCACAAGATGGGATCGCATGGTGGACAAATTAAAGAAGCAGTTCATTGATTTGTTTAAGAAGATGCATGGGTTAAAGCAAGCAGAAAGATCAGTCCAAGAATATACAGAGGAATTTTACCGACTCTTGATTAGAGCGGGACATGCAGAAGCAACTAAGGAGAAGGTTGCTCGTTATATCAGTGGGTTGCGACCTAGCATCCAGGAGGAATTAAGTCTGGTAAGAATGTCCAGTGTTGAAGAGGCATACCAGTTTGCCCTACAAGTTGAAGAGAAGCTGAATAAAAGGTTTGAAGGAAGACAAAGAGGGCGTGGTCAAGGAGGAAGGGGAAGCGGTAGATCATCTGGAGGCTGCAATGAAACCCAAAAGAAAAATGAAGATGTGGGTACTAGCAGGAACCAGAGGAATGAGGGTTTCAACCGCTCTCATGATCAAGACTTTGGAAATCAGAGAGGAAGAGGTAGAGGACGTGGACAAGGAAGAGGAGGCTTCCGTGGTACCTGTTTCCATTGCAATGAAGAAGGTCATCGTGCCTTTGAATGCCCTCAACGACAAGGAAGGACAGATAGGAGAGTTGAGGGCCAAGCTAGGGTTGCTCATGTGGATGAGGATGCACAATCATCACATTCAGAGGATGCAGAAAGAGGAGAGACCTTGGTAAATGAAAGGGTCCTACTAAGTGGTGAGATTGAACCAGGGCAACGGAGGAGTTTGTTCCGTACCAGATGCAAGTGTGAGGATAAATGTTGTGATGTGATCATTGATGGTGGTAGCACTGATAACTTGGTATCAGAAGAGATGGTCTCTAAGCTAAAGCTGAAGAGGGAGAAACATCCCCAGCCCTATCGGATTGCTTGGGTAAAAGATGATCACAAGGTCCTGGTAAGTGAACAATGTTTAGTAAAATTCAAAATAGGGAGTTACCATGATGAAGTTCTCTGTGATGTTATTTCGATGGATGTTTACCATCTATTGTTGGGTAGACCATGGCAGTTTGATAGACATGCAGTGCATGATGGACATGCAAACACATACTCTCTGACAAAGGATGGAGTTCGCCACAAATTGAAGCCCATGAAAAAGGAAGGTGAAAAGGTATGTAGCAGTGCTAGGATTTGTCTTGTTGATGGAAGGAAGTTTTTAGATGGCATGAAACATCAGCATATGTGCTATGCTTTGATTCCTAGGAAAGATAAAGAAGGTAGTAGTGAAATACCAGTTGAAGTTTCAGATTTACTAGGGGAGTTTGGAGATATTATCTCTGATAATGTTCCAGATGGATTGCCACCAGTAAGGCAAATCAGTCATCAGATAGATCTGATTCCAGGAGCTAGTTTTCCTAACAAGGTTGCTCACAGGATGACTCCTACTGAAACAGAGGAGCTAAATAGACAAGTTCAGGAGCTGTTGAGGAAGGACTTGATTCGAGAGAGCCTGAGTCCATGTGCAGTACCTGAAGTACTCGCACCAAAGAAGGATGGAGAGTGGAGGATGTGTACAGATTCTCGAACTATAAATAGGATCACCATCAAGTACCGATTTCCTTTGCCAAGGATGGATGATATTATGGACTGCTTGAGTGGAGCTCAGTACTTCACAAAGATAGATCTGAAGAGTGGTTATCACCAGATACGGATTCGAGAAGGAGATGAGTGGAAAACAGCCTTCAAAACCAAGTAGGGTCTTTATGAGTGGTTAGTCATGCCCTTTGGACTGACGAACGCCCCAAGCACCTTCATGCGGCTCATGAATGAGGTACTTAAGAAGTTCTTAGGAAAATTTGTTATTGTCTATTTGGATGATATTTTAATTTTCAGCAAGACTTTGGAAGAACATTTATTGCATATTCGTAGTGTCCTTGAAAGGCTAAGGGAAGAGAAACTGTTAATTAATCTAAAGAAGTGTAACTTTGCAAAAAGGGAGTTAGTCTATTTGGGGTTTGTTATATCACCCGAAGGTCTCAAAATGGATCCGGAGAAGGTAAAAGCCATCTTGGAATGGCCTACTCCAAGGTCTGCTACTGAGGTAAGATCATTTCATGGTCTGGTTAGTTTTTACAGGAAGTCTATTAAGAATTTCAGTGGCATATGTGCACCCCTAACTGATACAATAAGAGGGGATAGAAAAGAGTTCAAATGGACTGTAGCAGCTGCGAGAAGTTTTGAATTGCTGAAGAAGAAGGTAACAGAACAGCCTGTGTTGGCACTTCCAGATTTTAGAAAGGTTTTCCAGGTGGATTGTGATGCCAGTGGCAATGCTATTGGGGCTGTATTAAGCCAAGAAAGTAAGCCTATTGCATATTTTAGTGAAAAATTGAATGATGCAAAGAAGAAGTATTCTGTTTATGATCAAGAGTTCTATGCAATAGTTCAGGCCTTAAAGAAAAGGCATTATTTATTGCCAAAGGAATTTGTTTTGTATACTGATCATCATGCATTACAGTACCTAAATAGCCAAGGTAAATTGAATCAGAGGCATATGAAGTGGGTAGAGTTCTTGCAGAGCTATACATTTGTGTTGAAGCATAGAAGTGGAAAATCTAACAAGGTTGCAGATGCACTAAGTAGGAGACAGTTGTTACTTACAGTAATGCAGATTGAAGTAGTTGGGTTTGATGAACTCAAGAATTTGTACCCCGAGGATCCTGATTTTGCTGAAGCATGGAAAGCTTGTAAAGAGCCTGTTGCTGTAGATAGAACCAAGTGGTTAAACTATTTGATTCAGGATGGCATGTTGTTCAAGGGTAGTCAATTGTGCATTCCAAGGAGTTCTATGAGGGAAAATCTGATTAAGGAGAAACACAGTGGAGGGATGGCAGGACATTTTGGTCGAGATAAGGCCATTGCCATTCTTAGAGAACATTATTTTTGGCCTCAAATTTCACAGGATGTGAAGAAGTTCGTACAGAGTTGCCAGGTTTGTCAAGTTGCCAAGGGGTTTAGTCACAATACTGGCCTATATCAGCCATTGCCTGTTCCATCAAGGCCATGGGAGGACATAAGTATGGATTTTGCTCTTGGATTGCCAAGGACACAAAGGGGTAATGACTCAGTATTCGTGGTGGTTGATAGGTTCTCCAAAATGGCACATTTCATTCCATGCCACAAAACTCATGATGCTGTCCATATTGCAAACTTGTTTTCCAAAGAGGTGGTAAGACTACATGGTCTTCCAAGGACTATAGTTTCTGACAGAGACACTAAATTTGTGGTGTATTTCTGGAGGACATTATGGAAAAAGTTGAGAACAGACTTGAAATTCAGTTCCACGCATCACCCACAAACTAACGGCCAAACAGAAGTGGTAAACAGAAGTCTCGGCAATTTGCTGAGATGTTTAATTGGGGATAAGCCCAAGGGATGGGATTTGATTCTACCACAAGCAGAGTTTGCTTACAATAACTCTATAAATAGGAGTACTGGAAAATCACCATTCTAAATTGTATATGGGAATAGCCCAAGGACTGCACCAGAGCTGAGGAAGATAGAACAAGGGGAGAGGACAAGTGCTGAAGCTGAGGAATTTGCTGAACATATCAAGCGTCTACATGAGGAGGTTCAGGCACACATAACCAAGATGAATCAAGAGTATAAAGCTAGGGCTGATCAAAGAAGAAGACATAAGGAATTCCAAGTAGGGGATCTCGTCATGGTGCACTTACGAAAAGAAAGATTTCCAGCCGCTACTTAACCCAAGCTAAAAATGAAGAAATTTGGCCCCTGCAAAATTTTGAAGAAACGTGACTCAGGAAATGCATATGAGGTGGAGCTGCCAGATGGTATTCACATTTCTCCCATTTTCAACATTGCAGATTTAACAGAGTATCATGATGAGGAGCTGGTGTTAGAGCCATGTCCTATTCCTGTTTCTAAGAAGGAGGAGATAGAAGACATTCTAGATCATCGTGTGGGCAAGAGTACCAGAAACAGGCAGTATAAAGAGTATTTGGTCAAATGGAAAGGACGACCGATTGAGGACTCAACTTGGATTTCGGCAGCTGAGGTTTCCCATTTGGGATTTCCTCTACCATTCATAAAGTGACAGGGTCACTTTTCAATCTACCTTGGGTGTCTGATGCAGGAGCATCCAGAGGTATAAGGGCAATCCTGTGTCACCCAAAAAAAATGTACTTGGACTTAGTTTCTGTTTCATGTCTTTACATTTTTGGATACCCATTTGGGTCAAATAAAGGTTCCAACTCTCACAATTCAACTATCAGTGTGCTAGAAAATCCCGAAAAAATAGGAGCATGCAATTTGGCTATCATTTTGGTGACCTAGAAGGTGTGAATTGGCCAGATGAATGTAATTGTGATTTAGAGCATTCCAGAAAAAGAATCAGGTCAAAAGGCCCCATGGTTTGAAAGTTATTGCAGTTTTTCGGGTTTTGGAGACCTAAGAATTCTTCAAAGTCAGGTTAGGGGCATTAAATGACCTCGAAAAGGGCTGAAAAATGGGGGACGAGAAAAGCTTGTCCATAGGGCTATAGAGCGCTTCGAGAGCTTTTCGAAAATGTAAACGGTTCGTCAATCGGAGCTACGGTTCAAAAGTTATGCCTCCCGGAAGTTCAGTTACTATTTTTGGATTCTTCTAGATTTGTACCGACTTCTAACGCAGCTTCCGGAACCTTCTATTTGGTCGGTGGATGCGTACTAGCACTTTCTAGAATGTACTCCTAGTCCTTAACCCTCCGGGGTCTATTTAAGGAGATTTCTGGCATTGTAAAAGGCAGTTCGGAGTGGAGTTTGAGAGAAGGTACTGAAAGGAGAAATTATCTCCAGATTTATGCTATTGTAAGCCCTTAGGGCATGTTTTGAAGTTTATTTTTCTCTGTACTGTTTGTACTAGCTTATTTTCTCAGTTAATACAATTTCCCTTTTCTATTGTGTCTATTCTATTCTTAGGTTGTGTTCCCATCACCTTCATATTCCTATGGTGAATAGGGTGTTATTTTCCTTTCTAGCTTGTGCTTCCTCTTTCTTCTCTTCTTTAGGGGGTATCCCTTTGATGCTTACTCCCTGTGTTAATGCTACCCGCTGTTGAGGTAGTGTTTCCAATAGATCGGTAATTTTCACAGGAATAGCGGTCTCCAGAGCTTGTTTCATGATGCTTGGTACAGGTTGGTTAGTAGAAAGTTTATCCACACCTGCCTACCCTTTTGTTGCCATGTTCTATTGAATGTCTTTTCTTGCTTAATGAAATCTTTCTTTGTCGGCAGCAACATCTAAGTAAGAAAATTTCCTCGCTTGCATTATTGTGATAGCAAGGACTTCTTGTTCTGGTTCTGCACTATCCATCATGTTCACCCCTTTTTGCTTGGGGCAATTCGCATCCTCATGATTGCCTAGTCCGCACCATTTACCCAACACTCCTCCATCATGTCCTCCATTCTGACAATCTCTTGCAAAATGCCCTCATTCATTGCATCGTCTACATTGGATCGTAGGTCTTCCCTTAGAATCATACTGGATTGCTCTTCGGGGTGTGTTGTCATTATTGTTGTTATTACTGTTATTATTATTCCCCTGTATATTATTCCTATAACCTTCAGGTGAGGCTTCTGTATTTGTATTCTGTGGAGGGGTGGCAGGTGGTGTGGATTGTTCTCCTTGGGTGAAGAATACTTGCGCATTCTGTGCTTTTAGATTGTAGGGACAATCTTTGATTTCTTGTCCCAACACCTAATAGATCTCACAAAATGCTTTTCATGGTGTTGGTACCCCACATAGACCTAATATTTGAACTTTCAAATTATGACCTCGAACTCCTTTGAACCATGGTTTGAAGTGGTTCGAGGTGGTTCATCTTGTAGGTTTGATATGGAACTCCAATAATTCGGAGGTTGAGTTTCAAATTTTAGGTCTTGTGTTACAAATTCAAGGTTCAACACAGTGCAGTGATTCAAAATGCAGATTTAATGGTCCAGATTTCAAGTCCGAGACAACATATACCCATGCTCATGATCAAATTAGTAATGCCAATTAAACTACTTATGACAGGAATGTCAATCCATTAAAGGTGCAATCAAGGATGATGCTCTTAATTGGAGCAGAACTCATTCAAAGGCGGTTTGATAGAGATGCAAGCACACATCTTGATCATGGGGTCACTAAAGTTGCCAGTAAAACTCGGGCTACAAGTTCTGCGAATGATATTTTCAATGAATCATATTACACACCATTAAAGGTTCAGAATCTAGGCTCAAGATTCTTTCAAGCCCTGACATGCAGGTTCCCGAGGCCTAGAGATTCATATCACTAGTTCAAAAATACAGATCTAAATGTGAATGTTTGAATTTACTGATGTCTCAATCTCAGCAAGATACACCAAACCAATATCTCAGCCCAATTGAGAAAAGCTCAAAGATTTCAAATTGGGCATGTACTAAGGATATTGTAAGTCACATGATGAATCTTTGGATGAGAAAGTAGCCCATGAACATCTCCATATACTGAAACTTGATATCTAAAGTGCCTTATCATATAGGAGATTCAGTGTATTATTACCACACATCTGCTTAACAATCAAAGAACATCCAGTAATTTTTAGATCTCTTCCCTTATGAATCAGATAGAACCTCTATGATAAATTCTTAACAGTTGGATGGTACATGTTGAACAGAGCACCATGATTATGTGTGCAATAAAAGGACGAAGGCCAAGCTTGGATTTTTAAATCACAAGAATTGAATTGGTAGTCGAGCTCAAGAAACAAGAATGTCTACCGAGCCCGACTCATCTCCATGATTATAAATCAATCGTTCCTCCTGTCATTGTTGGGAAACGAATTCTCAAATCCAACCAGTGACCTCTCAATGGAAGACATTGAACATGCTGAAGGAAGACTAAGGTTTTCGAAGAGAAGATGCACGCTTGGTATCGGTGAGCATCGATATGAGCAATGATAAATGCTCGACACCCGCAAAGATGGAGTCCTCATGGCTTAGTATCGTCAATTGGAAAAGGAGAGAAAAGGAGAAAACCTTAAAAAGATTGTTGTCGGAGGTTTTGATCTCATGTACAGAGTATTAAGAAGGACTATGTTTGATGTGTTTGACAAAATACCGAGGCCATGCCTTATATTTCTCCTTGACAGAGCTCCCCAAGTGGTGATCATCCATCACAGAAATGCGCAGCACTGAGGAACAGGCGTGCAATGCGAAGTCGGGTCACAAAGCCGACACACGAGCCTGGACATCCGAAAATTGATCTCTCATTCTTGTGTGTATGTGAAGGCCGCAAACCAGAACATGGCAAAAGCTTCATGGCACGATCACAAAGCCTATGGAAGAGGAGGTCAGGTACCGGCTTGAAGGAGATGATCAAGCGATCAGGCTTTTTCATTGTAAAACCTGATTACATCATCGGGTCACCACAAGGTTTGGACAGTTCAACGAATCCTTATTTGACCACAAGCCACATGTCGGTACTTGGTAATGTGTAAGTGCATGTGATCTATTTGACAGAATGTCAGAAGTCATAAAAGCCACAAATCAGTTTATAGAACACTATGAATCTCTAAGAAATGATAAAGTATTGGCATGGCGAGGCAAGATTGATATAACCATGGTGCAAGCCCGAAATGTCATGCAAGGATCAAAATCCAAATAAGGACATCATCAAACTAATAAGCAAAAGCAAGCATGATATGCGCTAACTGTTTGATAAAGTGCCAAAGGTCATCAAAATCGCAGATCTGTATACAGAACATTGGGATTGTCCAAGAGCCCGATGGAGTTTTGACGTGGAGGGTTAAGCTTTGTATATCCATAGCATAGAACTTGAAAACAATTCTACTCAGAATTCAAGCCAATAGAGACATGATGAAAGGACCTTCTACAAGAAAATTAAAGGTTTTTGGTGGGATATATGAATTGTTTAACAATATGCCCGAGCTCGGCTAGTCCTGCAAAGCCGAAAGCATAAGTCCAAATGGGTTATGCACTTTGGTATGTTGAAGTCCTTGGTGGCAGCACCCTTCTCCTCTCCACCACGGTGATCCAAAAGACATTGTATCTGCCAGAAGACCATAATTTGAGCATTTGCGCTTTGTCGAGATTAATGAGAACTTGATTATCTTGAATCAAGGTGACTGCAAACAGTTGTACATAATGCTATGTCATCCCATGCTTGATAATCGCATGCAGATGGTTCCTAGTGAATGATTACTGATTGGCACAGGGACCTGCAAAAAAAAATGCTTGAGCCCAGGTTTTCTTGGTACAAGACACAGGGGAAGACGCCCAAAAGCATTGGAGGCATCAATAAATCAGTCAGTGACTAAATTGAATAGATAAACAAAATTGAAAGTGGAAAACCATACTGAGCCCTTTAAGCATGTTTTCATTATGACTCGAACCTCATAGTTCACTTTGAAACATGGTATGGAAAATGAATGTCGTCCTACACTTATGCATATGATTAAACTTCGAGTAGAGATCATAGATGTGTTCCAAATGTAGCCGTGACATGTAGTGCCATTGAATTGACAATTGTCAATTGGTTCTATAAGCCTATAACATATATATGGGAAAATGGGAACATTAAAAACAATTATTAAGGAGCCACAAATCTATTGTGGTGCCTCGATATACCATTTAAAAGTAAGTAAAAAGGGTATTTCCTTAGAAAGGAAAAGTCAATCACGGGAGTAGTTTCTTGGAACAGAAATTAGTAAAGAGACTAAGTTACCGATTCGGATGCGTATTCCAAAGCGGATTCCGAAAGCGGATACGGGATGCGGGGATTTTTTTTTTTTTTGGATGCGAATGCGGGAGGAAACGTGTATATATATATATGCAAAGAAATGCAAGAAATATCAAATATACTAATATATGTCTATATATATTAATATATAACAACTGAAATGAGTATTTAGTATTGAAGACCCAGTAAAGACATACAGTCTGCGTGAATACTTTTGGTCAAAGATTTTGATTAGCAGCAAATATTAAGAATCATACATCATAAACAAAGTTGTATCTACATACTGTTTAATAATCAAATATTCTAGGCACTAGCAATATCAAAGTTTGGCATTTAAAGAAAACATATATGTAGATATATAACAAAGATAAGCAGCGTGTAAATAACATGAATGCTCGAAAGATAAATAACATGAATGAGTTTTACACTTTTCATGCAGCTGGGCCTGTGGATGCTCCCAAATGCTTCTGGAAGCTCTGTGGATGCTGGCCGGAAGCCACCCGCAGGCTCCCGGATGCGTCTGGAAGCTGGATATTGGCTTCCAAAAGCATCCGGGAGCCTACAGGTGGCTTCCGGCCAGCATCCACAAGGCTTCCAGAAGCATCCCGCATCCGTCCACATCCGATGCGGAAGCCTCTGCATTTCCAGACGAATCGGTATCCTAGTAAAGAGACAATAACTCTTCATTACGAAAAAGGGAATTGAGGAAAGATTGTTTTCAAGATTCAATTACAAAACTGAATGGCTTTAGTTTCGTGATTATTTATTGCAATCACAGGGACATATAAGAGGCAACAACGGGGGTTCCACTTTTTCTGCCCGAGACTGCAGACTGTGTGCTATAGCAGGAGGGGAAAGAGTTGTTCCAAATTTATTCCAGTTCTTTTGAGGGAGAGAAAACAGACTTTAGAGGATGTGGGAAGAAGAGCTTATGTTTATTTTCCTTTTCTGAACTGTGTGTTAGAGAAAGGGAAAAATTTTGATTGTTAATGTAATATAAAAGAAAAGAGTTTCAGTTTTTCTTTTAGACAATGATTTTCACTGCAAATCTGTAATAGGATCTTTGTTATCTTTTACACTTTAGAGAAGGGAGACTGGAGGATAATTACATATCAAAACTTTGATTTTGGCGCAGTTTCTTTCCACTTATCACGATCTTCATATTGTTTTCAGTTTTCTCTAAAATACATTTTAATGTCACTGTTTTCTGATTACGTTATCATTTGAAGATATCTTTAAAAGCTCTGATTCCTCATTTTCTCAAAAGGATGGAAGATACATTCTTCGTTCTTGCTTTGTAATGCAGCATCCAGACAAATAGACTTTTGTTATTTGTTGTTCTTTTCTTTTCAGCCAACTTAGTTTCCGCATGTATTTCGAGTTTACGAATAGATGTTTGTAAACCTTTTGTGTTTTCTGGTTAAAAGCATCCATATTTGAATTCATTGTAAATCATGTACAGGTAGCTATACCCGATAAAATTCTAAGGAAGGCTATCAATCCAATGATAAGCTATCCAACTGTTAGTGCTGATTCAATCTTCCTATCTGGACATTTAGAGTTAATTTGTGTTTATTTCTTTGGAGGACAATCTGTTCACTAACACATGGGCATGTCCCTTTTCACAATCTATGAACCATAGTTCCCTCCCTTCTCTTTTCTCTTCTCTACTTCCTATCCCCTCGTTCATTAATCGCATCATATCCTTCCTTAGAGCTTAGATGGTCTTGGGTTCAGCCCCGCTTTCTTTTGAGCTTTCACTCCCACTTCCATGCCTTTTGGCCTTGGAGGTTTTATTCTCACTTTCTATATCCATTTCGCGAGTACATGCATCCACAAAGGTTGATGGTGGAACTATTTTTATCTTTTTCGTTACGGTCGACATCAACCCTTCAATAAACTACCTTTTCTTCAGTCCATCCACGGGCTTGGTGTCAAGCTTTCCAATCAATTCCTTCAACCTCCTAGTATATGCTCTAACTGATTCATCCTTCCCTTGTCTTCTATTATAGATCTCTATCACTAATTCATCATTGTCCTGAACGAGCCCGAATTCTTCTTCGAAGGCTGCACGGAGATTATTCCATGTATTCTTCTTGCCTGCCTCCAAATCTGTAATGACCCTTACCAATAGGCCACTAATAACTACTAATACTGAACTGTGACATTTCGTCAAACACTTGTCATGCAAACTAAATACACTGCTGAAAGTAAAACGCTGAATAAAAAAAATTGTTGTGCAACAAATCTACTCAAATAACTGATGAAAAGTAGTGCCAATATATTCATTCAATGATAGCTGAATGCTTTTGTATATGATATGCGCTTTTTCTACTCAAAGCATGACAACATGGCACATTACAAACAAACCCTTACTGGCTGAATACAACTGAGAATTTCTTGCAACTACAACTGAAATGAAAGAACTTGGATTGAGCAAATGCTGGAGACTAAATGCTGAAGACAAAATGATGAAAAAGCAACTCCAAACTGCCCTCCAATTTGCTGACTGTACGGCTTGAAGGTACAGTCGTACATGTACAGACTGGTACGGCTCCTGGCAAAATAAATGCTGGGCTGAAAGGAGCTGATAATGATATAGAAATAATCGCCAGGCTCCAAGGAAAATTCTCCCAAAAAATAAAAATCAAACTCCCAGCCAATATTGAGATATGAGCAAAAATGTATGTCCAGGCTGAAAATCGAACCTTGCTGAAAATGCTCAAATAAGCTCAACTTGAAGTAGTTGAATACCACTTCCAAAGTGCAACCCTTCAAAGGATATTTCACCTCCTCAGTTATGCAAATCCTTAAGAGACTTCGTTCCCAAAGATCAAATGACAATCTGCAGACCAAGATGGCTCCACAAATGCTCAAAAAAAAAAGTGGTGTAACTCAAAACTTAGGATGTCCAAATGAGAGGCCAAGCACTCTATTTATGCACTTTTCTAAGAAGCCTCTAAGAACTTCTAGAAGTATCCATAAAATATTTTTTTTATGAAATCCCTTTACAATGCACTTTTATATTAAAGTAACATAATAAAATAAAAAGTGCAACTCAATTCAAAATTATAATATTTTGGCCCTGCATAACACATAAAAATAAAAATATGATTAACCCCATCTCTCCAAGAGTAAATAAGACCATCCAATTCCCAAATAATCATCAGAATGGCTCTCTCACCAAAACCATCTGCCTAAGACAGCCCATAATAGGCAAATTCACTGAAAAATAACATGTCACTGAAAAGGGGACATGACAGTCCGCCCCTCTTGAAATTGCTTGCCCTCAAGCAATCTCAAAGCTGGATGTTGCAAAATATCTTCTACCTCCCATGTGGCATCCTCCTCGAGTAAATCTCTCCACTTCACCAAGTACTCTCTGATAGTCCTCCTACGGAGCTGTCTCTCTCTGCTGTCAATGATGTACTCAATAACAAGAACCAATTTCCCTTCATCATCCAATGGAGGAAGAACTGCTAAAGGCACAACATGCTGACCCAACGCCTTCTTGAGCCGTTACACATGGGAAACATTGTGCACCCTATTGTCTGTTGGAAGCTCAAGCTCATAAGCCATCTCACCAATCTGCCTGATAATCCTAAAAAGGCCATAATATCTAGGCTTAAGCTTCTCTGACCCCCTCTTCCTGAGAGTAGACTGTCGGTAAGGCTGCAACATGAGGTAAACCATGTCACCAACCTCAAAACTCTTCTTTGTCCTCTTCTGATCTGCATACTACGTATGCTGATTTTGTGCTCTGGCAATATTATCTCTGAGGGCATCAACAATGTCCTTACTCTCCTAAAGCAAATCCCAAGCACGAGGAACTCTAACATCACTCATAAGCAAATCAACAAAGCTCGGTGCATTATAGCCATATAGTGCTTTGAAAGGAGTCATCTGAATAGATATGTGATAGGTAGTATTATAGCAATACTCGCATAAATAAATCCATCTAACCCATGCTTTCTGCTGACCAGCCACGTAGTTCCTCAAATATCCATCCACCCACTTATTTACTCTCTCTGTCTGCCCATCAGTCTGCGGGTGGTAACTGGTGCTAGGTGTGAGTTCAGTGCCACATAAACAGAACACCTCCTGCCAAAAATGACTCAAGAACCTGGTGTCCCTATCACTCACTATGCTCCGGGGTATCCCATGTAGTCTGAAGATCTCCCTGAAAAAGACTTCAGCCACCTACGTTGTCGTGTAAGTAGTAGTGATGGGAAAGAAGTGTGCATATTTCGTCAACCTGTCTACTACCACATAGATGCAATCTCGCCCTTGGGCCTTAGGCAAGCCCATAATGAAATCCATGGATATACACTCCCACTTCCTGTTAGGAATGGGAAGTGGTTGTAGGAGCCCTGCTGGGAATGTGTGCTCTTGTTTGTTCTACTGAAAAACAGGGCACTCTCTAACATACTGCAACACATCTACCTTAAGCCCCTTCCATGTGAACCGCTCCCATACCTACCTATATGTTTTGAAGTATCCAAGATGTCTAGCTGTAGGTGAATCATGAACTGCTCTCATAACAATACGCTTCACCTTCGATCCTGGGACTAAGAATATCCTATTCTTGTAGATAATTAAATCATCCACAAGTGTATACCTGGTATCAACAACTATCCCATCAACAATCCCGGATGCCCATGAATCTCTAGCATACTCAGCAATGATCAAGTGCCTCCAATCCTCTAATATCTGAATCATAGCACTGAGATGTGGTCTACATGACAATGCATCTACTACCACATTCTAAGTCCCTTTCACATAGGAGATGTCAAAATCATAAGCCTGCAGTTTACTAACCCACTTTTGCTGCCTATCATTGAGATCCCTCTGTCCAAGGAAATGTCTCAAACTATTGTGGTCAATTTTAATGCAAAACTTACCACCCACCAGATACTGCCTGAATTTAGCCAATGCATGCATAATAGCCAACATCTCCTTGTCATATATACTAAATGATCTCTTTGGCCCACGGAGCTTCCTGCTCTCGAATGCAATGGGGTGCTTGTCCTTCATCAGAATAGCACCAATACCCTCTCCAGATGCATCACACTAAAGCTCAAATGGCTTCGAGAAGTAGAGCAATGCTAACACAGGACATGTAGTCATGATCTCCATGAATCTCTCAAAGCAAGTTTATGCCTCAGGTGTCCAAACAAAGGCTCCCTTCTTCAGCAAATCTGTCATAGAAGCTACATGACGTGAACAACCACTGACAAATCTGTGGTAGAAACCACACAACCCAAGAAACCCTCTCAACTATGTCAGGTTCTCTGGAGTAGGCCATTCCACAATGGCACGGATCTTATCAGGATCCACCCTTACTCCCTCTGCACTAATGATGTGACCCAAATACAATAGCTCTGTCATGCCCAAATCACATTTGGACTCCTTGGCGTACAAGGACTCTGACTGCAGGATTCCCAAAACTATCTTTGTTAATGTTTGGTAGCTTCTGTCGGATAACTTTATGGTTATTCATATAATTATATATGAGATATAATATTATGTGAGATATAAGCTTATTATTTGAGATATATATAACATAATTAAGTTTTTATTATTAATTATTTGTTTATTGAATAGACATGTCTATTCATTCACCCATGCTCAATATAAATGAGAGGATGTTGCATATGGAAAACATATACCTGATTACAAGGCAATGCCATTACATTTGCAACAGATCCTGGAAACTTAACATGGTATCAGAGTAGGTTGCAGATGTAAGATAAATAGCTTTATTGTAAACCTCATTCTTGACATGGAGCTTAAGAGTGTTTCAGAAAGAACATGAGCATGTACTTGCATATATTTATAAATATAAAGATGTTAGCAACACGCAGTATGAATGAAGAGAAGAGGGTCTCACTGGAATTGAGTCAGACGTGAAATTTTAGAAACCATAACTGAGAAGGAAGATCCATTCTAAAGGAACATGTTGCGAGGGAGTGCACTATGGTTGTGAGTTTTTCATAACTAGGAAGAGGTATCCCATTGCAAAAATTCTTGTGATCCGCAGGTTGTTACTATAGTACGTAGATTAGAGAAGGCTCCCAAATTGAAATGATACTGAAATGATTGAATAGATAAACGAGGAATGAATCCTCTCACCTATCTACCACTACAGTGCACAAATGTTAGTAATTTTTGAAAACATGGATATGTACACTACCAGCACAGACCAAAGAGGATTATGATGAATCCCATCTCCCACTGGCACGGAATCATATGAGTCATTTTCCTTGATGAAGTGGAAGGTTGCACATCTTTCCAATTTGTAATAGATTCTTCACCCTCCATACATGTATGAGGCAGAAACATGAAATATTCCCCAATCTACTGCATACAAAAATCAAGATTCCACCGCACCTTTTGTAAATTTTGATGAACGAACAACCTCGACAATGCCCAGGTTGACTCGCTTTTGAATTTGATATTGTGAGTCAACTGCAACAACAACCTTCACATATGAAATGTTAACAATGTCGATAAGGAGGGGATTGCAAATAAACAAATGTTGTAACATCAACATCAATGAACATTATATGAATTGTTAGACAGTAATGAACACCAATATTCGAATGGAAGAGAGTTTATAAAACAATGAAGCTAAATCTAACATTATAGTGAAAGTGGAGGAAGAAATTATCGCAGATCTTTTTTTTTCTAAAGCGCCAAAATAAACTGTCATGTTTGAAAAGGATGGGGCATATAATGTAATCCTCCACATCGAAAGTCTTATTTGCATAAAAGGAGGTCTAACTTGCAGAATACAAAGACAAGTACCATGATAACCCCATTGCATATTGGAAATACAATAATAAAATTAGGAGCCTATCAGTAAGCCTTCAAGTGGAAGGGTGGAGCCCTTTCTTCATAGTTAAATCTCGAGGATGAAGAGATTACTACAAAATGAAAATGGGCCAAGACTATTGAAGGGTGGACGGATATGGTGAAAAGATAAAATTCTCCTCCATCTGTCATGCCAGTTTACCTGACAAATAAGTGTGAAGGGACCCACCATCATTAAAAGAGCGTTGATGTGTATTAAATGACAATGATCCCACCTAGATAAGTATGCATTGTTTGGTTCTTTAAACAAAGATATATGTTAGTATGTGCACTTATATAAACAAATATGTTTTAAGTATTTTGATAACAAATTTTTTTTTTTATACTATAAGAGTTGTCTTGATCTTTTCCTTTAAGAATGTTATTGCAGGAAAAGTGAGATTGAAATTTAGAGGGAGAATAACATTTCATTTGAGGAAATCTTGAAAGAGAGGGAGAAGACTAAGGATGCTATTTGGTTAACCTTCAGTGAACCCGATCTTATTAATTGAGAGGGAGTAAACCATGTTGAGTTGGTTTCTCTAATATTCAATAAGTTGTCATAGTTATGAGGACTGTGACTATGTATGGGCCTATCCCCTATGTGCATCATGAGGAAGTGACGACTTCCAAATGATAATACAATAACTTGTATTATGAGATAAAATAAATTGAGTAAATGGTAAATGTCTTGTATCTCAACATTCTGGGAGGCCATTACTCTTAGAGTACTTGGTGAATATCATTGATATTTTAGGAGGCCAATACTCTTGATATCAAATGTGTACCTATCTAAAAACATTTTGAGTAATTGGTAAAAATCATTGATATTCTGGGAGGCCAATACTCTTGATATCAAATGTGATATCTAAACGTTTTGAGTAAATGGTGAATATCATTAATATTCTGGGAGGCCAATACTGTTGATATCAAATGTGATATCTAAATGATTTTGAGTACTTGGTGAATACCAAATGTCGATATTCTGGGAGACCAATACTCTTGATATCAAATGTGATATCAAACCTTGTTTTTGAGTACTTGATGAATATTGGATGTCGATATTCTAGGAGATCAAGACTCTTGATATCAAATGTGATATCTTACCGTAAGTTTGAGTAATTGATGAATATCATATGCTGATATTCGGGAGATCAATAATCTTGATATCGTATGTGATATTAATGATGGAAATCTTCTGAGATATTACCAATGGTGTAATATTTGTCTTGCGTTTATCCTCCCTTACTAAGAGGGAGTGTTAATGTTTGGTAGCTTCTGTCAGATAACTTTATGGTTATTCATATAATTATATATGAGATATAATATTATGTGAGATATAAGCTTATTATTTGAGATATATATATATATATTTAACATAATTAAGTTTTTATTATTAATTATTTGTTTATTGAATAGACATGTCTATTCATTCACCCATGCTCAATATAAATGAGAGGATGTTGCATATGGAAAACATATACCTGATTACAAGGCAATGCCATTACATTTGCAATAGATCCTAGAAATTCAACTATCTCCAAGTGCCCCATGTGCTCCTGCCAAGTCTGACTATATATCAGAATATCATCAAAGAAGACTAACACATACTTCCTCAATTGGTGACGGAAGACCCTGTTCACGGTGGACTGAAAAGTAGCTGGCACATTGGTCAGCCCAAATGGCATGACCACAAACTCGAAGTGCCCACAATGACATCTGAAGCAGTCTTCTCAATATCCTGCTCTCTAACTCTGATCTGATGGTAGTCGGATCTCAAATCAATCTTCGTGAAGTAACATGCACCATGAAGCTCATCAATTCGTGGAATGGGATACCTGTTCTTGATGGTCCTTTTGTTCAGCACCCTATAATCAATGCACATCCTCAATGTACCATCCTTTTTCTTCACCATCACAATCGAAGAAGCAAAAGGAGACTTCCTAGGCCTGATGTGAACCATCACAAGAAGCTCCCTGATAGTTTTGTCGATCTCATCCTTGAGCCTCTTAGGATGCCTGTATGGTGTAATCATCACGGATTTAGCACCCTCCTCCAACTCAATGATGTGTTCAATACCTCGGTCTAGTGGTCTACCAGGTGGGATGTCGCTGAACACTCTGTCATACTTCACTCTCACCTCTGTATGTTTGGATGATACTCTATCTTATGTTGTCCCTCCTGTGTAGGCATGAGAGTACATATGACTGCCCACTCAATGTCATCATGTTTGGCTAACATCTCTAGCCGTCTGAAGAAAATAGTCCTGATGTCTCCATTCCTGATGGCTCTCAAAATGTGTTGCTTCCCATCCACTTCAAACTTAATCTCCATGTCCTTCAATCTGAAGGTGACCTCGTCCAATGAGCGCAACCATTCCATCCCAAGAACAATATCCAGATCACCCATGTTGACAACATGATAGTTTGCCTTGAACTCATAGTTGTTCAGGCGTAAGGGCAAATTTCTAACCATCCTGTTACACTTACGTGTATACCCATCATCAACCTGTACTCGCAGTCCCTCAACCTCCTCAGTCATAATACCACGACACTCAACAAAACGTGCATCAATGAAATTGGGCATAGCACCTGTATCAACCAAAGTCATAACTCTCTGCCCTACAAGAACACCACGTAGTGTAAAAGATCCTGTTGAATGCTAGACAAGTGTGCCTCTTGGAAGTGCAACTCGAGCTACTCCTTAGTCTCTGGAACTTCTGCCTCGGGCTCTGCATCACTATGATCAACCTCATGTCTAGAATTATCAAAATTTGAATCCTCGTAGTAAGCCCACATAACCCTGTTAGCCTTCCCCTTAGGCCTCATAGGACAATCATGATCTCTGTCATAGGGACCTTTGCAGTAAAAACATAGCTTCTCCCTGTGCAAGTCATTCAGTGTCTCCATATCCAAAGGTGCAGCAGATTTACCCTTGGTGTGACCTTTTTTGCCCTTGTTTTTATCAAACTTCTTATTGTCCTTGAATGAAGAAGTGTTCCTGGAGGTGAACCTGCTAGAGGGTGCTGTGAGCTCCATGCGCCGTGCTTTCCTCATAGCCTCCTGCAATGATGGGGGATCGAATGCCTTGATCCACCACTTTAGAGGTTCAGACAACCCCTCTGTGAATAGTATAACCAACCTCCTCTCAGACACATCCTGCACCATCACTGATAATCTCTAAAACTCACTGATGTAGACCTCCAAACTGTCTGTCTGTCCCAGTTGTGCAAGATCACGAAAGAAGACCTCCGGGTCTTTCTTATCAAAGCGCTCTACCAATCTATCCACAAAATCCTAATAGGATGTCACCTGATTATGCTGCAATGTAACCATACAATGTGACCACCAATCATGTGTTGTGCCCTCTAAATGCAAAGTGGCATACTTGATAGCATCCGTCTCTGACATAAGCCTCAATGCTAGGAATGTATCTAACTTATGGATTCAGGCTTGTGCTGTCATCTATCCACTGACATTGAAAGATGGTAAGGTTAGCTTCCTAGTAACTCGTTGCAACTCAGTGTCTTGACCTCCTCTAGGCCTCCAGTTCTACCTACTACTCATGTGCTCTCTTCTCTGACTCAGGTAGCAATCAAAATTCAGCAACTCATGAACATGTGGAGCTAGTGCCTGTCATTCTACATCTACAACTTGAAGATCATCCTAAAAATCCTCAAGCATATCATCCTCTACTGCCTCCTGAGTCGCCTCTCTAAGGAATGTAGGATGTGTAGGCCTGTTTGCAATCCATGACCTGTGCCTAGGAGCACCCTGTGAACCTGCTACACTCCTGTTATCCTGCTCTGGTGTCCCCCTATCCTGATCCTGATCATGTCTGTCCTGTGGGTTCATGCGCTCAACCAAGCTTGAGCCATCCGCTCTTGTCTTGTAACCATTGCTCTGAAAAATTCCCTTGTTTCCTGATCGTCATTCCCATTGTCTCTTGGTGGGCTACGTTCTTCTCTATCACCCATGTTGTTTGGCTGCTTGTCAAAATCTTGTTCCTCGTCAAACAAAGTTTGCCTGCGAGTGTAAAATCTGTGAGAGCCAACCCCAGGTGGCTACATGTGATTGCTAAACCCTCAAGATGGCAAGACCTAGCTCTGATACCACTGTAATGACCCTTACCAATAGGCCACTAATAACTACTAATATTGAACTGTGACATTTCGTCAAACACTTGTCATGCAAACTAAATACACTGCTGAAAGTGAAACGCTGAATAAAAGAAATTGGTGTGCAACAAATCTACTCAAATAACTGATGAAAAGTAGTGCCAATATATTCATTCAATGATAGCTGAATGCTTTTGTATATGATATGCGCTTTTTCTACGCAAAGCATGACAACATGGCACATTACAAACAAACCCTTATTGGCTGAATACAACTGAGAATTTCTTGCAACTACAACTGAAATGAAAGAACCTGGATTGAGCAAATGCTGAAGACAAAATGATGAAAAAGTAACTCCAAACTGCCCTCCAATTTGCTGACCGTATGGCTTGAAGGTACAGTCGTACATGTACAGACTGGTACGGCTTCTGGCAAAATAAATGCTGGGCTGAAAGGTGCTGAAAATGATATAGAAATAATCGCCAAGCTCCAAGGAAAATTCTCCCAGAAAATAAAAAATCAAACTCCCAGCCAATAGTGAGATATGAGCAAAAATGTATGTCCAGGCTGAAAATCGAACCCTGCTGAAAATGCTCAAATAAGCTCAACTTGAAGTAGTTGAATACCACTTCCAAAGTGCAACCCTTCAAAGGATATTTCACCTCCTCAGTTATGCAAATCTTTAGGAGACTCCATTCCCAAAGATCAAATGACAATCTGCAGACCAAGATGGCTCCACAAATGCTCAAAGAGAAAAGTAGTGTAACTCAAAACCTGGGATGTCCAAATGAGAGGCCAAGCACTCTATTTATGCACTTTTCTAAGAAGCCTCTAAGAACTTCTAGAAGTATCTATAAAATATTTTTTTTATGAAATCCCTTTATAATGCACTTTTATATTAAAGTAACTTAATAAAATAAAAAGTGCAACTCAATTCAAAATTATAATATTTTGGCCCCGCATAACACATAAAAATAAAAATATGATAAACCCCATCTCTCCAAGAGCAAATAAGACCATCCAATCCCCAAATAATCATCAAAATGACTCTCTCACCAAAACCATCTACCTATGAGAGTCCATAATAGGGAAATTCACTAAAAAATAACATGTCACTAAAAAGGGGATATGACAAAATCTATATACTAGTCAATGGCTATACCTCTCAGTGTGGTTGGACATACTTTTAGCCACTTCTTGACATCATTCTCTCCGTTTGCTTATCATATGGTTATGCATGTTTTACAATGACGTGCAAAATCTATCTATTGTAGAAGACTATACAAATGAATTCTACAAGCTATCCATTTGGGTAGATCTCAATGAAACTGATGAACAAATGCTTGCGAGGTATGGGGTCTTTTGAGTCGTCCCCTGTGAATCTAGGGAGTTTTTGTTTGTCCATTGCCATTCTTCTTGGGACGCTCCCTCCTGACAGGCTAGATTCTTGAGTACTTGTCCCAACAGTATCTCCTCTTAGGCTAGAGTTTTGTTCCTGTCGATGCTCTCTATGTGTTAGGGTTTCAAGATTTTTGCACCTTGCCTTCCTTCCTAGTGACTCAGAGATAGCTGTTTATCGTACTGGTAAGAAATCAACGTATACAAACAATGGAACAGAATAGCAGAATTATATTCGCATATGCTAGACATACATTATGCTTCATAAGGTGAATAATAATAGAAGATGATTTACAATGATCCCAAACGGGATATAAATACTATCCACCGAACCTTCCCGAAGGAGTCCGTCGGCCACAAACATTATGTCCGCTACAAACTATTTACCCGTCAGCTACAGAATACAAAACACCGACGACAATCCTTCCATCGGCTACAAAAACACCTACGAGACCATCCAGTCGACTGACACCATCCCCCCAAAAAAGAAAAGTCGTCCCCTGACGACTAACAAAATATCTGAGACAAATTAACAAACAAAATACATTAACAGAGTGACTACAACAAGAAAAATCTGCTTCTGTCACATCACTTCCACATTCATCCCGTTACATCTGCAACCACTACTAACACAATAGTGTCTCCTCAAGCTAACCTTGATAGCCACCCGTGCTGCTTTCTCTGCTTCCAACAATAGGTCCACTGAGCTAAATGTCGCTGTACTGCCTTCTGGATGACTCACTACTCCCGAGCTCGCTATGCATCCACCAAGATAGCCTCTCGGCCAACACCTACTCCCAGTGCCTCTGGTACACAAACACTCCATGCTTGCAGCAACTTCAAGTCTTCTCTACTGGTCAGACTCCCATGACTGATATCCGCAACGACTGGGGGTCCGGCGGGGTCGAGGGGCAGCACCCCCACGGGGTCTTGGGGCAGCGCCCCAGGTGCGCTCCCTGTCGCAGTACAGGGCGGGGTCTGCCCCTTGCCGCCAAGACCAAACTTCCACTTCGGAACCCACACAAAACTACATGGAACACTATCCACCGAACCTTCCCGAAGGAGTCCATCGGCCACAAACATTATGTCCGCTACAAACTATTTACCTGTCGGCTACAGAATACAAAACACCGATAACAATCCTTTCGTTGGCTACAGAAACACCGACGGGACCATCCAGTCGGCTAACAATAGCCAAATTGGCTATTCCTTCAATTGTATTTTTAATCAACCCTTCTCGGATTCGAAAGTGGTTCCCTTGTTCCCTTAAACGACGGCATCTCTCCTCCTATTATTGAAGGCATAACTTCCTTGATGCGACTTCCTCCTCAGTTTCTTCTTTTGGCACCCACCTAGGATATTTGTTTGGAATCAAGGGCATGAATTGGTTTAGTGTCTATTTGCCTTCCATGAATTATCACGCTCCTCCAGTTCCCATTCCCTTGTCCTTCAGCGAACTATTGGAGCACTTGTTGCCTTATTCGTTCTCTTTCTGTTTCCGCTCTTTCTTCCTCCACACGTACCAAGTTTCTTGCCAACAGTAGAGGAATTTGTCCAAGTAGATCGTACACCACTGGTGGTACCGAAAGCTCGTCGCATACTTTGCTCTTCGGAACTGCTCTCCCGCGGGCTTTCCTTTGCACATACTGGTCAACAAAAACTTCCCAGGTCATCACCAAATCACCTATCAACTAATCTTCTTTGGATATTTCCTCCTCTTGACCATCACTATTCGTTACTTGTATACATAGTAGGAAGGGTCTTCCCATTACTCCATCCTACCTTGTCGACGACCTCCAGGTTCAGACTTGGGCAACGACGCCAAAATGTAGAATGGTTATTCACACAAGATACACAAAGTAATACAACATAGACTCAATAGTACTAATGGAACATTCATTACTTGTACCAGAATACCAAAAGAATACTAAATGGCAAGGAAATGTTATTGCTTTTATCAATTACCAAAAACATGAGTACATCATCAATATTCCAAAGTTCTTATAGAAGGGTCGATTGGTTGGGAAAACCAACCAATGCATTCCCTCACTTCTTATCTACCCAAAACCCATAAGATTAACTAGTTCTAATCACAATATTATCACCATGGCATCACCTTTGGTGTTTTGGCATAAAAGAATGAGACAAGCGAGTGAAAAATGTAGAGCATTAAAATGTAAGGGAATAGTTGAAGGGTTGATTGTTTCATCTTTAAGTATTGATTCATGTAAACATGTCTATTGAGGAAGCAAAACTACTTAATGATGTTTACTCTTGGTCTGCTCAATCTAAAAGGAATATGCAATTGGTTCATAGTGATTTTTTTCAACTTGTTAATGTGCCTTCATTAGGCAAATCCATCTACTATGATTCATTATTTGATGATTTCTCCAAAAAAAAGGTGCTTCTTCTCAAAGAAAAATTTGAAGCCTTTAAAAACATATAAAGAGTTCAATCTTCTTCTTGAGAACTAGAAGAAGAAGATGAAGATGAAGATGAAGATTGAGTATAGAAAATTGTGAAGAATATTGTCTTGTGAGGTTTAATAAGTATCTTAGGGGCAATGGAACAACTAGAAAAAGAAACAACTCTATATACCTCTTAATAGAGAGGGGTTGTAAAAACAAATAACGAAGTGTTGATGTAAGAGGCTAGGAGTATTCTCAAATGGTGCTAGACTAGAGAAAATATTTTGAGCAAGGACAATCGCTACCAATTGTTCTTTGATTAATGTATCTCCAACATCAGCCCTTGTTGATAAAATCCCTAAGGAGGCTTGGATGGGAAAGAAGCCTTTTCCTTGACATTTTAGAATGTTTGGTTATGATGTTGAGATGCATATTCTAAAGAGGAGATCTAAGTTAGTTTTCAAAGGCAAGATGTATCTTCATTGGTTATTATGACAATGTGATGGATACAAACTTACAAATTATTTGACAAGAAAGATAGGATACAATCAAAATATAATCTACAAAGAGATTGGATGTTTTTCAATTAAACAATCAAGAAATGAAGAGAGAAAGGAGGTGCAATCAATCAAAAGATCAAGAAGTTGCACCTAAACATGAACAAATAGTTCATGAGTAACCCTTAGAAATAAGATAAGATATATTTATTAATTTCCAACAAGAGACCACAGAAGCCAAGAACAAAAAAAGGGGGCTAGCCCGTAGCAAGGACATCAAACGGTGCTTGAAGAAAGAAAGCACCAACTGAAACAAAAATAGAGGGAGAGGTCAAAAGGAAAAACAATCCCAAAACCCATTAAGGGTTCTAAACAACTGTGAAGAATCTCCAAATTGAAGGATAGGTGATAGGATCAATCAAGGCCCAAGGCTGCATCGAAGTGATCCTAGAAGAGGAAGGCAATTGTGAAGAGCACACGATCATACTGGGGGGGTTGGAGGGGCGGGGTGGGTGGGGTGGGATGAATCAATATAATAACTTTTCCAGTACAAAACTTTTATCCACACAATAACTTCAAATACTGAAATTAACAATTATGCAAATGAACACAAAGTTTACATAGAAACACAATGCAAGAAAAAACCAAGGCAAAATAATTGTTTTATATATGAACTTGTTCTTTTACAATATTTTGTAGGCTCCAATCCCTATGTTTATGAACACAGACTCACTGGAAGCTCCAACTCCCACACTTCGCAGGCACCGACCTGCTAGAAGCATCAATCCCCACTGCTATCTTCATGAGCACCAACCCATTGAACACAAACCTATTTTCCACCTTGACAATGTCGTTATACTTCAACTGATGATGGACAATTTCATTGCACTAATTTCACTTCTTCAATTTTATACTAGTGAATTATTTAATATCAGCCCATAGACACTCTTCTCTATTTATTTTCTTTTACGACAAGTCAACCTCAATATATATATATATCAGATTTTCAATCTAATTAAACATTTCATCTTATTCTCTCACTTATTCTTCATTACATTACATTTTTCCTTTAATTTTTTTTCATACTGCTCAATAAATCTCTCTTTTCCTATGTTATTTGAAAGTTTTCTCCACACAATAACTTCAAATAATGAAATTAACAATTATGAAGTTTACATGGAAACCCAATGCGGGAGAAAACCATGGAAAAATTATTGTTTTATATATAAACTTGTTCTTTTAGAATGTTTTGTAGGCTCCAACCCCTATGTTTATGAGCACTGACTCACTGAAAGCTTTAACTCCCACACTTCGCAAGCACTGACCTACTAGAAGCATCAATCCCCACTGCTGTCTTCACGAGCACCAACCCACTACACACAAACCTATTTTCCACCTTGATAATGTTGCTATACTTCAACTAATGATGGACACTTTAATTGCACTAATTTCACTTCTTCAATCTGATACTTGTGAATTCTTTAGTCTCTGCCCGTAGACACTCTTCTCTATTTATTTTCTTTTACAGCAAGTCAGCCTCAATATATATATATATATATATATATATATATATATATATATATATATATATATATATATATATATATATATATATATATATATATATATATATATATATATATATATATATATATATATATATCAGATTTTCGATCTGATTATACATTTCATCTTTAATCCTCTCACTTATTCTTCATTACATTACACTTACTCTTCTTATTTACTTTATACTGCTCAACTAATCTCTATTTTCCTATATTATTTAAATATATTGCCCTCTCTTCTTACTTTTACTTCTTCACTCACCGCTGACTTACTTTTTTGTAAGAAATTCATTCTTTATTTATATCTTTCAATTTCAGATAAGAGTTATGTCTCTTGGTAAAGAGACATGTCTTATGGGCATCACATTTTATTTTATTTTATTTTATTTAAGTAACCTGTTGAGGCAAATAGCTTTGGTTCAGAAAATTGCACTGATCTCATGAGACCATACTCACGTATATATACATGTCGATATGCAGAATATCAATATGTATATGTACATGAATATCGTCTGAATATTCTTAATGGAGATCGCAGCATTCAGAACTGCCGATGCATATTATTATTGAAGTAATATCTCAGATTTGAATTCAGTAAACAATCATATTTATACTGATTGTTATCAATTGTAAAAGACTTAGTTAAAGTCTTAATGGCATTAGTTCTTGTTATGACCACTCCACCGAACAGGAACATCAGTGAATAGACATGTCTCCAAATGGAGACATGCCCATTCACCCATGTACCCATCCAAATCATATATAATGTATATGCCGCCCAATATTGCAACATAATAATTGATTAATGTGTCCAGATCGAAAGCAATACAGATGCCAATCTTGAATAAATATTTATCATCATTTGCATTGAGTTTTATATATACCGTGCAGCACTTGTATACTTCATTGGCATTTACTGTACCTGCAGGAAATATACATAATTCAGCAGCGAAAAGGAAATCTGTAAGTAAACTTTACAAACCTTAATCACCTTTTAGAATTATCAGGGTTGTCTTTATTAACTTTATCAAACTTCTTATTTTTAATATGTAGCTGCACACACGGACATATGTGCTCCATATTTTATTATGATAGTGTGTTGTCTTCAGATCCATTTTACCTTAATTCCACCAGCTTGTATTGTATCGTTTGTGTATAAACTTCATTTTAATCCATATATGATTCATGCCGCTACTATCACTCAATTGCCAACTATATCTTTATACTCTCTGACATTTTTATGCTGACTGTTTATGTGGCTTTAGTCACTACTATTGAAAAAGATCTTCAATATCATTTATCGTAGATATCATATATTTTTGCCATAAATGCCAATGTTGATACTGGATACCCAGGACGCCTTGAAATAGTCAACGAAGCCTTCCTAAATTGTCTTTTGTCATTTTCATGCTGTCGCTAACAGATCCTAATCAAATCATTAAATATCATAATATATATGAATGCACTCGCCATTTGTATATGGCCTCCATTTGTAGACATCACTGTTTTGGATATGTTTGAATGCTTAATATTATCCAAACTGCTGCGTCACATCTTCCTTGTGAAAATACGAATGATCATTTTGAATTTACAAACATAATATAACATCCTCCATCAAACTTCACTAATTACCGCTGCCTTGTCTTTTGACATACTGTGCATTTATTGGTATATTTTGTCTTGATGTGTTTTTGTTCTCTTTAAAATTTTATATGCATGACAGTTTCCTTTGTAAATCTGATCAAACACAAGTCTTTGTCAACAATGAATAAAGCAGCTTCACTAATCTGTTCAGGGTTTATGTATCTATCTTGTATAGTTACCAAGCCTAAGACATACATATGTTTGAGTTCTTCCATACACATTTAATATTCCGTGATTCATCCCACAAAAATCAACAGTCCTTTGAAACCATGCTTCATATATTAGTAACAATATCAAATATAATATCTTAACATGATTTTGACCATATCTCCAGTAATCTTGCTGAAGATCTTTGACATCAATGACAATACTCTGTCAAATTGTTGATAGGGGCCTATCCTGTGCTTCACAGATCTAGAATAAGGGGCAGGGCCAAGCTGACGCTTGGTGTCACATGCTGAGTGAAGCCCTACAATGAAGTAATGAGTTAATACGGTGGAGGCATCACAAGATGTCAATGTTGGAGTGTGGTCCTGAACCCTGATGGTTTCCTGAAGATAAAGGGCAAGGCACCTCCAATCCATATATCTAAAGATGGTGGAGAGCGACCGCACCTCCCAGATAGAGGGCAGCAAAAGAAGGAAGGGCGGACAATGAATTCATCCTTCAAGTTCAAAATCAGAAAAAGAAGCTCACATTGCAACTCTTGAGAAGGTCCAGCCAACAAAGAGGAGAATCAAGTTGGTATATTGTACTTGATTTTCGTTGTCTATTTGTATTATCTACTAATGATAATGAAAATAGAACTATGTAGGAAAAATTTGAGTCAATGGAGAATAAGTCCTTGAGAAAAGTAATGTATGAGAGGATAGTGGTTTCAAAGAAGTACAAGATTTGGATAATTGATGCCTAGATCTCAAGCCCAATGTGGATTCCAATAAGAGAGATTCAATTAGGTTATAAGAGTAAAATATTTGAGTTATGACAGATATCAAGGATTTGAAACAAAAATGAACAACATAAATATAAAACATGCAACTTGAATTGTAACAGCAAGATTATACTATGCTAGGTTTTGTAAATGATCTCTAAGGATAGAATTGTAGTCTATCTTCTTTTTTGTTATCGTAAATGTTTAGCATCCTCTTATAAATAATGACTATTTACACATTTATACAAAGAGGAAGGAGTATGACGCCTAAATTGGGATGATGCTTTATATTCCCATTGCAACTAAAACAACTACTCGAAACAACCAGCGTAACTGCCAGGACAGATCAAGTTATGCAATGACACTAACATGGAGTTATGAATTGGGTTTGGAACTCAAATGATGACTAGGATGAGAATCCTACAAATAAAACCACAAAGGATGTTGTACAACACTCAAAAATTGCAACCTTATTTAGTAACCCAAATCCTCATGAGTTAACCACCCCTCCTTAAAGAGCAATAGACCTCATTGCAAGCGTGGTGTATGTATGTATCCTAAAATGGTCGCCTAGACTATGGGTCCCCATTCTTCAATTTATCAAATGATGGAATCAAGTTATCAATTTCCTGAATCAATGTCTTACAATATTTTCAATTCAAATCAATTTTCTTGATCAAATCGTAATTAATTCAATTATTTCAATATTTCCTAAGGTTTGATCATTTCATCAATAATCTTATTTAATTAAAAGAAAACATCCCTTTTAAATAAATAAAATAATCTTATTTAATTAAAAGAAAATCTCTCTTTTAATTAAATTATTTTATTTTATTTAATTAAAATCTCTCTTTTAATTATATAATTTTATCTTATTTAATTAAAATCTCCCTTTTAATTAAATTATCTTATCTTAGTTAATTAAAATAAAATCTCTCTTTTAATAAAATAAATAAGTCCCCACTTAAAGCTCTCTTTTTGATGAAAAAAGGAAATAAATCAAATAAAAATAAATAAAGATTTCTTTTTTGCACATATTTCTAAATGGTGGGCTTTTTCCTCTCACTTGCCTTTTTAGGGATTTATCCCACATTGCTCTTGAGGATGCATTCCTCTCCACACTTTCCTTTATAAGGAGACCTCTCCTTCTCATTTTCATAGATCAAATTTTATTGGCATGCTACAGGTTTGGAGAGCGATTCTGGAGGAGAGCTTGAGCACTTGAGCTTGGACATTGCAACTTCTCTTTTCTCATCTTCTTCTGTCATGCATCCATGGCAATCCATTTAGATTACTCTTGCTTAGATTAGATTTACATTTCCTTTCATAGAATAATCTTGCATTTGCATTTCCTTTAATAGATTAGTTTGCTTTCATGCGTTGTTATCATATAGAATAGCTTCCATTTTCATTTGCATGCATATGTGATGATCATGGAGACTACCACTCTTGCTTTTCCTCTTTGAATCTCTCATTTTATGGTGTACTTGCATGGGCACAAACTAGGTCTAAACTGAGGGCCTCCATTATTAAACCTTGCACTCCATGAATAGAGAGCGAATTGTCATTTTAGACCTCATTCTTGAGCAATCTTGGATATAATGATTCATAGAAGTGTGTCAACATTTTAGCACACAATGGAAGAATCCAAAGCCCGGGGAATAAATAGAACACTCAGCAAAATGAACAAACAATGAAGAGTGAGTGTTGTTAAACCCTACAGTGAGTTCAATCTCCAATGTTATGTCAGTGACAGTATGTGCTAATATCAAAAGGTGGAAAGATAATACATGAATCACGCCGATTGCATCTCATTACATATTCATTCACTTTCATATAGTTTTTACCAAATAGAGAAAGCAAGTGATAGCTAGTGAATGGAAATCTCAATCACCCCAACTAGAAAACTGGACAACAGATATAGTCTCTTGTTCAAACAAAATACAGTATATAAGAAAGAGGAACCTAGAGTTGACATGTCTAGGCCTGCAGCCTTCCTAATCCCCTACGGTGTTGCTTGACGCATGTTCATACCCGATAGTCGTGATGCTTGCAGAACACGTGACCAGCAGCTATGCCAATCAAGTGTTGTGTTAGCTTATGGTTACCGTGGTGATCAGAACTGTTGATAATACCCTGGCATGCATTCTCCCAACTGTGACGTGACTAGTGGTGATGGTTGTTAAGACCTCCCAACTAGTGTTGATGTTACTCACCCCCACAACTTCTATTGTACTACACATGGGTGTTGACTGCAAGCTACTACTGACCTCTTGCAGATGCTAACCCAACCTCCTTGTATTAGTCTCTATGTGTTATATTGATATTACCATTTGTTGTTTCTAATGGCGCACACTTCCCACATCCTTAAACGCATTAGAAACTGATCATATGGCTTTTCTAGCTAGTGCAAAAGAACTCACAAGTGCCTCTGCTGCTAACCAATTTACTTTTGAATGTAAGATCGACTGAACAATGAAATTATACTGCAAATTCCATACCTGAACCTAGGTGCAATCTTCAAAGAGATACTGGGGCTACGTCCAGTCTCCCAATTCTTCTTAAAGAGTTTCGTCCTTGAGAAAACCAGTCACATTTAAGCAACCAATTTCATCTTTCAATATGTTGGTATATTTCATGTTGCAAATCCCAGGAAGGCCTATTGCTTTTATAACCTCAATATGAGGAAGAACACAAATAACTAGGCAATGTGGGATTAAAACCATTTTCGCCTTTTAGTCACTTAAGTTACTTTTGTTATAAAATGATTTAAGTCATAAAGTAAATTTATAAAACCACTTTATAAAATAAAGTGACTTAACTATAGAAAAGCTCCTTAGATTTTAATATTTCCCCCAACGAAACCAAATAAAGTCCTGTGACTGGTTGGGCATCCTCTAGAATAATGTCATTAGCCTATCTAGATGGGAACATAGACCAACAATGCGCTAGAAAGGTCTAGTGCGGATAAGGGAGCATTACACATGGCAAAAGATGTGGGGTACAAATTTACAACTTGAGCTTTACTGAGCCATTTTCCCAAGGAATAAACTTGACTTATTTTGATGATCAAGAAGAGAGGGATGTCTTGTTTTCTTGTTTATTTGACCATAGCATTAATGATTTCATCCACTTGTACCAAAATATTGCATACTACATTGATCATTGTTTGTTGAAGGTATCTACAAGATCTTTAGAATACAATAAAGGAAAAAAAACATGGATGCCACAAATCTTTGACAAACTAGATGCACTCAAAGGTAGGCATGGAGGTTGAAGTCAAATGTGTTTATCTCCTACTTCCTTGGTGATGCTGTGAGCCCATACTAGTGTAGATGAAGCTTGTGGTATGGTATTGTTAGCCTTTCCTTCTACAAGTGTCGTGTTGGTACCATATGAAAGTTGATGTTTTTACTACTGAGGGTCCATTTTTGTCATCATTTTTTTGGTAAGTCAAGGTTAGTGATAGTGTTCTCAAATCAGCTTGCAATGTCCTAATTTAATTCTATTAACTCTTTATGTAGGGTAAGGACAATCAGCTCAGTTTAACAAGGAGTAAACAATGAAATTGATCAAGAACAACGAAGCAGAAAATGATGAAGACAATAAAGTACATAGCAGACAACAGAGAAAAGAAGTAAAGCCATGATATGAATGAAGAGTTTCTTTGGCATACAAGTGAAGACACTTGTGGAGTAAAATTTGGAAGAAAATAGTAAAGAAACTTGACAAATTCTTGATTATTTGTAGTCAACACTTTAGAGAAGCAAAACCCAGCCAGGTATACTCTCTTTGGAGAAAAATTATTCAGAAGTTCTAACCATACAACCAGTGAAAATATAGCAAAGTCATGGTGAAATCATAACTAAGGCTTGAAAGAATAAAATCAACACAACATGCAGTTTGGAGGTGGTAATGCCGTTGATATTTTCTGCCAAACAAGTTTAAACCGTCTTAGGAAAAGCATGCCTAAGGGTTTAGACATTATTTAGTAATGGTAATGCCAAGATAAAACTCCACCTAGTTTCAATGAGCAATAACGTACTGAAACTCCACCTAAGACTAAATAAGGTTTAAAACTGATATTGCGTTGGTACCCCTACATAAATCCATTTTCAGGTCTCATTTTCTCAAATAGGTAATCCTCCACCAGGCCAATTGTTGTTTTCCTAATCAATCTACAAGATTATCCTGAACTTGGACCATTCAACTAACAACTTTGCAAAGGAAAAATACGATCACAACAGAGCAACAAGTGATGGAAACAACAAATAAGACCAGGACAAATTCAAGAAAAATACAATGATTTTTTCATCCGTGCCTAAGGAGAAGTTGTGAGGCAAGTTTCAATCAACAAGATTATGAGAAAGTTATTTAGAGGAACATGATACATTATTTGAAGACTAAGAAAAAATTTGTGCAGTTCATTGATGGCAAACCCGAAAAACAGTTTTAGCTAGCATCCAAAAATGACAACTCGCTTTTATAACTGCACCTAGGCAAAGGAGGGTAGAATTCCATCTAAATAATATGAGAAATGATCCAAGTACTATTTCAAGAGGCAGACCTACTGTATAAACAAGACAAGAAAGTGACAAAGATGTCATAAAAGCGCACCAAGGAAAGAAAGGGGAACCACCATTGTTTGAAAGCAGGTTTGTAGTGGTAATGCCACCTCAAACTTCTCCCCTATGTTCAAGAAGGTGATTAAGCCTTGGCAAAATTCTGCCTGGGTAGCTCCATATTGCCAAATGCAAGATGAAACTCCGCAGTTTTGCAGGGAGGTGCAGCAGTTGGAAGACATTTCTCAATTCTTTGCAGCAATGATATGCAGATCTTGGGGTGAAGATCAGTTTTGATGTTCCAAAGTAGGATTTATCTGGGCGCTACTTTGCCATTTTGGAGTCTGAAGACAGCCTATGTCTGCCAAGGAACAAATTTTGAATCCAATTTCCATTTTGTGAAAACAGCAATCAACTTCTATGTCTCGGGGGTCTCCTAGCTTGATTGGTAACTTTCATAAGCCCCAGGGGAGCAGAAACTATATTGAGATTTGGCTCATCATTGTGATTTAGAAAAATTACAAATGTTATCACATACATACACATATTTAAATAGATGTCAAGCATGTACTAGTGTATTACAATATGTTTGTATAATTTTTGAAGTTCAAAAGTTAAATTGGATTTTGAAAAACCTATTTTATGTTTATTTAATCTAAGTGGTACCATAATGAACCTAACAAAGGTATTAGAAACTGATTATATTTCAAGAAAACATAATATAACAAAGTGGTACATTGGAAATTCCTAACTTGAAATCTTTATTTTTGTTTAAAATAAATACCTAGGCATAATGAACTGTTAATGAGACATAAGAATAAAATAAAAACCTGCACTTCAGATTTTCGTAATGTCTTAATCATGAACCTATCATCCTGAGAAAGGTAAAAGACACTTCCACTCTTTCCTGGCGAAGAGAGCTCTCTTAATGCAGCACTTCCACAGATGGACATCATATAGTCAGCAGCATCAATCTTGAACATCTCTCTCAAATTCCTGAAAGAATTTACTCAGCACTTGATAACTTTTCTTTGACAACTAAAAGAGCATAGCATCACCTTTGCACTAGCCCTTTCTTCCCATTACCCCATCCACAAGAAAAGAAAAGAGATCCAAATGATACTTTTCTCAATTACCAAAGATTATAGAAATGAATAATTTCAATCATGCCTTTCAAGAAGCAAAATACCAAATATGCTTGAAATTAAAAGTCTCCAAAACAAAAATAGTTAAGAACCAGAACAAAACATTACAGTACATTTCAATATTTTAGAGATGATTATAAACATAAATCATTATACTGGCATTATCAACTTTGACTTGCTAAACCTTAAAAGTTCAGTGTTTTTATAATCAAATAAACATTTGAAACTATTTCAGAGAACTAATATTCCAGAATATAAAAATTTGATAAGTGAAAAAAGAGGCAATTGCAAGGTAGGTGTTATACTATTATGTGCCCATGTATTTGGCACTCATGTAGACCAAAAAAAACATTTGTAAACCAGCTAGAATCATCTAATCATTTTAACCTCAGTGGATATTATGACTTCATAGAAGTTGTCATTTAAACCAATTCTTTCAAGACTAAGGAGCATGAGGTCCAGCTATAAAAGAGAAGAAACAAGAGATGGAATACTTTCTCAGTTACAGATAAGATCAAAAAGCACACAGCTTTCTCCTCTAAATAGTGGTTCCTTTTCCCTGATTAAATCTCACAGGACTGAGTTCCATTGGCTTATTTTAATAATTTAGGGGCATTCATATAACATATTTATTCTTGCTTCTTCCTTAGGTTAGCAAATGACGGCTAAACATATCCTTTGCTTCTTCCTTAAATAATGTTGATCTTCCTGAGGTTGGTGCAAAGGAAGATATGTCACACTTTGAGTTGAAGTTAATCCAGTATTGAAATGTATTAGTCATAGTATATACTCTCCTATGTTGTCATCTTACTTTACGATGCGAAAGCTGCGTGTTTTCAAATTGAATTTCACAACTTAATTATTACATCAACAAAGATCATCCAGATATAAGGCAACATTTATAATAGACCATGACAGTATCAAATTCTTTTGGTCAGGGTCCCTTTGTCAGGTATTCTACTATATTAACTATAACAGTGTTCTGTGTTTCATCACTCACTACCCAATATTATTCGGGGAGATATTGATGGTGATCAAAGAGATTTAACTTTAAGGCAACCACGTAATTGCCCTGGTTGTTAGTTTTTAAATTGTTATCACAAATGATCACAAAACAATAACATATATTTGAAAACATGTTCTTTTCTTCTTGATAAATCACTTATGACTAAATTTTCTGAAAATGCAAACTTACAAAATTATTCTAAAAAACCCCTTAATTTTCAGTGTATCTCTTGCAATCCTTTATCTTTAACCAGCTCTTGCACATTATTTGCAGGGCGTCCTCAAATCCTAACAACATAAAAGATTGAAAAAAATCCTAAACCATAGGAGGTACATCTACATTCAAGGTTATCCAATTTGAAGCTTTCATCAGCATAGCCATACAACATGATAACAAAACCATTTAAACTGAATGCTATATCAAATCATAGTTTGCAAACTCTGAGTACTCTCCATGTTGCCAAGAACTCTATTTTCTTTAGCTGGGCAAGTTTTCACTAGTTTAACTCTTGCGTTTTTATAGACAAAAAATAATGTGGGCAAAAATGTCGACACGGGTAAAACAATGGTTAAAATACATTTTTCATATGTTGTTTTGCTATAAAACCGTGCATTTCTCTTTCAAGGTGTCAGTTTTTAAGTTAATACATTTTGTAAACGAGTTTTTACAAAAAAAAAATGCTTCAAGAATAAGAAAATTTTAATTTTTAGTACTTTCTAGGTTGCCAAGTTTTTGTCAATTATTTGCCAAGTTTTTACCAAGTTGAATATTTTACGCTTCCTGAGAACCCTCTGAGTATTAGTCTGCAAACTATGTCTCAAATAATCGATTGCAGAATAATAAGTCCAGAAAGGCCGAGAAAAATCTAAAGTTCAAAATTCAAAGCACCCTGCTTAGACAGAAAAACATCCACAGCACTTCATGCTTATTGCGCTTTACATGAACGCCATCACAAAGATATCTTCTATGGTGCCTTAGCCTTCAGATTTTCTACTGATTTGGATACTTTCATTTTTATGTTGATTTTTTCATTATTTATACAACTTACACCTATGTGCACTATTTTTGACTAGCTTTTGATGTATTTTACTTTTATATTGTTACAATTTTCTAGAAGTGTGATGAATTTTTGGGCATTATTTTTTGATATTGATATCATCCAATTACTTAACTATATTTTCTGTGTACAGACATTAGCACAATGGTTTTCTTCTCATTCAGTCTAATGAATGAAACAATCTCATATTGCTCAATACCAGCATTTTGAAGCTCACAGAGGCTTAGAAATAGGTGAAATCTAAAGCACGTGAATACTTACTCTTCACATCAATGTCATTGCAGATATATCTTGTACAATACCTTTTCTTTCAGCTTTCAGGGAAACCTGTATACATCATTTTATGTTCAATTTCTCATTTTTATATAGTCTCCACTTTCAACATAAAATCAATGAACTGTTTCGGAATAACTTTTGATACACTGTATTTTTCATATCCTTTAACTCAATATCATCCAATCACATAGCTATGTTTTGCTGTTTATAAACATTAACATCAAAGCAACAGTCTCGTGTTGTTCAATGACATTAAGATAAATGTTATCTTGAGGTTTTGAAAACCTAATCACCTAGAAATATAAGCAAAAAGCATTTCGCAGCATCATACAATTCTTTAAAATTAGAGCTTTTAAGGTGAGCAAAATCTTCTCTTTATGAAAGTGTGTGCTTGTATATTATAAGTTGACCACTAATTTTTCCACACCATTTATGACCAAACTTTTTTGACTGTACACAAAAATTTTGAGATCCAGAAATAAATCCATTCAAAGTTAAAAGCATCATTTAACAAAGTACAAAGAATTTGTATTCACGGACACAGCAGACCCTATCAATTCAATGAAGCTAAATGTAAAGATATATTACAGAAAACAACTACGAAAGCAACTCCCAAAGACATAACAGAGTAAGAAAATGATCAGCAAAAAACACTACTAAAAGAGAAAGATACAACCAAACAGAGAATTAGAAACGTTATGTGATCAAGTCCTACCCTCGAATAAGAATTTACAATTTTATTGTGTCATTCAGGCATAGTCAATCTAGTATATATTGTCTTTTCTTTGTTAATTGTCACAACTGCTAGTGTAGCAATTAAGCAGTAAACATAATGCATAAGATGAGTGAATCAGAGGAGAACCCAAATTTGGATTCCATCATCCTCATTAACATATTAATGAGCCTAAAGTTCATCAATCAAGGTCATAGGAAGGATGGATCAATAATTTGTTGGATTAAAAAGACTTCATCTCCTTTATGATAGGTCGAATAATGGTGATTCTGAATATAGGCTTCAAAAACAACTATTCCGAATACTTTCATAGCCCGTCCATTCACAATGAGGTGTTCCAGTTTGCTGCTAATTGCCAAATATTCCTCTTGTGTGTCATTAACTAGAGGCATAGAGGTATAGTTTGTTTCCTTCATCATTTTACACATCGTTTAAAAATTCACACTAGGCGATTTATCGAACGTTAAATAATACATGAGTTTTTAAAATATGCTTTAAAGACGTGCATATTACTGAATTTATATTACTCATTTCCTTCATATATAGAAATTAGATATCAATGCACTTAATAAACCAAAAAAGAGTTCAGAGTTTCAATATATACAAAATTTAAATTTTGCACAAAGGGTTCCTTCAGTTGCCTGCACTTATGTTACTAGAAACAAGAAACAAAAACCACAAAGGTAGCAACAATTTGATGAGAAATAGGATATTTAATTTTAGACATTGCATATAAGAAATGGTTCTTATAAACTTATGCTACCCCACATTTCCGAGACAGATGGAAAGCAACAAGGGTACAAGTTTTGGAGACAGCCCTCTTTGGGGCTATTTTTGGGGATAGTGAAGAACAACGAAGTGGGTGACAACATAGAAAGTAGGGGAAATTTCAAATATTAGTATGATAACATTGATAAAGCATTCATCATATACTTTATGCATCCTTGATACGTAACATTTGTGCTGTATTTAGAGTTCATATGAGAGAAACAAGTTTGCAAATGTCAAAACTAAATTGTTTTCACAACCCATCGTCAATAGACATGTGACTTCAAAAAGATAGATACAAGTTACAATAAAATGCTCAAAGGTTGCAGATTTCATTTTATTTCCTTCTCATTTGGGGTGAGTTAGGTTGTGAGGACTATTGAAAGTTAGTTTTCTTTAAAAATATGGGAGGTTTTGAATATTCATATGATACCATTAATAAAGCATTCATCATATACTTTATAGATCCTTGATACATGATATATTGGACTAATTGGATCCCTGATCCGCAAATGTATTTGAATAATTAGACTCTGGGAATGTGTAATGTCCCTTTTTGGGGACATTAGAAATATTAAAGGGGACATCTTTATAATGTTAAAATTGACTATGAGAGCTAAGACTTTATTTATTAATATTCCAAGTTGGAAAAAGATGACAAGGAAAGATAAGACGGAAGGCCAGGAAGGAAGTCGAAGAGTCACAACTATGAGAATAAAAGGAGAAGAGACCCTTTTCTTTTGGGGTATGCTTGATTTACTATTCAGATTTTCCAGTTCTCTCTTGTGAGAGTTTTCACAAAGCTTCAGCTTTAAGCCAGTGTGAGGACGTAGCCCCTCGTGCAGGCAAGCAATGGACGAAAACCCATTGTTAGGGGAGATATCATTTCAGGTGTCTTGGTTGCGCTTACAAGTTCTTCTCTTTAGTTTTCCAATCTGACTGTAGAACTGTGTTTAAGATTGGATTTTATAGTTGTTGGTTATTGTATTGCTGTTGTATAGTACAATAACGTCTTATGAGTTAACTAATAGTTGCTGGTTATTGTATTGCTGATGTAAATGCAATAATGTATTTAGGGGGAGTCTAAGAGTTGCGGGTTTTACCTTTTTGGTTTGTAGTTCAAGTTATATGTTTGACATATTGGATGTTACTGTGGAATAACGGGTTTTATTCATATGGAAAATTGCTGGTCGTATTATAGCATTGTCTTCCATTTTGCTTATATCCAAATTTTGAATATTGTATCTGAGATAAGTTGATAAAATTTCTATTTGAAATTTCTACTGGTTAACGACCTTGCTAGAAACTACTTGCCAAGTTTTATTACTGATTATATTGTTCATAGAGAAACTAGTAAATATCCAGACCAGGATATTAAAGTGGTATCAGAGCTGGTCTTCCTGCCAGCCTGTGGATTTATAACAGAGACAAATTTTATAAAGATTTTATTTGAGCTCTCCCTCAGAGCTGAGAATCTTTTTGGAACTTTTACTAAACACATAATCCAAACTGTGTTTTGGGAATTTATGTCACTTATGTGACAGAAAACTTGATGAGGTATCATTTGTGTAAAAGAGCAGTATTGTCTAAGGACAAATATACCATTCTTAGGCTTCATCCAATAAGCATCATCATCAAATTTTTACCCAATATGAAGATTTGATCTGTTTTAATGACAATGCAATAGTTACGGCACCTATTTATATATGTTAAAAAAGTGAGCAAAAAGGGGTAATGCAGATTACTGTACAGAGAAACCAAAGTCTGTGCAGGACAAAAATAAAAGAAATTTGAAACTGAAGTCTTTAATATCTTTAAGCATGAAGTCACAAAATTGAAAGTGATGCAGAAATGAATTATCTTTCAATTGTTACTGAATTGATGCTCATTTTGAGTGGAATTAGAGGAAGATTATTATAAAGAATATATAGATTGTGTTAAAATTTAAGTCTTGTCCATATAGCTACACCTACAGCAATGAAGCCAATGAAATGAATAACACTCCAGTCAAACTGTAATCTGCCAATCAATCGAGCAGCATACAGGATGGATTAGTTCCAGCAAAAGACAAAGGCATATGTGCATAACGTATATGATTTTCCTATGGGGAAACACATCCTGTTGAATATCGGGTTGAAGATGATAGAGAGCCCATTTATGCCGGATTTAATCGACAATGACTCTTGGCAAAAACGTTAATAAAGTCATGGTGTTAGCCCGAGGATTTGGAAGTCAAAGCCGAGTCATTCCCTTGAATATCGCCGTTATTGTGGGAGGACACAAATAGAGCGTTGTAGGATTTGAGCATTAATCTCCATTTCAGGTTAGGCGAATAATTGATCTAATGCTGGTATGCGGGGTAGCTGGACAGCCGTTACACGCAGTTCACCTTCCTACTCTTGGTGGCACTCACGCACATTCAGCGAGGCCATAAAATAGTTTGCGATAGAGAAAAAGTGACAACTGTCCGCTTGGGGATCTGGAAGTTGGTCTTCAACGCACGACCGCTGGAGGTTGTGAATCGCAACGGGGCACTTTCTGCATAAGACACCCACCATAAGGAAATTACTCTGGTTATTATTTTGGAAGCTTCCGACTGTCGACTGGGAAGGGAGAATCGAGAAGCCGTCAGTATACGTTGCGGAAGCAGACGAGAATTTTTGGTTCTCTTGTGCATTTTGCTGAGCCGTTTGCAGATTAACGGAATGATAATTATAAATGCAGAAATTGTAACTGAAGTCATCGTGAATGATAAATTGCTCATTGTAGGGAATAAGTCTTGAAGATTCTATCGAGAGAGAAAGGCGTTACACATAGCCGAACATAAGAGTCACCGGCAGAAAGTGTATTTCTGTACAAGCCTTGGCCGTCATCCAGTATAGTCTGAGGGCATCTGGAGATTGGGAAATCTTTGGGGTATCTAAAGAATTGATGGTTAAGAGTATTGGATTTAAACCTTAAGCGCTTACAGTTTAACAATGTTATTTCCTAGTGCTCATGCAGCTTGTTGTGAAGAAATGACAACAGCTATGTCATGTGCTGAGAGTGCGGCTTTAAAAGGACTTCAACAATGTATTGACACAGTCGTGGCGGAGATGTTCACACCTGTTGCCATTCCCATGGTTAATGCATTGGTGGCTAAATTGAGGGAAGAGAAGAAGTCTGAAGAGCCCATTCTTTCAAGTTTTGATTCTAAGATGCCAGTAACAAGGGAACATGCTAATGCTGTGGATCCATAGTTGAACTATTCAAATAATCAAATGTTTCTTGCTGAATCTAGCTCAATTTCAAGTTCTAGTTCAAGTATTCCCACAAAAACTGTTTCTCAAGGAGATAGTTTTCATACAGTTGAGTCTATTTCTATTCAAGCAAATGAGTTTGGGTCTGCCTTTGCAAACATGACTAAATTGAACAATCAAACTGTTTCTAGTAAAGCAGATCTGATTGGATTTTCAAATAAAGATGTTGCAGGAAAAGTTTCTTCAAAAACTTCAGTGGGAAATATGCCAAAATCAGGTTTTGGTACTGTGCCATTTGGATCCAAGCAGTCCTCTGGATGACTTTTCAGTCCAAGCATTACAACTTCAAATCCACCAACATCAGTTTCAACTTCATCTCCAGGGGTACAGTTGTTTGAAGGTGTAAAAGATTCACATCTGGGAAAGACTGGTTTTTGTTCTACAAATGCAGTGGCTACGATTGCTTCCAGCAGCATCCTTCAGTCTGGCATGAAAACGAGCATTCATTCTACTCTTCCTTCAGAAAATTCCTCTCGTACGATGGTCCAATCACAGCAAGGACCTGAATCTTTGGTGCCATCAAGTACATTTAAGGAAGATTCAGAGTCAATTGATCGAGCCTCTGGAATGTCAGAGATTGAGGCTGATTTCTCTCAGGAGCTTGACAAGGTAAGGAATATTGGCAAGGAAGTTTCATATGAAGAGAACACTGTGAGTGGAACAGAATACAAGGTTTCAGAATCTCAAGCAAAAACTTCTCAAGGTTTGTTTTCTTTTTTTGTGCCAGAGATGACATTGAATCCAGTCTTGTCTGGCAGGGAAGGAGATGAAGGGAAAAAGCTATGTAAGCATGGAATTGGTTTCCTTTTGGGGAGGGTTCCATATTTACATTCCATTGCAGATGTTAGCAAGTCTGTTCCTCATAGAAAAATTCCTGCATTGCATACTCTTTTAGATAAAAAGCATCAATCACAATTGCCAGTTGTTAAAACCACAACACATCATCATGTGTTTCCAAAAACTTCATCAGCATTGAATATTGAAAACATTTATGATCCCTTGCAAGGTCTGCCAGCTGTCACTTCAGTAACTAATATAAGGTCACAACAAAATGACACAGTAAATAATCATCAACCAGCTATATCTGCACAGGGAGTAGTCACGTCTACAAATGAGCTAACTTCTAGTTATATTTCATATGCCAGAGATAGGGACTCATCGGCTACTATTGGTGATAGGCATACAGATACTATGAAACTACAGCAACAGTTAGTTCGAGACTCACAACTTGATGTAAGGGCAGAAGTGCTTGATATGTTTGATGAGTATAACAAACTTCCTTCAAAGATTCAAAAAGAGTTACCCTTCATTGATTACATGGATTTTCATCCAAAGCTACAAAACAAGAATGATTTGGCAAAAAAGAAGTTTGAGTCGAGATCTTCTTGCAAAAGAGCAGTTATGTTTCACTCGTAAGCATATTTGGTCTCTTGATCACATTTGGGACAAGAACAAGGAAGAAGAGACAACTCAAGAAGTGCAGATCAACATTGAGGGAATTGGGAAATACATAGTTTAGCCTAAACATGATGAAAAACATAAGCGAGAACCCACTTTAATTAATGGTAAGGGTTATTCTAGCAGCTTATCTAGTGATTCAGAGATTATTCTTGACAAACAATTCGATGAGGTTGGTCCTATTCAAAGTAAGAGCAACTTAGAATCTTCAAATGATGAGTTTTTGCATGGGAAAGATGACATTGCAGCAGTTTTGCCTTTACATGCAAATCAAATGAACAAGAAAATTGAAGCCTACGATGATGTTATTACTTCTAGCATGCATAGTGTTGATTGGGTGAAGCATAGTAATTTACTTTTTGAGATGGGTATTGATCGGATAATGGAGAATCCGCTAGTCGAGTTTGATGATAGTGGGGAGCCTCAGATTGATACTTGTTGCAACCAAGAGGTTGCTGCCTTGAGAGAGGGACATAACACTGATTGCAAATCAGCCTTGGATAGAGATATGGTGAGCAGTACAGCGAGAGAGAATTCAGTTAGCAGGGCAGCATTGTGCCAATTGATCAGCTTGGACACACCACCCATTATGGGCACTAAAAAGCAGGATATTGTAGATAGTTGGGAAGGTGGATGGCCCTTTTGTTTGCGGGATCCAGGAGGAACTTCCCTGTGGTTAGTAAGGTTTCCAGGAGTTGGTTGGCAAATGGTTGAATTTCCACAGGCATGTGATCCCAGTGGTGCTAGTGATCTCAACTGGGTTGAGGATCTTCCTATATATGTTAGTAGTACATGGCAGGTTGTTCTGACTGATCATGCACGTGGTGTGATTTGGGATCCAGGTGTTCACAGTATGTATCTATGGTTAAACGAGGATTTTACAATAGTTCCTCTCAGTTTGAGATTGGATGTGGTGATGATCAGAGTTGTACAGTTTACAGGTGCAACGTTTCTTCATAGAGTAATATGGGATCCAGGGATCCGATTGATGGGTGGTTTGCAAAGTGGCACCTTGCTTCACAATTCGGTCAGGATTGTTTTCAATTTTGGCTTCAGGACAAACTGTAGATTCATATGGGATCTTGGTACTAATTGCTTGAGGGCAAGCAATCTCGAGGGGAGATTTGTAATGTCCCTTTTTGGGGACATTAGAAATATTAAAGGGGACATCTTTATAATGTTAAAATTGACTATGAGAGCTAAGACTTTATTTATTAAAGGTCAAATTAATATTCCAAGTTGGCAAAAGATGATAAGGAAAGATAAGACGAAAGGCCAGAAAGGAAGTCGAAGAGTCACAACTGCGAGAATAAAAGGAGAAGAGACCCTTTTCTTTTGGGGTAGGCTTGATTTACTATTCAAACTTTCCAATTCTCTCTTGTGAGAGTTTTTAAAAAGCTTCATCTTTCAGCCAATTTGAGGACGTAGCCCCTCGTGCGAGCAAGCAGTGGACGAAAACCCATTGTCAAGGGAGATATCATTTCAGGTGTCTCAGTTGCGCTTACAGGTTCTTCTCTTTAGTTTTCCAATCTGGCTGTAGAACTGTGTTTAAGATTGGATTTTATAGTTGCTAGTTATTGTATTGTTGTTGTATAGTACAATAACGTCTTATGAGTTAACTAGTAGTTGTTGGTTATTGTATTGCTGATGTACAATGCAATAACGTATTTAGGGGGAGTCTAAGAGTTGCGCCTTTTACCTTTTTGGTTTGTAGTTCAAGTTATATGTTCGACATATTGGATGTTATTGTGGAATAACAGGGTTTATTCATATGGAAAATTGTTGGTCGTATTATAGCATTGTCTTCCATTTTGCTCATATCCAACTTTTGAATGTATCTAAGATAAGTTGATAAAATTTCTATTTGAAATTTTTACTAGTTAACAACCTTGTTGGAAACTACTTGCCAAGTTTTATTGCTGATTATAATGTTCATAGAGAAACTAGTAAATATCCGGACCAGGATATTACAGAATGTATTTGAATAATTAGACTTAAAAAAGGATTTACAACTTAGAGTTATGCAATCTTTCTATTTCTATTTTAGTATGAAATGGAATGCATAAATTATGAAGATACAAATGCATAGAAAGAAACAAAACAAATTAAGATTGCAAATTTAGGCCATAAATCTAGTGACGTTGATTATTTATGTTCCTTGTGAGTAGAGAAATTGATATTTACTTGAACAGCTAATACTACTATCCTTGACTAAATGAAAGTGAACCTTGAAGGACTTTTTATCTTTACAACAAAGAGTCTACTATATGTAGGTTCCCTTTGTCAACATCTCAAAATATTTATGGATAGACTTTTTGTTGAACCACCACATATGAAGTTCTAGTTAAGAACTCCACTCTAAAGTAATTGAGTTTGTGTTTAAAATATTAGTTTTCTTAACATTATTTTATGGGATTCTAAATTTTGTTATTTCATATTGTATTTTATGTTAAATTTAGAGTTCACATAAGAGTGAAAGAATTAGCAAATGTCAAAACTTAACCGTTTTAATAATTCATTGTCAATATGCATGTGATTTTTTAAAATAGCCTACAAGTTACAACAAAATGCCCAAAGGCTGCAAGTTTCATTTTATTTCCTTCTCATTTAGGTTGAGCTGGTGTGTGAGAGCTATTGATATAGGTTTTTTTATGGCAACAGCCAATCATCCCTGAGACAATTAGGGGACATATAGACAACATCTTGCTCATCCTAGGGATGACCCTTTTGTTTCCTAGGACGTCTCCAAGTTTCAAGTACATTCCCTGTGTTTTGTCAATAATTGGGGATGGATCAAAGATGTCCCCTAGGTGTCCCCCTGTCCTTGAAGCATTCCAAAAATAGTTATGCCTCAAATCATGTTGGAAATGTGTCTTAAATATCCCAAAGCATACAAAAGCAAAAGATACAGTGATAGACCAGCAACAGCAATTCCAATTAATGCGCATACAAATCTAATTGCTATTGTTTACCATACTAATAAAGAAATCAACGCATACAGACAATGGAACAGAATAGCAGAATTATATTCGCATATGCCAGACATACATTATGCTTGATAAGATGAATGATTTACAATGATCTCAGACGAGATATAAATACTATCCACCGAACCTTCCCGAAGGAGTCCGTCGGCCACAAACATTATGTCCACTACAAACTATTTACCCGTCGGCTACAGAAACACCGACGACAATCCAGTCGGCTGACACCATCCCCCCCAAAAAGAAAAGTCGTCTCTGGACGACAAACAAACAAAATACATTATCAGAGTGACTACAACAAAAAATCTGCTTCTGTCACATCACTTCCACATTCATCCGGTTACATCTGTAGCCTCTGCTAACACAATATTGTCTCCTCAAGTTGACCTTGATAGCCACCCGTGCTGCTTTCTCTACTTCCAACACTGGGTCCACTGAGCTAAGTGTCACTGTACTGCCTTCTAGATGACCCAATCCTCCCGAGCTCTCTATGCATCCACCAAGACAGCCTCTCGGCCAACACCTACTCCCAGTGCCTCTGGTAAACATACCCTCCATGCCTGCAACAACTTCAAGTCTTCTCAACTGGTCACACTTCACAACTGATATCTGCAACGACTGGGGGTCCAGGGGGCAACGCCCCCGGCGGAGTCGAGGGGCAGCGCCCCCGTAGGGTCCTGGGGCAGTGCCCTAGGCGCTCGTAGTACAGGGCGGGGTTGAGGGGCAGCACCCCTCGCCGCCAAGACCAAATTAGCACTCTGAAACCCACACAAAAATGCACGGAATAGACTATTTTTGACATTTTCTGCCGATTCCACACTCTTTCTGGCAACCATTGATGCTTCCCCTTCCCTTTGGCATCATCTGTTACTCATTTTGAACAATTTAAATTTGTCGTCGTCTTTTTTTTTTCTTTTTTTTTAGCTCCACTTATGACTGCTTCCATCTATCTTCTCATGCGACTTCCAGGCTTACACACACCTCTTTCCTCCTCCTATATTCCAATCCTCCGACGCCTCCAACTGAAATTTTCCAGTGTACACACCTTACTCACACCTGGCACTTCGAACATCAGAAACGGTTGATGCTGATGGAGACTTGGCAATCCCGCTGCATGGGTTCGACTACAGTTACTACAGAGGAAAGTTTAAGTATTGGTTTGTATCCGTCGACTGACAGTTATAAAAGGAAGCAATCGTATGAAGAAGAAGATGCCGGGAACCTATCATTGAACTCGGCGGAAGCTCATATGGTGATGGTAGCAATCCAAAGAACACCAAGCGGTTCAGATCTGACTCCGCCGTTACCTTGAATCGATCATGCAGAACGGATCTCACTGCTGCTAAGGATTATCACAAGGCCACAAAGTATGCGAGGTTCATTCCAAGGCTTCCAAAATCCTCGTCGAAAATATTATGCAGCGGTTTTATCGACAATGTAACAATTCCACTCCTCGATGAATTTGATGAAGCCTTGGCAAGCATCACAGGGGGGAGGGAAAGACACAATCAGATGATGCGTTGCTCAGTCAATCTTTCATCGGTGGAAGACTGGTTTTCATCCGCGGGAGAGTGGTTTAAACACAGAAAAAACAATGAAAAACATCTGCGGACATGGTATATAGCGCAGAAGAGGAACACAACAGTGCGGAAAAATGACCCCGCGGACTACCTGCTAGAGGTTTGAGACAAGCCCGCGGGAAAAAACTTCCGCGGGTTGCCTTCCGCGGTCAGTCTATCAGCAGAGAGTTGGCCGCGGAGATGTGCCTGCGAGCCATCTCCCGCGGAGAGTTACCCACAGACATGTGCCCACGGGTCATCTCCTGCGGAGAGTTGCCCGCGGCCTACTCAGCTTACTTTTTTTTTCTTTTTTTTCTTTTCTCTTTTTTTTTTGAATTTTTTGAATTTTCTTTTTTTCTTTTTTTGTATACAAATAATTTAAAATTTAAAAAAAAAAAAAATTTGCAGCACATTAATTTTGCCTCGAGGCGTCGCCGTTTTGCAACGACAACGACGAGGGAATCATCTGATCATTCTACGACGGTGATGGCAACGGCATCTTCCTGGCACGATAGGATCCGTTGACTACGTGAGGTACATCTTGCCTGTCCAACGTCCCCAACTTTATCACATGATTGTCGCCGACCTCCCGGATCTGATATGGTCCAACCCATCTAGCCTTAAACTTTTCCAGTTTGATTTCATTTCGATCGTCATACTTGAGTACGAATTGCCCAGGCTGAAACCTATTGAGTTTGAGATGTTTGTTATGCCACGCCTTACGTCTATTCTTTGTCACCTCTGTTGCCTACTGTGTTTGCGGTCGTCGCGCATCTAAACTATTTCCTTGCTGTCGGCACCCTTCAAGTAATTTTATGGTGCGATGCATTCTTTTCTTCCTGTGCAGTCCGTTCATCGTGTACCGAATGGTGGGATCTTTCTGTTTTCTAGGTTTGTATTGTATGTCCTTCCCTTCTTCAACCGTAACCTCCTTTGCGTCATCTGCTTCTCTGTATTCCTTCGGACACTCATTTTCCTCCTTTTTCTCACCTTCGTCGACACTTAGCATATTACAATTCGGAAAGAGTTCGTAATCTTCTATTTGCCAGTGGTAAAGGCCATTCACCGAGTCTAGGTTGTCGTCATTCGATCCTCCTTCTAGTGTCAATACTCCTTTGTCTGGTTTCATTCTCCTCTTTCCTTCATCGTCATTTCCTTCATCATCACTGTCGCCTTCACCTTCTGAGTCTGACGATGCTGCCTCCTCACCTACCATTTGTGTGTGCAGGTCAATTATGAATCTTTTGCCTCCGCGCTCCATTGATAGGGTATTTCGTTTCCCATCATGTTTTACTTTTGCTTGCACCAACCAAGTCCGTCCCAGAATAGCATCATATCCTTTTCTTTTCAATGGAATGACCACGAAGTCTAATAAAAATGGTTGTGTTCCAATAGTTACCGGTTGCGCCCTTAAGGTTCCCAACGGTTTGATCCCGTGCTGGTCTGTTGTGAGCAACTGGAATGTAGGTGGCCACGTCGACTTTCCCAACTTCTTCCAAGTATTCTCCGGCAACACATTCATGCCGGACCCTCCGTCGACAATTGTGTCTATCAGAACATTTCCCAAAATCCCCATCTCAACAACCGCCGAATGCCTTCCCGTCGTGAGCGCCAGAAGCATTGGGTCTGTTGCCGTCGTTGGACTATTGTACTTTCCTGTGTCCTCCGTTGCTTTCAGACATGGTGTATGATTCAGAATGGTTGTCCGTAACTGGGGCATTGTGAGAAGGTGGTCACTTATCTTGACCGGTATCTCCATTTGTAAGATCTGTCGTACAATGTTTTGTTCCGGGAAGTTCCTTGCCAAGGTGTCGGTGATGTCCTTCAACTGAGATGTCTCCGCCGACGATGCCTTCCCAATTTCCGCCAGTGCTTCCCCAAATTTCCTCTTTTCTTCCGCCGAATCCGGGTACTCTTTTGCTTGCCTCCGCGTAATTGCTAGAACCTCTTCTTCATCCGTCCGGACGGTGGTCAGATTCACTCCAGACTTCGGGCGTTTGGCATCTTCATGGTCGCCGGGTCCGCACCATCTGCATAATAATTTCGGTGTGTTTGCCACTGTACAATCCCGCGCAAAATGACCCCAAAAATTACATGCTCGGCATTGAACGATCGGTCGTCCATGTCATGTCCCCATTTTTCGAAGGTAGTCTGATTTAATTAATTTGATTAACTTGGTTGTCCAAAATAATGAATATTTTATGAGGACGACTAATTAATCATTTTAATTAAATAAATGAATGATATTAAGTTAATTATTTATAAAGTTATCAAATAAATAAATATTAAAAGGTAACTTTATATTTAATTAATTTAATATAGTGACTTGGATTATAAAAATATTTTATAAAGTCAATAGATAAAATCAAAAAATGTTCTAGAAGTTTCTGGAAAAAGTGGAGAGAAAGGAATAAATAGGCACCCCGGGGCTTCATTCTAATCAAGCAGTTTTTTATTTCTCTCTTGTTATCAGATTGTGATTCAATCACATGTGCATTGTGGAACCTAGGGTTTCTGCATTGTCACAACTGGCCATTGAGAACGAAAACTCTCAATAGGTACGCAATTTTGAGGGTGTGAAATATCACCTGAATTATTGCAGATTGGAGGTGACGTTACAGTCATTTCATCAGGGGCAAAATCTGTGGCTTAAGGCCAAAATTTTGGAGGATTATTCTGAGAATTAAGATTCGAAGATTGAGCTATTTGCAAAGTTGGAGTCATTATTTTACAGGATCAGTTGGCAAGAGGAGTAAGGCGATTTCTTTAGCATTCTATATATTTTACAAGCCAATCCAAGCAGGGTCTATATCATTCAATTCGACGGTCAGCAGGTTTAATCTAGAGGTGTCTGCAAAACAACGAACTAATCCCAAATAAGCAAATATGCGTCTCCCGAGCCAGGCATCTTTCTTTCATGCATTTCCATCATTGTTTGAAGATCAGTAAATATCGCAAGAATTGGGAAGTTGCGGGTGTATGTATCAAAGGTGAGTTTAGGACGGGAGTATAATAACCTCCAGCATCGGCTCTAAGACTTGTGTGACTCCAGGCTACCGCTCTAGCAGTAGGGAATCCGTCAGTAATTGTACTACTGTCTCAGTGATACAAAGTCCATTGTCTTCGACTGCGGGTTTCACACCTTGTTGGCGGCTTCTATTTTGCACAGGATAAGAAACAAGATTCCGATCAGGTCGGGGGAATTAAACAGCCGCACAATTTGATTACACTATATACGACCCAGACGTCAGGCGGGTGCCATCCTGCGGATTGCAAATAATAGTGATTTGTATTAATTTAGTGGCTAGACAGACGACATCCATTCCGGCGTTGTCTGCAAAAGACAATCGCATAGCCATCGAGCTGGGACAACTTAGAATTCAAACCAGATCCGGCCAGTTCTATCACATAGTTAGAGAGGTTGTGCACGGACCCAAACAGTCATTGCGATCAATCGGGGGCATCAGCATTCCTTAATTGTCTGGTTCTACGTTGCTCCTGCACTTGGAGGTATGGGTTATTTTCTGGCTGCACCAAGGTGACTGATTTAGAATCATTCTTCTCGAAGGCTGGTCTGTTATCCAATATGTTACCATGTTTTATATATCATTTTGGCTTGATTTATCATAAAAGCTGAACTTCCTGCATTCTCTTAAAACTTGAAGGGTCATAAGAAATGCAGCCTGTATTGCATAGGTTCTTGTTACCCTTATTTGTAAACTAGTACATTGTTATGCATTTATTACAAAGATTGTAACAGGGAACAAGTAATTACCATATCAATTACTACTGAGTTTAAACCATCGGCTTGACGAAATTTCAAATCACTAAGTATAAAGATTTTGGTGTTGGAAGAAGTAATAACCTGTTGGGGTTATTTCAGCTCGTTTGCAAACTATTTGACGAATTGCCACAGTACAGTATTGGGTTTTTAGTGACCTTTATAGTAAGGGTCATGTCAGTGGTATCAGAGCAGTTTGCTTGCCATCCTGTGGGGTGAGAACCGACTTACATGAGTGATCAGCACTCTACGTTATACAAAATGGACAGGTACAGCACAAAGTCTCCGAGGACACTTGATAAACACAGTATCCAGAGTCGGAACTGTGGAAAGGACGGCTTTTCAGACATTCAGGATGAACTCCAGAAAATAAGACATAACATGTCTGAATTGTTGGTTAAGCACCACCATTTAAAAGACAGGCTGTCCGACCCAGTCAAGGTCGATAAGTCGACTGGCAGATCTTCTCGCAAAGCACTGACTGATTCAGTGAGGGATGTTACCAGGAACCTTAATGAAGAATTCGAGAAACAAGTGTGCAACCAGTCAGAGGTTTCAGTTCAGCCACAAGTGGTAAAAGATATTACACCATTGGATAGTAACTGTCAACTTGATACTCAAGTTGAGACAATTGTGTACAGGTTTCCCAAGGGTGATGTCTCAGGTACTCAGGATGGTTTGGTTCCCACAGGCAATGACTATAGAGCAGTAGGTTCAGATAATGATGAGGATGTTGATGGTGAGATACCTAGTGGAGATGAGCAGATATTGAGCATTTATGATTTTGCTAACAGAGAGTACTAGGCACAGTTAGATACTTCGTCACATGAGGTAGAAGCTGGTAGTACTTCACATGATTTGTCCAGCCAGCTGAAGGTGAGCAAAGATAGTATTGTGACTTCATTATCTCATCATGACAAGATGCGGGACATGTTAGAGGATCACATTCGATTGATTCAGTTACAGAGAAGACATAAGGGAGTTCAGGCAAAGTCCTCTTGTGTTGACTTACAGGTGATTAGAGAAAGAATGGGAACGATGAAGTTGAGTTATTTACATCTTCTATCAGATCGTGACCATCTTCTTAGACTTGTCAGAGACTATTCAGATGCCTTGAGGAGGAAGGAGGAAGTTGACAGGCTTTCTCGCGAGTTTGAGGACACTCAAACTTCTTTGGTAGATACTCCATTGGCATTACAGGATTGAGAGAGACATGGGGATAAGCATGGCATGGAGCTGAGCTTAGTTTCATCTTGCATGCCTGGCACTCAGCTTTCTGCAGTAGACGGATCATATGTGGTTGCTGATAATGTTGCGCGTTCATCTTGCATCCAGGATACAGGGACAATATCAGACAGGTATGTGGAGTTAGTTGGTATTGGTCACATTACTCAGGTAAGGAGTTTGCTTGAGTTACCAGCTGTTTCTTGTTTACGGTTATGGCCTCGAGAATGTTTCATCGGCGTTTGGGATTCAGTTAACTGGAGATCTTTAGCACTTTATGGTAACAGTGATTGTTTGAGTGCTATCATGGACTGGATTAGCAGAATACCCGGTGTTGTCTTTCCTTGTGCCAGCAGCTTGACCGATGTTGGTATTAGTTTTTATACACCGATGTTGGGCTTGGTTCATATATCCAGACGACCATTCTTGCTGGAAGGTGTTGAAGATTTTTCATATTTGACAGTATGTACAGATGAGTCCCAGGATCATATTGGCCTTGATGACATCCAGGAGGATGCAGTAGACAGTTTTGAAGATTTAGCTTCCTTGACAATTTCTTTGGGTACAGAGGCATTAGACAGCAGTACTACAATTTTTGACACCCTGGATGTTGATATGGACCTTGGAGATGATTCGCGAGATATGGATGATAATATTCTAGAAACCAGTGACCTTGAGGATACTCCTTTAGACAGAGCACCAAAAGAGGTCTGTAGGAGACAGTCTAGCCAGAGCCATCATGTGACTAGCCAGTTGAGAGTTAGTGAGCGAGACATTGCTATCGCTTGTGAGCATTTTGATACTGCTCGTCAGTTGTTGGCAGTTACTGGTTGGGGTACTTCTATGACAGATGAGTCCAGCGGTGGTTACTTTTCTTTGGCAGAGATTCATGCCTTGAGTGAAGCTGTCCGGATTTTGAAGCAGGATTACTTACTATTGGTAGCCGACCGTAATCACTTGGTTGGGTGGGGGAGTACAGCTTATGAGGCACTTTTGGATCGTGAAGAGGAGGTGAGTGAGCTTTCCCAGGAGCTCATAGCGACTACTAAGGCTTTAGAGGACACACAGCGAGATCTACAGGAGTCGCAGTTTCAGTTTAAGGAGGTGACCGTGGAGTTGGAGCATTTGCGGTCAAAACCAGCCCCAGACCAAGTTCATTTGTCTATTGAGGTGGTTGGTGGTGAGTACACTCCTGCAGTTGCTACTGAGGAGCATGTTGTTGGGACTGACACACATGTTCAGGTTTTGGAAGTAGCTGGGCCTAATGAGTTCAAGATACTAGTAGGGTCGAGTCTCCAGATTGATTCTTCTCAGACAGACGACAGTGTGGTACAGTTGGTCGTGCCACCCTTACAGGAGGATCAGTTGTGGTGTGCGGGGGAGTATGTTGATGCTTCCTCGTATAATTTTTACTGCACTGAACCATTCATGGAGTATTTGCTGGATAGTGCATGTGTTCATTTGGACTCCCATAAAGTGACAAAAGGTGTTCTCATCCAAGGTACTAGTGTTATTTGCAAATTGGTTGAGAAGATTATAATGGTCCTTTCCACTATGCTACCTCACAGGGGTCTCGAGGTGGGGTTTGTTGAGCGGAGTGCACAGGGACCTATCTAGCCTACAGTCACTCGAAGTCGGAGGTTGGAGCCATCTGTTGATTCTCAGTTCAGTGATGGAGAGCCAGTAGCAGAGTTTGGGGATTCTTACCAGCATTATACAGTGAGGCACGCTCATCATTTTTCTTTTGACCTAGAAATAGAAGATTTGATTTCACGCAGGTGTAGATTGGCTCCAGTTTCTTACCATCCATTATGGGATGGATTGGCACCATCTTTTGAAAATAGAATTGGTAGTTGCAAGTTACACAGCCTGCAGCATCGAGACACCCGGAACAGTTTATCAGAGATTGGATTTGATGGCAGTGACTCAGGTACCTATGGCTGTTGTCATATCCACAGTGCAGTTGGGTGTAGGTGTCAATTAGACAGGGACTCGAGTTTTGATAGAGTCGATGTTTCAGTTGGCTTGAGTTCTACAGAATGGTTTTTTCTATCGACATCTACAGTTGGTTTTCAGATGATTTCATCAGAATTGTCAGTTGTTTGGGTATTGAGTACAATTTCTCAGCTGTTGATATTGATGATTTCTCTACGGGAGTATGGTGAGGATTGGGATGATATACAGATTTACATTTGGGATCCAGGCAAACCGATTGGTTTAAGGTTCAGCCATTGCTTGGGGACAAGCAATTTCAGGAAGGGCGGACTGTCATGTCCCCATTTTTCGGAGGCAGTCTGATTTAATTAATTTGATTAACTTGGTTGTCCAAAATAATGAATATTTTATGAGGACGACTAATTAATCATTTTAATTAAATAAATGAGTGATATTAAGTTAATTATTTATAAAGTTATCAAATAAATAAATATTAAAAGGTAACTTTATATTTAATTAATTTAATAAAGTGACTTGGATTATAAAAATATTTTATAAAGTCACTTAATAGATAAAATCAAAAATGTTCTAGAAGTTTCTGGAAAAAGTGGAGAGAAAGGAATAAATAGGCACCCCGGGGCTTCATTCTAATCAAACAGTTGTTTATTTCTCTCTTGTTATCAGATTGTGATTCAATCACATGTGCATTGTGGAACCTAGGGTTTCTGCATTGTCACAACTGGCCATTGAGAACGAAAACTCTCAATAGGTACGCAATTTTGAGGGTGTGAAATATCACCCGAATTATTGCAGATTGGAGGTGACGTTACAGTCATTTCATCAGGGGCAAAATCTGTGGCTTAAGGCCAAAATTTTGGAGGATTATTCTGAGAATTAAGATTCGAAGATTGAGCTATTTGCAAAGTTGGAGTCATTATTTTACAAGATCAGTTGGCAAGAGGAGTAAGGCAATTTCTTTAGCATTCTATATATTTTACAAGCCAATCCAAGCAGGGTCTATATCATTCAATTCGACGGTCAGCGGGTTTAATCTAGAGGTGTCTGCAAAACAACGAACTAATCCCAAATAAGCAAATCTGCGTCTCCTGAGCCAGGCATCTTTCTTTCATGCATTTCCGTCATTGTTTGAAGATCAGTAAATATCGCAGGAATTGAGAAGTTGCGAGTGTATGTATCGAAGGTGAGTTTAGGACGGGAGTATAATAACCTCCAGCATCGGCTCTAAGACTTGTGCGACTCCAGGCTACCGCTCCAGCAGTAGGGAATCCGTCAGTAATTGTACCACTGTCTCAGTGATACAAAGTCCATTATCTTCGACTGCGGGTTTCACACCTTGTTGGCGGCTTCTATTTTGCACAGGATAAGAAACAAGATTCCGATCAGGTCAGGGGAATTAAACAGCCACACAATTTGATTACACTATATACGACCCAGACGTCAGGCGGGTGCCATCCTGCGGATTGCAAATAATAGTGATTTGTATTAATTTAGTGGCTAGACAAACGACATCGATTCCGGCGTTGTTTGCAAAAGACAATCGCATAGCCATCGAGCTGGGACAACTTAGAATTCAAACCAGATCCGGCCAGTTCTATCACATAGTTAGAGAGGTTGTGCACGGACCCAAACAGTCATTGCGATCAATCGGGGGCATCAGCATTCCTTAATTGTCTGGTTCTACGTTGCTCCTGCACTTGGAGGTATGGGTTATTTTCTGGCTGCACCAAAGTGACTAATTTAGAATCATTCTTCTCGAAGGCTGGTCTGTTATCCAATATGTTACCATGTTTTATATATCATTTTGGCTTGATTTATCATAAAAGCTGAACTTCCTGCATTCTCTTAAAACTTGAAGGGTCATAAGAAATGCAGCCTGTATTGCATAGGTTCTTGTTACCCTTATTTGTAAACTAGTACATTGTTATGCATTTATTACAAAGATTGTAACAGGGAACAAGTAATTACCATATCAATTACTACTGAGTTTAAACCATCGGCTTGACGAAATGTCAAATCACTAAGTATAAAGATTTTGGTGTTGGAAGAAGTAATAACCTGTTGGGGTTATTTCAGCTCATTTGTAAACTATTTGACGAATTGCCACTGTACAGTATTGGGTTTTTAGTGACCTTTATAGTAAGGGTCATTTCAGTCCATTTGCATCATATTGGGTTCGACTTCGGCTCCCATTATTATTGTTATTGTTCGCATTGTTGTTATTTTGTCCTCCAATATTATTCTTGTACCCTCCGGATGTGGCACCTGCGCTATTCGTATTTCCGCTACTGCCCGACAGGGTAGCCTCCTGTGTAAGAAGCACCTGCGGAGATCCTCTTGTTTTCATGTTAAAGGGGCACTCTTTTGTCGAATGGCCCATGATCTGACAAATGTCACAAAAATTGGTTCTTTGGACACGATCCTTTAGTATGACCGTCGGTCTTACACTCCGTGCACCACAGGTCATTGCCTTTTGGCTCCTTCTACATGTTTTTAAACTCCATCATGCAGATCATGTCCTTCTGTAGGGCACGAACCTTCTTACTGTTACCTTCATCATCACTGCTATCACCTCCAGCAAGCTCGTCGTCATCCGAATCAGATGAGCTCGTGTTCGTCTTCTTCTTTGTCTTCAGCTCACTTTCGAGGTCCAATGCTCTGTTATAAGCTTTCGTATATGACGACAGTGGCACAATTTTTATTTTCCTCCGCAACTTCGAGCGTAGGCCTTCCACAAACCATCTTTTCTTAAATCTGTCCGCCAACTTACTTTCCATTTTGTTTATCAAGTCTTTGAATTTCCCGACGTAAACGCGGATGGTTTCGTTCTTCCCCTGCTAAGTATTGAAGATCTCTGCTACAATTTCATTATCATCCTGCAACAGTTTAAATTCTGCCAAAAACTCCTTTTTAATGTTATCCCAACTGTTTAGCTTTTGTGGATCTGTATCAGTAAACCAATCAATTGCTACGCCCCGTAGGGTGGCCGGAAATTGCCTCATCCAATCGTCTTCATCAACTATCCCATTTGCTTTCTAGATCGTTTTACATGTTTTGCAATGTCGGATGGGATCGGCCGTACCATCACCATCAAACTTCGGCAGTTTTTCTTTTGGTCCTGCCATCACAATTGGTTTTTGTAAACAGGCACTGCTCAGTCCTGCAACACTAGCGATGTTCACTCCCAAACCGTGGCTTTGCACTCCCACACCGGCGACTTGCACTCCCGCACCGACGGTCTGCACTCCCACACCGACAGTCTGCTCTCCCACACTGGCGGACTGCACTCCAACACCAGCGGTCTGCACTTCAACACCGGCGAACTGCTCTCCCACACCGGCAGACTGCACTCCAACACTGACGGTCTCAATAGCTGCGAACCTTGGTGAAGAAAAAGGATCTTCTAAAGTTGTCTCCCGCGGAAGTGTATCCTGGACAAAGAGGTCACTCTACACTCGTGCTCCCTCGGCACTCTGAGTCGTGCGAGTCGATGCTCTTCTGTCTAGATTCTCTTCCCTCGGCAAACACAAATTCAAAAACTCCTCCCGTGCTTCTTCCACCAATTCCACCCGCTGTCGAGTCTCCTCCAACAATTCCTCCGCGCTCCTGTTTCTGTCGGTAATCTTCTGGAATCTCCTTCGGCGCTCTGCCTGCTGTGCCAGAATTGAATGTTCTTGTGCAATACGGATTCCATCTTTTCCCTTGGCCTTATTTCGATCCTTGTTAAGCTGATTTGGCATTAATCTTCATTTCTCCCACCTTCCAGGTTCATAGGTCAATGGCGCCAAATGTTTACCGTACTAATAAAGAAATCAACGCATACAGACAATGGAACAGAATAGCAAAATTATATTCGCATATGCCAGACATACATTATGCTTGATAAGATGAATGATTTACAATGATCCCAGACGGGATATAAATACTATCCGCCAAACCTTCCCGAAGGAGTCCGGCGGCCACAAACATTATGTCCGCTACAAACTATTTACCCGTTGGCTACAGAAACACCGACGACAATCCAGTCGGCTGACAGCTATTACAATAATGTCAGGAGCCCAAGAAGTTTTGCACTGTACCCTTATAACAGTAATTCAGTGTTAAAAGTTGTGGGATGTCGATGGAAATTATAGCAAGGCTGATGGAAGATGAAACTTAAGTGTATGCCGATTCTGATGGAACCCCCACCTTGGAATATATATTACCAACCACTGAATTATGATCAAATCAATATGCTGGTCACCTGATAGGGTGCACTGAATGCAGAAATGTGGATGATTGATGTCACCACTTCAGGAATATGCTGCTACCACAATTTATATCAGACTGATACCAATCGCAATCTCCAGCATTATGTCAACTTTGGCTACTACCAATGTCCCCCTCTTTGATTTTAACTGCTGCCTAAACATACATTCATGTTATTTTGTAAGGTGCTTGGTAAAGTGGGGACTACTTCCCTTGTATAAAAAGCACTTCTGTGCTACTGTTCAAATTGTACAAGTACTCCTTTACCGAATGACCCAAAACTTTAAAAATATAACGAAACAATTTCTTGAAACAATTAGTTTTAATGTGAGCTTAACTTTTTCAATCAATGCTCAAGAGTTCTTTGGTTTCTTTCTCCACTTACAATTCTGTCATCATCTCAAGCAAATCTTTCCTTGACATTTGCATCGTTTTTTATTCACTCTCACTACTCCCAACCAAACTATTATCTTCATCTATTTTTCCTTTAGCTTTAGAGGATGGTTTGTCTTCACTTATTGCATTCATTGCTCTGTTATTGACTTCACACCAAATGAGGGCAATATCACTTTTTTTTTCCTTAACGAAGTAACAAAGCCTTTGCTAAACCATATTTTTGTCAGACCATCAATAGGTTCCTTCCCTAATTTTACTAGCAACTGTTTCAACCTACAATTATAAGCTCTTACAATTTCATGCTTACTTTGTTTTCTATTTTATATTTCTGCCATGATAACATTTTTGTTTCCAAGCAGCTTGAATTCTTCTTCAAATGCCTTAATTAATCTATCCCACATATTTTAGGGGATTCATTCAATTAATATATACGAGTTGATGGCTGTACAGCTTAGGATGGTTGAAAACGATCGTAGACAATAGGCTATATAATATTGACCATTTATGTCCAAATCGTCTCACAACTCATATAGTGACTTACAAAATCCTCTAAATTTCTAACCCATTGCCTATAAAAGTGGGCAGCTTTTGCCTTTCCATTTCCATACCAAGGCTTGATATTGGAGTCATCATGGTTTTGTTCTTATGCAAACCTAGTGCCTGGAACAGACTCATTAGAGAGTTTTGATATGGGCATTTTAGTGCTCCTCTCACACTCTTAGCCATGTCACGAGCTTCTACTCTTTCTATAGCTGCAATGTTCTGCACACTTGTTTTTACGGCTTTGCCTTTTTGGTTCTCTATCTCCTCTTCTAAACAATCCTAGCCTTGGGATTTCGAGTCAATTCTTATTCTTCAAAGGGAAACTCTTTTATGCTTCAAAAGTTGCTCTAGTACGTTTCTCTTTCTCTATCTATGGAGTCTATTGATTCTTCTTCATGACAAACTTGGTCAACAAGATTGATCCACACTACATGCAATAATGGAAGTTGTCTTGCTACTTGCACTCAATCTTCCTCTATTTAGTTATCCGCAATGAGTTGAATGTTTAGTATTTTTCTTTTAACAACTTTGTCACTCTAATCTCTACTTGTACTTAAAGACGGACTTTGGCTTTAGATTTGTACTATCAAAGCCTCTTCGGCTACCTTTTGGAATCTTCTTCTTTTCTTGCTTGATTTTGTTTCTTTTCTTGTTTGCTCTCGATTTTCTCTTACCCGGTCACCGTTTGGTGCTCTTGTTGCCTTCTCTCTCCTTGGTTGTACACTTTCAGTCTCTTAGACCCTTTTGGTGGTCTCTTGTTGGACATTAATAAATTTATCTTATCTTTGTTATATTTACTCTATCGATCTTAAAGATCTCTTGATAGTCCTTACCATGTTGTGGTTTCTTTCTGCCTTCATTGGGATCTAAGAGCATAAATATCTTATATTGAACCAAATTCTTTTAAGGCAACTATACCAGATGTTTTATCTTCTTTCTCATGAAACAAATAATTGAAATAATCAAAAAATATAGTAAGATATATCTATATTCACACATGAATATACTAAAAAATCAAACAAAAGATGATTAAGGATCAGACTCATTTCCCTAACCATGCAAAATTTACTTATAGAGGCCAATGGTTGCTAGACAAAACACAACCATCCACCAACTCCTAAACTACCTGAAAGCTAACAAACAAAAAATACATATTTGGATACAACCATATTAATAAAACATAACGAAGGCATTGTATCGTTACTAAGTGGACAAAGAAACTTTGGCAATAGATGACTCAGTCACTTCTTGAAATTGCATACTAGACATTCCTACAGAACTAGAAGGTTTTCTCTTTCCCTTGGTAGACCCCTCCCCACTTTGACACTCAACATCTATCGTTTGGGTAGTCAATGACATACTAGGCTACATTGTCTCTATTGGACTTCCCTTGCTTTATCCTCCATGTACAACCTAATCACCTCAATCTTCTTGGCTAAGGTTATTTTTTCAGTCTTTTACTGCTTGCCCTCTTACAGACAAAGCTGAAAGTAAACTCTTGTGTAACTTCCTCTATGCCTCTTCGTTGAATTAAAATCTCTTCAAATTAACTACAACTAGTGTAACTTTTTGTTTTCCTTCAGAAACTTTACAATACAAGTACAAACATAAAACAAACAAAATCTCCTCCCTAAGTGTTTGAAACTGTAATGTCTGCTTTTTGGAATTGCCCAAAATCTTACTCGTGCACCTTGTAAATATCAAGTCTGTTGACTCTCTCTTTGGATGTTGGTTGCTTCCCTCTTGGATGGGCGTTATTACTCAATAGTTGAGTCTTAATTGATTGATGCCTTGAGGGTATGGGTGATTGATGATTGATAAGTCCCCTTCAATGTTTGGAATGAATCCTCCTTTGTAATTTATTGGAGGGGTCACCACCTTTCATAAGGATTGAATCACCACTTTTCATTGTTGCCTTTCAAAATAATATATTATTCCTCAAACTGATCTCCCTTGGATGTCCTCAAATGAAATCTCCCATTTATTTCCTCCAATGTGAAGGAAAGTCACACCTCTTCATAATAGGCATATCCTTTCACAATTCGCACTCTTCGAAAGGGTAACAACCCTTCATCATTGCTGCCCCTTTGAAAGAGTCACTTCCTTATCTTCTTCCCATTCCTTTCATTTTACATTAATGCTTCCTTAATTAAATAATTCCTTTTACTCCCTTCTTTCTTTCCTCCTCCCTATCTCACCTTTGAAAAGAACTCTTCTCCATTTTTATCTTAGGTTGAGGCAATCACAACTCTTCATTGTATGCCACTTGACCTTTCATTAAACTTAATTAATTTGTAAGTATATTATATGATATTGGACTATTCATTTATTATTTTTATATTAATTTTATTATCAGTATTTATTATTAAATACTATTTCAGAAAGGAATATTGCAGAAACTTATAAAGAAAATGCAAAATAACAAATGCAAACAAACAATTGGTCCTAAACTTACCACAAATAACTAAAATATTTGACAGTGTTTTTGCCTTTCATTCACTATTGTTCTCCCAACAAGTGTTTTGATTACGTAACAGGTTTTAAAGGACCCAAAACCTTTAACACAGTATCAGAGAAGTACAAACATAAAAGTTCAGAAAATAAAAAGCCTCAGAGAACAATTAAACAACCACTGAAACAGGAGGACAAAGTACAGCTATTCAGTAAAAGACAGCAAAAGAAAAGCAAAAGGACAGCACCCGGACAGCTATAGAGTCTTCAACAGGTCTTCTCCCAACAAGTGTTCTCTTTCCTTGCCTTCCTCACAATTTAGAAAATGGAAAAATAAATTTGTTTCTGGATTTTAGTTGTTAGTGTAGTTGTTTTAGGTATGGGGTATGTGTAAAAGGGTGTGGAGTCCTTGTCCACCTCCCCATCTTATTTTTTCAGTCTAGTGTCGCTTTTTATTTTAAATCTGGATATTTTAAGTAGGTTTGACTGCAGGGTCATTTACAGTGCATCTCATTTTATCTATTTATAAGAATATAACATGTGTTTCTAATTTATATTATACATCTATATTTATGATTATTCTATAAATGTAAATAAAGCATTTCTTGTTTTACTAATATACAAAAAGGGGCCAGCGCAGCAGGAATACCAAACAGGAGCCAAAGAAAGAGATCAAGAACCACAAAAACAAAAAACAAAGAGGAGGGATCCAACAGAACCCCCGTCCCCTCTGGCCAAACACCGCTAAGTATTCTAAACAACTGTGGAAGAACCCCAAAACTGAAGGATGGGCCATAGAGAGAGAGAGAGAGAGAGAGAGAGAGAGAGAGAGAGAGAGGCCAATGTACTGAAAATTAAGGAAAAAATCCATTGATATATGCAGCACCCCAGTGTCGACTCCCAAAACTTGGGTTCAAAGTTGCAAGGTTGTGGGATACAATAACCCTTAAATTTGTATGCTTTGTAAACTTAGGTATGCTGTAAAATTTATACTGAGAAATGAAATTCAAAACTTGAAATCTTTGATTCTATGCATATATATTTCAACATCATATATTTGTATATTAATTAGCTATACCCATCTAAGGCACTGACATTGACTTTGAACTCTGTCACTTCTGTGTCTAATAAAATATGTGCACTATAATTTTGATTAGCATTTACGGACAACATTCATGCAAAGAAAAGTGTACATGAAGTCAGAAGCATAAGCAAATGGTACTTAAATCAATGTCAAAACATAACACATACAAAAAGAAAAAGAAAAAGACAGAGAGAGCCAGCACAAACCTAAAGACCATTGGACAGTAGTCTTTCCACTTGAAGTCCACTGATTGGTGAGGGGGTGTCAACTGAGAACCCTCTTTAGGAAACTTCATCCAAATCCTTGCCCGAGGACCAAAATCTGATGATCGAACCTCTCGCCTTGGTATTGGTGTTATTTTACCCACAGTGTACCTGTAACCATCAGAAGCCAATGAAAAGCAGTTATTGATGTCACAAAAATTTAATGATGCCTGCCAAGGGTTAACAAAAAACAGATATTTCACCTTTCCTAATGCTAGCTATTCAGTGCATAGCATATAAAATGGAATCAAACTACAAATTTCTTGGTCTTACTGATCCTAAAGATAACAACCCAAGAGCACATCTAAACAAATTGCTACACCTAGAATCTTTTGTTTTCTGATTAAAGTTTTAAAAAAACATCACTGAATCAACAAGCTCCAACCATACAACATTGAAATTCTTACGAAGACTCATAAAATCATAGGGCACGTAACAAATAACAAGTAGATTTTGTACTGATTTCGCATGCATGCTGTTGCTTCAAGAACCATGTGAAACCCCAAATGAAGATGTATAGACTATGAAAACATTGATTCAACAGCACACTACCCACAGAAGACTTGAACAGAGTCTGTAATTCTAATTCTGATTTCTAATCATTAACATTGGCAAAGATTTTGCAATAGCTGCTTTGTGTTACTTTTCTATTATTGCTCCACATGCTATGAAGCTAATCTGTTGACTCAAGTAAAGGGACGGCCTATATGTAAGTCAAAGGCTTAAAGAGACCTACACCCTTGTGTCAGAAAAATAATCAATCCAGTAATCCCTTACTAATTGATGACTATTCAGTTTTTTCATCTTAACAGTCATTAAAAAGGTTTCTGGCCTGGATCTATATGCAAATCAAATTGAAACCCATGTCCATTGCAGGCAATTCCATTTGTATCCTAGTTCCATGGACTTACATTCACAAACTATTGCAAAAAATATAAAAAGTAATAATCAACCAAATAAAAGCAGCTTTAATAATAATATGTGAAAGAAAATGAATTTACCTTATACCCAGCTGCAGGTTGAGCATTAAATCATAACTTCTATGGCCTTTAATTATTGTTTCACCTGGTTTTTTCACATCTTGTCGCTTCTGTCGCCGCCTTGTGCTTTTTGATGGTGTGGCAAACATATTATCCTTAACCAATTCATTGATCAGAACACCTTGCACGTACTCTCTTTCCAGCACTGGTATATCATCTTTTTCATTTTCATCAAACTCTAAAATAGGTTCTCCAGCTGCCCATGCACCATCTTGTCCAATGACATCTTCAAGAGCACCTTCAAGACTCCAGCGTCGTTGCAGAGATACATTTCTGTTACGTGCATGATCTGAACTTTTTGTCACTTCGTCTGTAAGAAGTCTATCCGAGGAGCCACGATTTGCTCTTCGAAACCTGCGCATCTTAAACTGCCCCAAGTCCAGTGAGGAAGCATGGCCTAACCTTGAAGAGCCATGATTTACAGGCTGATGTGCTGTGTTTGCTTCTTGGCCTCCTTTGCCAACAGAATTGCGCCATACTCCATGTAGAAGTGGAAGTTTGCTGCCAACTGGATAAAATGACCCTTTTCCATCCTTTAAACCTCTGCTCCATGTACCCATATAGCAACCCCCATCTGCCCAAGTGTAAATTCCAAACCCATGTACCACTCCATCCAACCAGTATCCATCAAATGAATCTCCATTTGCCCAAGTCAAAACACCTTTGCCACACATTTTTCCTCCCTTCCAATCCCCCAAGTAAACATTTCCATTTTCCCAAATATACCTCCCAGGCCCCTCTGGCATTCCTTGATTCCATGAACCTTCGTAACAATCCCCATTTGGATATCTTTTCTTCCCCAGTCCATGTTTGACATTCAAACTCCAGTCACCTTTATAGGTTGTTCCGTCAATTCCAGTAAATGTTCCAACACCATGCATGTACTCACCCAAAAAGTCCCCTTCATAAGTAGCTCCAGAGGGCCATGAAATCTTTCCCCTTCCAGTTTTTTTCCCTCTTACCCATTGTCCTTCATACATGCACCCATCTGACCATAAATACTTTCCTGGACCATCTGGAAGGTTCCCTCGAAATGAACCCGTGTAAAAATCACCATTTGGAAAATGCTTTTCTCCTATTCTGTAGCATCCTGTATCCTTTGAATTTCTAGAATCTTCTCCATCTGTAACAGTAGAATCCTGTTCCCTTCCACTACAGGAATGTGATTCTAAGGACAAATGTCTTTCTTCAGCTGAGTGCTGTGCTGTTTTTTCCACATCATCGACATGTGCCACAGGACCAGACATGCAGAACACTCCAGAAGGTGCCGTTTTTAAATATATAAATCTACCCAGGATTAACAATGCCAAAACAAATTTTGGCAAGTGTCAATAGCTTGAATAGGAAACAATTGGCTCTCAATATACAACTTTTCATCTCCTACACCTACCTGATCCTGATTCAAAAAATATAGTAGTAAATACATCAGAATAAAAAGTAAAAGGTCAGAAAATATGTACTATCATGATTCTACCAAATATTTAGTCCCAATATAATAGATAAGAACATAAAAGAACTACTTCATTTAGTCGACTTATTAAAAAACAGGATGTGGAAATGCATAAGTAGCTGTTCATTTTGGTATGTATCTTAGAATATATAAAATTTAGAAATTTACTAGTAAAATATGCCTGAAAACATAAGCTATCCCAAGCGCAAGCAGGCATTTAATGTATTTTAATACTACATCATAACTTTCCACAACCCTTCTTAAATTAATGGTAATCATAAATGCTATTGTCTTTTCATGTTAAGATAGTCCTTCCCTAGCACAATACCACTCCCCTTGTAGAATGCTTCAATAATGATGATCTTATAAACCAAATTGGTGTCTCACTTGGCAGTGACCTAAAAATTTAAAAAATACCTTCATGATAACCTTTTTCTAGTATTTACCAAAGCAGATGCCAGCTCAGCAAAACTAGAGACAAGAAAAAGAAAAAAGAAAAAAGGAAGTTTCCAACTCCCTAACTGAAGCTTGGTTCTGTTACTAATATTGGTCAAATTCCCTGTCAATTAAGTGGACAGTAATAAACATCAACAATGTTCTATAAAACTATATCTAATACAGATGCAAAAAAGAACGTCCCAGCTTTTGCCTGCTAAACCATAGAAAAAGAAAATAACAATCAGATATGCAGTTCCATTCTAGGAAGTTAAAAGAATTCAAAGCTTAGCGAGGTACTTGCATGTAATGTTCCCCATCTTTTTAGCATCTCAGTGGAGTTCTTAGCCTTTACATTCTCCAAAGGCTAAGTGGAGAAATAAGAAGAAATTGATTAAATTAATTTCTTATAAAGTCATTAAATAAATTAAAATTAAAAGGTGACTTTATATTTAATTAATTTAAATTTCTAGAAGCACAACCAATTATTGTATTGGAAAAGGGGAAGCTTCTAGAGAGAGCATTTTCTAGAAGTACAACTAATTATTGCCTTGGAAAGGGAGAAGCTTCTAGAGAGTGCAATTAAATAATATTTTATTTCCTTCTAGAAGGGTGAGGGAAAAAAATAAATAGAGGTGAAAGCCTCATTGTTAGGCATCCGATTTCTGTCAATTGCATTTGATATAAACTTGGGAGAAGAAACTAAGGGTTTTTTATTTTAGTTAGCCATTGGAGAGCATCAATTCTTTAGTGTTGCGACTATTTGAGTTGGTGAAATATCCACTGAATTTGGCATTCAGGAGAGCTTCATTCCGGAGTTCTATTTGTGCTTAAATTGGAGAATACATTTATTGTTGGCTACTACAGTGTTGCGCTACAGTACCCGCGCTACAATATTTATGCTTGATTCTGATTGCAACTTTCATCTCCATACATGGGCATCACTATTATCAGGTTCCTCTTGCAACTATTAGTAGTTTGCATTGTAATCTTAGGCATATAATTTTGTTGTTGTAAGTGATAACTCAGTATCAGATTTGGCATTGTTGTAATCATTATTGTAAGCCCATTTGTCTTGGCAAATTCATAGCAACATTGTACATGAGAATGAATTCAAATAAGGAGATATATGTTGCATACCATTTGTTTGACAAAATGTTCATCTAATAGCATATATGATCAACATAATAATTGTATGCCAATTGTTTGTCAAAATGTCAATTGGCTGTAGGTATGTATTCCATATCTAGTTTTCATGTATATGCATTGCAAATACCAAAAGGAACTGCACTTGCATATCAATTCATTGTAAGAGGTATTGTAATATCATTTGCGAACATTGTAAATTTCTTAGCATCATTCAAACTATATCAAACAATCTGAAACAAAAAAATCAGAAAAGAAAAAGGCAGCATACAAGTGTTTGACAATATTCCTTGAGCTAAAATTAGTTAGTTTGGGCAACGGATATTACATTGGTATCAGAGCTTGCTTGCAAAGTGACGAAGTGTCAAACAATTGAATTTGAGAAGGATTTGGTGTTTCACAAAATTATAACCGGTTGGGGTTATTACAGTGGTATCAGAGCTTGCTTGCAAAGTGTTTGACGAAATGTCAAAACTGAATTATAAAAGAATTTGGTCTTTCACAAAGTTATAATCGGTTGGGGTTATTACATTGCAAAAGGACAACTATAGATAGAGGATTTTACTTCAACTATGCATAGGCTTCCTAGGGGAAAAGTAATGGAACAGCACAACATGACAAAGTTATTGTGATCCTTTGTAATGTGAACTTTTTTTGCTTTCTCCTATGTTGTGTCATGCCCCTTTTCAGACCAAATATAATCAAGAGTGCCTTAACCTACAATTTTATTTTCCATAGGTTTAAGGATAAGGTGGGGAGGGTAGTTAAAGTTGTCATCGATAGAAATTGTGTATCAGCCGACGGGTTCCTTCGGGAAGGAAACTGTGTATCAGCCGACGGGTCCCTTTGGAAAGAAAATTGTGTATCAGCCGACGGGTCCCTTCGGAAAGGTTCTTGTTATGTAGCCGATGGGTCCCTTCGGAAAGGTTTTTGTTATGTAGCGACATGTTGTATGTGGCCGATGGACTCCTTCAGGAAAGTTCTTCGGAAAGTATTTATAACCCCTTCAGGAAGCATTGTAATCATCAGATCAGATCATATCAGAACCTAATGTAATATCTTGACATATGCGATTAATAAGAAGAGTTCTGCTGTTCGTGTTCGTGTTCGTGTTCATTATTTGTGTGCAATTCTTAATTAACCTATGCGGTAAACAAAAGTTGTCCAAATAGAAAATTTAAGTTGTATTAAAAAAAGGTAAGTTACCAAATTCTCTCCAACAACCTTCAAAAATCTAGATCGATTTTATACAAAGTTTGGTCCTTGTCAAATTCTCTCCACATTTGCCAACATAGCTGCAAATTTGTAGCAAATTTGTCAGAGGAACCCAGGCAGAATTTGGAGCAAATTTTGAAAAAATTGCTGCCCAAAGGCCAAACCTGGGCTGAATTTAGTCTGAAAACAATTTTTTAGACTTTTAAAAGTGTTTTTTCACCTAATTTGGTCTATCCAATCCTCCTAATCCTAAAAGTGACCACTAAAAAGGCCAAAAAGGATGGTCTATATGTCATTTATGCATTTGTGAATGAAAATAAAAACTTGCTTATAGAGGAAATCCAAACTGACAATAGGTGAAATCCAAGTTGACGATTATAGATGAGATAATGATATTAATGTCCAACAAGAAACCAAAAAACGGTCCAAGGGATAGGAAGATAAAAACAGTGGGGAAAAAACCCAGCAGGAGCACCAAACAATGTTCAGGAAAGAGCAAACAAAATAAGTCCAGGAATTTCTTTTAAAAATATATGATATCTTTGAATCCAGGGCTTAAAATTTGAATCTCAACATTTGATCTAGCCTGGTTAGAAGTCCTCTACCCAATACAAAATAAAAATTCAGATAACTACACTTATCCTTTGACAATTCCTTTCATTCTCCAACTGTCCCCTTGATATGGAAATATGTTCCATGCATGTGACCAAGCAAGTGTATCATGTTGTATGTGTGGCTAAATGATGCAAATAATATCCTATTGAACTGAAATATAGATATGGTGGTGTATTTTGCTATATTTCTTTACTATTGGCATAGTGGTGTATGGAATTATTTGTTGTTGCATATATATACACACACATATCTCTAAAAAAAATGTTTTTGTATGAACAAACCCAAAACGAATCAAAACCTGACCCAAAAAAAATTTGGACGAATTCGAACCCAAATCTCGAACTTGCATCCATACCGAATCCGAACTGATAATTTAGAAGGTTTTTTAAGGTTAGAACCCAAATTTGGTCTTCAATGAAGTACAATTAAGTACAATGACGAATTAATCAATGAAAGAAACCAAGACAAATGGCTGAAAAGGAGAATGAAGCAAACTTCTAAGTATTGTAGTTAGAATACAAAGAGTAGATCCAATGAAAATCAGATTAATGATGAGGGAAAATCATGGAAAATGAAGTCTATGATACGAAATGTAAGCAAGGGACAACGAATTTATGATTTTGGGGGTTATATGCAAAGTGAATAATCCTGACAGGATGGTGGAATCTGCACCTGTCAGGATTCTAATCCCAACAGCATGGTGGAATCCACTACCCTCTTAGGATTCCCAATCCCGACAGGCCTCAACTTCCCACTCCTAGCTTTGAATCAAATTTCAACTTCTTGCTAATTCTTATCATAAATTGAGGTGTTTTCAAAATGCAAATCGAACTTTTATCTCCTCCATATAGAGAGACACAAAATCAATCTTCAAACTTAAGGAATTTATGATGAATGATCAGATCTTGAGACTAGAAGTAGATGAAGGCTGGATTTTGAACAAGTATTCAATTGATGAAAGATGAAAAGGAAAATGAAAACTGTGAGAATGGCCCTTGAAAATAAACTTGAAGTCATAAATATGAATGGAAGAAGCTGAGTAAACAAATTGTGAACTAAATCCATATTAGGAGCAATCCCAACAGTAAGGTGGAATCCACACCTCACTCAGGATTCCTAGTCTTGACAGCACACAAAATTCTGCTCTCCAATTGTGGTCCAATTTCAGTCCTGTGTTGTTTCTTGCATGAAAATAAGCATTTCAAGCCATAAATCAGAACTCCTCATCAAAACAAGCCTGATTCAAGTGGGTTGTGAGAACGAAATTTACATGAAAAATATGAAAATCTGATTTCATGTAGGGCTGGGCGACTTGGAATAATTTTCAAATTAATTTTCTTTTGTGGAAATGGAGAAAGTCGGCCTTTGAGGGGAATTTTGATTATTTGAACAAATGATTTCATGGTCAAATGCAGGGACAGGACAAACCAATCAAAATACATCCCTTTTCATCCTAAGGCACCTATATAAAGGAGGGAGTTGATTTCATTTTACATCATACCATTTCACTTCTACATGAGCATATCAAGTTCACCATTAAAGGATGCCAATTTCTCATACAAAAGACAGCAATTATTGTGGTTGCAAAAGGGGCAAACTTCAAGAAATTGGTTAAAATTAATCTCTGATTTCATTAATCAGAATTTGGAATTGTAAAAGACAGCTATCTTAATGATTTTAAGGATTGGAGGACGAGTTTGAGGATAAATCACTGATTTTGAAAGTGGATTACATATGGGGGTTACAAAATCTGGGCTAAAAAAAATCAGAAATGAAATGTGTTAAAAATGAATCTGGAAAGAAATAAAAAATCAGACTTAGAAAATTGAGGATTATTGATCAAGTAGATGAAAAGGTTGATTTAAAGTTGATCTATATGCAATGTCATTTCATGTAAGCTTTCAATTTCATTCATTTCATTTATACTTAATAATTTTGTGAGCTTAATGCAATTTCTGTTTTGTTTTTGCAAGGTTACAATGAAGGAGGGATGGCTGAATTGAGATTCACTCAATGGGCAATTTGGAAGACCAAAACATGGATGGTATGCAAATCCTCAATCATTGCACCAACAAAATGGATGCAACATCAAGTCCAAAACTTCAAGCAAGAAGGTGCTCAAGTCAGGAAAGATGATGCTCAAAATTTAAAAAGCAAATTCAAGGCAAGGACAAGATGGAGTTCAGGAAAGCAAAGAACAAGGAGAAAAGAACAAATTTGCAAATCTACAAGTGAAAGAAAATAATCACTAACTTGAATTTCCTCCAGAAATCCAAGTTCACTTTGAAGGATCCAAGTGCATGAAACTTCATCACTTCAAGCGAATTCAAAATTCTGGCCATGAGAAAATTTTTATGATGGAGAAAATTTGAGAAAATAAAGCAATTTGGGAATATACCATCACACAAGAACAAGGAGAAACAGTGAAGAAAATGAGAGGACAAATTACAGCTCCACAAGAACAATCTAAGCCTTAAACAGAGAAACAAAAGAGAAAAGATTTGAAAATTTGATTGATGAAGAGGATTTGAGAAGATGTTGATGTCAACATATTGGTTATTCTGTGAAGATTGGCAGAGCAGCAGACAGAGTTTGGGTTCACATGGTTCAAGGATTGCAGATCAGCTTATGTGCATGTGGGATGATGCTCTAGAGTATGTCAAAATGCTGTAGTTAAGAGCGCATACGAAAATATGAAGACCAGACAGAGTTATGAAGAATTTAGTGATGGCAGCTTTCAGATAGTGTTTCTAGAAAGTGGGTACTAATGTTTGGATTTTATCTCCTAACAGAGATGGAATCTCGTTGACCGAGCTTAGACAGAGGTTGAAGACATGTTGAAAATACTTTTGTTAATCATGCATAATTAGATGATCAGCAAGTGTGAAGTTACGAAGACTGTGAGCCGACAAATTACTTGTAATTGTGAAAAAGACACAATATTGTAATGTAACGTGTATTGAAATATCCTAAGTTGGTCCTATATTATTATTGTAGATTGGGAAAGCCTCAAGGACGACTCAATAATTTATTTTAGGACTTGGTATAAAGGAAAGGTCATTCCTTGTAGATATGTATCCAGTGTGGATAGTGTGATATGTGGTTATATCTATTTGATGTATTGTATGAGCTTACAAGCGAATATCTTTTGGATCAAAGTAGAGATTGGTGCAGTTGAGGCACAATGAGCTTACAAGGAGCTGTATTTGGCAAAATATGTTGCTGGTGGATACTTGTTGTTGTAAACTTGTATCATTCAATGAGGATAGTACTGAAGTTGTTTGGACAGTGGGTCCATCGGTCTTCCTTTCAACTCCTAACAGGGTTGGAATCTCCTAACATGGATTCAACGCCTCCTAACAAGGACTTATATGTACTAATTGTATTTCATTGACTCCTAACGAGGTCCATCCTTTCACAAGGAACTTCTATATTACTACATCATCTTGTGGGTCCCATCCCCACCGAGGTTTTCTATCTGGTCAAGGGTTTCCCTAATTAACAAATCTAGTATTATTGTGTATGATTATCTTTCTAAGGTTGTTGCACCTACTGTTTATATGTTTCAAAATTAATAAAGATGTTGAGAGTTGTTTTGATTACATAACTGATTCAACCCCCCCGCCCCCCCTCCCCCAAGTTATCTTGGTGGACTTTACTTTCTAACAACTTCATCACTTCAAATATATTCAATATTTTTGCCATGAGAAAATTTTCATGAGGATGGAGAAAATTTGAGAAGATAAAGCAATTTAGGAATATACCATCACAATTGAAGGCTCAATAATGTTGAGTATCAAGAGATATTTTCTCATCACCAGAGGATTGATCAAATCTATGAGATAAGCATATCGAGGTGGTGCCCACATGTCTGCAACCAATCAAACTATGTTACCCTGAGTTTCCACGACAGGGGGATGGGGGGACGAGGAAACGGGTTTTCGAGAGTTTTTATTTTGGCTAAAATAGGGGACGGTAGGGGATGGCTATATATATATTCATGAATTTCAGAATTACATAACATTGTCACATTCATCATAGCAACATAGTTTAAAATTATCAATTTCATTCATCAAATCAGCATAGAACATAGCATCAAATCGAATCATTGTCTAAGAATTGAAACATAGGATGAAATCAAATGAGAGAATCAATCTGTCATAGATTAGACTTTAGAGCCCTTTCTTGTGAGTTTTGGAGGAAAACTGAATTTGTTGTGCCAAATCTTCCTAGACAGGTAGCAGCCATCTTGTTTGAGCAGTAATCAGCTACAACAATTTATTTCTGGGCAATTATTGCTGCTATCAGAAATGGGGATGGTTTCCGGTCGTCCCCAAGTCCCCGAAACAGAGACGGTTTCCGAAACTCCAGGCTTAGGGCTAGAAATGTGTCCTGGTAACATAGCAATCAAATAGCTCCAGTTACAAGTGTTCAAGCACATTCAATCATACTATGCCAAATATACATGTGGAGAGCATCTAATGCCTCTACCTTATCTATTTTCTCAATGGTTTTCAAGAGCACAGTAATTTACTTTTTGGCCCACAGGGGCCTTCATGTAATAGAATATAACAATGCTCTTGTTTAGGAGAACAATTACCTCTAGAAAGAGGCATTAATCATTTGTTAGTCTGAGAACAGTCACTATAAGAGAGCAATCTCATAACTGGCCGCAGGATAATTTCCTAGCTACCAAACATGAACCATAAAGTTTCGGTTGGTTTCAAATTTTGAAGGTTAGAAGCAATCCAAGAAAACTAATATGCCTCCTCATAAACTACCTAACATATCAATATAACGGAAACGCATATAAAATATTGAAAACATCATGATACCATTAATCTATTTGGAGTTATATTGAAACAAGAGAATCAAGGTCTGATTGTTTTTTAGGAAACCAAGGTTATAATTAAGGATGGCTTTAGCTCTTTATTATCATCTTCCTATATTTGTTTTAAAAAATCATTCTTGCCACTAAGGTTTTGTAACCAACACATCTCATGCAACTAAAAACTAAAGCAGCATCATATCTGGATATGGTTCATATCCAAACCATACCTGTATCAATTACAGAACATGCTTCGTCAAGAAATTGGAGCAGCTGTATCTGGTCTGGCCAAAGAAAAGACCAGAAAACTTAATGTAGGGAAAGTCCTGGTTATCAACTCATATACAAGATACCATAATAAGACAAACAGATCAGTAATGTCCAATGCTATAATCATCCTATAGTTTGATACTTTGATGTACTTACCCATGGTTAATGATTTTTGAGTTGAGTGTGATTGATGCTTTAATAACTGAGGCCAATCATCACACCTGCCCCATGACATTCCTATAAATTGTCTTGAGTTGTTTGAGATCTCCACCATGTGTCTACTGTCAGATCTTATGTAAGACCTGCACTTGGAGATCACACACATACATCATGATCAGAACTATCAATGCAGAAATTCGATTTCATATTCTGTATGCTGCAGTAATAAATGTGTGTATCGTATTGCAGTTAGTTTTCTGTTGTATTCGAATTAGTTTTGTATCACCTACTTACACATTATTATTTCTAGCATACATATACTATTTCAATGTAGTTAATCATAACTGCCTTAGAAAAGTCATTAGTTTTCTGTTGTATTCGAATTAGTTTTGTATCACCTACTTATACATTATTATTTCTAGCATACAAATACTATTTCAATGTAGTTAATCATAACTGCCTATATGTACAAATTGTCTTGAGTTGTTTGAGATCTCCACATTGCGTCTACTGTCGGATCTTATGTAAGACCTGCACTTGGACATCACACACATACATCATGATCAGAAATATCAATGCAGAAATTCCATTTCATATTCTTTATGCTGCAGTAATAAACGTATGTGTCCTATTGGAGATAGTTTACTGTTGTATTCAAATTAGTTTTGTATCACCTACTTACAAATTATTATTTCTAGCATACAAATACTATTTCAATGTAGTTAATCATAACTGCCTTAGAAAAGTCATTACCATAATCACTATAATGCCAACTTCAAGTGGGAAAGGAAACCACACAAGCTAGGATCTAACCTCGTTCTTTATGAATAAAGATATCAACCCCAATGGGCTAGCAAATCTATTACTGATAAGCAGATATCTTATAAATGCATGCAATGACCAAAGTAGGTTAACGCTGCTGAAGAATATAAGCAGATACAACAGAAAGCACTTGGAAAAAGGTGCTCTAGGTTCTCAAGACTAACTAAACACTAGACCACCGTGAACATAACTAGAGAAGGTGAACACAAATAGGTTACACCACAAACCATATGAACCGAGTACAAGGAAACAAGGAGGCGATGAAGATAAAGATGGAAGACCCAAAGAACCAATGCAAATGTCATCAACACAAAACACACAGGAAGCGAAATAAATTTTAGGTTGGGGTAGTAGAATTTTTCCATTTTTGAAGGTAAATGAAATAGATGAAGGAATGTAATGTAACAAAGCAAATATAAGGCAAAGACTCCATCAGAAGATGCAAATTTTATTTACCAAAAGGCCATAACGAGTGTTTTTGCCATGGAATGACATGTAATGGACAACAAGATCCTATTCATATTATGAATGTCAAATTTTGTCATGTCCCCTCTTTCGCGCTAGTTCTTTTGGCGCCTAGTTAATCTATCTCCACATCCGGATAGATTAACAACATTAAAAGTAAGGATGCCTGCCAATCACAAGGGAAGATTTGTCTTAAGTTCGTCATTTTATGTCTTGAAGTACTTAAATAAAGTTACTTTATGTTTTATTAAGACATTTACTTTATAAGGTGACTTAAGTAACTACATGACGAAATTGGAGTTTAATCCCACATCTCTTATCCCAACACTTTTCCCTCACTTTGAGGTTATAAATAAGAGACGCCGTCTTGGGATTTGCATACAACGAATATATGCTTCTATTCAAATTTTAAAACCTTGGTTGCTTTAATGTGACTGGTTAACTCTGACGACGAAAACCCTCGAGTTGTGGGAGGAAGTTGGACGTCACCCCAGCCCTTCAGAATTATTATTCAAGTTCAGGCAGATATCGACAAGGAGGAAGTGACAATATCTCAGGAACTGGAAGTGAGATTTATCAGGTGAAACCAAGTTTAGTGGTATCAATTTTTACTGCATATTGTTTTCATAACTATTAGCCGGCTGTGATAGAATGACCACATCCAGAACAGTAAGACATGGGTGTGAATGGTAGACGTAATAACCAGCAGATTGACGCTACTCAGCAAACAGCAGATCATGGTGTCTGGTTTTATCAATTTGTGGGAATGACAGATTCTGGCAAAGTCTGCATTAACAGAAGACTTAGTGGTTAGTGTTCGCAATGTTGTGGAAGAGTAGCAACAGCAGTAATACTTCACCAGTCAGGCAGGACAGAGAGTAAAGACGTGCCTCCATCTTTTCCAGGCCGTGGGCAGTGTGTGGTGGCAGATGCAGGAGTTTTGGAAGGCACGGGAGGTAGTATACAGCGGTGGAGTTCAAGGGAGAACACTCAGAGTTGTCGGCAGCTATACTGGAGTGTGTGGCGGTGAAGGTGGGATATATCCATCAATTCTGAACCAGATCACTTCATTTTCACATATCAACGAATCACGGGTCTGTCTGTAAGTTAATCCTTTCAGTATTTGTTTATACTGCATTAATTAATATATGCCTTTGTGGTTGCCGCCAGTTAATGAAGTCTATGAAATGTGATTGACTTTAATGAACCCAGGATGCTGGAGTATGTAAATCTTAAATTCTGAGATGTATTATTTGGTCTCTTTTTATTTAGTTAATTTGGAGTAACAGTTAATGGAAGAAAAATCTTATTTTCACTGAAACATGGTTTGCATGCTAACTGTTTAATAAAATACCTTACATCCCAAACAAGGAATATTTGGTTATAACTACTCCAGATTATTACAAATTTGCACTTTCACCCTTTACTATATACTAGGTAGACTTATCCTTTCACAGTTCACCAACACTATGAATAGAAGGCAACTTGTCTGAAGTTAGAGAGGGCTAGGATTGTAAACCACAAACCAACTTAAGGAAAATGCAAAAACAATCCCCTTGAATGTATGCACAATAAAAGCCTTTACACGAAATCAGTGTCCCACTTAGGGGTGACCTAAAGTGTACCTTTGTAGTTAGCATACAACACCTATATTATACTTTTCTAATGTGCTTATAGCAGACAATACCTCTAATATGCTTTGTTAATATGATTGTCTTCAACTATGTATTACTTGTTTGCTGACTTCAAAGTAATTATAGGAGTCAATTGATAAAATCTTGTTTTGGTCAACAACTAGTGGGCTGTTTAAATTAGCTAAGTGTATTTAAGGAAAGTAGTCTAGCCCTTGCCTGATCATTATTAGTCCACTCCTATAATAAGTTCATGTACAAATAAAGATATATTTTTCTACTCTATCTGATCACTTTTTAATATGTTTTTTAAATCTTTGAGGCTTGTAGAGACTAGAGAGAATAGAAGGACAACACAAGAGGCCACCAAAGAGACTTTAATAGTGTAAACGTGAAACTAAAATCTTTTCCAAAGCAAAAGTTGGAGTCTGAGTATGAGTTCGAATCATAGTCAAGAAAGAAATTATCAATGCATTCCATCTACTACAAATAACCATACAAAGGAAGAGAGGGTGACAAAAAGACACCTTTCATTACCAAATGAAGCATGGATCAACCTTGTACACTAAGTTTGGTACAAAGAATCCATAAAGCCTCCTCTAGATGGGGATGTCATCAATCTTTCATCATATGCAAAGAGTTGAGAATAGATGAAATTGGGCCAAAACCTTCATGACTAAGGGTTAGAGGACACAAAAGAGAACTTGAAGGTGAAACAAGATTGTGGAACACTAAAGCTGCAAGAAGAGTGAAGTTACTCACATAATCAAGAGTGCAAGAGGAGCATTGAAACTCCTTGACTAGTAAGTTCAAACACTAGGTTTGCATCAGTACAAAATTTGGGTAAATTGACCATCAAGCCACAACATAGTGGTGCAGGAGCACCCTGACCATCTCCATTGAATTTAGGAGCATAGTTAGTATGTTTTGAGTCATGATAGGTTAGTGAAATAGTTATTTCAATTCATCTAATTAGATGTTAAATCAAGGTCATGTAGACCAAGGTCAAGGATCAGTCAAAGTTGGTCAATGCCAGCCAAAGGCCTTGAGGGGTATTAAAATGTCATGCAAGATCACAAATGAATTAAACATGTAGTTTGTAAGCCTTTTGGACCTATATATGGTGCCAAATAGGCATGAGTTAGCAAAAGAGGCAAATTGTCAAAAATGTGTAAAAAATGTAAAGTTGTCAAAAAATGTTGCTGTCAACATTTTTTTGCAAAATGACAGTTTTTTAAAGATGGAAGGTCAACCATCTTGGACGAACTCTTTGGGGATGTGAAAGATCATGCTATTACATAAGCAATGCATTCTTGTGTAGAGGCAGAGAATGAGATGTGGAGAAGGAAAGTGAAGGTTATGGTGTGTGGTTTTGAATAATAAAATCAGTTTATTTTGTGAAATCTGCTTGTGTACTGTTATTTGACTGCAGTCCTGGTACCTGCTTCCTTACCTCGTGGATGTGATGATTATTAAAGCTTCCTATATAGGGGAATGAAGTCGAGAACTAATGCTGATGCTAAATATGTGCCTAGTATCATTGGGTTATTACCAAGATCTCACTACTCATTGTTTAGACAATAAATTCTGTACACTTTCAGAGTGAAGTACCACATTGGTTGCATGTTTTCATTGTATAGAGTTAAGGAAGATGTAAAGGTTTTATTTGTTGTTTTAGATTGCCATCTTGTAGGTTTACACCATAACCCTGATCCCAATAAAGGAGTGGGCCAAGAATCAATAAATATTTTCTGTTGCATGTAAAATACAGTGAATCAGCACTCAAGAAAACGTGACAGAGGGTTGTCTAGAGTCTGCATGTGTGCTTGAAGGTTTGCATTCATTCTTAGGATGCTGAAGAATCCATTGGAAGTGTTGGGCAGGTAAGATAATGGAGGTTTGAAGTTAGTTTCTCAAATTAGCAACAAAACCCTCATTAAGGCTAGGGTTTGAAAGATCAGTTATCTCCCCAGTGGCTAGGTGCCCAAAAGTCAGAGTTTGAAGGCTCTTGATAAGGTAAATGTGTAGTTAAGTTCATTTGTTCAAGTTCTTTAAGGGTTTTGTGAGTTTTTAGTTTGAGTGTGTCTTTTAGACCTATTAGCCTCAATTAGGGCCTGCAGTTTGAATGCCTTAATGAATAGTTGAAACCCTAAGACCTGGAAGTTTAGTAGAGCTCAGTACTTGGTATTTGAATCCTCCTTTAGTTTCAGTGGTTATTTTCAAAGACTTTGATTTCTTGCCTAAAAAACCCAAGATCATGCTACAAGGAAGAGCCCTCATTAGGTCAGTTTGTTAGGATTGGTGTTTGGAGCCCACTAAGGTGCATGGAACCTTATGAATGTTTGAAATCACTTTGTTTGTGATTAGTTAAGCCCGTGGAAGCATTTTGCATGAGTTTGTGAAAGATCCTAGAGAGTGTAAGGGAGTGGAGGTGTTGTGTGGTGAGAGGGGTAATTGTTTGTGTTTGTGAAGATATAGGTAGAGTTACTAGGAAGAGGTGAGTGTGGAATGAGGAAAAGGCCAAGCACCTGGTCTCTAGCCTTGGAAGAGTCATGAGGGACTGATTGTGATATGTTTGGTAAGGCTTGGAAGAAGCCAAGTGGAAGAATTTGTAAGAAGAACATGTTCAACACCTCCCTACTTGCATCACATAGAAAGCCAAACACTTAAATGCTACAAGTAATGGATCAAAGAATCCCATAGGCCATTATAAGGCCTATGAGACGATCTAGAATTGTCAAGACAATAGAGCACATTGGCTACAGTATTTTCTAGACACCACATGGTGAAAATATCAACTAGCATATAGTCATAGGCTCAAAGAATTAATAATAAGATTGAAAAGGGTACCTACTAACTTAAGGAAAAGATGATTTATTGAAGGCCTTGTTTCTTCCTTGAGAAAAAAATGAAAGTTGTACCACCTCATAGTATGTGGATGCATATAATTGAAAACCAATATTGAAAGCAAATAAAATGTGAGAAAGATGGATCATGACAATAAGTTCAAACACAAGTAGTAATAGTGAATCGAGAAAAATAAAATCGCGGAGGCAAGATATGCTTCATATGATGAAGGAATCAAAGGTAAGCAAGAAACGGCAATAGACCCAAAAATTATGGTGCAGCAATTGCAAAAGTGAAGGTCAGAACAAAACCTAAGTTACCGGTTCGAAACATTTTGGTGTCAAAAAAATAAAGGCACCATTGAATGATTTAAGTTGGAGATTTGAAGGCAAATACACAGGATGACAAAGTAATGGGCCGCATATTCAACCAACAAGTACTAGTGATTGACAGTGATGTCAAGGACAACAAGGAGGGTCAGTCTACATGTAGGAAGTTTCGGTTAATGAGGACAACAACGAGAGGGTTGGGAGAGAGTGGTACCAACAAGCACAATACACATTGAGCTCACAATGCACACTCTGGCCTATGATCTTCTAGGAAGCTTTCCAAGGTTGTTGGTTCACAATTTACTTGAATTACAAGAACAGAGGGAGGAGAAGCAACCAAAGCAATGTCGACAACATATACTATAATAGTGAACATTTGGCAGCATTGCTTTAATAGAAATTGGGTTCGATATAAGTTAATCATGCCCTAAGACGTCAATAAAGAAAGGAAGAGACCACAACATGGTCAAGACCAAGAGATCAGACAACTTTTTAGGTTTGTAGAGACAAGAGAGAATAGAAGGAGAAAGCAAGAGGCTGCCAAAGAGATTTTAATAGTGTAAACCTAAAGCTAAAATCTTTTCCAAAGCAAAAGTTGGAGTCTAAGTATGAATTGGAATCATAGTCAAGAAAGAAATCATCAAGGCATTCCAACTACTACAAATGACCATACAAAGGAAGAGAGGATGACAAAAAGACACCTTTCATTACGAAATGAAGCATGGATCAACCTTGTACACTAAGTTTGGTACAAAAAATCCATCAATCAATCTCTCTAATAATTGGGATGTCATCAATCTCTCATAATACAAGAAGAGTTGAAAATAGAAAAAATTGGGCCAAAACCTTCATGGCTAAGGGTCACAGGATACAAAAGAAACTTGAAGGTGAAACAAGATTGTGGAACACTAAAGCTACAAGAAGAGTAAAGTATGCTCACATAATCAAGAGTGCAAGATGAGCATCGAAACTCCTTGACTAGTATGTTCCAAACACTAGGTTTGCATCAGTACAAAATTTGGGTAAATCCGTCATCAAGCCACAACATAGAAAGGAAACCACTGACATGTTACAAGAAATGGACAAAGAATCCCATAGGCCACTATAAGGCCTATGAGACGATCTAGAATTGTCAAGACAATAGAGCACATTGGCTACAGTATTTTCTAGACACCACATGGTGAAAATATCAACTAGCATATAGTCATAGGCTCAAAGAATTAATAATAAGACTGAAAAGGGTACCTACTAACTTAAGGAAAAGATGATTTATTGAAGGCCTTGTTTCTTCCTTGAGAAAAAAATGAAAGTTGTACCACCTCATAGTATGTGGATGCATATAATTGGGCAGCAGATATGGAAAGCAAATAAAATGTTAGAAAGATGTATCATGACAATAAGTTGAAGCACAAGTAGCAATAGTGAATCGAGAACAACATAATCACAGAGGAGAGATGCTTCATATGAAGAAGAATCAAAGGCGAACAAGAAACTGGCAATTGACCCAAAAAATGAGTTGAAGTATATCAGATTTATGGAATATCTGAATTTTAATATTTTCTATAATATATGTTTAGAACTGCTCCTTGAAATAACATTAGATAATTGATATGTTTTTCAAGAGAGGGTCCTAACTCTTTTTCTATATCTCGTAGAATATAGGGCTGTGACTTTACACCTTTACCCCTTCATGTCAAATCGCACGACCCATCAATTTGACGAATAACTAAAATTTATCGGTCAACGAAGGTTTTATTAAAGCATGCTAACATATTCCATGAACACAATTTGATTTGCCACCTCCACGTGACATGTTATAGGATCGATCAATATGTTTGACTGCCCAAGTCACTTTCCAATACACATGCCCAATATGATGTGAGAGGATGTCAGTTTTTATCCCAATCCAATTGACATGAATGAATTTAGATTAATATTTAAATTATTATATTAAGTAATATAAATATTATACAGTATCATATTGCTATCAGGATTTAACTGTGTGATTATGAGTCAAACTCATTGACCCATGTTTCATGAGCAGTGATTCAACATGAATACATCTCTTATGAGAATAAATGGAACACTTAGCACTCATTGAATCTAGGTGATGCTCACAGGGGTTAAGCACCGGGACTTCCTAGGAGGTCACCCATCCCAGTATTACTCCAGCCTGAGCGTGCTTAACTACGGAGTTTCCTCCATGGTTAAACCCAAAGCTTGCAACCCCATTTGCAAAACCTTCACCCAGTGTTCTGCCTTATGAACCATTCATTAGAAAGCCCCTTAAGCTCATCAATTGATAAGTAGGAGATAATTTCCACAGCAAGTCAAATTGTGATATTGCTATTAGGATTTAAATGTGTCATTCTGAGTCAAACTCATTGACCCATGTTTCATGAGTAGTGATTCAACATGACTCCATCTCTCATGAGAATAAATAGAACACTTAGCACTCACTGGATCTAGATGATGCTCACAGGGGTGAAGCATCGGGACTTCCTGGGAGTTTAGTCCCATATATAATAATTAATATAATATGACACATATCATATATGAAAATAAACTATATATTCCTCTAATAATGTCAATCATATTGAAATGTCATCCGACAGAAGCTACAAACATTAACACTCCCTCTTAGCTAGGGAGGATGATTATGAAAAGATTCATATATAATATGAACAATATATTACCTCAACCAATATTGAAAATGGTGATATTATTCCATAATATTTGGAGTAAAGGCCTACTTGATATCAAGTCAATGATATCTACCAAGTACTCAGAGTAATGATATTAAGAGTAATGGCCTCCTAAATGTCAACTCATATGACATTCACCAAGTACTCTTGAGTAATGTCCTCCCGAATGTCAGGATGCATAACATTCACCAAGTACTCGAGTAATGCCCTCCAGAACATCAAGTCACATGATATTCACCAAGTACTCTTGAGTAATGGCCTCTTGAACATCAAGTTACCTCACATTCACCATGTACTCAATGTTTATAAGCTATGTGCACACGCATTCTCATAAAGTGTACCATATTTCATGGTTTGATTAAGGAACTTAATCCAACATGCAAAGTATAGTCTATCATGATCTGCACTGACATCATAAGATATCCACCGTAATAGAAAATTAAGTTAATGTAAGATCGTCACCTTTCAATAACTTTTGTAAATACAAGAGATAATCATTTGGAAGTCCTCACTTCCTCATGATGTACACAAGGCCCATATGAAATAACATTTATTAATAAATAATTTATTAGTACAATGATCAGATGTTTTAAGACACTTCTTAGTAATTACAATATACAAATTTACCTCAAAAGTTTTCCACCTTTATTTTGCAAGAGCCTTGGTGCAAATGGTAAAGAATCGTGAACTCACTCTTAATCCAAAATTTCATAAAATTTGAAATATGTTAAAATTCTTCAGAATGGAAATTTCTATGAATCCAACTTTGAGTTATTGACTTCAGTGAAGGAAGCTAGATGTTTGAGTCTGTCAGGACATCTTCCTGCAGTGTGACCATAGTTGTCGCATCTAAAACATTGTATTTTAGAAAGATCCTTTTGTTTCTTGAATGGTTGTTTATCACTTTTGTCTGTTTTCCTTTTCAAATTAGTGGTGAAAACCTACATGTCTTCATTTGTGGATTTCATGCCAATTCCTCTAGATATCAGATTACACTCTTCTTGAATGTAGTTAGGTTTTAGTCGGTCAAATTTTGGGGAGCTTGAGCGAGCACATATTCCTTGTCTAAAGTTTTCCCATGAAGGTGGGAGTCCATTTAATGTCACCATAGTTAACTCTTTACCATCATAGATGTGATCAATTGTTAAGAGTTGGTTTCTTAATTCCAGTATCCTCACAAAGTATGAGGTGTTGGTCTCTCCTTCATTGATCTTTATATTAGCGAGTTGATTCTTTAGAGTAAGAAGCCTACTAGTGGTGTTAATTTTGAACATGTCTTCTAGGGATTTTAACATCTCATATGCAGAGTCTAACTTTGTGATAATGGGTAGTAAATGATTTTTCACTCCATCTGTTGATTTTTGGTAGCTTCAGTCGAATAAGCCTATGAATATATATATAATTATATGTGAGATATAGTTTACATTAACTTATGATATTTGAGATATAAGTTTATTAAATGAGAAAATTAATATAATACATATAGCTTTAATTATAATTATAATTATATAATTACATTATAATGAATAGACATGTCCCATGAAGGGGCATGTCTATTCTTGGCTCATTTTTCAAATATAAATAAAAGAGGTCCCTGTCATTTGGAATATATAATCCTTACAGGTAATACAATTACATCTGCAAGCAATCCATAGAAACTTAACATGGTATCAGAGCCTTATTGCAGATGAAAATCGAATTTTAAAAAATGGAGAAATTATTCTAAATACAAAACTCTTATATATCTTACTAGGTTGAACAACGAATGTAATACGATGGACCCGCAGCCATTATGGAGCATCTGGGAAGATTTGGACAGCATTCAATGAGCTCTTTGACATCTCCAAAAGAACCATTAGAATTTGCAGACTCATTAGGAGTGGGAATTGGATGAGGAAGATGAAATAATCTGTATAAAGCCGATCTCAATAGTGGCAACAGAACAATCGATATACAAGGAGAGCAATCATGTTAATGAAAGATGATCGATGTCTTGTGGTAATTAGAAGGTCAATGCAATAAAGTTATATTTTACCTTTGTTTAGTCTAATTGTGAATGTAATACTCCCATCATTTTGAGCAATGGTCTTGAAGCAATTTGTTTGATGCATTATGTATTTTAGATGGTCAAGCCTGAAATAAAGAATATGCAATGTTATTTGTAGTCAATGTTGGAAATAAATGAGATCGATGATGCAAGTTGATTGAAGGTCAAATATACAGCATAGACATGCTCCAATAGACCAAAGACCCTAATCGACAAATGAAGATGGGACTGATGTGTATTAACTAGTTCGCTCAGAAATCACGTAGTATCCTGATCCGAACCGCTCTTCACCATCATCTCTGATGACAACACTCTTTTGCACAACTTTAGCACTTCGTAGACAACATGCATATTGATCCGCAAATTCTTCGTCAATCACTACCTTCTCACCTGACAAGAAATCAAGATCAGGTTACGCATTTGTAAATGGAATTGAGGTTGGCCTCATGCCCGATGCGATCCGAAACTCGCATCTGGTCAAAACCGCAAGACAACATACGATCGGTGCTTCCACGATTTTGCAAACAGGGAACAGGCTCAATGTGGGAGGGCAATACACTCCGCTGGGGTCTATGCAAGCATGAGAAGGATGTTACAAATGAATATATAAAAACACAAGTCATCATAATTTCTTAGATCTATAAAACAATGATCTAAAAATACATCAATCATCGCAATGAAAGATTTAAGCCATCGAGGATGATGACATGGTTCAACTTTAAGATAATATACATGAACATTCACTGATTAATTCTATTATAAATTGAATTGAAGAAGTGTAATAAGGATGTTGTAAATAATGATGCTATGAAGATTATAAACATAAAAATTATAAATTTACCTCAACCTTGTAAGCATCCAAGTCAGTCGGTGATAAGGATGGGAAGCACAATCATGGATAGATACGTGTGACAATAAGCACCAACACGTGAGAAACGAATATAAAGAAGTAAGAAGGATATTCTTATTGGATATAAAGACAAAAGTATTAAGTCCATAGAGCATAAGAAGAAATCCTCGATGAGTGTTTACAAGAAGCATGAAGGATATATAAATAAATGGGTAATAGTCAACATTGTGTAGTGTTGGCATATTATACAAGAAATGAAGAAAGATGAAATAGATTGGAAAAAAAATATACTTTGGAAAATAAATATAATTAAGTGGGTTAATTATTATTTTTTTCTCCACTAATGAAGGAGAGTTGTGTTAATCAAGAAAAAGGTGAGGAATGTATTCCTCCTGTAGCATTTTCTTATTTATGGAACTTCATTGGAGCAACTTGATCAAGGATGTTAATGTACGGATGAGTATTGATTATCGTTAAGTATTTCATTTACCTACTCATTGTAGTCTCTCTCTTTTATTTCAATAAGAGCTATGTGCCTTGATCTTTTCCTTCAAGAATATTACTGCAAGAAAAGGGAGATTGATTGGAGATCCAAAGGGAGTGACATTTCATTAGAGGCAACCTTGAAAGAGAGGGAGCAGATAGAGGATGTGATTCAATCAGCCTTGGGTAATCTCGGTCATATTGATTTCGAGGGAGTAAACCATGTTGAGATGGATTCTCCAATGATCAATAAATTGTAGCAATCAAGAGGACTGTGATTCATGAATATTCCTCGTGACTATGTGATTTTAATGTTCCTAACCCCTCTGTACATCATGAAGAAGTGATGACTTCCAAATGATGTCACTTGTATTTGTATAAGTTAATGAAAGCTGACGATCTTATAATTACTTAATTTTCTATTATGATGGATATCTTACAATATTTATGTAGATCATGATAGATTATACTTTGCATGGTGGATGTTTATATGGTAAGCATTATGAGAATGCATGTGCACATACCTTATAAACATTTTTTGAGTACATGGTGAATGTTATGCAAATTGATGTTCTAGAGGCCATTACACAGAGTACGTAGTGAATATCATACGACTTGATGTTTTGGAGGCCATTACTCACAATACTTGGTGAACATC